>CM068748.1:10441753-11041753 GCA_035084275.1 Hydrolagus colliei
AGTTTTCCACATTTGCAAGTTTTCTCTCACACTGACAGAAGGTTTATTCAGAGTATCCATTCTACCTTACGATCTTCCTGTTTATTTCTAGATTTGTGTCATCGAGAACCTGTTTATCCTGTTTACATAAAGTTGGGCCCCCTTTCAGTTAACACATATCTCTGTCCATACCCAAGTATTAGAGCACTAAAGCTGGTACTAATAAAAAAAAATTCTGTAACTCCACTGAAATTATTTTCTATTGTGCAAATGCACCAATGTATTCAGTACTGTTACAAAACAGGAGAATCTTACAATACAATTTACATCTACATAGCAGCTTTCACATTGGGAGGACAACTCAAAGTGCTTGACACCCAAACTAGTAGTTTGAGCTGAAGGGGCTGATTTGGGGTGCGAGCTGAAGTTCATTGCATGACAGCTCATGATTCATTCCACTGTCTCCTACTTATTCACTTTGTCCTGATTTTTTTCCAATCTGTGTATCTTCCAGTTAAAATATTTGCCAAAATAATTTAGAGAAGTCTGCTGGTATAGTCAAGTTGAACTGATAATCCAAAAATTCGGCATCATGCCTTATGGAAGTGCTATCCTTTCTTGGAAAAATAAGTTTGTTTGCTTGTTTTCTCAGTGCTACAAATGTGTAGCAAATCTTATCAATAATTGAAGGGCATTTGTCATTGGTTTTCAGTTTCTCAAGGCATTTGAGATCAAGACCTGACAGATGCACAGTCAGGATATACTTCAGTGAAACTCATCAACGCCTTCATAGACAGCGTTTCCCCACACAAACACCCTTGCCTGTGGTGTTGACAGTGTTTGCTATCAAATTATTGAAACACATCCATCCTAGAAGAGTTCAAACTAAGCTTAAATTTGTAGCTAGTTTTTTTTAAAAAAAGCTGCCATTTGGAGGTGTCACAAACTAATAATCATCTCTTTGAGGATGATATATCCCAGCATAATGATCTGAAAAAGAACAAACATCAAATGGTGGAGAGGTGTGAAAGTGCACCATCAAACACAATTTTCAAAGTTACATCAAAATGTCATTATCTCAAACAGGAGTGCAGTTATTCAAAACCTCTACATTTTGGAACTGAAAGAACGAGTGGGCTACAAAAGGATAATGTTTTGCTGCATTAGTGTTTCTTGATGAGATGAAGAAAACTTGATCAGATGAGAAAACTGACAGTGGTGAAATAAAGAAACAGGTGATGAGCCAAGAATATTTACAAAGGTTTCAAAGAATTTGAGTACATGCATATATTCTATTATTGTAAGTCACCCTGTATAATGCTTAATTCAAATGTAAATACAAGAATTATTATTATTATTATTTCTTTTTGCAAAATCTGTAGTTTTTGAAAGAAAGTTGGATGTATACTGGAATAATAATAACAAAAAAAAACTCTATTTACATAGCGCCATTCAGATTGCTAGGATGTTCCAAGGTGCTGGAAAGATGAATGAACTTAATGACATTTTTAAAAATGGTTATTTTATAAATGACCTCCAGCAGAAAGATTTGAGCCCAGTCTGGAGTGGTGAGCTAAATGTGATTTGCATAAGGTTTTACTTCAGCAGGTATCCCTGACACACTTCCTTCAACTGATTCCATCATAATGTATGCTGCCCAAACCATTTCTCAGAGTATGTGTTTGCTGGTAACTCATCACTCAAATCAAGGCAATTTGCACCAAACTGGTAATATAAACATATCACTGATTTTGTATTAGCCATACAGAACAACACCAAATGCAGTTTGCTAAATAAATTTGAGTGCAATAAAGGCTTTCTAAATATATTGAATAAGGATATTAAATTCCTTCATTATCCATGCAAATGAACCCAATGCCATTTTTGAAAGCAGTTGTATTACTGTTTCAGAAACACAATTCAATTAGTTATATTTTGATATGTTTTGTATGTTATTATTTCATGTTATAAAAAAACTTATTGTGCTGCATTGCTTTAACTAGTATAGCCTGAATGTATACTAACTTGATGTTGAAGCTCCCAATAAAAAACATCAGTAACAGGGTTGAAAGCCTCAGAAGTGCCTCTTTCTGTGACAATTCTCAGGGCCTTGTTTATATCAGGAATGGGTGGAGTTGCATAACTATAAGGACTTTAGATTCTCACAGAGAACATCATTTTGATCTAATTTTAAAATGATACTCTGGTGCCTTTCCTTTATATACAAAGAAAAATATTAATGATGGCTCATTAAAAAAAGCTCTTGCCTCTTATTTTCTAAAGTGCATATCTTATGTAGGCTCACTGATTCCTTGAAGTTTGATATTTCATAGAAATATTCCAGCCGTCATTCTGTTAATGTAACTAACCAATATAAATATAGCTGGGAATAATGTAAAATGCCTTTATCCTGCAGAACAGCCATTTTCAATGTATAATTTCTTAACCCATCTTTCTTATGAAGAGAAGCAAACATTTCTTTTGAATATACAGGTCTTATGGGGTGAAGCTCTGGGATTGAGGTTAATGGTGATATTTGCATTGAGAAATGCAGAAAAAATAATTAATCATTTGCTGTAATCTTCTTGACAGTAAATATAAGCTGTAATTTTTTCCTCCATTTATAGATATATATATATTTAGTAAAGGTGAACAATTTCAGAATGTAACAATCGAGGTTTATAATCTAAGACTATCAACATTACTGGTTACTGTTTAATTTTGATTTGTGTTCATTCAGTTTATTGTGGTTGGCTGAAATCACTCAATACATTCTGTTCAGCCTGACATGCAGGTTGAAGACTGGTCAGTGGTGACCGTGTGCAGGAAATCTGAGAATAAAGTCAGCAACAGCATATGTTGTTTAGGTCCATGTAAACCAGCCTTGATTCAAGTTCAAAGTGAAATTACAGTAACTGTTGGAAATCAAATTTAGCTAACATCTCCAGTAGAAATCCAAAAGATTAATGAAGGATGTGCTCTTTTATAGCAGTTTTGCAGTGCTTCGCTGAACACTAAGTATTCTTTTAACCTGGGAAGGAAATACAACAACAACAAAATTACATTTATAGAGTGCCTTTCACGTCGGGAGGACGTGAAATACAAACCATCCATAGTTTGAGTCGCTGGAACATTGTGAACATGGAAATTAAATTGTGCTTAAATGGTTTATACTCCCACATGAGTGTTATGTAAACTGTTTTGTTCTTTATTTAGTGATAACGTGATCAGTGTGTATTAAGATTTATTAGTGCAAGGAGTAAAAAAAAATCTGAATTAGATTCATGCTGTTGGGTCTCAAGATGTTGCTATCTAATTGCTTCAAGCAATATGGTGGGGATAGATAAGGTTGGAACAGATACAACAGTGCAGAGAAACCTGGCTCAATCTTCTATTTTTTTAACCGTTATCACCACAGATTATGTATGGGAATTATCTCAGTGTATTTTACAAAGTACATAAATGTTAAATGTTTGATTATAAACTATAGTATTTGCATAGATTCTGACATCTGTGTGCACAGTACAGTACTTAAATTTTGTAGACAACTGTTTACTGTATTGGGTTTATTATCTTTTAAATTAAAAAAAGCTTTCCATTTATTTCACAAATGCATAGTTGAAGCATATTCATCCATTATACAATAATATTTCCCCTGGATCATCTAAATGTATGATCCATCTGACCTTGGCTAGGTCGAAACTTTGGGCAAGTTTCCTTATCCACATGCTTGATTATAATCCCTCAAGAACAAAAATATTAAATCAGTCATTTCAATCCACGACTGTTTGTGGGTCACTGCTGCACCACAAGCACTTGCATTTACATTATTATTTTGACATCATTATACCAGATGAATAAATCCCAGAACTAATGCATTACTAAACAATGATGATGTGCAATTAAACTGTTTTTAAGATCTTGTCTAAAATAAAACAGCTTGCAATTTTCTTCAAAAATAAAATGTTCTTTAAAGCATGTTTCAAAGGCCTTTTCTATGAATTATAATAATAACTATAGTCAAATATGAAAAAGTTTTGAGTTATTAAACAATTGCTTTAATTATTCTTAATTGGAATGTGATCATAGAGGGTGTTTTAGAAGTTTTTAAGGAATATATGGATTTTACATACTGATTTCTACACTATCTAGTGAACAGTTAACTTAGAAATTGTACCCAAATAATCTGATTGGGAATTGTAGTGTCAAAATGAATTACATGGTGTGAAACAATACATTCTGTGCACATGCACTAAGAGAATGAGACCCTAGACTAAAGATATATTCATCAGCATTCCCACGAAAGGTGTTAAGGTTTTGGAGGAAGTGTATTTTCTCTACACTTGTACATAGAATACAGTTTTCATTGTGCCAAACATTTTCTTCTTAATTGGTGTGAAATGAAAAAAATATATAATCATGGGGAAGAGAAGATTTAATACTTAATTTATACACATAACATATAACTGCTTGAATTAAGTTTGAGACAGTTAAACTTAATTATAGTAATTCTATTACATCAGATATTGCATTGAAGGATGGATAATGAAGCCCAATGGCAATCTCATCAAAATAATATTTAAGTAAAAGTAATGAATATATATGAATATCAATGTAATAATTAGAGATATTAATCTCTGATTTGAATTTGATGTTTTTAGATTTTCATTTGCTTTAAAAACAAGGAACTATCAAAAGACAAGATAACAACCAAGAACCACTGTATTGTCCCTCTGGACATTGCCTACTATGACCTTCCCTCACCCCTACTGAGCGGAAACCTCATCAGGCTTCATTGGTTCCCAATACCTCAGAGGAATGAGTTTCAGATCCTTTTCCTGCTCTTTTAATCCCCCTTATTTAGTTTTCTCCACAACCTATATTCCAGCAGGAAGGAATACAAACTGAAGAAAAAAAGCATCAACACAAGCTTCACATTAATGGCTATGGGCCAACTGTCAATATTCAAACAGCTTCACTTTCACCTAATTACTGCCATATGTTTTGGTGTACTCTTTTACACAAATAATTCTACATACCGGTAAATGCAATTGTGAAATGAAAAGGTGGAGGTGTACAGTATATGTTGATATATGTAATGGGAAGTCTGTTGTGTACTTGTTGTACATACAGCATATATACCTGTGTGTATATATATCTTGCCTTTATCTTCAGATGCTGTTTATTCTCCATTGTAGGTAAGTTATTTTGCAAATCTAGCAGCATTGAGCTTGAGCATTGAGCTCATGTGGCTGAAGAGACAAATGCTTGGGCACAGTAAGGAGAAGGTTGCCATGGTTATAGTAAGCACTCATTGATGGTGAGATTTAATTTTGAGCTACAGTGATTTTCAAAGCAGAAATTCTGCTTAGTTCTGATTCTCCAATGTAGGTGATATGATACGTTCCAAATTCCATATACAGTAGAAGCCTGTTTATCCGGCACCCTCGGGACCTGGCCAGTGCCAGTTAAAGTGCCTGTCGAATATTCGGCAGAAAACCCAACACAAAAAAATTATAATTTAAAAACAAAATTACATTCTTTAAAACATAGCATATTAATAATAGACTAAGTAATAATTTATATGATAATATAATATATAAATTATAATCATTTTACACACAACGACCAGGCAGTTCAGAGAGATTTTTAAACTAGTGTAAAAGTTACACGTCTGAATGACACTGTTCTCATTGTGAGCAGAAGAGAGGAAAGTAAACATGTTATTGAGAAAGCAGAGAGTGAACGGCGGCCGCCGCTATCACTGTTCAGTTAACTTTCCTTCCAAATGATCCAAGGATTGGCATTGAGAGCTTTCATTTCACTTTTAAAGTTGGATCATTGCTTTGGAGTTTCTCAGCCATCCAAAGACATCCAAACATACCATTGCCCATTAAGAATCTTACAGATAGAAGTTGTTTTGATGTTTTCATGCAACAATGCCCACAAATGTGCTTAGAATTTCCAAATAGTGGAGCAGTGGAGACTACTTATTGCAGAGGCAACCGGAGGAAATGTATGAAGGTCTTGTGCTCCCTTGTGAAAAGGTAAGAACTATTGAGTGAGATTTGTTTGATAATCCTTGGCTGTTGCAGTCAATGTGAGGTATAAGATAATGGTATCTATTTATTGAGGCCTACTTGGTAAGAGTATTCTTTGATGAGCACAGGTATTAATATCAACATTTATCAAACGATAATGCGTGGTTAGTTAGCAAGAAGTAACAATGAGTACAGGTATATGTGGAGCTCCTGTAGCTTAGTGGTTAGAGGACTTGCCTAACAAGCGTGAGACCTGTGTTCGAATCCAGGCAGATCAGGGTAAAACCTTGGGCGAGTTTCCGTACTCCACACCCGTAATATTAATCCGTCAAAAAAAAACACAATAACAAAAATTGGTCATTTCAATCCACGACTGTTTGTGGGACATTGCTGTACACAATTGGCTGCCATGTTTCGCCCACAAATATACAGTCAATTCACTTTACAGTATATTCTGTGAAGCGCCTTGAGACATCGATAAGATGGATAAAGCACTATATCAAATATAAGTATTATTATTATTATTACATGTTGATATCTCTTGCTGAATGTAGTAGTTTCTATCCTAAACTGAAACCTGATAGAAATACATTCTGCTGAGTTAAGCGTATGTATACTTCGCTCTTTCAATCTAGATCTTTTCAACTCCACTTCAGAAAGAAAATCTCCAGAGGCTTCAATTAGATTTTAAAAATCCTCTATTCTAAGTGTGTTCATGATTTATGCAAGTGTCAGCCTCCTAACCATCAGTAAACATTTTATACTGTGTTGGATTTTGTAAAAGAAAGTTGCTTATATCCAAACTGCTTATTTCAATTTATGCGATATACTGTATAAGAATTCAACTATTGGTTGAATTTTGGTTCGTTGCCACACAAATTATACTGTGTCTTGTCAGATACTAATGACATTGGTTAAAATGGAAAAAGAACAGATTGCTTATTGTAATTGACTGGCATTTCCCCAGGGCCTAGCAATTGCTTTATTTACTTTGTTCACAGTGATTTTTTGCAGGTTGCTGGTGCTAGGCTGCTGCCATGAATTATTCAATTGTTATTTGTTGCTCCAGGGTTTCTTGCTGTCAAATTCCAGTAATTACTGAAAGTGATTCTCACATGAAATTGCAGTGTAATCTGATAAGACTATTGCTGTGCATAGAAATTAGGACTTCTAGTCTTACTTTTTAGTTTCCACACCAGAAAATCAGTGATCAATGTTTACTCATCTCGATAATATCAGAAAACAATTGGTTGATCACAGTATCAAAGATTAAATATAGGCCTATTGTCTATTAAAATATTTTTGAAACCACATTTTGTATATAAATAGAATATTGTTTGCTACAAATTATTTTTAAGTTTGCTATAAAATGAAACTACTTTTTCCTTTTCAATTAATTGAATATTAAATTAAAGAAATAAACTAGATTTTGTAAATACTGACTTGAGAGGAGCTGGCATTTTATACATTAAGGTTGCATTTTAATCATGGTTTCACTTAGGATTAAGGTTGCTAATTTTACAAAATGCAAAGCGCATCAAACATCCTGCTGTGATAACCATGTTCTAATGATTGAATCACCATGTCTATTTTCTCACATCCTGTAAACTATTAGTACAACTTCTATTTTCTATATTAATCTAATTAGATATAATTCAAAGTTGCAATTGCAGACCATGAATAAGTGAGACACTGCTGTGCACAATTGGCATCCGCGTTTCACCCACAAAATATAGTCACTACACTCTACAATATAATCTGTGAAGCACTTTGAGAAGTCTAGAAAAAGTGATATATCAAATTGCGAGGGTTATTGTTAATATTTTCATAGCTGTATGGGACAATGGATAGTTGTTTTATATTTCATAGAGCCATGATTATTCTATGGTTGGTGGCATGGTGGCAGCCTCTCAGGCAACCTACTGGAGCAATACCAGAGAGTTGATTCACACTATCATACATTAAAATCAGCCTCTGCAATAAAACTTGGTTCTGAGATACATTCTATTGACATATAGAATTGGCATTTGATGTCCTGCAGACCTCCTGACCAAAACATCAATCCATGCTGATTTGTTAGGTGAAATTTCCTTTAAAGATTTCTCATTGCTGCGAGCCCATATAAAACTATCCAGGTATGACCAGTGATATCAATAGCATTTGCAAAGCAGAACATGCTAGTTAAGTACAAATAGATGGAGATTAGATGATACCGTGAAATAAAGTGATTGTTTTTCGCTTCAAGGCATAATGTTTGACTCTAACCCAAAGAGAAGGGATGAAAGTCTCTGCTGTCTGACATCTCCATTCCAGATTCTATTGTACAGAATCTTAGCATAAAATAACCCATCATTTGATTTCAAAAACATCTGGTAGCAAATGCAAAGATTATTATTATGACCAGTGTAGTTTTGATTTCCATTCTCATAGTTGGGTTGAGTGCATGAATCTAATTCATTAAATTAATTGGCATTGTTTGATATCACCACTGGATCAGAAGGACTATGTGAAACTGAAGTTTAGTAGCTGTACTTGCCAGCGAATATGTCTTTAATTGCACTTATAATTGTTTCTATTTCAAGACTAATCTGTTTTCTCAACCAGTCACGGTAATTGTTTTGCAAATTATGAGATTTTCTGCACTATTATTCACAACAAAATTACATTTGTATAGTGCCTTTTGGGAGGACAACCAAGGTGCAGGACAATCAATGTTTACAATTTGAGCTGGGGGTCGGGATCGATGAGGGTGGAGTGTGGGGGTTGGGGTGGGGTGGGGGGAGGAGGTTGACCGAAGACATGGTGTCAAAGAGGAGGGTTCCTGAAAAGATTTCGAAAGAGGCAACGGAGAGGGCGAGGTTGATGTACTGAGGGATGAAGTTCTAGAGGATGGGGCAGAGTGAAGAAGGCCTGATGCCAATGCTGGGGCAGGATAGGGGAGGGGGGGCGTAAAGCAGGCTAGAATCCACTGAGCCAAAGGAGCTGGCAGGCAATACTGCTGGTAATTTGCTGGAGAGAAGTTAAGAATGATAGAAGGAATAATTTTAGAGATAAATTATTGACTCATTATGATTATTTTCAATGGACATCTGAAAAGGTGCATAGTATGGACTGGATATTGCAGTAACATTTACAGAAGAAGTGAGCATTAGAAGTGAGCAGTTCATAATGAAAAAAACAAATGTTCCTGTATCATCTCAAACAAATCTGAAACTATTTGCTTGTTGAATGTTAATCTCCATAACGCTGAACATCAAATCCATCTTGATTAAACAAATCTGATGTCTGTGTTCTAAGGGCTCTCTTCCTTTCCACAAATTATGGCATTGGACCAGTAAATATTAAATTGAAATAACATTCAATTCTACTGATCACTCTAAACAGTAGATTTTCGCACAATGCAATTGTAACAAGTATAAATGTTTTGGTGGTTCAGTTAAGTATTATGTGTCATTCAATGTATTTGTAAATTCAATTTAATTGATTATTATTTTGTTATACTCCAGCAATGTCTGCATTTTTATGTGTAGCATTAGGGAGGAAAAACACGTTTGCTTTCAATGATTCCATGGGTTAAAGGGCCATCTTTTATCCCTCTTCTCGGCCCCCAAATTGACAATAGCCAAAGAAAAATGTAAACACAAATGTCTTTTAAGGTCCTTCTGGGGTCAGCAATTTTAACTGAATTGTCAAGCTCAAGTAAACAAATTTACTATAAAAACCTGAAGTGCTTTAAGATAATAATAATAATAATAATAATCTTGCATTTGATACAGTATAGTGCTTTGCACATCTTCTAGAAGTCTCAAAACTCTTCGCAGAGTACACTGTAAAGTGCATTGACTTTACATTTGTGGGTGATATGAGGCAGCCAATTGCACACAGCAGTGTCCCACAACAGTGTCCAGTTGTGGATTGAAATACAGTAACCAATTTGGTTGAGAAAAAAATACTATTTTTATTAATTGAAAAGAATATCTGATGGATGAATTTTCCACCATGGTTTAACCTGTGAGATAATTTGTCTTAAATTTTAAGATCACCCAGAATTGTGGAATGTTTTACATTTATTTTTAACTTGGAAGTTAGTTCATTTTAAGAACTGTGCATAACTGTCTTCCAAATTAAGCTTGAATTGAAGAATTGTCCACAAATATGCACAATCTTAAATGTTAAGATAACATGGTTTTACATGCTAACAATTTTAGATTACTGATTAAGTGTTGTATTCTGTTTTGGCCCAGCTACCTGAAAAATGGCATGCAAACTTTAGATGGATGGTTGGGCTGGGTTGGAGGAAAACTGGGGATGGTGGGGTGGGACAGGTGGAGGGATTGGCAGGACAGAGTGTTCAAATGGCAGTGCGATGCTGGAAGAAACATTATTAAATGAGAAGTACATTTGGCAGAACAGGAACAGTTGTGCCTTCAACAAGTTACCACTCCATAATCGGTGGTGGCAAGATCCCTCCAACCCTAAATACTCCTCATTCTTGTAAGTAGAGAAAAGAGGTGTCATTAATGCCTCTGCTGTGGTCTTTGGGTTAAAAATATGGACCTGTTTATATCCCCCGTACTCTTTCTTTAGAAACTTTGTCTGATAAGCAAACATATACATTCATATATTTTTGAAAAGGCAATCAATGATGTGGTTCTTTTTCAAACTACTGTAGTACCACTCAGAGGATTCATATTGTATTGATCTCATGTTGTATTGATCTTACCTTTACACGCGCATTTATCTGTTCAAGGATCCCTTTCACTTGCCCTATTTACATTTTGTAGGGACTGTCGCATTGACCTGTTTTGCCACCTGGTTGTAACAGGTCAAGATCCCTACAGATTGTCCCCCAAAGGCATTACTAATGCTGTTGGCCTTATCACCCTCAATCTCCCTTGTCATGTTGCTGACAAAATACGCAGTGAATCCACTTTACAGTATGTTCTGTGAGGTGCTTTAAGATGCCTCGTGATATGATATATGTAGACAGACCTGCTAGATGGTGATTGTCACCTCAATATTTGCCTTGATATGAAAACAGATAATAGCCTTGATATGAAAACAGCTTGTGCTGTTAGTTTTGGAAAACTAGCCTCTGGAAACTAAAACTCACAAACCAGAATTTTGTTGTGTTTAGATCCTTACACACAAATAATCTGTAAACACTGTCCAAACCCTTTTACTCTAGTAACATTTGGCAACCAGAATTTTGACCCCATCATTTTATTTTCTTATTTCATGTAACCTTCAGCTATTTCCTGAGAGTAATCCAAATCTATACTGCATAATGTGTCGTAAAACTTATTGTATACAGTACTATATTAACATTCTGTAGAATTATAAAAAAATCTATTCTCTTGTTAATATTGGCCAACATACAAGTTAAACACCGTCGACAGTATTCCTAATTTTAGTGGAATGTAGCGTCATAATATTGAACCAAGAATATTTTACTGCTGAACAAAATAGCCTTTTGAGTAAGATCTTATTTATATCTAAGGATGACAGCCAGCATTAAAATAGCAATAATTATAGACCATGAAGTGGAAAAAGACAAATTGCTTTGTATGCAGGCCAGTGCTTTGACATCTTTAGTGATGGCATATGGCTTCATTATGAAGTTCCCAAGTCCACAAGTAAATGGATCAAGGCAAGGAAACAAGAACTGTCCAATTCAGGGTCAACGGAAGTTGAAAGAATGGCTTTTATATTGTGCCATTCATGGCTTAAAATCCTCCCAAATTGCATGTTGATATGCTGTACTATACTCGGACAGAGAAATAAAAAATCTGACAGATGTTATGTATTACTGAATATGATTGAGATAGTGGAAGTCTAAATAATTTCCACATAGATATGGAATGAATATTTGGCAAGAGGGATTTTTAAAAACAAAAGAAATCACACATCACTACCAAATAATGAATGTTAATGAAAATGCATAAATCTGAAACATAACTTAGAAAAAGTTCTAGTACTAGAAAAAAAAGATAGAAATCTTGCTTTTATATTTAAGTAGTGAATGCATATGAATTTTTTTTTATCAATACTTGTTTAAACCTTGGACAGCACCACACTAGAACAACATTGGAGCTGGTCCAGAGATAGCCAAAGAGCTTTGCTTGCTGTAAAACAAAACAGATTTCAACATTAACTCCCAAATGTAAAAGCATCAAAATCATATAAAACTGGTAAGGAGTTCAGCATAATTCGGTGGATTTAATGATTCTGTTCACCAAAGATCGGCATAATGTGTCTTGCCTGAAAGAACTTGCCAAAAGGGATGCCAAATGTTATTTACAGGTGTCCTTTTCCATGTCAAAACAGTGTAAAGCAACAATAGACAAGGCAAATAGGATGCTGGGTGGAATTGAGAAGTCAGTTGAGTTGAGATTCCACCAATTACACTCAAGCTACACCGGCAACATCTAGAGTACCGCATACAGCACTGTGCTTTGTGACTTGGAAGCGCTTCACAGGCAGTTCAGAGAGGATCATTCACTTTTTCAATCTCACTTAAAAAGTGTACACCCCTCTATGAGGTCTCTTTGAGTTGGTCTCTCTCAAGATTGAAGACTCCTTGCTTGCCTATTAGCTCAAAAATCGTTCTTAATCATTGAATTAATATGTGAAGCCTCTTGCACAAAATGACTGTCTGAAAACTGATTTAGCACTCATCACAGAATTGCCAGTGAGATTCTCTGGGCTTATCCCATCAGGTCAACAGCATTGTCGTTTTATACATTACAGATGATAACAACAATATAATAATGTTTTTGTCAGTGATGATCTGATTTATTGCTCAAGCATTGTCTAATAATTAATTTTTAGTTTAGTGCTGATGATAAGTGAAAATATCAAATCTGATCCTATTTACCATTGTGCAAATCACTGAGAGCATTTTATGTATAATAAGGCATATTAATGCAGATTAATGTGACGTCACACTTTACTGGCAAGTAACTGAGGAAAATTGAAACCAGAAGGAGTTGAAGGCAGCCACATTTTTCCAAGCCGGAATGATTCATTCTCATCTAGCAGCTTGCCAAGCATTGGGACAGATTTTTTGATACAACTCCAACACTAACAACACTCAAAGGACCTACTCATGGCGACAATAACTACAAAATATTGACTTGGCCTAGCTTTTTTAATATCATCAAAATAAAAATGAATGCTTAACTAATAATAATCCTTGCATTTGATATAGTGCTTTTCACGTCTTCTAGATGTCTCAAAGCACTTCACAGAAAATACTGAAAAGTGAATTGACTGTTTATTTGTGGGCGAAACGCAGCAGCCAATTGCACACAGCAGTGTTCCACCAACAGTCATGGATTGAAATGACCAATTTTTTTTGATGGATTATTATTAAGCAGGTGGAGAAAGGAAATTTGCCCAAGGTTTAGCCCTGCCTGGAATTGAACCCAGGTCTCTCGCTTGTAAGGTGAATGCTCTAATCACTGAGTTACAGGACTCCACAAAATGTTTTACAACAATTTTGAATTTCAGAGTTCAAAGGATATCATTAAGCTGCTAGGGCTCATCAAATTAGGTTATTCTGGTCAAAGGAAAAGCTCACAAAGATATTAGGAATTACTACCATGAACAAATCATCCAACCTAAGTCCAAAAATGTCTGGTCATTTTACAATCTATACTTTTTGAATTAAACAAAAAAGAGAATAGTAAATTTACTGTAGAGAGACATTTTGGCATAAATGTAGATTCAGCACTATTGCAATAATAGTCTTCAATTTACATGTAGTCTTCTGTACAAATGTTATGTACTTACACTTTACCTGCAGATGTCTATTTGTAATGGTGTTTGTCGAGGTCTGTCTCTAGTTCTTATGATTTATATTTTGAATCGTTTTTTCAGCTCTTTGTCAATCTTTCACACCAAGTTATTTCTAAGGGTTTTCTCTCCCCCCATTGCACATTTTCATTTTGTGCAACATTCAATTCAAATAACATTGACAGCTCTCCTGTGGAAGGATTCTGACAAATTCCATATGGAAAGATTGGAATTAATTTCTCAATTTAATATTTGCACCTGCACATTTGGTTTGTGGCACCGAAAGCATGAAAACATGTCAAATTGTAGATATCTTTGTCAGTCCTCATGATGTCACTAGATAAGTCAATGAATTAAGTAGGATGAAGCCTCTTGCGTAAAATGACTCACAGGAAAGTGCACTGTCTGTCAGAAAACTGATTTCGCATTGATTACAGAACTTTCGGTGAGATTCTCTAGGCTTCTCCCACAGGGCCAAAACAGCATTGACATTTCATATATTACAGACTACAACAACAATGTAATTGTTTTTATGTCAGTGATGATCTGATTTATTGTGGAAGTTCAGTAGTTAGAGCACTCACCTCACAAGCGAGAGACCTGTGTTTGATTCCCGGTAGGGCAAAAGCATGGGCAAATTTCCTTATTCCACATGCCTGATAATAATCCCTCAAGAAAAAAAAATCTAATAATGAATTGGTCACTTCAATCCATGCCGGTTTGTGGGACACTGCTGTACGCAATTGGCTGTTGCATTGTGCACACAAATTTGCAATATACACAATGCACACAAATTGCTCTACAGTATATTTTGTGAAGCATTTTGACGCATCTAGAAGATGTGAAAAGTGCTATATCAAATGCAAAATGTATTATATTATGTTTCTAAGCTATATTGAGCATGAGAATAAAACAAAAAATGCTTTCATTTTAATGTATTTCTAATATTATAATAAACCTTATCTAAAAGTGACTACAAACAAATCAAAATGAATCCACAGGATATTCAACGATTGCCTCCTGGTAAAAGTTAATTTATATTTACATCCTCTACAATTATCTATCAAATTTGACATTAAATTTGATAGCATGTTTGCTATGTGCTTCATGGGCCAATTATAATATTGTTTCAACAACTCTGTCTGATTTTCATGTTTATTCAATTGCAAACTCGGACGTTTAACTGCAGTTTAGTAATCTCCATTATCAATTCACAGATGTGGTAACACCCTAAGTCAAGGTTCTCACCCAACATTTTATGTTTGTACCTGATGTAGAAGCCTGATCAAAGGAAATATTTAAATTGAACAAATAGCCTGAACAGCCAATGGCACCATTTTAATGGACTTAATGACTATTAATGTTACTGGCATTGGAATGGAGGAGGTGTGAATTCATGTTTCAATCCATATGCACAAGCTGCACTTAAACTTCCCTCGTGCCATGTCAGCAAAGCAACAACAACTTGCATTTATATAGCATCCTTCATATAGGACAATGTCCTAGACACTGGTGTGCAGCTGGATCAGTATCCTATGTACGGTATATTGAAATTATGCTTGTTTATTATTTTTCCTTTTAGGTAGTTAGTTTGAAGTTTATTGCAAAGTATACTTGCAATTACTGGGAAGGACAACAATTATGGTGAAATTGGTTTGCCAAGTGACAGTGGTCAGACAATTTGTAAAGTGATTCTTAATGGGATTCCTTAATAATACTTGTATTTGATTTAGTGTATATAACGTAGAAATCTCTCCTTTAGGGAAGTTACTGTTGGACGGAGTGACTATATGTTTTTGTAGGCAAATAAAGCAGACAATTTGTGAACAACAGTGCCCCACAAACAGCAAGATTGCAAATATTAGTTATTCTGGAGGATTGTTTACCAGGACATCAGGAAAAACTCCTCATTCTTTTCAAATAGTGTCAAGGGTTCTTTAAAGTTCAGGGGAACAAGCAGATGGATTGCTGTTTAACGTCCAATCTGAAGCATGGCACCTTGGATAATGCAGCATTCCCTCGGCACTGCAATAGCATAAATTAGGTTTATTTTTTAACTAAGTACAGATGGTGCCTTGGATACGGCTTGATCACACTAAGCAAGCAAAGCATTTGTTCGACAGTCTTTCATCAAATCTGTGTAACTCAGTCAACTCATCAGGGGGGAGGGGGGCAAAAGTAACATTTAAGTTAACTTGGAATTTCTTTTAATTATCACCTGTTTTAAATAATAATGGAATACATAGAAGTCAATTCCACTTAACTTTTAGCCGCAGGTTGGCTGCCTCACTTCAACTTTAATGCAATGCTGTGATACTGACTGATATTTTAATCGTGAAATCTACTTATCTATTAATTCTGTTTCTGACTTATGTGAAATGCACAGTGCTATTAGACTTCAACAAATTAGACTTCAACAAATTAGACTTCAACAAATTAGACTTCAACATGATAAAGCAGGCACCAGAAGGTTGGATGTCTCAAGGAAAATTTCTGTGTTTGAATCCCAGTCTTCGCTGACATTTGCACTTGGATTCCCCTAGGTATAGCATTCATCAGTCTTGGCTGAGTGTTTCAAGGAAGGCAGGGAAAATGCATGGAATGGATCTCTTTCTGCATCACTAACTCTCATTAGGTCAAACTACATGGAAAATTTACAGTGGTTAAAAAGTTAGGAGGAAAATCAAGATTTGATGGCTATAATTTTTTTAAATAACTGAAAGCAACACATCAAATGTACTATTGCTGCTATAACAAATGTATAGTATGAAAAGCTACCAGCCTTTCCTTGTCTTTGACAGAGTTGGCATGGTCTTTGTCTCAGCTGCAAACAGGGAATAGAAATAAAAGGCAATGACATATGAAAAAATCTTGTGGCAGGCCTAATACCCAGCCAATATTATGAGAAAATGCTCGGCAGGCCAAAGGTGCACCAATTTTGAAATGTGCCTGTGTTGTGTACCAAAAACAGCAACTCAGATTCAACGCTGTTATCATCCCCAGAAGAGAAGCAATTGAGTGTCAAGTTCCCATCATGAATGCATTTTTGATTTGCTCAACTTCAGCTTTGTAGCTTTCAGCTCACAGAAACATTCGCTGCTGAGCATGTACAGACCCATGCTCTTTACGATTGCCTTATGACTCAGCTGGGAACTTGTAAAATCCTTTACAATCGCTTCGCTTGATATTTTCCTTCAGAGTACCATATATGGACACTGCCTGCACCGCTACATCCTAAGAGCTAATTATTAGAGTTAGTGGGTAGCAGTCATTTCAAAAAAAACACAATAATGATAAATTCACAGTAAATAAATCCATTTACATTATATACAGAAACAGGATTTCCATTCCCATTATACTTTTATTATGTAACTGAACATCAACACACCATTATAATTAAACACATTTTTCACAAACAAGCTTTACTATTTATATAACTCTAAAAAGTATAGATACTCATTTATTTGTAACAAAGTGAATTGAGTTCTAAGCATTTTAAAAATGGGTAACTTGATTTATTACATTTAATGGTGTGAATTCCTCACGAGAATACCTAAGCTAGCTCATGCTATCCAGCTTTCATCAAAACTTTCATCAAAACATGTTTAATCAAATTGATTAATTGATGGGATAATTCCTTAATAAAACAAGATACTTTTGTTCCACATATATAAAACAAAATGCTTCCATTACTATGTTTTGCATTTTACATCTGAATGGATTTCACTCGGATTGAGTATATGAAATCATATACTGTATATTGCTAGCATGAAGCAAGTCAATGTTGTATAGGTAATATGCAAACATCCCATGAAATCCGGACTCAATATTTTAGGCAACATTGATTACAATTCAATGTTTGATAAATCTACTATATTGACAAAATTGCTTTATGCAATATTTGACAGCTAAGTGTGCCATCAATATCAATTTTTTTTTGTACATATAGATTACACAACTCAGAGTCAGTAAAATACACTATTAAAGCTGTGGTTCAAGCCATCATTGTTAAGATCATAAGATAAAGTTTGAATGAAGTGAAGCTCAACCTTCCCGAAAGTTTAATTATTCCTTCTTCGCATTTGTAGCCTAAATCTGTTTCTTAAATGAATCCAGTTTCCTGGCTTTCCAGCTCTTGTTTACCATTAGTGTAAAATAATACTTCCTGGTGTCAATTAGAAACTTGGCCTTCACAATCATGAGTTCATATCTTATCCTGTTGATCAAGAATATTTAAAATCATTGTATTGGGAATGTACACTAATACAGCAATACAATTTTAGATTTCAAATGAAAGTTATAGTAAAGCAGCATGCAATACTATTTTTTATATTAGTAGAATGTAGTAAAATGTTATTGCATGTACAGAGATGCAATTTTTGAATTCTGTAAATACAACAATATTCCCTATGCAAATGTTTATCATTAATTCATTCTGCCATTACCATTTTGTTCATCATATAATCTATTGTAGATTCTCTTCTGCATATTAACAATCTTTTTTAAATCATATTTTGCTAAATTTTATGTTATAATGAGAATTTATGGAATTCTCTATCCCAGAAGGCTGTGGGTGCTCATTCCTTGAAGGTATTCAAGACTGAGATTGATAGATTTCTAAAGTTTAGAATGATTAAGGGATATGGGGATAGGACGGGCAGATGGAGTTAGGTTAGAAGATCAGCCATGATCTTATTGAATTGTACTCCTGCTCCTAATTCCTATAATATTATAAATGTACACATGTAAAGAAAGGAGTAAGGTACAACTATTGCAAAATAGATTATTTTCAGAAAACTAAAACATTCTGATCTAACATGACTACTTTGCAAAAATGTATTTTGTCAGGGCTGATTTAAATTAGTGGGTTCTTGGTGCATCACATGAAATCTTTAATTAAACAAGCTTGTATGATGCTTATTTGTTGCTCTGTGTTAGACCAATTGTACTTTATTTCCCTTGGATGGATGCAATCATTGATAGTTGCTGCAGCACTAATTTGGTTAATGTGAGTTTTGGACAATATTTTATTTGAATCTAGTATTCAAACCTACGTCAAGCGAAACCTTTATTGAGATCTGCTCAAAGGCTGATATATTTCTTTATTTCTGGGCTTTTAATAACTTATCCCTACTAAATTTTTTTTATCATCTTCAAATACCTTTTTTAATTAGAATTTTATGATGCTCAAGGTGAAATACTACATAACTAGAATTAAATATGTATTCTCTTGGCACATAAAATCACTTAACCATAAGAATAGATAAGATAAAATGCATGTTTTAAATACCATAAAATGTACCCAGCACTACATAAGATTATCCACTGGAAATGTGTGGTTCTTATGGCAATTGACTACATAGCTATATAAACTCAGGCTTCTGCTTAAGATTAGAATAGATCTATCATAGGATGCCCATCTACTAAATTCAAAGTTGAAAATGTTAAAATTTGAATAGCTAATTAAGCCTCCTCAAGCCCCTCAAACCTGCATTTGTGTACTCGCTGGGTGTATCAGAATGCTGCTGGTTCAGAAAGTAAATTGGTGTTTTCACCTTAAAGATAATACTCCTGCCACTACTAAACTAATTAAATGTCCTTAAACATTGTGCTCCATAGACTGTTACAGACATTGGAATCCATAACCAAGAACCATCCATCTCAGTCATCATTCCACAGCACATTATAAAATACATTTAGACAGCTAATGCAAGGATTATTATTAATGATCACTAAGATCAATCTACTTGAGTAAGTGCTCACCTTAGTTTAAAGTGACAGACTAATTATATAAATGCAATAACATTTTAATACATATAGTGCAAGAATAATGACACAATGCGTTATACATTATTTGTTATTTCATTTTTCATTTAATCAATGTACAGCACTGTAACTGAAAACGAGTTTTAATTAGAAGTGATAAAGTATGTATATTTCATGCTTGATGAAAATATTAAATCCGTTAAATCCTATACTGATATAAAGTTCCATTCAAGAATCAAAACATTCAAATTGTGATCTATAATTTGTATTATTATATAGTGTAATAATAATCCTTGCATTTGATATATACAGTAGCATATTTTGTGGAACAAGCAAAAAACATTGTCAATGAAAAAACTAATCTACTGTTACAATTCCATTACCATCAGATGTAAGATGTAAATCTGTTGTGTGTAGGTGATTATGGTACCTCAGATGATGATACTTTTGCCTCTGAATCAGAAAGCTGTGAGTAGTTTAGGCCTCCATGTTTTGACTTTGAGTTCATCATGATCTGGAGTTCACAACAGGTTTCATGTTGGGAGGCCATTTCAAAGTGTTTGACAGTAATCAAGCAATTCTGCAAAGATTCTTCATAGCAAACAAGAAGGCTCGCAAGCGAGAAAGTGTAATTTACGATTAGTGCCTTAATAGAACATACATTGTCATATACTGTACAGTATATATGTATGAACATACATTGTCTCACACAGCTCCTGGTTATGCTTCCAATTTATCCCAGAGATAAAATCAAATGGCAAAAGTTAGATAAACCATTGCATGATAATTAAATTTAATTGCTTCTGGTGATATCATTGTCAAGCTTATTTTTATTCTCATCTGTTTTTAATTCTAATATTATCTCCATACATTATTAAAATACTGTATTGCAAGGAGACTGTGATATGAAAAGCATTTATATTGGGAAAAGATCAATACTAAAACTTCTGGCTCAAAGAATATAATAATAATCCCTGCATTTGATGTAGCGCTTTTCACATATTCTAGATGTCTCAAAGCGTTTCACAGAATATACAACAACAACTTTGATTTACATAGCACCCTCCAGGCCAGACGGCATCTCAGAGCACTTCAAATATACTGTAAAGTGAATTGACTGTATATATGTGAGAAAAATGCGGCAGCCAATTGCACACAGCAGTGTCCCACAAACAGTTGTGGATTGAAATGACCAATTTATTATTGTTTATTTTGGAGGGATTATTATTATTAGGCGTTTAATTGTAATCTGCATCCTTACCTGGCTTCACTCAGAAGATACAGTTCAAAATCCTGATGCTTATGTTCAAAGCTCTCCATGGCCTTACTCCTCCCTATCTTAGTGATCTCCTAACCCTCTACCAAGGTATCTGCTCCCTGAGTGGACTCTGGTCTGTTTCACATCCCAGCCTTGCCCTCCCCACAATTGGCGGGCGAGGCCTTCAACCTCTCTGCCCCCTCCCTCTGGAACTGCCAATTGCTCCCGCTCCCTCGCCTTCTTCAAGACCCACCTCAAGACCCTTCTCTTTGACTGCGCCTTCGGTCACCCTCCCACCCCTACCTTCCCCAACCATCCACTCCTCCTGATCTCAACCCAGGGGCTCAGATAGGGATCCCTGACTGTCCAGCCTCTTTGGATGTCCTCCTGACGTGAAAAGTGCTCTACAAATGTAATGTGTTGTTGTATCAGCACATTCTAAACATATAACCAAGAACCATATGGAACCAATAGGTTTTTTTTGGTGGGGGGGGGGGGGGGATGGGGGTGGCTTCCAATTGTCTCATATCCTTTGTTTGGCTTGTGGGTGGTTTATATAATGATCAAATTGAACTTGAAATCTACCAACATGTCAGTGTCGTCAATAGTTGCAGATCAATTCTTGATCTCTGTGTATATCACTCAACAGTCCCCGAACCTCTCCCCCCCCCCCCCCCCCTCCCCCCCCCCCACAAATGATTTGACAATGCTCTTGTCTTTCGTTCTGAAACTCAGGAGTAAGGCATTCTCATTCCTCCCAACTCTGGCTCAGTAAATGAGACAGATATTTCTCGTTCTGAATCTCAAAACAGTAACGTTAACAAAAAAAAATCCCCAAAAGCCAAGCCGGTCAATGGAGCCAATGGTGGTGGTGTTCCTTCTGAAGTTGGAGTTGAGTTTCAATGAACTTTTCCATGTGGCTGTTCACTCAGCGGCTGGTTCTGTCATGTTCTCTCTCTCTCTCTGTGTGTGGGTGTGTGTGTGTTCACATGGAATTGTTCCGGCAATTCAACCGCATGGACGCCTTGGAGACCTCGGTGGTGGTGACGGTGGACAGCGGGAAATGGTCGTAGTCTTCCGGGTCGCCGCCGCCGCCGCCGCACTTGCAACGCAGGAGGATGGACTTGACTTCATTTTTGAAGTTGCTGTTCAGGAAACCGTAGATGACGGGGTTGACGCAGGTGGACGACATGGCGGCCAAGTGGCAGAGGGAAAAGACGAGGTCGTGTTGGACGTCCAGCGCCGCTTCCAGGTCCCAGTCCACCACGGTGTTGAACACATTGAGAGGCAGCCAGCACAGGCCGAAGGCCACGACCAGCGAGACGAGCATCAGGTTTATTCTTCGGCTGTTGGTCAGCCGACGGTGGTCCTCCCCGGTCCTGTCCAACGCGTCCCTCCTTTTCCTCAGCCTCAGGTATATCCTCGCGTAGCAGACGGCCACGAAGGCGAGCGGCGCCCCGTACTGGAAGACCAGCAGCCAAGTGGTGTAGACCAACTTCTGTCTGTGCGACGGCCACGACTCCGCGCACACGGCTTTGCCGGCCAGGGACTCGATCAGCACGGGCAGGTCCCGGTAAGGTTCGTCGGTCAGGACGTGGAAAGCCACGAAGGGCAGGGAGACGCAGCAAGCCAACGTCCAGATGACCGCCACCGCCAGGTAAGCCTGGGACACGCTGGGCTTCCAGCCCGTGGGGTTGACGATCAGCTGGTGCCTCTCCAGGGCGATCACCACCAGGGACAGGATGGACACAGTCACCGAGGTGCACTGCACGAAGGGGGTGACCTTGCAGAAGACCTCGCCGAACACCCAGTAGTCCATCAGCGTGTAGACGATGGTGAAGGGCAGGCAGAAGGTACACACCACGATATCCGAGACGGACAGGTTGGCGATCAGGATGTTGGTGACGTTGGCTTTCTCCTTCTGCCTGGCGATCACGTAAATCAGGCAGACGTTCCCCAGCAGAGCGACCGTCAGGACCGCGCAGTAAGAGACCACCAGGCACGAGGTGAGCGCGGTGGACGATCGCCAGGAACTCTCCGGGAAGTCGGGAATCCGCCAAACCGAAGCGTTGGGGGGAACGGTGTGGTTACCGGACCGGGCAACGGGACCGGCCTCTTCCATGTCCCGGAGCGTTTCTAGACAACTTCCCAGCCCCGGAGTTACTCTGCTGCCTGGGTTAAAGAGTTTAAAGGAACGTTTTTGTTTTTTCCAAGCCAAGGTTGGGAAAGCGGAGCGTGGGAGAAGCGAACAGGAGAGAGGGAGGGGAGGGAGGGACAGGGAGAGTCAGTCTGAAAGCATCATTGAATAAACAGGAGCAATTGGACCCACAGTCCCGATGTTACATGTTGACAGTAAAACTCACTGTACACTCAGTCACCCGGCAAAGGTATCACCCACAGAGCTGGGTCACTGATCACCGACTGAGGCGAGAGGCGAACACTTGATACACCGACCACCTGAACAAGACCGTCAATGCCGACAGTTTGCAATGTCAGCGTTAACAGACTGACATTTAGTCTATGTGTCTAAAATAGACTTGAATATTCTACATTTGGCACAGATAGATACTATCTAGTCTGCTGGTTCAGCCCAATAACATCATTGGCATCTCAGACTTTGGATTTCGAAACCATCAGATGTCCCCAAAATCTGCGAATCCCGAGTCCCCCAGCGTCTCAGACTATTAATCCCGGTTCCTCTTCTGTGCTCGGATTTTCTTTCGCCGAAGATCTTCCTCGGGTCCCGGGCAGCGGGTGAAGGCAGGGCGGGTGGTGTGTTACCGGATCCTGGTTAAATATGAACTCAAACTCCCGGTTTTTCAAAGAAAAAAAATTGCGAACAGTCAAGCAGCACAAACAGCCGTGTTTCTCTCTCTCTCTCTCTCTGTCTCTCTGTGTGTGTCCGTCCCCCACTTCGTGGTTGTTGCCAGGACTCAATCGCTGGTTCGTTCTTACTTGGAATAGGAAGAGATTGTTCCATGTCCTGGTGAACAGCCCTTTGTATATGAAATGAATGATCCGGTTGCCTTTGCCTTCGACAGTGTGGGGGGGGGGGGGGGGGGGGGGGACACAGTAGCAATGCAGGCAATCAGCTAGTGAGTGGTGTCTTGTCTCTGTGACACCTTAATCTTCCTCCAGTTCCAGGTGCTGTTCAAATCGTGTTATATGAACAGAACACACTGCATCGGGATGGATGCCTGTATGTGTGTGTGTGTATATGTGCTCAGCCTCCATGCCAGAGTGCCCTCTCTCGAAAGGGGGAGGCTTTAGAATTATTTCGGGTTGATTAAAAAAGATCAGTGAAGACACGAGCTTTTGTGGGAGTCCTGTATCTCAGTGGCCAGAGAGCACTCGCCTCACAAGCAAGAGACCTGGGCTTGATTCCCAGCGAACTGTTGGACAAGTTTCCCATACTCCACACTGGGTAATAATCCCCAAAACACATACATACATGTTCCAGCTGTGAACCACACTAGTCATTGCATGCCATCAGCGTAAATTCCAGTTATTCCCAAATATAAATGGGAAAATTATTTAGAAACTTACAGTTGAATTCTACATAAACCATACCGTCTTTTTAACCTTTGTTTCAAATCTAGTACAGCACAATTTATTTAGATTATATAATCACAGGTGATGTTTTAGGTTGTATCCTTTAAACTTAAAAGTATCTTCAGACATTCGCTCCTATTGTCTACCTCCCAGCTCCCTGCAACTCGGAACCTGATCGAAATTGATGTCCTATTGATAGCGGATATTCCATCAGCTGCCAATGTGCTATTCACTATCTCTGCACTAAACAGCTGGAGAAATTTCACCAATTTAACACTTACGGTGATCATACATACAGTATTTGAATATTGAATTACGTCAAGACACTACGGGTAATACACAGCAGTAAAACCCCTTGCAGATGGGAAATATGGCATCTTCACAAGAGTGATGGAAGAGGAAACTGGATTTATATTTATCCAGCTTGCAGATGGTTGTAAGGCTGATAACTGTAGGCTTAGAACAATCAGAATTTTGTTTTAGTTTGTTTATCCTGTAGCTCAGTGGTTAAAGCACTCGCCTTACAAGCAAGAGACCTGGGTTCAATTCCAGGCAGGGCGAAACCTTGGGCAAGATGCCTTACTACATATGCCTAATAGTAATCCCTCAAAAAAAAATTGGTCGTTTCAATCCAGGACTGTTTGTGGGACATTGCTGTGCTTAATTGGCTGCTGTGTTTCACCCACAAATATACAGTCAATTCACTTCACAGTATATTCTGTGAAGTGCTTTGAGATGTCTAGAAGATGTGAAAAGAGCTATATCAAATGCAACGATTATTTTTTATTATAATATTGTTTTGCACAATAATCTTAAACAGAACAGCTTCAAGTCATTCAATATAGCTGATTCATCTGCATGCAGCTATGGGGATATTAGCTTTGGCAATGAATATTATGGATGATTGACATAAAGATACCGGATAGCATCCCCCCCCACCCACCCACTTGTCGGTCATTATGACCATAAATAAAGAAATCTGGTGTTAAATGTGCTAGATTAAAAATTGCAGGATGAGTACAATTTTTCATTGAATCTCCTCTTACTTATGAATGTCATAGGAGATTTAGTATCCAATTGGTAAAATGTAATGTGAAGCGTTACACAGCTCTATAATAAGCAGTTAACAACAGTTATATGCAGTTTTACTGTACGAGAAATGTACCTGGACTGAGGAATGGCTTGTTATAACAAATAAATAATAATAATTTGGTCACTCAATCCATGACTGTTTATGGGACACTGCTGTCGATAATTGGCTACCACATTTCACCCACAAATATAGTCAATTCACTTTACAGTATATTCTGTGAAGCACTTTGAGGCATCTAGAATACATGAAATACGTTATATCAATTGCAAGGATTATCTTAAATTTTGGTGTTGTTATATTACATGTTTGACTTAGGCTATTATAAATTGATTTTTAAAATCTATTGGTATTTAATATTTATTGATTTACTTTTGATCAAGCTTTTAAAAAATATAAAGAATGCAGCATTGCCTATAAGGATTACAGTAGAAGCCCGTTTATCCGGCACCAGTGGGACCTGGCCAATGCCAGTTAAAGCAGCTGCCAGATATTCAGGCGGCCTGCGGCCGAAAACCCACCACAAAAGAATTAAAGTTCTTTTAACACACACCATACACACAAGACTAAGTAATAACAGATGGTGGTTTACTAGCCGCGAGCCGAAGCCCTAGACTCTCCTTGCGGCAAACCGAAATACTGCACCTGCGCGACAATGTGGGTTATCGGCTAGCGTTATCGGCTTGCCGCTAGTATGACTTTGAAGTCATATGCCCTCCGTTTTTTTCACCCGCTTGACATGCTCCATTTTGGGAAGAGTCGCTGGACTGTAAACCTCAACTGCAACATCATGGCTTCAAGCGCAGCATCTACCAGCGGGTGTGGGGGGCGCAAGAGAGTGGTTTTGGGGGTGAGTGCCAATACAATATTCTGTTATTATGTTATTATTTATGCTTTTACAAATGCTCCACTGCATTTGTAAATGCATTGTTCCGGATACGTTCCGGTTTATTGAATGGGGATTTTTTTTTGGGGTGCCAGTTATACGGAAGTGCTGGTGCATCGAGTCACGGATAAATGGACTTCTACTGTATTAGACTGTACATTTCACTGAATTAACATTGGAAAGAGATTTGGAACCAATAAACTCAATCAGAATTATTGCATTAACTATTGAACAAACATGAACTCAATGTTAATTAAAGACTTACCAGCAAGATCCAATGATGTTTCATATAATGTACAGTGATTTGTATATTTTGTGGTAACTAATTGCACACATTAGTGTTCCAAACAATCGTAGAATGAGTGACCAAAATATTATTTCTTTTTTGAAGGTATTATTACCCATGGAAAAGCGATCTGCCAATCGACAAACAACCAGGTCCCCACTTACTGCGAAGTAAATAGAGGTGTAGAGTAAGAAAACATGCCCAACGTTTTGCCTTACTCTGGAATTGAAACTTGGTCCTCCGAGGCATGTACTCTGATCAAGCTACATAACTAAGCTACCTATGAATGAATACGTGAATCATCAGCCTTATGCTTTTTGGCATCCTTTCAAGCTCTTGCATGCTTTTTTCCCCCTTCTTTTTGACACTAGATGAGTTCAGTGGAAAAAAGTAGTGATTGGCCTTATTTACTTTTTACTTGATACAAAGATAAACCTAATAGATTTTCAGACGTCTTGTAATACTTTGGTATGAAACCAAGAATCAGTAGCTCATCAAAATGCCAGGTAAGTATGAAGTTCTGGCAAGTTCTTGAGCTAAAAAGTATTGTATGATCCAGAAATACATTTTACAACAAACTCATGAATTAATATAGATTTTATGCTCTTTGTATTTTATTTTATGCCTCACCCCCTCCCTGGCTTCCTTCAAGTCCCGCCTCAAGACCCTCCTCTTTGATGGTCCAATTGATCACTCCAAATCCCCTTTCCCTCCACCCTCCCTGTCCCCAGCTCACATCTGAAACAATGACTGTCCAGCGTCTTGGAACGTCCTCCTGATATGAAAGGTGCTATACAAGTGTAATTTTGTTGTTGTTGTTTGTAAATTCCATTGGTCAATTAAATCAAGACTGTTTGTGGGACACTGCTGTGTGTAATTGGCTGCTGTGTTTCACCCACAAATATAGTCAATTCACTTTACAATATATTCCGCGAAGCGCTTTGAGACATCTAGAAGACGTGAAAAGTGCTATATCAAATGTATTATTATTATTGTAAAAAATGTAAAATGTTCCCAGTTTCTAAAATATTGCCACCAATCAACAGGTTACTTTTTTTAGAGTTCTTATTAGTAAACTAGGGTACTTGGACAGATTGATATTATATTTTAAATAATTGCAGCAATTAATACATTATGTCAAAGGGGGCAAAATTGTTACCTTTGACATTGATGGATTTCCTCACACTGTTATTTACTAAAAGTCTATTTAGCCACAAAATCTATTTTGCTTCCCTTCTATAATTTTGATCCAAGTTCCCAATGCAAACAAACATTTTACAGTATTTCTATTGAAAATTGGCTTATGATCACTATCATAATATGTATAATTTATGATAGAACAAACATGTATCGAAATGAAAGACATGACTCTGTTTATGTGGATTGCTTTTATATTTAGCTCCTTCACCAGGCAACTAACTCATTTGTTTTTAAAATTGCAGGCAGAAATGAATCTTCTTGTTGTTTATTGCAGATTCTGCTGCCGCTACATTACTTATCCCAGCAGTAGTCCATTGCCGAAGCTAGTGTGAATCATTTTAAAGCAGCAGGAGTTTAATTGCTTAATACCAGTGTTCTGGGGAAATGGAATTTTCTTTCACATTCTGTTCTCCATTGCAAATAAATGCATGGCGAGAAATGTCACTGGGCCTAGATTAAACTCTTAATTTCTTTGCAATTTAGAGCATCCAAAAGTTGGAAAATTGTTGAATTCACTCTTAACTTTGATGCTGGTTTTGTGTAGGGGTTTAAAAAAATTACAGAAAACTCCCAGATTAAGATTGTATTTTTAAAAATCCAAAATTCTAGGTACATAGAGTACATCTAGACCTAGTGGGAATTCTATCCTAAAGTGTTTCAGAAGAAGATTCGTTGGAATAACTTTCATACTGAAATTCTACCCCGACCCCCTGGAGAGTTTATCTATTCTCTAAACCCCATAGATTGAGCAAAATCTCCAATAGTAGCAAAGTGAATGGGCTAATTTGAGTGCCCTTTAACAATTTGAAATGAAAAATAGAATTCCAAATAGTCTAAAAAGCCCTTTCAAGTTAGATTGCCAGCAAAAAAAATGATTAGATT
This sequence comes from Hydrolagus colliei, assembly GCA_035084275.1. Taxonomy (NCBI): domain Eukaryota; kingdom Metazoa; phylum Chordata; class Chondrichthyes; order Chimaeriformes; family Chimaeridae; genus Hydrolagus; species Hydrolagus colliei. The sequence goes on from CM068748.1 coordinate 10,470,491, forward strand.
TAAAACACAGAACTATTAGTTATTTTACAAATTTTTGAACCAATATTGGATATATTCTGCCATCTGCAGTACAGTATCTACACTGCATCCTAAAATAATTGCAAATTCATTGCGTCAGCAGAGTAAAGGTCTCTTAACTTCTCTGTGGATTCCTATAGCTTATAGCTATAGGTTAGAGCACTTGACTTGCAAGCAAGAAGCCCCAGATTTGATTCCTGGGCAGGGCGAAATGTTGGGCAAGTTTCCTTATTCCACATGCCACTGTTCAAAAAATGACTGTTTGTGGCTGCCACGTTTTACTCACAAAATGTACAGTCAATTCACTTTACAGTATATACAGAACAACAACAACAATTGAGCACCTTTGACGTCGGGAGAATGTTCCAAGGTGCTGAGAAGCATGTGGAGATGTTTTGAAGACGTGAGAAGGTGCTTCATCAAATGTAAGGATTATTATTATATACTGCACATGTATTTGTTTCTTAGTAAATAAACATCACAGGGTGTTGTATTTCAGGCATTATTTGATTTTCTCAATGGAATCACTGCTCTCTTTGTAATGCCTGTATTGTTACAGATTAGTAACATTTGTTTTAGATTTGAAAGAACTACAAATTGATCTTTCTTTGAAATTTGTCAGAAGCCTGAACTATTAAAATACATAATGTTGCCAAACATTACTTTAGGTTGCATTGGAGGCACTATGCTAATTGAAGTACAATCTATAAAAAAACGGTAATAGGACAATTGTTTATTTTCTACTTACTGCAGGTTTTAATTTGGTAGTTGCATGCTCCACATATTTGTATCAGCAAATGCCTTCACTGTCTAAATATAATGTTTGTTTGTATTTTTACTAAAAAAAATTTAGTGCTGTATTCTGTTATGAATGAAAAGGTGATTTATCTTAAAAGCAGAATTTTGCTGTTGAGCACTTTCTTTACAGAGGTTATGCTTGTTATCTAACTTTAACCTAACAATGGTAAATCTTTCCCTGAACTTTCAGGTAGACCATACTATATCACCTAATGCCAGCCACAGATATTCTCAACAACATTCTGATCACCAGTTCTGACGAAGAGTCGCGGACCTGTGTTGACTCACTTTCCTTTCTCGATAGATGTTGCCTGACCTGCTGAGTTTTCCCATGCAATAAAGAAACATGGTATTTCAACTCACATTAACATAGATACTGCACAAAAAGAGGCACATAGATGCATAGTTCAAAAGGGCAAGACATATTTTAATCTTTATTTACGAATTATTTCTCACAGTAGAACTTGCTAATAAATGAAGTTACAGCAAGGTGCGATGAAAGGATTGTTATAATCAGAGACTTAACAGTGGATAGAATATTCCAGCAGGTAAACTAAAATCTCTATTTTTGTGTGCAAACTTGATATCTAATATATTGGCAAAAAGGAAAACATCAATATTTATCATATTGAAAAAGCTGTCACACAATAGGAGAGTTACGTTGCAGAAATCAGCAACATTTTACAACAGTCACATAGATCTGGGAATAACAGGAACTGGGAATGAGATGCAATGCAACAATTTAATCTAACTAAACGGTAATCCTCTACTCACTGGCAAATTTACCGATTTCAGCCGGTTGATGTATCTCTGTACCAGAAGAGGAATTTTACCAATTTTGGCAGCATGAATTTATATTAAGAAAATCCCATCAAAGTTAGTATCCATTTTAGAGAATGCTTTTGGATGGTAGGCAAACACCAGGGTTGCATTACTTCCACAAACACATAAATAAGAGATTTGCTATCCTTTTAATTATGCTGTTTATTCTTATTTTTTTTAAAAGGGTTAAAAAGTTTACCATGACAGCAGAGTCAGAACTTCACATTCTGACCTGTGACTATTCAGGAGATGCTCACATTTGACCAATTTTGCTTTTTAGTTGTAGAAAGTGAGTCTGATCTGCTTTACTGATTCACTGATCATTAATTTGCATACTTCAGTATTAGAAGGAGTAATGGCTAAAAATCTGCCTTTAAAGCCAAGTAACTGGTTATAAAGAAGCTCTGATTAAACCTCTCCTTTTGGACTTTTTTTTAGAATGGTAACATCAGACTTTGGTGATGTACATAATTAAGGAGCAGTCGGTATGTATTAAGGAGTGGTCCAAAGCATTTTTAATTTTTAAAAAGTCAAGTTACAGCTTGGAGAGGGTGAGCGATGACATCAGTTAATTGAGGGAAGAGGAACCCAACTTTATTGCATATCAATGTCCCAAATGTAAAACTTTATCAGTTATAATAACAGATCAACTACCTATCAAATTTGCTTTAGCTTTCACTTTGAAGCCTGATGTTGCCAGTGGCTGATTGAGTATGAATGTAGAGATAGCATTAATGTCACACTGCACAATACTGATAAGTGATTCCCTGAACTTTTAAGACAGCCTGTTCTTGCAGCTCTCCCAGAATTCTAGTGACTGTGCTGTTACTGATTTGGCAGGAAAGGTTGAGTTGTTTCTAGCTATTCTTTTCCTGAATGTAGACGGTGGGATTTGTGGGGATGGAGCTGAGTTCTGAAGGCTGGCTGCTGCTGGGGCTGTTGCTGCAAGTGATTACAATGCTGGGAATCAAAGCTGCCTTTGCCTGCATGGAATCTCCCTTCCTTGGTCTAGCACCATCTAGGCTTTCCACTGCCTGAACATGCAACAAGTTAAACATGAAACAAATGTAGTGCCACAATGCAAATCAATGAGTGATTCAAAATCAATCTTAAGACATTGTCTACACTGAAATCTATAGCTACATTTTACTTCAATCATCAAATTACCTGCCCATTGTAAAACCGCATTAGCACATTACTAAAACAGCTTTAAAGAGATAATATCAAATGCCTTGGAATATACTATATTGCACCAAGGCTCTTACAATAGAAAGTTTAACTATTGAAGGATATTGAAGAATATCCAATTATTTACTTGGATAGAGTATTCATTTAATTCACTATGAGTCAAGGAATTTCTCACCTAATTGAATTATTATTCAATTCATCAGAATAATATTTCCATTTCTGCTTATTAAACTTTTGAAATAATTGGACATAAAAGATAAAGATGTAGCAGTAGATAATCGCTCCTAATGGAATGAAGAAGACAAAACTGGAGAGAAGCTTTGTGTAGGCTCGAACGGATGGTGTGAATGTCATGTAGTCCCAAGTGCAGGAGGTTAACAGTCCTTTAGGTACGTAGGCACCTGGAAAGGAAGAGAGATAATGGTACAATTATATGAACAGCCTCATACTGAAGTACTTATGTGCATCCAGAATTTAGCACTGAAGCAACATTCTGTAAAATCTATACCTCACCAGTTTTAGATATCAAAATCAATACTCATATTCTACAGGGGTTTTGAAAACAATGTACAGTATTATTGTTTGAAGCCCACATCTAATTCCTAAATGGTAGCCTTGATTTTCCAAATGATTGTATTTCAAATCCAATTTTAAATAAGGCTGAGATATCAACATGTTGCAGAGCAATAGAATGTAGGTCTTCATTTATTATTAATTACCTTATTTTTTTCCAATCCTACAAATTACTTATCTATTTGCAGATCCTTTTAGACCTACAAATAGTGTGGGGAACAAAGATTAGAAGCCTGCTATATGTGTTTTGTGTGAATGTGGGGGTGGGTGGTGGTGGGGTGGGGGAGAGGGCTGCAATTACAGTACACAAAATGTGAGATCCTCCCACCCATTGTCAGTAAATTTATAGTTTTAAGTAGGAATTATTTTTCATTTGTTTTGTAAAGACAACAACAATAACAAAATTACATTTGTATAGTGTCTTTCACGTCGGGTGAACGTCCTGGAATATAATTCTGAATTCCTGTATTTATTTCTTAATCACAACAGTTTGTTCAGTCATACTTACTCCATCCAAAGAAAGGGGGTAAACTCCAGCCCATCGAGTACAACCAAACTCCTAAGAGGATTATTATGGCTCTTTTCTTCGATATCACTCCGATGGAAGCCAGAGGTTTTGTGATAACAAAATACCTATCTCGGGCAATGACCATCAAAGTGATCATGGATGTGATTCCAAAAAGAGCACCGCAGAACACATACAGTTCACAGGCTGCAGAGCAAACAAAGAGCACAGTATCACAGATTGAGGAAGAAAAAATCAAAAGTAGTAAAATCGTTCAGGAGCTAGCACAAGTACCTTCTTATACCCATAGTTCTAACATCTAAATAGTTTAAAAATTCTTCATATGATAGAAAGCAGATTTCTATTCTACTGTCACTGATCAATTATACAACATACTCAAGACTTTCATTGCCCATTAGTAAAACTGTTCTATGAATTTAAAATCTTGTGCCCAATCCTCCTGATCTGTGGAAATATACTTCCCAATAAACCACCCACTGGTGTCCAGTTGGAGAGGAGTGGCTGGCATGGCTGCTTTCTCTGCTGGAAATCATATTTATAGTATATATAGGATGGCATTGGAAAGAGTAAAGCAGAAAAATGATTGAGAAATTACTGTAAGAGAATGTAGATGAATACTGTACTAATGTTTGGGAACAAACGCTTTGTAGAGAAAATTTATTTGGTGGATGGGGTAGAATGTATGAGGTTTGATTTATGGTCTGTTCCAGTTGCAAGCTGGACTGGGAGAATGGGCTTCCTAGTTCCTTCATATTGCAAGTGCTAAATGCTTAACCAACAACATATTTATTCATACAATTAGTTGAATGTGCCTAATATATACAGTATTTGATTAACTAAGCCTGGAAGACACCTATGGTGCAGGAGAAGATGCAAGTACTGTACTAGAATGCAAGTAACTTGCTGCTAACACATGGACAGAAAATTGATATTCACCTTTTTCACCAAAGATCCATCGTTTGTGCAAACTTGTAATGAAGAATACTGGAGGTTGGGTGGCAGACATGAGGAAATCGCTGATGGCAAGGTTTATGATGAAAGTATTCGCTGGAGTTCGCAGGCTCTTGCTTCTAAACAATACAGATTTATATTTAAATCGCACCTTTCTCGCTGGGAGGGACAACACACTTGCTGAGTTACACCAGAGTTTCTCTCCTCTATTTTACTGGGTATAATGCTGAATTACACAGAATAAATGTGCAAATATGTTTTAGAATACATACAATCATATGTGAATAATTTATACTCTTCTGGAAATTATGGAATAAAAGAAACCCAACAAGTTGCAAATACAATGCAAAGTACTGAGCGCGGGTTAGTTTGACCAAGTTACACAAAGTTTCCTCAGAAAAAAAACATTCTGTATATTGTATTTTATTTGTGAAAGGGGTTCTTTTGTGCTCACCTAAAGAGGCCAGCTTTCAGGATAGGAACACAATGACCATATTTTATATTCAATGTCCCATCAAGTATTCATGGTCAGCCATAACATCACACGTCAGAAGCAAAGTGAACTTCACTTCATTTTTAACTGAATTACATGCATTAATGCCAATCCTGGAAGTGTCTTAATGTGATATTTCTATTGACTACAGAAACCATCCTTGTGTTTGTGGAAACAGTGAGTAGCAAAGTCACATTGGTATGAGTGTTAAATTATCAATAGTCAGTGTTCTGGACTCACATTAATTCAGAATTGGGTTGCCTCTATCTAAAATCATAAACAAAGCCAACAATGAAGAGGCTTTCCTTCAGTCCAAGTGACTATCCTGCCTAATCGTCTTAGTATTCTAACATTAAGGCTCAGTCAAAAATGAAAGTCTTGCGATGGGCTTTAAAAGAGGCAATGGAGAGGTGGAGGGCTCCGTGGAGTTCTAGAGGGTTAGGGCAGAAAGGATCTTGAATTTAAAAGACAGTGTAGCAACCTTATATCCGATGGAAATATGTTCTACATTGAACAACAGGGAGATTTTTGCAAACACAATACTGTACCTGCAGAATGCATTGATGACCAGTAAGTTGCCCACCATACCCGTGATTCCCACTGCTAGAATGACTGCCCCTATGGTATAATGGACATGATCTGGTACATCCACTGTGGGGAAAGCATGATTGTGATGATGATCATCTGTCATTGGAAGTGCCTGTAATCCAGAGAGAGAAAAAAATGAATTATCCACAAAGTAGGTCATGTTGCAAAGGAATCAATGTTGCTTTTAAGCTCTGACATGGATGCCATGAAGCTTTAAAGCTCAGTTCTATCTGCCTGGGCAGCTTGTTTTAAAGGAGCAGAGGTATTGAAATAAGAATAATAATCATAATAATAATATTCCTTCCATTTGATATAGCGTTTTTCACATCTTATCGATGTCTCAAAGCGCTTCACAGAATATACTGTAAAGTGAAATGACTATATATTTGTGGGCGAAACGCGGCAGCGAATTGTGCACAGCAGTGTCCCACACACAGTCGTGGATTGAAAATGAACAATTTTTATTGTTGTGTTTTTTTGGGAGGGATTATTACTAGGTGTGTGGAATAAGGAAATGTGCCCAAGATATGACACTGATATCAGTGGAAAGAGCAGCATAACCCATTAGACATTGTACAGTTTATAAAAATTGTGAAAAATGACCTGCTTTACACTGTTTGAACCAGTGAATTAATTAGTTGTGATGAGAGGAAGAGAATAGGGGATGGGGAGAATACAAATAAAAACAGATCAATCCTTTATATCAGATACTTAAGGAAACATCAAAGAATAACTCGACCAAGAGCTATTTGTTTTTTTTAAATTGGGCAGATACAAACCTTGTATTTAAACAAAATTGAAGGGATTGATAGGCAGAAACAGTCAGATAAATATCCAGTCACAGAAGTTGATAAAAAGACATACCAATCAGATTTTTTTTAAATGTAAGTAGATTTGAAATTACTGAGTGTTTGAATTTAATGAATGGATGTGACCCAAGTAACACAAAACACATAGATACAGAAAGCACACAGACAATGAGTGGACCAATACACAAATAGTGAGTGTGTAGATATATCAAGCTTCAGTTTACTTCGTCAGATGACTGAGATTGCATGAAAAAGTAGACAGAAAAAATGAACTTGAATACATCAAATGTTATCGTTTTCAAACGATAGTTTGATTAGATAGCTATAGTCCTAATCGGTGAAATCTAAAAGATCATTGCACGAATCAACACACACACACACACAGGCAGCTTTTTTGTTTTGAACTCAAGACAAACGCAGTGGTCTCATAGAAAGACAGTGGGTTCATAACCAACAAAGGGACTCACTCCTTCACTGAACTGAAGACACTGAATAATAGTGAACTTTTTGTTTTTAAAAATATATTAGCAGATAATTCCTACCGTGGGTACGAATGGAAACAAATCTACCAGCCTGTATGCGTTTCCAGAATCATTCCATGCAGCCATTGACTCCAAGATCCTGGTGCAGTTGGGATCTTGAGGAGGACAAGATATCCCCTTCCTGATGGGATGAACATTCATCTTCACACAGCAGTTTCGGGGTCTTCACCCCCCCCCCCCCCCCCCCCCCCCCCACACACACACACACTTTAAACCCACTCTCAGCCCAGTCAAACTAATGTGTGGTTTAGCAACAGATCAGATTCCCTCAGAGAGGAGGAGGGAGGTGAGCGGCAACAACTGTCAGATGTTTGGCTGAAAGTGTCCTCTGGGAAAGTGAAAGCGACTGACTGACTTTAGCCACTGGCAGCCACTCAATTTGTTGTGGGGGCGGGGGGTTGCCCTTTAAATAAGAACCAGTTCATGCGAAGCTGTTTTAACACACACCCTCTTCAAATCTAGCAGGTTTCATTGAATTGTTTGTTACAATGATCCTGTGTTGATCACACACTGTGTGGAATAACCTTAGTTGGAGGAGATTAAGAGGTGGGAAATTAGAAACTATGGAATTCTTAGCAGCATATAAAGAAATCTCAGTTTTTCCACTTAATTTATGCTTTAAAAATGCACCAACGTTACATAATAGCTAAAGCTACAATGGAAATAAGAATAGGCGCCCAATCCACGTTATATATATATATATATAAATATATTGGACAACCACATGCTAGAGAGGTGCTGCAAATCTACCGCTAAAAGATAAATTCCTATTTACATTTGACACACCACTGGATGCAGTTTAATGTTCGCGTTTAATTAACTGATCATGGCCTGGTGCCATAAATCATTTCGATCATTATGTTTTGTGCAGTAATCCGTCCGTTCATTTTTAACTAATTAAGAAAAAAAATCTATGTTCCAATAAATTCCCCCCCACCCCCCCATTGACATTAAACGGGAATCTGTCTAAAACGTAAAGTGCGTGACATGAAGAATGCAAATTTAGGAAGTAAGGGAAAACACTGTATAACTGTGAAGACGTTTTTGTTTAAGGTCTGCTTAATAAGTGCATGTAACTAATCATGGGGAAAGTCTGTATTCAAAACAATGTGGACCAGGCAAACACAAGCAGTAAGGAGGGTCAGGTGGATTGCCTTGCAGGTAGAAAGCCAAATCCTGGGTGAGTTCAGCTGTGAGTTTATTCATTCTGAACTGTTCACAGTGACTTTTTATGTGTAATTGCCAACAATAAGGACAGCTTAAGTGCAAGGTAAAGCTTTGCCCTCTCTGTAGTACTGTGTGCTTTAACCTCAATCTCACAACACTCTTTACCACATCAATCAATATAACATTCCCACAGCAGCTTGTGCTGTCCACACATTAACCTTAAGAGCTTTCTACTGATGGTCCTCAAAATGATTTTTTCTTCGCACCCTTATATGTATCAAAGAGATGGATTTGGTGGATGGGTTTTGTCTGGGCTGAATTCAAACTGAGGACATAGAGACGTAAAGATACCGTCCTAACCAACTGAAGCGTTCAACCGCTTGGTTTTATATAGAGAGGCTTGAAGAATTGATGCAGGTGAGTGCGTTACACTGGACTTTCACAGGTATTACCAGCAGTCTTAGACGACTGCATTGAGCGGTGCAAAACTAATGGAAAACTCATCGCTGGCGTGTTACAAACTGGTGGAAGTCCTGCTGACTGAAGGTCGTGTCTAATACCCTCGGGTTAATATTTTCCACTTTCACACTCAGCTACTGGCGAGTCAATAACGTTTCAGTCGATATACGGTTTCACTCATTCATTTGTAAAAGAGAAATAAATGTTTTTTATTACCTTGGATTAATTTATTTGGGTACACCACCAATTATTTTTTACGTAAGGAATACTAGAAATTCAGTGCAATTTTTTAATTTGCAGGAACTGTGAAATTCACAGAAAATTAAATCAGATAAAGGATTATGGAGATCACAGGCAGCTGATGGAAATAGCTGAGAGGTTGACAGTCCATTGAAACATCAAGGTTTAAATTCCTTTCCTTTAAGGGTCAATTCACCATCTTTAGAAACCACATAAGTTCAAAATCTTTTGAAACCCGTAGGGAAACTCAGCTCAGGTGTAATCGTTAGCAATGTAAATCATTGTTGCAGTTATTTAAGGATCTTTACTAAGAATACTTCTTTCTAAACAAATAACCATTACATTGTGATATAAAAGTTATTCAGGGTTCATTCTCTTTGCCCTTTCACTGCTTAATCACAAAAAAAAATGCAATTGTGCTTTATGATACTACAATGAAGATGTTGTTTGGTATATCTTCAAAAAGTGTACAAATGACTTAACCCACTGATATTGAAAATCTTCTATTGAATTCCAACACAGAATGAAAATTAGGTTTCCATGTAAATAAATCGTAAGACATGCATTTTGTGATGCAAGTTAGCATAATTATTAGGAATATGTCAAGAATATTAAAATAGGTTTACAAGTATTTAATGTTGTTTTAGAAATGTTGGCCCATGTTCTTTGTTAAGTTTAACAAAGCCTGTGGTTTGTGAGATGCCAGAAGCAGAATCACATACAGTATAGTGATTCCATCTCGCTATTTCCCTCAATGGGAAAGCCTTTACCGAATGCCTCTGTAGATGCAACGGAAATTGAATATCAGGGATAAAAGTATGCACCCTACCACTCTATACTCTTAAAAAAAAACAAGGATGAACGTAATCAGTGGAAATCAAAATTCCATCAAACAGCAAACAACTCAGAAATTCGAACAATAATAACATATATTGTAACCACTATGAAGGACAAGAGGTAAAATTACATATTTATCATTTGTCTCAGCCGATTTACAACCCAAATCACAGTCATCTGATGCAATGCATCTCTCAGTCTCCCACCAGGGAAAATATCTTCACTCTTTTGTTTATGCTACATTGCCACACAAGTCAAAGAAGTGAAAAGGGACAAAGTGAATATCATCTATTTTCCAGATCAAAAATAAAACTACAAATATATCAGTTTGTTCTACATTTGCTGTCGTGACAAGTTTTAACCTCAGTCCAGCACCAAATCAGATTAAAGATTTAGGAAATCTGCACTTAAGAGGGATGGATTGTTGTATTAAATGATTGGGATGGATTACAATTGTTAAAGTGTTATAGAGAGCAACAACAAAGGATTATTGGTATTTTCTGAGATGCACTTTGGCAGAGTAACTTCTGTCTGATTAATTCTACATGTGGTTATCCTTCATAATTCTTGCTGATAATTAGTTTGGGAAAATCAATAACACCACATCAAAGTAATTGGTTTATGGGACTTCAGGAGGTTAAAGGGCCCAGCAATCTAATTAAAATACCTTGCCTCTAAAGGAAATAATTTAGCATGTGAATGGAGTGTGGAATATCCTTCACACATATTTTAGGTGTACCCTAATTTGCGAACTTTGAAATTCAAGGTTATGATTCAAATTTTGTCCACCCACCCATTCATTATTCTAGATTTTATTGTTGACCTTTGCTAATTAGGGTGCCCATGAAAATTTGTATCAGATGCAGTGGTTAAAATGTATGTACTGTGGCTCATTTAATAGTACTGCACATCATACAGATAGCCCAAGCCATGATAAATGGTACTGAATTCAATTACTTTTTCTTTCGATACTGTTTATCAATGTTGCAAAACATAATTTTGCCTTGAAGGGGACAGTAAAGAATAGTGTCTAGCGATAGATCGATATATCGGTTATATCGGTGTAATTTTTCATATCGATATGCCGATATTGGAAATTCAAATATATCGATATATCGAAAAATTCGATATTTAAAAAAATCAATATATCGCAAATATTGGTATATCGTGTCCGGCGAGATATCGATATATCGGTATAATGCAAACTTTTTCAATTTACCTTGTCGCCGGTATTGCAAACCTCCTGGGCCTAGAGCATGGAATGCGCGCACACATCAGAATGTGTGCACACACCGGAATGCGCGCGCACCCCGAATGCGCGCATCCCTCCGAATGCGTGCACATGCACAGTACAAAAAAAATCCAGAGATATCGGTATGAGCCAACCAATATATCGATATCGGAAAATTTTGATATCGACGGACCCTAGTATAGAATTGTCCCCTTCATTACCCTCAGTGGTATTACTTTGAATCTCTGAATAAAAATAATAACAGTCCTTGCATTTGATATCACACTTTTCACGTCTTCTCGACATCTCAAAGCGCTTCACAGAATATACTGCCAATGAATGGAACCCCAGTTTACTCAGTTTCTAATCAAATTTTTCATTCCAGGTTTCAACTGCTGAACGTCCTTCAAGACCAATATATCCATCCTCCAAATTTGGTATAGTGCCTTATCCTGTTGGAAGGATATCTCAAAGCACTCCACAGGGTTAACTGTGAAATGGAGTGACAATGTATTTCTAGGTGAATGCGGCAGCACAGTTGTATACTGCTATCTTCCACAAACAGCCCAGAAATCCAAGTCCAAGAATTCAATTCTTCAGTTGATAATTGAATGCACTGTAAACTCTGGACACATTGTGAATGGAAATTAAGGGAAGAATGTAAAACATAGGGGTATTTTTAAAAAATCGCAATTTATAAGAGTCCCATAGAAATTAAATCTATAGTCTGTTGCATAATTGCAAACCATCCTATGATTAATTGTTAAATAGCATTACATTTAATAACAAAGAAAGATAGAGATAAATTGCCTTTAGGTAAAACCTAAGAAAAATAAAAGTAGGTCGACAATGCTCAGTGTGCTAAGTACTAACAACAGAAAATAATAGAAGAAATGTGGCTGAATAAAACAATGTTCAATCCTTTCTCTAGCGATAACCTAAATATAATTACTCTTTCTAAATACGGTTTCTTATGGCCCTTTACAAGCTATATTAAAGTGTTGACTGAGAGAAACTTGCTTCTCTTTTTAAGTAGAGCTATGGGATCATTAACATCCACCTGAACAGGCAGATGGGACCTTAGTTTACTGTCTCATCAGAAGGATAGGATTTCCAGAAATGCAGCATTACCCCCAGCACTGCACTGGAACATTGGAGTATCACTAAACCGGGAGCTGAACTCCCAACATGGTGCAGTACGTGAATCTCAACCTTCTGACTCAGAGGCAAAAGCGCTACCAACTAAGCCAGGCTGACACATTTAGTTTACAGTGCTGCTGCTGGTCACGCCCTTGCTTAAAGAAATAATATAATTATTATTATTGCTTAAAGAAATGACAACAGCATGTGTGAAGACAGCAGAGCAGAAAACAAGCTAAGTAGGTACAGCTGTGGTCTGCTCAAAAAAGGCAGCTCTTTATTATTCTGGTTGCATGGTGGTGATGAACTGTAATCATCAGTCGATCCTCAGCCAAATCCAGCAAAATATTTGAAGTGAAAAACACCTAGATAATCATTTGAAACCTCCAATGTATTTTTAGCTTTCTCATTGGATGTTAGAACCATAACAAACATTCCGCGGGTGTTTCCCGGCTTTCAGCGCCTTGGGACGTCCTCCCGACGTGAAAGGCGCTCTATAAATGTAATTTGTTGTTGTTGTTATACAATGAGGTAGTTTCCTCACTCAGATTTTCCTTGTTAATAACTGGAAAATCTTGATACCAGGTAATGTAGAAAAGCAGAGGTTCACAATGAGTAAACAAATGATTTTGTTTGCAGGTTGAATAGAAGAACTCAATCAGCATTTTCCGTTATACAAAATATCAGATTCATTTTATAACAGAGAAGAGAGAAAGACTGATGTGGATGAGTTAGCTGAAGATAAAATATTCACCCTATTAGGTGATAATTTATTATTACTACTGCATTGCCATTTAGATGCAATATTTTACAGATCACTGCTCGAGTCTGATAGAAATCACATTTCAAAACATCAAACTATATAGATGTATAACACCATCCAAAATGCAGAATCAGGTCAAATAATAGCCTAAGGCCAAACTTTGAATAGAACATCTCACCAGTCAGATTTTTTTTGTCTGCGTAGATTGTTGCTGAATGTTTAAGTTGTTGTGCCACAGTGATTTCAGATTTAAAAGGGAACTTTATATTTTTGGATTGAATACATTCATTTGCTACCTAGTTTTGTGCATTTCCATACCGCTCTTCTGAGATTTAAGTCAATTTGAATTTCTGATTTATACTGCATTCAGTTATTTGGGTTTCATTCACAAAGGTCCAGATTTGGGGTACTGTACATTTTGTGTTGAAGGTTTGCGAGTTATCGGAGTCCTGTAGCTCAGTGGTTAGAGTAGTCACCTTGCAAGCGAGAGAACCAGGGTTTCATTGCAGGCAGAGTGAAACCTTGGGCAAGTTTCCCTAGTCCAATGCTTGTTAATAATCCCTCAAAAAAAATTTGGTCATTTCTATGCAAGATTCTTTGTGGGACACTGATGTGTGCAATTGGCTGCCGCGTTTTGCGCACAAATATACAGTCAATTCACTTTATAGTGTATTCTGTGAAGCATTTTGAGATGTCTAGAAGACGTGAAAAGCATGATATCAAATGCAAGGATTGTTATTATTATTAGCTTCATATTTTGTATGCTTTTATGTAGTGCATTAGATTAAGCAGTCTTGCTGTTTTTTTTCATTACCTGTGGTGGCAGGGCAGGTAAATACATAAGTCCTCCTTACAATAGCACCTTAGATTTGCTGAGCTCCAAAGAGTATATTTTTGATGCTTCTATGCAACATATGGTAGGGGAGCATTGTTTAGTTTTATCTTAATACAGCACAAAGGATCTAAATGACCCAGTTAAGAAACACAAATTGTTATTTATTCTTGCAAAACACCACTGTTAGTGATGCGATGCTGGAGTCTTACAAGTGAATTATCTTGACACACAAGCACAGGAAAAATAGTTTAAAAAAACGGTCAGGCCATTTAATTTGTGGCAAATATTTCTGCATTTTTCTATTGGCCCAGTTCATGGGTAAGGAGTTATAGGCACAGCACAAAAAAAAATTGTTTGTATTTTTGGCACCCCAGGTCTAACTGCAGTAATCCACCATGAAGATTGATTTCTTTCAGATCATTAAAGCTACTTTAAGCTTTTATTTATCTTAGTATTTTATTATTAAAAATCCACTCCGTAATAGCCCTTCACTAAAGAGCACAACTTCTAAAACTGAGGAAAAGGGAAACTGAGGAGACTGTGATTCAATAGATAATCACTGGATGGCACTGCAGGCCTTCTTAAAACTCATTTACGCAGTGTAAATGTGGAAGTTGCCGGTCATGAAATCAGGTATAAAAATTATATATTTTTCCCCCCCCTTGATAAAAAAGACAAGTGGTTGACTGCTAAGCTTGCTGCTGATGTCACAAATTATTGCTAGAAAATGAATTCCATCAGCCCATTCTAGTCCCTGTCCATTGTGTTTTCACTCTCTACTCCCCAATTTTGTAAGCAATGCAAAGTCAAAGTCTTGCCAAGTTAGCACAAATTAGATTATGAATCAGTTCCTGAGGATACATTAATGACTCACTGATGAGCTTTATCACTATGTTATTAAACTGATATTTTGAAGCTTGTTTTCGCTGCTAATAGATTATTCTACTTCCAGATTGTGAAAGACCATAATTGCTTTAATTTTGATACTGCAGCAAGCCCAGTGCTGTGAAAGAAAACTCGTTTTTAAGCATATGTATGATTTATGGGACCTTGGGAATCTACCGGATTTACTCTTGTTTACGTAATAAATTAGAGCATAGAGTTTGTAAGATGCTTCAAATGACTTAATTTTGAAACAGTATCCAAAAATTTGCCAAATTATAGACCCCATAAAATGCCCCAAATATAACAGATTCAGGTGAAATTTGCCCCTTAAGGAGTAGAAACATTGCGATCTTTCTACTTCAAGATAACTGCCTCAGTTGCCTATTGTTGGTAAGACAAAGGAGTTGAGGTACAGATTAGCCATGGTCTAATAGAATGGTGGAACAGGATTGACGAGTTAATGGCTCACGATTGTTCCTCCTTTCCTAAAATAGTAATTTAAGGCATTGAAAATACCATAGAGTATGAAGGGTGTCTATATTGGATCAACATTTCCTAGATACAAATAATTACATCCTGGCCAACAATCCTACAGATAATTGATCATTAATATCATGGTGTTAGAAGACTTCACTTTTCAAAATGTCTGCCATATTTGCCTTACAAATGTCAGTGTCCATATAAGGCTCTATAAAATGCAAGTTTCCTCTTTCTTTGATGAAAGAACAATTATCATACTCTTTGATTAATACTTGCAACATTAATTTGAATCTGAGATATAGAAGTACAATTGTTGATATACTGTAGAGAGAACTACACTAATGTAGGTGTATCATTGTAAACCAGTATTATCTACTAATTAGAAGCAGTGTCATGATCTTAACATTTCTTAAGTTCCTTAAGTGATGTCTAACATCTCACTTCAGTTTCTGTTTGAATGCTGAAATATATTTTTTATTTCAGCAATTGGTGAGTAAGAGAAAATGTGAGAGATTCTATCCTTGGAATGCCAAAAGTAATAATACCCTCAGGTTTATTTTGGAATAAATATGGAATGTGGAAGAAGTATCCACTTCTCAAGAGTACAGTACATGCGGAACTCCTGACTACATTTCCCAGCCAACTTTATTAATTGTGGATAATACGGAACTACATGTACCAGAGTACTTTGTAAAACATAGGGTGATAATACAGTATGGAGCAGAACTACATTTTCCAGCATGCAATTGGAGACATAATGTGATTATCCAGAGGAGAACTACATATCCCAGGGCACTTTTGCAATCACATCCAGGTATAGGACACATCTTTATTCAGCACTGGGTCAGCTGATCTACTGACCTACAATTTCCATAGGTGGCCAGCTTGCTTTTGATGTACCCCCAGCTCAGCTGCTGATCTGAAAATGTTTACCAATAAAAGTTACAAGGAGAGATCTGCCACCAGAAAGCAACCTTCTCCGACTCTACTCCTTTGTCCATGCCCTCCATAGCTAACACACGTCTGCTGTCCAACCCTAACCTCTTCTCACCAGCATTGGTAGCCAAGTCTTCAGCCATGATGCCATTAATCTCTGGAATTCCATGCTTCTTTATAACACTCTAGCCGAAATGAAGGCTATAATACTCTAGCCGAAATAAGTACAAATTGTTGTTTTGTTGACTCAATTTCACTGCTTCGATCTTTAATCCTTCAAGTCTGCTGCAAGACCCTCTTATGGTCCATTGAGTCACCCCAAATCCCCTCATTTCCCTTCACCCTCCCCGTCCCCAACCTGGGTCTGAAACAATGTCCAGGGTCCTCTTGTTGTTGTTTAGCCTACCTGCCTTTCACATTAGGAGGATGCCCCAACATGCTAGACTGTCAGTGTTTCGGACCTGAGCTGGTGGTCGGGATCGGGGAGGGTGATCAAAGAAGTGGATCTTGAGATGGATCTTGCAGGAACCAAGTAAGGGGCAAAGTGGAGGCACTGCCAGATGGAGTTACAGATGGTAGGGGCAGAGTGGCTAAAGGCTCAATGGTGCAGTGGGTGGGGACATGAAGTAGGCTGGAGCCTGCTGAGCAGAGTGAGTTGGGCGAGGATGGGGTGATAG
Source organism: Hydrolagus colliei (assembly GCA_035084275.1). Lineage (NCBI taxonomy): Eukaryota > Metazoa > Chordata > Chondrichthyes > Chimaeriformes > Chimaeridae > Hydrolagus > Hydrolagus colliei. The sequence goes on from CM068748.1 coordinate 10,487,449, forward strand.
TGTCGCAGAGCCTGGTGTGTAGAGGACACGACCTAAAAGTTCACTCTGCAGAGCATGCAGCCTATGCTGGGAAGAGTTGGTGAGGCCAACAAGCTTGGATATTATTAATGGATGTATGAGGGTTTTGGTAGTCTTCAGTGTGAGACAGTGGCGGAGCTGGCCAATGTTGCATAGGTGGGGGAAGGCAGAACTAGTCATGGCATGGATTTGGGGTAGATAGTTGAGGGTGAAACAAGATGCCAAGGTTCTGGACTGGTTCGGTGAGGTGGAGTGTGCATCGTTGAATGGTGTCAGCGCCTGAAGTATGGAGGCGCTGACAGGAGACAATCCGAAATTGCTTTAGTCTTGTTGATGTTCAACTGATAAAAGTTAGCTCTCATCACATTCCTCATCCAGAATGTCTGGCAGAATGTCTGGCAGACATTCTGTCAGGACAGTTCTCTTCACCACACACATCAAGTCATTCCCCCACACCCCCAAACCACCCACAATTGCATCCAATTACACCACTGTGTCAGCGCTCCGGAGATAATATCCTATGTTTGGAAATGAGTAACTCTTATTTCACACCACCCAACAGTATGGTCATTTTGTGTATTTGAGCAACAACAACTTGCATTTATATAGTGCCCCTTACATCCCAGAGTGGTCGACAGTGGTCGAGCCGAGCCTGGGGGAGAGAGATGATCAAGAGCAGGAAATGAGTCAGACTCTGACCCCCAGAGTGGGGTTCCACCCAAAAACCCCCCTCCCCAGCCCCCAACAACCACCACCCCACAGTGCACCCTCCCACTGCCCCTCCACCCCTCCCCACAGTTCCTCTACCCACAGCCCCGCTCACCAAGCTGCCCCTCCCCACGGCCCCCTCCTCCTCACAGCCACCCCTTCCACATCCACCCCCACTCCGACACCCCCTCCGCACAGCACCCCCCCCACCCACTCCACAGACCCTGCCCACAGCCCACCCTAGGCACAGCTCCATCCTCACTCTCCCCCCCACAACTCCACCCCCCCTCCCCCACAGCCCCACGACCCCCTCCCCCACAGCTCCATCCTCCCTCTCCCCCCACAACTCCACCCCCCCTCCCCCACAGCCCCACGACCCCCTCCCCCACAGCTCCATCCTCCCTCTCCCCCCCACAACTCCACCCCCCCTCCCCCACAGCTCCATCCTCCCTCTCCCTTACAGAGCTCCACCCCCACCTCCCCAACACCCCCCTCCCCCACAGCTCCACCCCCCCCCCCCTCCCCCACAGCTCCCTCCTGTGCGAACTATTGTGATTGGTGCAGCCCAGTAGCAGTTGGTGACCAATCGGCGCTGGCCTCAGGAGCAGGTGCCGCGGTGTTAGTGAACGCGGCACGGATTGGCTGCGGGGCTGTCAGGTGACCGCGCGCGGTTTATGGCGGTGAGGTGTTTTTTTGGCTTAGGCCTGTGGAGAGTTCTGAGGCGAGTTTGTTTTAAAATTCCTTTTTTTTAAAAAGAACCATATTTATACACACACACATATATATAAGAACAAGAAGCGGCGGAGATTCCGCGGGTAACAATACCAACGATAACTCGGTGTCCGGGTATTAGAAGCTGCATTGATATCCCGCCTGGTGAAGGCAGAGCAGAGCGCGCCGTCAGCCCCCACCCCCACCACTCGAAGGGAAGGAGCCGAACGAGAGCCGGGAGGAGGAGGAGGAGGAGGCGGCGGCGGCGGCCGGCGATCGAGGGATTTCACAGAGGGTCGTGAAAGGTGGTGAGTAACAAGACCGTGCACTGTGGGAAGAGGAGGAGGGGCTGATTGCAAAGCGACACATACATCGAGGCCTGGGCCCAGTTCCTGCTTTAGGGGAATTTCCCCCAACTTGCAATGGGGATATACACGAGGGACCAAATCAGATAAGAGGCTGTCAATCCTGCGGGGGGGTCTTCCTGTAACGGGCGGGCCCCGACCCCCCCATCCCATACAGGGTCTTAGATGTTAAAGATTTTAAAAAACTTGCGCCCTGACAAAGTTGTTTTGAAGGTGTTGCCGTTAACGGCTCATGGCTTCGAGTTGTGATGAAAACCATTATTGTGATGGTCGTGGGGGTGGGTGGGGGGGGGACGGGTGAGAGGGACAGCAGGACCCGGGGAACGTGACCTGGGTCAGCGAGGACACCGCGCACACAGCGATTCACCCTCTCACACAACAGGAAAACTTTCTCCAGATGTTAATGATGCCCACTTTTGCTGCCCACCGCCTGACCTGTGCCAAAGCTGTTGACATCCCATACGCAATAGAAAGGAGAAATGTGATCAAAATAAGCGATGTGTCAATCCTAGATAGGATCCCAGATGTTTTTAACCTGCTGTAGCTAGTATTTTTTTGAAACAGAAAATGAATGAGTTTTGGAAGTTTCAAACTCTTGGGAGTTTTGTTAATAACAAATAACAAGTACAGTGTTTTCATGACTGGATCCCATGGTATCGTGGCCTGCTCTAAAAAGGCAGATAAAGCAGACAGAGAGAGAGAGAAAAAATGCCATTGCATTTGTAGAAATCTTCCCTGCAAGATCAATTAAAATAAACTTGACAAATGTTCAGATCAGAAATTATATTATGAATATATCAAATTGATTGAGTACATTTTCCAAATTGGGAGATTATTTATCTCTTACTGTATTGATTTGTGAGAAGACTTGTGAGAAATCTAATAATCTTCATATTGCTTCATTTTGTTTCATTTAGTTTATTTTTAATAAGTTACTCTTGGAGAACCATAGAAACAGAATTGAAAAGATTGTTCAAGCATAAGAGTTTAATTTAAGAGCAATTAAATCACAAAAGCACCAATTCTATTGTGTGGAATTAGTTAATGAATCCAAAGGTATTTTCTGATTGTAAGTTTGTTTAACTTCCCATGAACACAGTGAATCCCTGTTGTATTTTAATAAATTGCCTAGGAATAGTTTCTTCACTGTTTGGCGGGTGGGGTCGGGGGAGACGGATGACTACGTACAAGGGCTGGAAAATATTAGTCATGATTTCATTGAGTTATGAAATTCTGTTATGTCAATCATATTTGAAAATGTATTGATCATCTGGCCTCCCCTCTATTTTACATTTTAAATATTTTTAGAATATTATAATTTGACAACAAAATATTAAGTATAATATAATATTAAGTATTAAAGAATACTCTACTCTTTTGTGATGCTGCTTTAGTGTTTTATGTTTGTATAAGAATATTGTTTTATATAATAGGAAGTTTTTTTTGCACATTTTGCGTTTGATATCATGTCTGCTAGACGTCTCAAAGCACTTCACAGAATATACTGTAAAGTGAATTGACTGTACATATGTGGGTAGATCGTGGCAGCCAATTGTGCACAGTAGTGTCCCACAAACAATATCGGATTGAAAAGACCAATTTTTTTTAGGGATTATTATCAAGCATGTAGAGTAAGAAAATTTGCCCAAGGATTCTTGGCTGGAAATGAACCCAAGTCTCTCGCTTGTAAGGCGAGTGCTCTAACCGCAGTTATCAAGACTGTTATTGATACACTTTATACTTGATATCTTTAGTTATGTGCTTATGCCACAAAAATCAATAACTAGTACAACGAGACATTGCATTTGAACAGGATACTAAGAAGTATTGGTTTAATAAGGAATCCGGTTCTTGGAGAAACGTTAATAGTAGCTAAATTATAATTTGGTATTCAGTAGATTATCAGAGATGATTTCCTAACTGTGTTTTTACTGTAGCAAAGTAATAATGCTTTATATTATATACCTTCACAATAAATATTTTAAAAAAGCAAATGATCATTGCATTTATTTTCTGCTAACTACATCAGTATTGGAATATTGCTTTGCCAAATTATTTAGAAGTTCAATGGTTATTTTTGATACTACTACACCAGGACCTATTCTGATACTGCTACACCAGGATATTGTATGTTGATGAAATATATTGGTATTTTAAAAAAAACTTCACTGTAATTATATGAGCATTTTATTGGGTAAATCAAAATATTGTATTAAGCAAATTTTCAGCGTAATCAGCAAAAAAAAATTCTAAATTTGAAAATTAACCTACATTGGGGCTTGGTTTACCATAAAATTCTGTATCTTAAGTTTTTTTTCCTGTTTTTAAATGGACTTTCCTGTAGCTGTGAAATGTAACACAGTCTCCTTATGTCCAGAATCAACACTCATTTGAAAAGTTGAAGCGCATCTCGCGCTTATTAATATATTACAAATTTCCTATGTATTGCCTATTGTCCTGATCAGCCTGTTTTGAGTGGTTGAAGCACTTGCTAGTCTAGAAGAATATGTATTAAATACACAGAAATTCGCAGCTACGAATTATGCAAGATTCAGGGCAAAGGGGAATGCTAGTTATAATTTCAGCCATCCATGTAAATGAACTGCATGGCTGCAATTATATAGGTAAGACTCAGCAATGATTATATAGAGGGCCAAGATTTTAAATGTTGGTTTACTACACAAAAGGAACTGTTTCAATGAAATGAAGACTAATTGGATAGGTAGATATTCTTTTCTTGGTGGTGTACTTAAGGGTCTTTGAAGTATACCCTCATCTATAAGACAAAAAGCAAGCACAACTCAATTTACTAAAAACATCTAGACATGATTACCCATTGATTTGCACCGGTGCAAATGTTTGTGTTTTGTGTGGGAGTTTCCATTGATTTATCTGAAGTTTTATGTTACTGTTATTGCTATAGCTTCTACGTTTTCTGTGTTACACTTCAAATTTTTGAAGGAATGATGTATAACCACATCATCTTATAGCTAAAAGTATATATTGATCTGGAATATGTTCAATATATACTTTTTTGAAATACAGAACATTTTATTTTTACTTAAGTATGCTTATCTGTCTAAGGGATTTATTACATTGGATCTCATTCTCAGTTTTTGCATGTAATTTGAATTTAAATGAAACTGAATATCACTTGTATTTATTTATTCTTTTTATAATTACAGGGAATATGAAAGAGGTGTCAACATGACGTCAAGATATGGGAAAACCTACAGCAGGAAAGGAAGCAATAGCAACTCAAAATTTGATGAGGTGTTCTCTGGTAAACGAGCTAAAATAAGCACAAAATGGGGAGAAACCACCTTCAAGGCTCAGGTGGGCCAGAAGAGGCCCAATTTGAAACCAGAACCAGTGGAGCCACCAAAGCGGCAGAAAGTTGAGGAGGAATTGTCAGAGGACCCTTTTGGGTTTGACAGTGATGATGAATCGCTACCTGTCTCATCGCGGAATATCACCCCATCAAAGGGGCAGCAATCTGTGGAGTCTTTGAAATCAACAGATGTGGATAATGTAACCACTCTGCTAGAGGCCAACAGTCGAATCAGCCAACCAAACAGTGGTGATGCTATTGCGTCTAGCAAGTCAGCATCTTTGGATGCGGCAATTCAGCAGAGGAGTACAATCAAAAATTTTAGTGGGTTTTCTGATGATGGAGGAATAAAAGTCCCTGGCACGAAATTGAACACTATAGGTAAGTCTGTGTATAGTATTTTTCTTTTATAAGCAGTTAATTCCTCTTAAATTAAGTGGAATTTTCCAGCAAAGAAATGTTCTTGAATGTCCAGAAAGATTATATTTTATAGTGAAAACAAGTAGCTGGATAAAATGATTTTAAAAAAAATGTATAGTCATTATACATTAGATAACTACTTTTGACTTCAAATTTCTGTAGTTTAAAATATATAATGGTATTAATAATGGCTACTAATATGAAAAGTTATAGCTATAGAACAAATTTCCATTGGAACAGAGGAGATTACGAGGGTACCTCAAACTTCTGAAGAGTTAAGAGGCTAGTGAAAGATTGAAATTTTTGTAACTTGTTTGTTTGTGTGTGTATGCTGCATTGGTTTGTGCTTCAAAATATGATCACATATGATACCACTGTTTGACAAATTGGTAACATGTGGCATAAATTCAGAACTGACATTGGAACAATTGAGAAGAAAAGTTTTCACTCAGAACATTATCAAACTATTGAATGGTGTTTCACAAATGGTTATTGAGACTAGCACCATAACATTTTTTTGTGATTGAGTGTGTGTGTTATAGTGGTTATTGTTTCAATATATGATGGCAGATGAGACAGATGGACTGGTGCAAAATTGGTTTATAGGCTGACCTGAGTTCAATCTACTATTTTAATGTATCTCTCCAAATTAATTTCATTATCTAGTGTTCATCACATTTCAGCTCAACTATGGAACTCGCTGCTTGTTGTCCTTCCAAACTCTTCCCTCCATAAGCTGCAGATCATCCAGAACTCTGCAGCATGTACCCTCTCCCACACCAGGATCCGTGATTTACCTTGTGCAAATACTAAAAAAAAATATTTTACTAAATAGTATTTGGGACTTTTGAGAGAGAACACAAAAATTTAGTCAAAGTAGAAATACTGACCTCCCTCTTTCCCTTCCCAATGTGAGACATTTAAAGGGTTTAGGTTATTTTCAGGACCTAATTATCATCCTTGCTAATATTCCCTGAATTAGATCAGGAATGTTCTAGTCCTATATGGTTGCTTTAGCAACTAAATCATCAGTGGACCTTTGGGGTGAAAGCAGCCTAAATCTGTAATACTAACCTCTTGTAATTTAAAGTGTGTTTCTTTTGTACCACAAGGAATGAAAGTTCTGTATAAATATTAAATTGAACTAACCCTTATTTGTTATTTTTGGGAATAAAAGGTGGTGATGATCGTGAGCTGTTTTTACCAAATGATGCCACATTATTCTGGTGTATATATTTGGTAAATGTTTTGTTAATGAAGTATAATAGTAGTTTATGTGAAAGTTTGGTTAAAGTTGGATAAAATATAACAGAGGGACTTTGTTCCTTTTGTGCTACCATTATTTATGTGGCATCTAGCTTACAGGCAGAGGCAATTCTGACTAGAAAGGTCCCACCAACACTCAGCAAGATCGAAAGAATCAAAACGGGTAGCATATTTGTGAAGTGCTGTATTGTCGTGGTTAGTGCATCCGCCTTGCAAACGAGGAGCTGGGTTCGATTTTTAGGTGGGGCAAAACCTTAGGCAAGTTTTCTTACTTCACACATCTCTGTTTACTTCCCAGAAAGTAGGACTTGGTTGCTAGTTGATTTGTCGGATCGCTTTCTGGGTGGATCAAATGTTAACAAAAGGTGATTTTTTCCCCCCCTCCCCCCCTGTCCCATAAATATTTGGTCGCTAAATCCATAATTGCTTGTAGGATACTGTTGTGAGCAATTGGTGGCTGCTTTTTGCCCACAAAATACAGTCAATCCATTTTACAATATATTATGTGAAGTGCAAATGCAAGGATTATTGTTTGATATGCCAAATGCTTGTCTGTTTTGAAAGCCATTTATTTGTCTTTTTTAGTTGTCCATTTATTTTTCTAGCTTGCCTGTAACCCATATAAGGGAAGATCTGAGAGCAACAAAATCAAATAACTGAACTTACACAGCTTTGTGAACATGTAATTTGGGTGGTCTTCTGTTATGGGATCCACCCTGTGGTTTGAACGGCAAATTCCAGAGCAACAGGACTGCAGACCCTTGCAGACATGTTTATACTTGACACAGTTTTGTGATATGGTTGCATTATTTGAAGTGAATTCTCACTGCCTTCACATTCACCAATGGGTACCTGTTGTCCATTATTGTAACATATTTGGTCCAAAGGGTCCTCATTTAGTGAGTACTATGTACAGTTGAGTGTTCATTGTGATGAACGTATTATAGCTTGTTGGATACTATTTCTCTTTGGAATTACAAATAGGAGTTGAATTTAGCAGGATGGTCCTAATACTTTGGGCCAACTGGCTTCTGTTTTTTGGATGAGTCTGCTGTGAACATCAATGAATGGGGTAGAAGTAACTAAACATCCCAGTGTTAATTAAATAAAAAGTGGAGTGCACAATAGGTAAAACATCCCGATGCTAATTAAATAAGTGGTTGGAAAAATCATTGGAAAATGTGAAAATCTTGTGTGTTTTTCCAATGCCAGCGGATGTCGAAATTAATATACAGGAAAACTTGCCTATGTCATATATTTACGATAGTCTCCTTCAATTTCCTAATTCAATCCATTTAAATTCTGAATCAGCTATGTGGCTTAATATCTGGCAATCTTTCCTGCAGCCAGATAATGAGCAATAGGGTCAAATGAGAAAGAGGAACAAGGGGAGAGAGAGTAATATGAGGGAGAGGGGGGAGTGGTATGTGTGTGTGTGTGAGAAGGCATGAATGGGTGAGGGAAAAGGTGAGAGATGGGGTGAAGTGTTTGTGATTTTCAAACAGGGCATCTGGCCCTCTGCAACGAAAGGTTAAACCCCCCTGCTCCATGTGAAACAATGTTTGTAAGACTTGGGTAAATATACAACTTAAGCAGTTTTGAAACTTGTTTGGTTTTACAATTCAAGATACAGTGCATGTTTTCTGCACATGAGGTGCAGTACTACATGTAAATGGAAGGAATGGACTACAATAGCTTCAATATGCATGGGTTACATATGGTACTCAAACCTTGCCTTAATGTTATCAGCCAGTACAGTACTTGTGTGTGTTTTTTTTGTGTGTTAGTCATATAAATTCCAACCTCTACATAACTTTTGATACGTTTTATGATACAACTTGCGAAAGTTTGCTATAATTCCTACTTTGCATAAGTCATATTAATTGTTATGGTCCCAACTGATATGACTTATGTTATTTTACCAATATAATGTGAATCTGGATTATGTAAACAAACACAATATTCAGCAACAGATTTGCCATTAAAACAAGGTAGCTATTATTTTGAGGTTAGAGGATTGAACCAAAAAAATTGTTTTTTTTAATTAAAAACAAATACATGAGCAAAGTCCTGTGCACTCGTGACTATGAGAAGTCATGATAGCCTGAACCTAGTCTTTTTATATATAGTACTTGTGTTGCAGGGATCAGTAATGCAGCAAAAATATGTGTATGGTAGGGAAACTTTAAATTTGGAGGAGTGGAAGTATTTGGAAGTGGGAAAGGAGAATATTTCAATGTACCATTTTGGGGTGGGTAGGGATGCAAATTTAAATTTTAATCTAATAGCATATTCATATTGTGGGATGCTGCAGAGAAACTTGAAACGATCAATGTGCAGCAGTTGGCCACAGAACTTCCTCCTTGTAAGATTGCTGCAGTTTTGAGCCAAGTGATCCATTGACATTTATGAGTAACCTGAGGGATTATCCTGTTTCCAGATTTAAAAAAAAATGTGGTCTACTCTCTTGAATGCATTACCCCCTGCTTCATTTACAATCCTACTGCCGGTGGCAGGGCTGAAATTAAAAGAAAAACACAAAAAAAGCTTCCCTTCTACTATCTGGCAACAGTAGCAGACATTTTGTTTCTTGGCATAGACTAGCAACATTTGGATCACTGATAGTTATTTTTGACACTACATGCCTATAACCTGACCTTGCAAATAATTGAGGGAAGATGTATATCAAGAAAACTGAAGTCAGTTGCTAACTTTTGTAAAATCGGTCTTGCACATAAATTTCCAGAGGCTGCTTTGCAGCGTCATGGGTTGTACATCCTTGTTCTGAGTTACACCCTTAATTCTTCTAATTTTCTGGAGATTGACTGCTCCTACATGAGAAATAGGCTTTTCTCTGTTAATCAATTAGTTCCATTTTGTTTTGGGCTTTTATCTGCCTCCCTTTTTTTCTCCCCTTTGTTTGAAGAGATACTGTATGGTTTCACTGAAGTGGTGATCACCAATAACAACTATAGGGTGTGATATAGCAATCATCCTATTACATTTCTAAACATCTCTTGGATATTTGTAAGCATTACCCATAAACTGCCCAAATAATGTGATAGAATAATTTCTTACCATCCCAGTTTGTACCTGACCTCCCAAGACAAATGCAGAGTTGCATTGCTAATCTGATTAGTGATGGATATACCATTTCTTTCACCTTTATTCTGAAGGTTTTATGTAGCAGCTGTCCCTGCTTGCCACCTGCCCTTGGCCCAAGAAACCCTGTTGAGAAATGATGTGCAAATTCTTGAAGGGTGCCTGGAAGGTCAAATTTTTATTCACTGCTTCGGGTATGAATCTGGTTCTGAGCAAGCTGGTCGCAGAACCATTTGCACCTGTGGGTTTGTCAGATCAAGTTTCTTACACTTGAATCTGTTGTTTTGCTAGTTCATTTCAACACAAAGATTAATAAACATGTCTCATTGGTCGATCCATTGCATTCAATATTCTACACTTGCCCCAAAATACTGTAACTCCACTTTACAGTGCATCCTGTAAAGCGCTTTGAAACTTCTTCGCAATGAGTATTGTTGTTATTATCTGAGCATTACCTTGTGTCAGTGAAAATTATCTTCTAGCTTCACTTGGACTAACACTTTCATCTGCCATGATAGTTTTATTGAAAGGAAATGTTTCTTGATGATTGTGCTCAGAGCCTAAGCTTTCTGTATAGAAGTAAAACAACTTATCCAACAATGAATTTCCAACTTAAGAAGACCACAGCATTGGAAATAGTGCCAGCTGGCAGTTGGAGCCTTCACTGGTGTGGCTTCTTCACATCATCACAATTGAACCCAGTATCGTCTTGAAATGAAACCATTGCAAATTTAACTGAATTTCATTTTGACTTCAGCATTCCAAACCTATTTAAAATAAACTGTATTTGCTTCCTGTTTTACAGGAAAACTTATACAGAAGTAAATATACTTTATTTCTTTGTATTCATTTATTTTCGACAAGTGGGAACAGATTTACAAATTGTTTCTTTTTAAGGTATCTGTGGAATTGTCACCTTGACAACTTGAGTGGTAGCAAAGATACAATACACAAGGTGACTCTGCTCCATCGTTCAGTTAACCATTATCAATATACGGCCATGAGGGTTATTTAATGGATTTATCAAAGGAGAGAAATTACATTTTAGTCAACATGTTTCTTGTGTGTTATTACTACTGCTATCAGATTTGTAAACAACTATATGTTAATGTTTTTAACAAACATTACTTTGACAGAATCTACAATTGCATTTCTGGTGTAATGATTATATGCAAGGAAACTTATGTGAGCAGCAGCTTAGAAAATGTTTGGACCTGATTATTGAACTCCAGTTTGAATTACAAACATATTGGACATAGTGGGGAAAGTTTATAAACAATTGTGGGGAAGTTAATGAAATGTGGATCAACAGAACAGAAGTTCATGAATCTTGGGCATAATAGATTTCTCACAGTTAAAAGTCCATTCTGCACTGATTAATGGTCAAATTGTATTGAAATATTTCTCTTATGTATAATAAGATTTTAGATTTATGACAATTAAAAAAAAATGCATGTTGTAATCTTAGTAACATGCACCTACGAGGGAACGGCGATATATCGGTATATCGCTAAAACCCGATATGATTTTCATATCGATATGCCGATATAGACATTTTAAAAATATAGATATATCGAAAAACGATATATCGAGGTAAAAAATCGGGATGCGAGCACAATCAACTACAAGACCCAGAATGCTCATCTTTATACACAATGCACAGACCGAGGTGCAAAGCCGCCATCTTGTATTCATAGTCCTCGAATACAATATACAGGTATGCAAGGCGTGGGGGGAGAGAGACGGCTGTGGGTGAGGGGGAGAGAGACTGCTGGGGGGAGGGGGAGAGAGACGGCTGGGGGGGGAGGGAGAGAGAGACGGCGGGGGAGGGGAGGAGAGGGGGAGAGAGACGGCTGGGGGGGGGGAGGGAGAGAGAGACTGCGGGGGGGGGAGGGGAGGGAGAAAGAGACGGCTGGGGGGGGGGGGGGGGGGGGAGAGAGACGACGGGGGTGGGGGGTGCGAGAGAGGGACGGCGGGGGGGTGGGGGGGGGGGAGACACGAGGTGGATGTGATAATATACAGATAGATAGAGATGGGGGGGGATGTGAGAGAGGAGAGAGACATAGAGAGACATAGAGAGACACAGAGAGACACAGACAGAAAAACACAGAGATGGAGAGAGTGAGAGACACAGAGAGAGAAAGATATTTACCTCCTGAGAAGATAGGCCTGGAATGCGCGCGCACCCGGAATGCGCGCGCACTCTGATGCGCGCGCGCATGCGCAGTACGAAAAAACTAAAATTATCGATATTTCGGTATATCTCGATATGAGCCAACCGATATATCCACATCCCAAAAATTCCCATATCGCCGTTCCCTAGCACCTACCATTATAAACTTGTGAAATGATAGGACAGTAAAAGCTCGTTTATCCGGCACCCTTGGGACCTGGACAATGCCGGTTAAAGCGCATGCCGGATAATCGGCCGAAAATGGAAAGAAAAGCATTTTTCCGGATAAATTCCGATTAATCGAAGGCGGACCTTTTTTTTGCGATGCCGGTTATACAGAAGTTATGGTTGATTAGGTGCTGGATGAACGGGCTTTTATTGTATTTCTGTTGCCTTAATTATGCAACTCATCTGTTACAGGCCATAAGGATTTAACTAATCATTTTATATACATGTTGTTTCATCTAAATTTGTTTGAACATTTTTATTTTACAGAAGGGAAGCACCAAGATCCAATAGGAGAGGAGATTGCAAAGAACAGTTTTTCTAAGAACAAGAATATAATTGATAATGAGAAGAAATCAAATGTACCCAGTGCAGTACTGTCCGAGTTTAAAACTGATATCAAAAACACGTGTGATAGTTGGGATGAAATCATGAAGAGCTCAGGGTCACTCTCTGATTCACCTCAGATGGAATTCAAGCCATGGGTTGGTGGATTGGGCCGTATAACGTGTATTAAAGATGATAGCTTGGATAGTGATGAGGGCAGGATGGGAATGGCTGCCCGGATTCTTGAAGACAATGAACCAAACAAAGGAGAGATTTATGGTAAGGGCAATGATCTCAGCTTGAAGGATGAGGATATAGAGAATGACTCTCAGCCCATTAGGTCAAACTGCAGGACATATTGTAGGTCAAATAAAGGAAAACAGTCACCAGGAAGCGCTGGAATGTCGTCTTTTGACAAACTAGTTGATGGTCCTGCAAAATCCTCACAAACTGACCCAGTATTGAGTAAAGATAGTCTAAAATCAGACACCAAAATCTCATCAGGTACACCAGGGAAGACTTCCACATCTCGGACTGCAAGAGACACCATCACATTACCCTCATCATATCTGTCACCTTGCAACGTCACACTTCAGGACACCACAGACCGGAGCATGGACGAGTTTACCACAAGCCCAGCAGATCTGGGAGAGGCAGGCCGGCTGAGGAAAAAAACAGAAACTGCATCAGGCAAAACTACTGTTAGGTTCCGACCAACCATGTCCAAATCTAAGAAAGATGCAAAGCTGGAGTTTTTTGGTTTTGATGAACAGGATGAGCAGGAAGGGATTGAAGGTTCATTTGGAGCCAACTATAAAATCAAGTATTTTGGCTTTGATGATCTAAGTGAAAGCTCCGATGAGGATGAGGATTCTCATTCGGAGGGTAAACCCAAGAAAAAAGCTGGAAACCGAATGGGTGAAACTCAGTCAGTCTTCTCAAGCTCTGAATCAGCTGAAGAGTCCCAAGGAAGCCAGCCTCTGTCTCAGAGCAGCTCCACTTCAGGTAAGTGTTGAGTCAGCATTAATGCACTGACTGCAACAGTTTTTTAAATGATAAAAATCATCAATGTACTGTACTTTTTCTGCTTGCATGATTAAACCAACCATGGGAAAGCTCAGGTGGACACTTCCAACCTAAACTAGATTGTAGGCTAGAAAATTGTGATTTTTCTATTCACTTAAATCCGATCTCAGCTGCTGAAAGTTTAACCAAAAAATTAAACACAGGGTCATTCAATCACATGATTGGTGAACAGCTGCAGTTTTGAAAAGATTTGAGGTATGCCAAGTAATGGGAAAAGTCCAATAATGGAAGATACATGACATCATTCTTGTTAATACAGAATTTGGTTATTTTAAAATGGTGAGTTCAGCAGTGTGAATGCTTACTCAGGTTGGCTCGTGAACTGTTTTTGACCATTAAAAAAAAAGTCCTCTCCGGAAATGTTAATGTTGTGAAATGAGTGTGTTCTGTATAATGCTGCTCTATCTGCTAGATTACCTTTATTCTGAGTACTTGATTGAAACAGCCCAGCTGAATTAGCATTAGATTTGTTTTCATTTGAAAATATACCGAACTAGAAAACGTTATTATGAATACTGAAGTATCATAGAGCCATACATTATTGTCCTGCACCTTTGGAGAAGGGAGAGTTTATACTCTCTTCAGTAGCAGTGTAATGAGCTTTTATGTTAAAAATTCAATTTTCCTTTTTCTCTACATTTCCTTCTTATCGTTTAGTTCCAGTTTGTTGTCAAGGAGGGAGAAAAACATTTTTCTCGTATTTAATTCACACCTTTTTTTTGCTTTTTTTGTTTACAGAATGTAACAATAATATTTGTTTTGAATATATAACGTGTTTGATTTTTAGTATGGTGAGGATACAAGGAGTAGCAAATGTACTGAGTTGGTTATTTATTCATGGCTGTTTGGGGAAACTTGCTGTGGCAAATTGGATGCTGCTGTCTGCAAATATAGTCACCACATTTTGCAGAAAAATTCTGTGAAGAGCTTTGAGAGATTTTGATGTAATAAGAAGCCATGTTGAATACAAAAAAAATATGATTTATTTGTATCTTGGAGAGAATGTTAGGAGCAGTGGTTATTAGTAATTAAGAGTTAAGGCCGAAGCATAATGGCTTTTAACAACAACAAAATTACACTTGTGTAATGCCTTTCACGTCAGGAGGATATCCTGAGGCGTTCAATGTACTACCTACCTAAAGGTAGTAAGACAAATATTAGCAGAGGAAAAATAAGACAGAATATGGTGAAAAGACAGGAAAGTGGGGTGAAACAGATGGCTCTTGTAGAGAACAGGCACAATCGATTGAATGTCTGCCTTCTGTTTTGAAAAATATGATACTAAGGAAATGCTAATTGTAACTTGTATGGTTAGTGTTGGGCATTTGTAACTAAGCATTTGGGCAGGTTATTTATTTTATAATACTGTATTGAGTTTCACAAATCACTAGGCTTTTTAACTTTTGTAAATATTCTGCTTGTCTTGGTGTGGAATGTTTGTGCCAGAAAATAGCAGACTGCCCCATTTCAGGTATCCATTATTATCATTGAGCATGCCCAAATTAAAGAAAACACAGGTGCAAGATAAAGCTCCTTCCTGCTTCAATGATTGTGTACCTCATCAATGTGATATTTATTCTATTTCTAGCACCATCTAACCTGTGGTTTCATTGCTTCTTAATTGAGGAGGCTTTGATGCGGAGAGCCCATGCCCACAAGATGCCATGCCTGGTGCCCAGACTGAATTCATCCAAGATCTTTGCAACCATAGTATTTTATTCCATTAGTCTGGACTGGATTTTAATCTAGGCCCCACGGAGAAAGACTGATTGGCTGTTTTAAACAAAAAATGTATTCTATTTTAAGATTCCAGACCATTTCCAGACCATATCACACATTTTGTTTCAAATGTGTGATATGCAAATAGACTTTGCACATCAGTGTATGAACACAACAATTTGGGTCAGTTATAAGAATATTGAAAACGTAGGTTGATACATAAAATTAAACCGACAAATATAATGACACCAAAGTAGAAAGATGTAGAATATAAGTATACATTGAATTTGAATAGGAAGTGACCTGGGATTAACTGAAAGACTTCAATGCAATTAACCAATTTAAAAGGCTGATAAAATGTTGTGACGTATGGCTAGAATAGGGGGTTAAAGGTCTGGAGAAGCAATGTCGATTTGCATTGATTGAAACACTTGTCTTTGATTTGGCTTGTTTTGTCATAAAATTACCAAAAAGGCACTGTGTAGTGTTTGCACTTGTCTTGTAATTTTGGGATCTGAGACATTGGACTAAGGTGGCTGAGTAATATGGGCATTGCCCTAAATATGTGTGTTTAGGGGCTTTAGTTTACTACACTGGTACATGTTTATTCAAGCAAGCCATCAAGGCTGTGAAAAAAATGTATGCAAAATGTATGCATGCATTTTGGTTGAAAATATGATAATAATGCAGAGCAAAAGTAAAAGCCCTGTGGGACGTTCTAAGTTTGTGCAGTTCAGTTTGATTCTGCATAGTGAGTTTTTGATGGAGTTGTCGGGGAATCAGTATTTCCTTAAATGTTTTACACTCATTGCAATGAAATGGTGAGCAGTTAAAATTCATTCTTGCTAGGATTTCCAAAAATATTCTACATTCATTAGATTGTAATTGAAACATTGTAAAAATAGTAAATAAAAAAATTCTGTGTGATCTTGATTTTGTATTGATAGTTGTGGCGCTCACTATGTGTACTTTTCAGATGCGCTGGAGTTTAGCGAAGAGTCTTTTCCTACGCTTCCTGATGTGGGTCGGAAACAAGTAAGCAAACAGGAAAAAGCCAAGGAGAATACCAGAAAAATCTTTCATGGACCGAAACGGGTAAGAATTACAGACTGCTCCAATATGTAGATAATCCTTGTTATGAAGTCATGGCATGAGATAATTCACTTGCTTAGCCATGTTGAATTATTGAGATTCAAATTATGAATAGACATCTAACTATAAACTGACGCTGTTGTATCTAGATACTACCAAAATTGTACAAATTGAAACTGTTGCCTATAATCTTGGAGTTCTCCTGACACAGCAGGAAGAAATGTCACATGCCATCAGTAAGAAAATACTTTGAGAATGATCTGTTCAATTTGATCTACCACTGTGGTGTATGGAGAATACCTCAATTTGAACACTAATGGTATTTAAATTAACTAGATCTGTTTTGCACTTTGAAACTTCAATCTTTTATTTCCATTGAGTCTTAGAAGGAACTTGAAATAGCAGATCAGTAAGAGAATTAGACTATATCCAGTTGGGGTAGGAACATGGAAATGTTGATGGGAGATTTGAGAATACTTCTAACATTATCATATTTTAGTAGAGTAAATCGGGAGAAATTGTTTTCACTTTAATGAGTCAGAAAGCATTGATTTAAGATAAATAGCAAAGGGGGAATATTAGGAGGAATTTGCTGCTCAGAATGTTGGGATGCTCTTCGAAGAGCAGTGGTCAAGATGACAACCATAGTTTTTCAAGAGGTGACCATGATAGATGTCAAAAAGGAGAAATTTGCAGGGTATTTGTGGAGTTCTGTCGCTCAATGGTTAGAGCACACAAATGTTGGGCAAGTTTCCTTGCTCTACATGTCTCTGTTTACCACACAGTAAGTTGGAATTCACTTATTAGTCAATTGGCGGATTGCTTTTCTATGGGTAATAACTACTTTCAAGATATTGGTCACTTCAATCCATGACTGTTTGTAGGACGCTGTGTGCAATTGGCTGCTGGATTTCACCCACAAATTTAGTCATTTCACTTTACAATGTATTCTGTGAAGCGATTTGAGATGTCTCAGAGTTGCGATAAGGCACTATATCAAATGCATGGATTATTATTATAAAAAGCAAGTAAATGAGACTAAATTGATTTATTTTTCAAATTGTTAGCACTTAAATGGTCAGCTGGATGTCTGCCTTCTGTACTATAGTGGACTACAGCTATACACCTACATTTTTTTTCCCAAGAATTGGAAAACTTTTGAAAAACTTTTATAAAGCTCTTATTTATAATCTTGATTGTTTATTGTATATGCAATGCGGAAATGAAAGGGACCGATGGAACATGAGGGAAACAATCAAGGAGACATGTTGTTCCATGTTCACCAAACGTTTTCCGCATCACTGATTTATTCGCAGTATATTACCAGCGAAAATTGCTTACCTGTTCCTGCCAAGTCACAGATTTTGTATTGTGTACATTTATATACAACCTTTACTGATGGGTAAGATATTATAAAACAAATCAAAGAGTTATGGAGACTTAAGCCTGAATTGAAAAGGCGCTATTGATGACTGGGCCTGGTTTGCAGTAATTGTCTCCATTTAGTTGTCAGTAAACAATGTCCTTTTTAGTAAAGCTCATTACCAACTATTTGTATGATTTAAAAAAAACATTGATGTCATTTGAATTACTTATTGCCAACTTCTATGGTGCAAATTTAAGTGTCCACTGATTGTACGTGAACTGAAAAGGATTTCTCTCTTTTATCGCGGATTAAAATGTCTTATTACTTTTGGAAGAGATCACCAAAGAATGGGCATTATGGCTAAAAGCATTTACATTTGTGAGATCTTACAGAGGCTGGAGAGATGGGTACAACATATTGAAAAATCTTTGATATGCAAAAAGCACAAATTTGAGTTTTAGCCACAGTGTAGTGAAGTAAAGTCATAAACTAGCAATGTTCTAGACATAAATGAATTGAACAAAGGAATTTGAAGTACAAATGAATGTGAAATGGAATCCCAAGGTTGTCCATGGATGGAGTGTGCTTCCATGAAGATTGATAAAAGCACAATATCAAATGCAAATATTATTTTGATGTAAGTTAAATATTTGCTACGGTTGTATTTCAGATAATACTAAACTAATAGCTGAACTGTGCAGACCAGGAAAGTTCCAGATTTAGACCCCATTTTGTACTGTAGTTTGAATAGATGTGCTGTGTTTGGCTTATTGTCCTGGGATTGGTGGGGTAAAAATCTCCAGGCTCACACAGTATCCAGTGAACTTTCATGTGAAATATGCTGTATGAATATCCAGTGAGAACAAGATTTATATTTAGTGTGATAGCTTCTGAGATCTCAAACTTCTACCTTGAACCACAAATAAAAAAAATGACCTCGTAGATTATGTTCCTTCCACAACAGTTACTTGTTAGCAATTTGGTAAAATCCAATCTTTTGAAATTTATTGTGCAAATTTGCACATTTTATTCCTCTAACAAAACATTTGTTTATTTGCCCTGTAAGTTTCACTTGACCTGCTACTCCCACAAATTCCATTGTATAATTATGAAATACCTATGGTGAATGAATTCAAATTTGCTGTGCTGTAAGGAATCCATTTCATCATCAGATTAATACTATATAAACAATCTCTTTATATCTAAGATTGTTTTGCCCTCCCTGCACAAATCTCAATCTGGCTTTATTTTTCTCTTTGATGCCAGAAAACATAACTGTCATGATTTGGTTGTAATCCACAATTTGTACTAAAGGTGGGAGAATATAATGTTTCTTATTTGTGACTAAAATGGAACTGTGTATTTGATCTTGTGTGGATTGGCCTAGGGGAACACGGTGTCTTTTAAACTGTTATCAACTCCTGTTTTGTGTTGAGGTTCAGCTTGAATGCATCATTCTGGTCCACCAGCAGGCCCTAACAGCATGATAAACGGACATGTCAGTACTGAACCTTGGTTCCATGTGAAAGGGCAAAACATGCGTATTTTTCTGTCAATTACCACTGGTGCCTTGAGAAAATATCTGACCTTGTCACAACTGATGGTGTCATCTGAAGTTTGGAAGCAAAACACGAAAGCTAGCATGTTCTTGATCTCAGCAAGATAGCAGGTTGGTGATCAAATTTCTGAAAGGCACATTCATTCTACAGGTTCCAGGTTATGCAAAGGTGTCATTCACCATTAGGATATTGGGTCATTATATTCATGTGATGGTGTGTCACAATAGGTCCATCCACGTGTATGATGCAAGACTTGAGGTGACCAAACAAGCTGGATATTTAAATGATATTTTATTCTGAAAATTTACAAAACTCCCCAAAACATAATGGAAACCTACGGTAAACTAAATAAACCCTCAACAACAATGAAATTTCACTTGTACAGTGCGATAGAGGGCCTGTCAGAAAATATGGAGAGGCTGGAGTCTGCTGAACAGAGCGGACTGAAAGGTTGATATGGGGTCAGCAGGTCGCAGAAGTAGGAAAGGGCGAGGCTGTGGCAGACTTTCAAGGCGAGGGCGAGGATTTTGAACTCTATCCTCTGGGGGATAGGGAGACAGTGGATCGAGGATGGAGGTGATCGCTGTTGCGGGAGAGGACACAAACTGCCCAGTTCTGGATGATCAGCAGTTTGTAGAGGGAAGAGTTGCGGAGGCGACATGGTGGGAGTTGCCATAGTCGAGCCTAGATGTGATGAATGCATGATGAGGGTTCGGCAGCCTGAGGAGTGAGGCGGTGGTGTCATCTGCATACATGTGAAACTTGACCCCATATCTGTGCATGATGTTACCAAGGGGGAGTGGATCATGTAGATACTGAAGAGGAGGACCCCCAAGGACAGAGCTCTGAGGAATGGCGCACAAGATGGTGTGGGGACTAGAACGGACACCATTTGTGGCAATAAGATGGTGTGAGAGCTTTGAATACAACAAACAAAAACAAAATTGCACTTATGTAGAGCCTTTCACATCGGGAATAACTGGTCCTGAGATTCCATAAAGGCAAGTCGAAGACTGGATGGTACAGAAGATTAATGTATCCTTTGCTTGATTCCATTCAGATTGGAGATATTAATAACGTATCCTCTCTTTGTCCTCTATTACATTTGTTATGTGAAATGAGATGGGCAGTCTCAATCTAGTTTCTGTGAGGATGGGGAAATTGCCTCTAAATTGGCGATCTCACTTACGACCTTTGGGGAGTAGAAATGTTCATATTGGTGCTTTTCTGCGATTGGGAATAAGACCTATCAAATAGAAAAAAAGCAAACTTATGGAATCTGCACTGGGTTATTGCATACATGGCACTGCGTCTTCAAAAGTAGAGCACATTTTTTTCAATATTGACATAGCTCACCTTAATAAATGCAAATTCAACTTTTTTTTTTTTTTTTAACCTGCATTCAATGTCTGTTCCACATCTTTCTCCAACCTACCTTTTTATTCTACTGTGTTGTACAGTGATGCAGTTGACATCACAATTTTGCAGGTGCAAAATCTGTTCTCTACGTTTCTTAGAAGCTGCATCTCGTGAAAGAAGTGGGAGATCACGAGCTTGTGTCCCAACCAACCTGCTTACTCCCTCCGTTCAGCAGGCTCTGGTCTGCTGCATGTCTCCCACCCTACCATCGGTGCCGGGCTTTCAGCTTCTTTGCCCCCACACTCGATCCCTCTGCCTCCCTTGCCTTCTTCAAGGCCGGTCTCAAGACCCTCTTCAACTGAGCCTTTGGATGCCCTCTGCCTCTCTGCCTTCCATCATCCCTACACCACCCCTCCCCCATGCTTGGTTCATGACTCCTGACTGCACAGCGCCTTGGGTATTCCCGACGTGGAATGCGCTCTATAAATGTAATTTTGTTATGTGCTTGCTGCAACAGTTCAGAAGAGTGCGTTTTTAGGAGAAACTATTATAATATGCAATGCATGATGTTTGTATTTCTGCTCCTTAGTTACACAGACCTGTTTTTCTACTGTTGAGTAGTCAGCTGACCTATTACATTTACATTACATGGGCAAGTTTCCTTACTCCATATGCCTGATAATAAGCATTCACGGGAACAAAATGTGGGACACTACCATGCACAATTGGCTGCCAAGTTTCGGCCACAAATATACAGTCAATTCACTTTACAGTATATCCTGTGAAGCGATTTGAGATGTCTAGAAGACGTGTGAAATGCGCTATAACAAATACAAGAATTATTATTAAATACTTTTCTAAAATACTGTCTTCTACAGACGTGCTAGTGACAGAATTGAGGTGTGTAAACACAAAAACAATCCTTCCAATTACTTTGCTAATGCAAGGAAAACAATATTGTTTAGGTAGAATAAGTGGTTCACTTAGCATGCTTGCAGTTTTGAAATCCTGACCATCAGCTGTTAATATAGAGGAAGCTAAACATCAGATTTTGCATAGCTGAATCATCCAGGTATTTAAATTGTGGCCTAGTCTGAGACTGTGGAAAACTGAATTAGGAGATATAGTTCTTGTAATCTAGATTCTACCTTGAATTCTTGTTGAATAATGGTGCAATTTACAAATGCTATGATGAAAGTAAGTGCATAATGTTCATTCTGATTGTAGATGAATGTTGGAGCATCTCTCTTCTAAGCACCTATTATAAAATTTATAGTCTTAATATAATCTACCTTTATATGAAATTATTGGAATGTAAATATTTACATAGGACTCTACTATGTCAAGGCTTGTTATTTTGGTTCAGCTTTTCGCTATTGAGCAGTTTAGCTGACCGTCAGCTTTTAAGCCGCATCGGTGATCATCTTCAGATCACTTGGGGGAAATAACTGTTTTCGGTCCAAACTAATGACTTTCATCAACATTCTCCACAGGTATGCTAGGTATTCTGGCAGGGGAGAGGGAAATTATTATACCCTCTTCATTGCTCTTGCTATTGTTTTAAAGCTTTCCTACTTTTAATGTCAGCGGTTTCTGTTATTCTGGAAAAAAACTACTGCATAAATATTGAACCCTTATTTTGGCTTTCTCTGTTTCTTGGGATTTATATTTTTCCACTGAATTCTGTGAAATCGTTCTCAGGTTGCATAAATAATCTCTCAAAAAAATGTTTGCAAAGTTTTTCTCAGTCAATTCTATCGCATTACATTCTTTATAGCATATAGCAGTTGTTTGATTCTGCGCTTCGTTAAGATGGAAAGATGGAAGTTTTTTTTCATCGCTGCTGTTTAAAATATTGCATGGAGTGCCCTGGGACTCTTCACAGTTTCTGATGGGCATGACTTTCAAGTTGCCTTTTCTGAATCATGAAACAATCAGCAGTTTCATATTCATATAGATAGTTCTTTCTGGAAACTGTCCACAATATCTAAAGCATCATCAGTCTGGGAAGCTACATAAATATCAACTTGTCTTCGCTGGACAAAAACCAACTTATGTTACTAATGTAGGGCTGAGGGAAAATTGACTTGGAGAATAAATTATCTTGACTTTCTCATGGAAATCAATATTGTTCGCATTTTACTTGCTCCAGTACAGTTGCTCAAAGCAGAGACACAAAAGTGATTTCATTATCGTACCTTGGTCTCACAAACCACAATTTTCAGAAATCCCAGCGAATGACATGATTTTGCGATCCTTCATAAATCCTCAGATTTGGGGGTAAGTTCTTCAGTTCTTCTCTTTGACAACCTGGTGTTTGTCAGTACTGTTGCCCCAAGGAAAGGGGTGAACTAATTGGCCCTAAAACTTCAAATGGGAGATGGTTCCATTTAAATTTCTCTTCCAAATCTAGTTAAGTAACACATAAGTTCATGCTGCTTTTCCTTGTTTGGTTCTTGCCTTTCAAACCAATCTCTTAGACAGTGCTTTTGTTCAACATCCTTAAATCTCTTTTTCTTCCTACTTGCTACTTCTTATTAATTAACTTAGTATTTGTTAAGCTCTTTGAGATGTACATCCTACGTGGAACATGCCATACAGGTGCAAGTTTGTTTTACAATTACAGCCTTCTATGGGGTTTTCCCTTGTATTCTTGCCATCTGAGGTGCCATGTAGGAGCATCTATTAATATCCCACTTTAAAAAAGGGATCTGACAACTCAACTCACTCTCTTTCTGGCCCTGGCCTCTTTTTTTTTAAATTCACTCATCTATAGTTGAGATATTCAATTGATTCTACATAAAATTTGAACTTGTATTGCTCCCTGACAGTAGGCTTAGAGAGATCTCAGTGTTGTTAGGCAATAGCTCTATCATACGCGACATGCTGACTGGATGGTTTCCATCTGAAGTGCTTCTGTAGACTTGCATCTTGGCTACGTTTAAAGAAGGCATCACGTCCTTTATTGTTCTCCCTATTATAGCAGCAAAACTGTTGCATTGATTCTAGGAAGTGCCAAGTATATTAAGCTGAACATGCCACACCTTTATATAGAATCTTCTCAGTTATTCAATGTCAACTGTCCCAAAGGAAATTGGGACTAAACAGCTTCATATAGGTAAATAGTAGAATGCTTTTTAACTGATAGATTAACTATTGAAATATTTTCTGTGAAAGTTTAAGCTAATTCATGTGCTGCATTTAGAACTACCTTGGTCAAGCTTCTTTGAAATATTTGTAAAGTTGGAATGTGAAGTAAGCTGCTAATTTTCATCAAACATAGTTAGATCTGGCAAAGATATCAGTTGGTATGTTTGGCACAACTAAGATCTCCACTCTGTCACTGCAATCGCTGATCTTCTCTTGTTATTTGATGTTGGTACTTGGCTGATCTCCAGCAGTGTGGATAGCTGCTGAACTAGTGGGGAGAGAGGCAGCACCTTCCCACATTATGCTCCCATCCTCTGTCTGAATTGAGTTCGTATGATTTTTCTACTTTGGGACTGTCGGAGAAAATTATTTACTGATTATTAATTAGGGTAATTCCTAAATACATGGAGCAGGAAAAATCACGTCGTGATGTCCTGGCATCACAAGATATTAAGAGGGCATCACTATGTGATTTTTGTTTTTCCCCGGCAGAATATCTACCGGTGCAGGATAATCAACGATGTGGGAAGGATATCGACACAGAAAGAACAAAGAAGATCCTACAAGGTAGTTAATCTCTCTTTCAGGCTTGGGTGCCTCACAATCTGCATCCAAAGCTCGAAAGGGTCCTGATCTGCATTGCTTCCTGATACTGATCTGCATTGCTTCACAAGACTGTTCTGCATTGCTTTCCAATACTGTTCTACATTGCTTCCCAAGACTGATCGCATTGCTTCTGTTGCTCACAGAGGTCGGAGCAGCTCTGGTTATTTTTGAAACCCAAAATGGCAGACTTGCTTGAAGGAGTATTTGGCGTAAGCTTCAAGGTGGGAATCTTCGAGTTTGTGGAGTCCTGTAGCTCAGTGGCACTTGCGTCATACGTGAGAGACATGGGTTCAATTCCTGGCAGGGCGAAACCTTGGACAAGTTTTCTTACTCTACACACCTGTTAATAATCCCTCGAAAAAATATATAATGGTCAGTTTAATTCAAGACTATTTGTGGGACACTGCTGTGCACAATTGGCTGCCTCATTTTACCCACAAATATACAGTCAATTCACATTACAGTAAATTCTGTGAAGCACTTTGAGACATCTGGAAGAAGTAAAAAAGTGCTAAATCAAATGCAAGGATTATTATTGCAGGCGACAAAGAAAGAGAGAAGAAATGTAG
Organism: Hydrolagus colliei; assembly: GCA_035084275.1. NCBI lineage: Eukaryota > Metazoa > Chordata > Chondrichthyes > Chimaeriformes > Chimaeridae > Hydrolagus > Hydrolagus colliei. The sequence goes on from CM068748.1 coordinate 10,512,601, forward strand.
GACTTAGTGTTGAAAAGCCTTTTTTCCCCAATCCAACTTTTAAAATCAGATTCAGTGGCTTGAATGGATATTGAGTGGCTTTTGTTGCATTGGAGTTTGGTTTTGTACTGTTCATATGCATATCTCACTAAAATCACAGGTACAGTCAGCTTCTCTGGGACTTTCGTTTAGCTGGAGACTAAAAGCAAAAATGTGCTATGACATGGCTTCGATGGTCTTTATTTTAACAACACTTACATGTATCAGTCAGACATTAGACGTTAATTGTCATTATGTTTCTGATGGAAGGAGAAATTTGCCACCATCCTTAAGAGTATCCAAACTAGGTTGGAGAAATTCCCTGTACGTGGAATGGTGTGAGACTTTTTCCCTGTATAATTAATTCAAGAAAGTGTTGGGCATCAACTGGCAAGACTTGAGGCTTGGGAACTGCAGGGTATGTATTGGGATACTTTCCATTGGAAATACTATTTGGCAAGCTTCTCTGTTTGTCCATCTTGGGCTACTCTATCCATTAGGACTTTGGCTTGCGAGACTAACAAAAGCTAATGGGAAGAATCCATGCTACCAGTGACTGATCTATTCCTCCGAAGTTTTCAACAACAGAGATAGGCTGGTCTGTTATAAACTGTGACTCCTAAGTACTTTGGATCCACCGACAACTGAGACCACTTCAAAGGATCAACTCTAATTCGATATTCTGTTGCTAGACACATTACCTTGGAGCTAGCTCAATCCTAAAGAAACTCTGCTTCCTTTCAGCTGATCAAATGTAGTCACTAGTTGGTCATTCAACAATTGAATAATCTAGGTTTTAGCCCTGATGAGGTGGATATAGGTTCCTGTAACTTCTTTTGAGCAACCTAACTCAGCATAAAATGTTTGCGAGCACTACCACTATCGTTCTGCCAAAGCTCGGATACAATCCTATTAAGAATGGTTCCACCAGTTTGAAGTGTGGAATTTAGCAACAGCTGCTTATCTCTGTACACCAATCAAGGAAAATATACCAAGCCCTTGTATTACGAGCATGCTTTCAAAAATTATGTTGAATTTTGTAAAAGATACTGCATCTTCATTTGAATGATCTGATCATTAACTTATTCAACCATAAAGATATTTACAACACAACAGCAACAAAATTACATTTAGTGCCTTTCATGTCGGGAGGATGTCCCAAGACCCTGAACTTTGTCATCTGAAGCAAATTACTGTGACGGATTTATCGACAAGAATTTTCATTTTTACTTCCCCAAATTGTCTCTTCGACAACCAAATAATTACCAATCTGATCAATATTTTTGTCAAATGATCAATTACTGCAAATCCTCAATCTTTGAAGCATTTGGTTTTAAAACCTAGATTGCAAAATATTCCTGGAAATTTTGTGTAGCAAAGCTATCAAAGCTGCTTGCATTCAGCTATTTATCACTAAATTGGAACTCTACTGCCAATAATATGTTGTTTAATTTGACCATTTGATACAGCACTAGTACCAATAATCCTTCCTGATTGGGATATTAACATTAACTGCCAGGAACATTAACAAGGCATCATTCTTTGTGTCGCATTCTCTGTCAAGAGTGCGACACATTCTGTTGAGAATGCGACATATTGTCTCTGTCGAGAATGCGACACATTCTCTATTGAGATACCTGCAATACCAGTTTTGACACTGAGATGAGATTCCCTGATTCTCCCAAATCTATCGCCCTTTGAAGTATGTTTATGCCATTACAAGAATGTTTACAAGCAGCAGTTCAAGTGGAGAAGGAGGCAGAAAGAAAATGGATTTGATCCTGAATTCTAAGCAGGACATTTAGAAAGTAAACACTTCAAGTTCTTGAAACAATAGCTATTTACATTTAGAATATAGCTATGGTAATGGAGGACTAATCTAATGTAACAATAAGGCTAAGAGTATGAGCTGTAAACTAACTAAACATTTCAAAATAGTAGCTGTTTGAAGCATTCAAAAATGTCATTACTGTACAGTGTATTACTGCAGGTACCATTCTTAATTCAACAAAAATGCCTGAGAATTAGATTTCCTTCCAGCAAAAATGTCCAGCCAATTAGAAGACAGTACTAAGTAACAAAATTGGACATTTGCCAAAGCATACTCCCTGGGGAAGGGGCAATTGAAGATGTTTCAAATTTATAGTAGACTGTAAGTCTATTGTCGATTATTGTCCTGTGTTAATGTTTGGGGGTAGTTTCTATAAGATGCACATTGATTTGAATTTCCATTATAGTAACAAAAATCCATATGCAGACTTGTACAATTGTCCTCCCATTTTTGCTCTTGATATAATTGGTTAGGTTTTATGTTCTTTTGATCATGATGCATAGTGTCTTACACTTTTGTGGTTATGAATTTGGAATTCAGTGCAATGTAAAGTCTCATTTGATTGAGTAAAAGCGGAGGGAGTATGGTCCAAATGGTGGCTATATCTACTATCAAATCTACATGTGCAAATCAAAGAATGAGGAAAAAATACTTAAATTGTGCTTTTAAACAATCTTGGAATAGTGTCCAGGTGTATGTATGGTCTTCTCTACCATATTCAAAGCAGGTCTGCTTTAAATTTACATATCTTCATATCTTGACAGTATCAGTTGAACAACCTTTACATAGATCTTCTACTACATTTATTTATTTATTTATTCATGTAATGCTTACCTTTAATGCTAATATAAATATATATTACCACTTTTGATATTCATTTGCATTAAAATAGTTATGTGATATATTCATTTTTCTGGAGGGTAATTTGTACAATATTGGAGTGAAGTGAATTTCATATATAGTAATACTTGCATAAGTCTTATCTTTAGAAATTGGATAATCACCTAAGTCGATTAGGAACCAAACATAGGGTAGGAAGGGCAGTTGAGTATCAAACCTGATGCCCAGGTTGCACACAAGTTCAGTATGTCTGAGGGACAGGTTAGGGAGGTTAAGGAGGTTGGAGCCAGAGGTGAAAAGACATTGAAGAGAGAAAGAAGTATGTCTTGTGTCTTGATGACATTCAGTTACAGAAAGTTGGCACGCCTTGAGACCATTCATATCTGATAAGCAAGCAATCCGAACTTCAGTAAACTTGGCGTACCAGCAGGAGGAGGAAAACCAGAATTGAGTGTCATTCACCTACATTTGGAAGTTGACGCCATGTCTGCAGATGACATCCCTGAGAGGGAGCGTGTAATTGAGAAAACGGAGGAGACCAAAGTTAGTCTCAGCCACATGTGCGGTAGAATGTTTTACAGGGACAGGGTTGCTGGTGGTGGTTGAGGAGGATGCCATGGAAAAGTGATCACGTGCAAAGAAAGCTTGTGTGATATGCCTAAAAAAGTATTTGTTTTAATTTTTTTGTGCAGTCTCCTACTAAAGCTGTATATAATGCCAGACACTGGAATCAGCCTGAACCAGAAGAGCTTCCACCAGCACCAGAGTTGTCACACACTGCACCAGAGAGTGCAATAAGTAAACAGCCACTGTCACAGTCTCGGACAGCACAGGTGAGTACCATAATGAATACTTATTCATTTCTTAGGCAGTATCTTTCAGTCAATAAATAAAATTGCACAAATGAGTACAATAATCTGAGCAATAATTCAGTGAATACCAGAACTGAATTGCTGCTATTACTGTTTTCTAGTAGTGGTGAGCTTCAGAACTCAATGATATTCTTATTGCCTCTCAGTGTTCTGATAAATTGCTTACTGTTAAGTTTTCACAAATATAATGTTCAGATTTAAATTCACTAAATTTGTGTTACCAGCTTCACCTTTTATCATGATACTTTCTACAGTAGTTTTTAAAACCATAAATTATTGCAAGTTAATATGGCACTAATGATGGATGTAGCAGCTCAATTTTGGCACAACCGTATCTTAAATCTGTACATGTAATCAAAACTGGTAGAAAATTGTAAATGCTCTTATAAATAAGTTTTTTTAATTTTAGTTTGACTTGTGTATTCTGCGGTCCTTGATTGTCTTTTCTATTGTATTAAAAGGCCAATGTTGCCTTAAAGGAGACGGCTCAGAAAGATGAGGATGTCTTCAAAGCTCCTCCTCCACCACGTGTAATTAAGACAGTGACAATACCAACCCAACCATACCAGGACATTGTAACTGCACTGAAATGTAGGAAGGAGGACAAAGAGGTATCAAACTTAAACTCTTTTTTTGTCACATTTAATACTAAAAGCAGCAATCATTGTTTACTTCATGTAGATGAAAGACATTTCCATTTGAAAAATGAACTTCCTCAAAGTTAGATACATTTGATGCATCTGCCAAAATGTGTTTTGGAAGGATGACATTGCAAGTTGGAACTAATTTAGCTGCATATTTATAAATGAAATATATGACAAACGGAAATTATTCCTTAATAATTCTGCCCTCTTATTGTAGAGGAGTAATTTTTTACATTGATATGATTTTTATCCTCTGCTGTTTACTCCATAAAATTACCTCACCAGGTTTTGCACTTGGCATCTCTGGAATGGGACCCTATATTGCAATTTTAGTTCCTATGCATTGCTATAAGTATTTTAATTTTTGTTTTATTTCCTCAGTTATACACTGTGGTTCAGCATGTGAAACACTTCAATGATGTTGTGGAATTTGGAGAAAACCAAGAGTTTACAGATGATATTGAGTATTTACTCAGTGGACTGAAGAGCACTCAGCCTCTCAACACACGCTGCCTTAGGTACGTTTCCATTTGGATGTAAATCATTGCACATTTTGTGTAATATTTTGAGGTAATATACTGTGATTGTATACAATAACCAATTTATGTCTGGATTGGGCATCATGTTCTTTAAAGATAATAATAATCGTTGCATTTGATATAGCACTTTTCACGTCTTCCTAGATTTCCTTGCACAAGTGGTTTCTTCTATCTCCACACAGTTGGGAATACTTCCCAGCTTATGATGTGTTGAAGGACAGAAGAGACCATCGACTATAGATGCAAAAGAAAAATGCCCAAATGCCAAGAATTACAGTTTTATTTGCATAAAACATTTTATTGCAAAAAACAAATAGAAATTTTTAAATTCACCATCTATATTCTGCAAGAAGAATTCAACAACAATTATTTATATAAGCAACAATTACATTTGTATAGCACCTTTCATATTGGGAGGACGTCCCAAGGGCTGGACAGACCTGAGCTGGGGGTAGGGATCGTGGAGGGCATGGAGGAGGTTGATCGAAAGCACAGTCGAAGAAGAGGGTCTTGAAGGAGGCAGGGGATAGGGCAACATGGAGGGGTTGCGGGATGGAGTTCTAGATGGTGGGGGCAAAGTGGCTGAAAGCCTGCCCCCCATGGTTGGGTGGGCGAAACGGGGGACGTGAAGCAGGCTAGAGCTTACTGACTGCAGGAAGTTGGTAGGGGGTAGTAGATTGCAGAGGTAGAGTTTAGTGAAGTTGGAGGGCTTTATAGGTGAGGATTTCGAACTGCATCCTCTGTGTGATGAGAAGCCTGTGGGGTCGGATGAGGATGGGGGTGATATGGTGATGGAGCCTAGTGTGGGTGAGGACACAGACTGCAGGGTTCTGGATGATCTACAACCAGTGGAGTGGGGAGTTATGGAGGGTGACAAGCAAGCAATTTGCATAGTCAAGCTTAGACATTATGAAAACGTATGAGAGTGTTGGCAGCTGGTGATGTGAGATAGTGGCAGAGCCGGGCAATGTTGCGGAGGTGGAGGAAGGCAGAGAAGATGTGGGGTAGAAATGAGGGTCAAACAAGATGCCAAAGTTCCGAACTGGCTGAGTGAGATGGAGTGTGCATCCATGATGCTGTCAGCGCCTTGGATGTGGAGGTGCTAGTGGGAGCCAATCAGGAAGGTCTTGATATTTTGTTAGCTCAGCAATGGCCCTGGAGTGAAGGGTGGAGGCAGAGGTACAGTTGTGTGTCATCTATGTACATGTATAATTTACATTTATGTAGTGTGTTTCACATCTGGAGGACATGTAACAGGTCTTATCACAAATTTAGTTGGCCCTCCTGAGCCATTTGCTAAAGACAATGCCGTGTTAGAATTGCTTTAATGGGATCACATAATGGTTTATAAATATTTAGAAGTACAGGTATTTAGTTCATGAGAACAATACAGCAAATATCCAAATCTTCTTTGAAAAACCCAGTCAAGCTTGACTTATTTGTTTTACAAATGCCTGAGAATGGGCTTTGCAAAACTTGCGATCTGAATGTGGACACACTATTGCTATACAATAATAATAATCCTTGCATTTGATGTAGCGTTTTTCACATCTTCCAGATGTCTCAAAGCGCTTCACCGAATATACTGTGAAGTGAATTAACTGTATATTTGTGGGTGAAATGCGGCAGCCAATTGCGGACAGCAGTGCCCCATAAATAATACTGCAACTAAATTATGCTCAGAACAGTTGCAGCTGATTTACTCTACAGAACAATCCAGCAAGCACATAAGTATTTTATTACGCTGCTCTTCAGAGAAGCGTGTAAGTGCTATAAAAACAGTTTGTGTTTTTGCTACACCCTACCGCCTATTGCTGCATTATTCATATTTAACTTGGTATCTACTGACAGTGGACTGAGAGCCTAGCAAGAACGCATAGATGGAGAATTATTCCAACATAAATATTTCAGCACTATAAACTTGTATGATTGTGGCCTTTAAATATATAAAAATGTTTTGCAGACCCATTGCTTGCTATTTTGTTTTCAGTGCCAGCTACGCATTTTACTTGCCATCAAATACAATTGTGTTCATGCTGATATTCAATATGTCAACTACTCTAATCAGAAACAGATGGGTTGGGAAATAGAACAATGCAGTTGAAATGCCTTAGTCACCACATTTTGCTGGAAGATTGCAAGCTATGCATGTGAATAATCTAGCTTGTTTGATAAATTTGCTTACTTCCTCCACGAGCTGTTCTGTTGTTTTCAAACTATGATGTCATCTGATTAATACACATACAATGTAAGTAATAAAATCTGTATATTCCAAGCTTCTAGCAACAATTTGAATGTTCATAGGATAATGTTTCGTAATGCTGAAGGACATTGGGGATCACCAAGCAAGCAGGGTAGTTTGATGCTTCAAAGAAACTACCCGTTTAAGATGGTTTTGAAGTAAAGTGTAGTGACTGCGTAGTCGCTTTGAAGAAAAAAGTGTCCCACCGACAGTGCTGATTTGAATGATTCAATTCATGAGGTATTGTAGACTAGGACGGTAGGAAATCTCATAATTCTTTTTGAATGGGACCAGGAGACCCTTAACGTTCACCTGAAAAAGCAGATAGAACTTTGATTTAATATCTGACTCGAAGCCAAAACAATAATAAATTGGTCATTTCAATCCACAAATGTTTGTGGCATAAAGCTGTGTGCAATTGGCTGCCACGTTTCATCAACAAGTAAACAGTCAGTTCAGTTTACAATGTATTCTGTGAAGCGCTTTGAGATGTCTAGAAGATGTGAAAAGCGCTATATCAAATGCAAGGATTATTATTAAATGTCCTTCCAGGCTGTAATGCTTGTCAAACAAAAAATTTATATCCATTGCAGGCCATCTTAAGACGAGGGAGGATAGATTTCAGCAGAGTTGCAACGATTAGCATTCTTTAACACAATTTGTATTGTGTCCATTATATATAGGTGTTTTCCAAGGTAGGGTATTGTCTTTAATCACAACAACATCTTGCACTTATATAGTGCCCTCCATACGAGGTAGTGTCTCAGAGCACTTAACACTGGTGGACCCTGACTTAGAGCCTGGGGGTGGTGGTGGAGGGTTGTGGGTGGTGCGCATAAATATGGTCGAAGAGGAGGCTTTCAGGCCAGACTTGAAAAGGGGGAGAGATGGGGCAAGGCAGAGGGACTGAGGGTGCTGATTGGCTTTAGAAATGTCCGTGGATTACAGTATTTGATCGGCGGACAATGAATTTGGAATTGGTTTGCAGGCCGGATATAGCCTGCGAGCTACCAGTAGGAACATCTTGTTCTAAGCTATATGCAATTTACTGAACAGATGGAAGGTGTTGCAATGTTATATCTATTCCTAATTTGTTAAACTGATTTGGTTCCCAGGTGTTCTTTTTGCTGATTCAAATTCATGCTATTTTCATTATATCTTCTAGTATTATCAGCCTGGCCACCAAGTGTGCCATGCCCAGTTTCCGAATGCACCTGAGAGCTCATGGAATGGTAGCCATGGTCTTCAAGACACTGGATGATGCACAAAGGATTCAGGTACATCTTTCATTCCATAAATGAGTATGTAGTATCAACATTTAAAACCTGCAAGTGTTTAGATCAATCACCATTTGCAATAAAGAAACTCATGACTACATCTTGTTGAGTATCCAGTACTTTCAACATGTGGTACTGCCCCACTGGGTATCCTATTTATAGATAGAGGAAGAAAACACTATATGCACCCTTCTTTGTCATGACTGTACATACAACAGATTCATAGATTCATAGAATTTTACGGCACAAAAGGAGGCCATTCGGCCCATCTAGTCTGTGCCGGCTCTTTGAAAAGAGCGATTTAATCCCACTGCCCTGCCCGCTCCCCATAGCCTAATAGACCTGTTCTCCCTAAATAAAGATCTAATTCCCTTTTAAAAGTTGTTATCGAATCAGCCTCCACCACCTTTTCAGGCAATGCATTCCAGATTCGAACAACTCGCTGAGTGAAAAAATTTCTCCTCAGCTCCCCTCTACTGCGCCTTGAAACTATTTTAAATCTGTGACCACGAGTCACAGATTCGCCCACGAGTGGAAATAGTTTTTCTCTATTTGCCCTGTCGAAACCCCTCATGATTTTATAAACCTCTATTAGGTCTCCCCTCAATCTTCTCTGCTCCAGAGAGAATAACCCTAGCCTATCTAGCCTCTCCTCACAGCTGAAGTCCCTCAATCCTGGCACCATCCTAGTAAATCTTCTTTGTACCCTTTCCAATGTCTTCACATCCTTTCTGTAATGTGGTGACCAGAATTGAACACAGTACTCCAGCTGAGGCCTCACCAAAGTCCCATAGAGGTTAGTCAGCACTTCCTGACTTTTGTACTCTATACCCCTATTTATAAAGCCTAGTATCCCATTGCTGAACACTAAACATTTCAATATTACTGAATCACAGTTGTGCTACATAACTCAATCATATTCTCTTGTGCATGCTGGCAACTAGATTTTGGGACAGGGGAGTGGGTGGGGGGGAAACAGGACAGTATTATTCGCTGTCACAAGTTCACTTCGGCATCCATGTTCATTAGTAGATGTGCAGAATCATGGTATTCCATTGTATTAAATGTTGCTTTCAAATGATACTCCTAATGCATAATGCTGCCATGCTCTTTGCAAGATCTTGGCTGCCTCCTCTGAAACAGTTTTTTAAAAATATATTAAAGCCTCTTGTGGATTCAGCTTTAACAGCTGTTTGTTTCTTCGACTTCCTTGAATTATGTTTTCATATTTTCCCCTTTTTTCTTGTGAGTTATTAATTTGTATCCTCGTTCTCATTATACATATTTAGAAAGTATCTTAACACTGCCTTTTGTGCGGTAATGACTACCATAAATGACCAAGTATTCTTTATGTAAGTTCATTCTTTGATTATAAGGCCACCAATTTTTTCTATTTCTTCTGTCTTTTCTGAATATATTTAAATTTTACTTGCTTCTGTCATGCTGCAATATATTTTCCTTAGATTTATATGAATATGATTATTTAGTGGGTTGGACAAACCTATCTTTAATAACCAGGCATATAATCATAGATATCGCGCAATTGATTCCAACCAATCTGTGTCAGCAGTAAATTATGATCTTAAAAATATCTTGTATAATATGACCGTATTGAGAATTGAGCATAAATTTAATTGAAATGTGTACAATTTCATATTGAATTCTCTTTCCAATGTACACATTATGAGTCCATTCTTTTGATTTCTGCCATATATATTTATTATATCAGAATCTAGCGCTTTGCACAGCAGCACTAATGTATATCCTGAGTCGGGATCGACTGAACATGGATCTGGATAGAGCCAGTCTCGACTTGATGATTCGACTGTTGGAGATGGAGCAGGAACCCTGCTCACGTCAGTTGAATGAGAAGGAAATGAACAAGATCAAGGAGAAAATCCGCAAACTCTGTGAGACTGTTCACAACCGGCATCTAGATCTGGAGAACATTACAGTAAGAGATTGATTGGCTACAATATCATTAACTGATGGTAGCCTGCTTAATATGGCAGACAGCCAAGTATTTATAATAATTAGAGATGCATGCTTTATATTCCAGAGGCTACTTCTCCAATAGTTAAGCAGTGTTTAGCTATAGATGTGAACGGCGCTATACAAATGTAATTTGTTGTTGTTTAATTTTTGTTATTGCTTAAATGAGACAGTATTTTACACTAATCTTTATAGCTTGGGGGTGGGGAAAAAATATTTTTGAATTTCTCCTCCCCACCCCATTCCTAATTTCTCCCCCTCCCAATTCTTATAAGACAGCTTGCCAATTGAAGAAATGTAAGGGTTTTCCTGTTGATAAATTTGCCAGCTTTTACAGTATGTGCCTTTAATGTTTTTTGCTTAGATTTTTCCATTATAATTGCATAGTGCCAAGCTTAGTAGATGTATCAATTCCACCTCCTTCCCACCACCCCCATGTTCACATGATAGGAGGCATAACCAAGTAAACAGTGCTGACTGAAGGATCTTATATGACACCAAGGGAACATGTGCTAGATTGTAAACTTATACCTGTCATTATCTTACTTCTACGCTAATGAGGTTATTCCTTAATGCTACACTAATCACGCAAGGTAAAACTTTTACTTTTCTGTAACTGAATTATTTAAAGAGGATATTTAGTATTGTTAAAGGATATTTCCCAAACTTTCTCCTTAATTTATTTTATATAATACTTGGGATTTCAGCCCTGTATATATAATGTTTGGCAGTTATAAATTTCAGAAGATTGAGATTAGTTGTTACAGTTTTGGGGTGTTGTGAAATAAGAGTTTGGGATTGTTAATAGACTTATGACTAGTGAATTGTGTGTAAAAAAAAAAACTATCACTATCACAGTGATAGTAAAATTGTTTAATTTTCATTGGGCAAGATTTTGTAATGGGAGAATGAATGTTATATTTTTAAGATTGAATTTGTAATGCTTTATTTTACAAAAAAAAAGGAATGTATGTTTTAACCAAGTTACAGAGGAATGGGACTTCTGTTGAGTTCAGTGGGGCTGCAATTGAGAATAAGAAATTGGCTGCCAAGGTGTCCTGGGGTAAAAAGTTATGCAATGTTAAACTTGACGCACATGGATATGGTAATGGTCATTTGCCAAATAAGTCAATTGGTTGCTAGGAGACTCTTGAACCAATCAGTTTGACTGCAGTGGTCTTTTCTGGCCCTGTCATTCCTATGTTCCAAGCTGTTGTCTGCAGTGTTATTTGCTGTTAGTAAGCAAAGGACAAAACATTTAATTACATTAAACTGTAAACCTTGAAGATAGTATATTTATTCTCATGGTGTACCAGAGTTGTAATTAGCTGTTGGTATACATCATGAGAATATGCCCAGTTCTTTGCAATGTGCCACAAATTAAACATTAGAGTAACAGAAAATGTGCGGCTTTGTTCTGATTTGGCCAGCAGAAGGCTATTGATAAAAGCCCCTTATATTCTCCTTATCTCAGCACACTCCCACAGTTCGGGATCACCACAGTATGTGACAATATGTATTCCAGAATTCCATGAAACAACAGTTATTTAGTTGATTTGCAACTATTTTATATTTTCAGAAATTTTTTATTTTCCCAATCTCTGTAAATACACTATATGATGCTAGTTAACGCTACAAATTAGGTATATTCATGGGTGTTTGTATATAATAATAATTAGCTGATATAGCCAGAACATCAGTAAGTGATTTTATTTATATCTATATACATCTATAACTATATATATATATAGAATATATTGTTTCAGTAACCCTGGCCAGTGCAACATGTTGAAGTGAGTAGGTTTGTCATTTGGAAAATGGACAGGTAAACTATTTACAGTAGGAACTTGCCTTTATATAATGTCCTTCGCGCTATATAAAGAATAGTGTCTTGTGGTGCTGCATTATGATGGGGCTGGTTGCTAAGATAGAGCGAGAGGCAGGTGACCATAAGTGCAGTCGGGGAGGTAGATCTTTGGGTGGGATTTAAAAATCCATGGGGGCTGGGGGTGGCGGCGAGGCAGGGATTTCCAAAGATTGGGGCCAGTCCAAATATTTAGTGGTGGCAGTGTTAGGTTTTATCGTGGTTGTTTTTGTATCAGAATTTTAAAAACTCTATTTTGTTTTCACAGATTGGGCACTTGGCTATGGAGACTCTACTTTCACTCACATCCAAGAGATCAGGGGACTGGTTTAAGGAGGAGCTGAGGCTCTTAGGAGGACTCGATCACGTTGTGGATAAAGGTATATGTTGTTTCCCTACTCAGTAAATGAGTTAGGGCACCATCTAACCTATTACAGTAAAAGCCCGTTTATACAACACCCGCGGGACCTGGCCAATGAAGGTTAAAGCGCCCGCCAGATATTCAGGTGGCATGCAGCCTAAAACCCACCGCAAAAATTTTTAAAAGTTATTTTAACACGCACCATACTAAATAATAACAGAATATTGTATTGGTACTTATTGTTAAAACTACTCTCTTGCGCTTCTCACCTTTACTGGTTAAGGTTTATAATCCAGTGATTCTTTTTAAAATGGAGGATGCCAAGCGGGTGAAAAAAACGGCAGCGCGATTTTAAAGTCTTACTAGCGGCAAACTGATAACCCTAGACTCTACTAGCGGCAAACCAAAATACTGTACCTGTGCAGCAATGTGGGTTATCGGCTAGGGTTATCGGCTTGTCGCTAGTAAGGCTTTCAAGTCCCACTGCCGTTTTTTTCACCCGCTTGGCGTCCTCCATTTTAAAAAGAATCGCTGGACTATAAACCTCAACCGCAGCATCGTGGCTTCAAGCGCAGCATCTACCAGTAAAGGTGAGAAGCACAAGAGAGTAGCTTTAAAAATAAGTACCAATACAATATTCTGTTATTATCTATTATTATTTATGCATTTACAAATGCTCCACCTCTATTGTTCCGGTTTATCAAATGAGGACTTTTTTTTTGGCGTGCCAGTTATACGGAAGTGCCGGTTCATCGAGTCACGGCTAAATGGGCTTCTACTGTATTAGGTATTCTGAATTTCAACATTCGTTTTATTCTCTTTCCCCTCCCTCAGCAATTGGATAATTTTGTTGAATGTCAGATGGTATGTGTCATGCTGTGCACAATTGGTTGCTGTGTTTTGCCCACAAATATACAGTCAACTCACTTTACAGGGTGTTGTATGAAGCGTTCGGTGAGACAACTAGAAGGAATGAAAAACCGCTACATCAAATGCTAGGATTATCATTATGCCTACTGTGTGATTGTCAGCACTGCTCTGCAGCTAGCTAGGAGGAAAGAAGAGTAGCTCCTGATCTTTAGCTGTTCGAAAACACTTCAAATATATTTTTTTAAAAGATGCGGATTCCTTACAATATTTAGGTAACAAAATAATCTGAATACAGATAATGATTTATTAATAATAATATTACTTGCATTTGATATAGCACCATATATTTTCAAAGCACTTCATAGAATATATTGTAAGGTATTTTGTGGGCCATTTTTATTTTGCTGTAAATGTAACTTTTTACACTTACTATTGTACTAGGAAAAATTAACAATCTTGTTTGAAAGTCTTGCAAACATTTTATTTTTGTCAAAAGTGGGCAAAATCTTAAATGGTAGCAAGAGCTGTCAGCACTTAAAACAATTTTGGTCTTGATGCTGTGTTTTTAATGCCTCATCTTTGTTGTTTTTGACCTGAGTAAGGTAAAGCAAAATTCACTTTTGTCAGCAATGCATACCTTAATAATACAAGTATACTAAATAATCTATTTCATTTGGTGTGAACAGTGAAAGAATGTGTGGAACAATTGGATCAGCATGAAGCAGATGATAAATTGGTTGCATCATTATGGGGTGCAGAACGCTGTTTACGGGTGTTGGAGAGTGTAAGTATTATCAGAGATACCTATATGTAAGAATATAGAGGGGAGGGAGCATAATCTTGAATTTCCAACCATAGCTTTTTATTATTGGGAGTGGTACTTTGTAAGGCCAAAGCATATTCCTGAAGAGAAAGAGGAGACACCACAGAACAGTGCATCTTCTGGGCAGTCAGAATATAACATTGTAGAAAGACGAGAAGCTGGTGCAATGGGTTGAAGACCTCAGTTTAATGTCTTAGTTGTTAAGTATAGTTGTGGGGCCACAACAATAGATGAGAATAATGTACTTCCAAAATCACTTGGCAGATTTCTTCCACCTTCTTCGTGTCTTTCAGCTCCCTTGTTATCACTTGAGCTTTCAAGTATCTTAGATAGCAATTTCTACCATTCATGAAGACTTACTTGGGACAGTTACAGTGAATGCTTAAACTATTGGGTGTGGAATCTCAAGCAAATCCATTTACCTATGCATTGATTTTCCTTTTTTCCTTCAGGTAACTGTTCATAATCCAGAAAACCAGGGTTATCTTATAGCATACAAAGATTCACAACTCATTATCTCTTCTGCAAGGTAAGTCTGTAACATGGTGCAACAAAAACAATTCATATTTTTTCAGAAAAATGGAGGAAAAGTGGCATGCAATAAAATATTTGTAAAAGTGCCAATAAATGTTTTATTGATGATACTGCTTTGCAAAGTCCGACCTAGCTTGACCCATGTGATCTTTTGTAGATTAAATTGATAGTATCATTGCAAGAGTTACCATAATATGTAAACAAAAATGTCATTGAGTATAAAAACAACACTTTAGTAGGTGATTATTCAGCGAGTTACCTTAACTATCACTGGGCCTGGAGTTTTGGGGAGTGTTAAACAGAGTCCCTTTGAAACCAACCAAGCTACTGTGTGGCTTCAGCTAAATTAAGTTACTGTGAAACTCTTTAGATTGATAACATTTTGATTTACTCATCATTGATCATGTAGTTGTCTGCATCTTCACTGCCTGTCATCTCGCTTAGGGCTTCCTCTCTTTGTCAATTTCCTTCTTATCAATGTCCCCTTAAGTGTTGTGAGAAACACTGACCAGAACTCAATCCTCGGAATCAAAAATAGGATAGTCACTAGAGCATTCATAGCAAGTACAGCTTGCTTGAGCGCTGCAACTCTCTTTTGCAATCAACACTGGCTTTAGGTACTTGATTGTCTGAGATGCTGTGAGTGTTTTCTTTATTTCAAACAACTACCGTAAATACCCGCGTATAAGGTGCACTCGCGTATAAGACGCACCCCCCACTTTTGACCTTTTCTTGGCGAAACAAATTGAAGCATTTTTGATGATATTGCCGGCGGAAAATGTTTTTTCTGCCAGCAATATCATCAGGAAAAAAAAATTCCACCGAAAAAACATCTATCGGCGGTGCAGCCCAGCATTACCATGAAGTAAGAATTAGCAGACATCGCAGGTGAGTAGTGCCTGGTCTGCGTTGCCGATCCTGGAGAGCGGGTAGTCGTACTGGCGGCGCAGTTTGATGATGTACCTCTGGGGGCTGGTCGTCTTTTTGTCTTTTCCTTGTATCTGCGTAGAGGGCGCACCCCCTCTTTCGAGACTTTCCGACATGAAAAAAAGTGCGCCTTATACGTGGAGATTTACGGTATTAGCGAAACTAACCTAGTACAGTAGAAGCCCGTTTATCCGTGACCCGATTAACCAGATTGCTTGAGCTTTTTTACTGATTTTTTTTACTGAGTGTGCTGAAATCTTTATTGGTAAGTAGCTATACAATATTCTGCTACTATTTAGTATATTAATATAGTTTGTTTTAAAATAAGTACATTTTTTGTGTTGGGTTTTCGGCAACTTGCCGCCCGATTATCCGGCACAGTCAATTAGTCGACCTCCCCCCCCTCCCCCCGAGCGTGCCGGATAAACGGGCTTCTACTGTTAGTGCCCTGTGTGAGGATTGCTATTATAAATGCAAGTTGTTGTGATTAAATGAGTTGGCAAGTTCATTATACTTCCAAACTTCTGGTCAGATGCCACTGAGATGTAAAATCTTAATTTCTAGGAGTTTGGGGAGAAGAAAAGAGAATCTTAGAAGAATAATTACTGTAGTAATTTAAATTAGAAGATTGCTTCAGAAAGAGAAAGTGAGAGAATAGAGAGTTTCATTTTATTCTGTTTAGGAATGCTACACTGGTGCTTAAAGAGTCAACCAGATATTGCAATATTCATGTAGGTATATGTGTGCTTCAATAAAGAGTTAATTGTTAAGATTGTGATTGAGAGGCAGTTGTTAAGAAAACCATAGCATCCATAGATACAAGCTCATAAATCAAAAAAACAGATGTGTGAAAACTCCCAATATTCTTGAAAAACAGTCCCAAGACATTGGAGTAGATGTGAACATTACATTTGAAATTAGAGGAGATAGAAGTGAAAAATTATGGATAGTTATGAACCATGGTAAGGGATTGTGGTGGTTGGTTAGACTTCTGAGACATAGAAAAACTCTTTAAAGAAGAGAAAGAAATTTGATTTTTATTGCTCTTGAAAAAGATAGTTGATCATTGTTCAGTTGTAGCTGTGTGGGAAGAAAAGTGGTTTGCACTGCTGATATGTTTTTGTGGCCTACATAATTTATTTATTTCACAAGGTTCAATAGATTAATCCATGTCAGTTAAACAGTTACATAGCTAAAACTGGAGATTACAGATATTTTTCTGTTCATTTAGTTAGAAAATATATAGGTTAATGGTTGGTGTATTTTTGCAACTGTATACGTGCACTTTCTGTGAATCTGTTATCTTCGTCCCCCACTACCTCCCCCCACCCCCCACTCCATTCAACACATGTTTTTTTCCTTCCTCCTGTTTCACCAGCTTTCTATATCTTTCTGTGGCCAACAGGTGGTGCACTTTAAGCAAACTAGGTTGACTTATGTTCAGTCAATGCCACTGAGTGGCGCTCCACGCAATTGCGAAATAAAGCAAGCCGAAAATCACTGCAGGTTTCTTTGTGCACCATTTTGTGAAAACAAACCCCAGAATTGTTTTTTTTTAAAAAGTAGAAATAATACTCATATCAGTATATCGTGTATACCATCATTATCTACATTCACAGAGACGTTAGGATCTGGTCATTTCAGAAAATAACGAGCCACATTCAGTTGCATCAGAGTTCTAGCTTTTTAATTTATTTTAAATGTGTTTTTTTATATACTATTCATGAAGAGACTACTTTTTGGTAAATCTGTAATTTAGTCTGATTCTAAAATTAGCTTTGGGTAATACATTTCTTGTTTATAATCTCTTGAAGTATTGTTAATACAGTAAATGGATCCATTTGCAATGGAATTAGAATTTTGAGACCTTCCCCACAACATAAGAACATAACAAGTAAGAGCAGCAGTAGGCCATTTGGCCCGTCGAGCCTGACCTGCCATTTGATAAGATCATGTCTAATCCTCTATCCTAATTCCATTTACCTTCCCTATCCCCATATCCCTTAATCCCTTTAGCTTTTAAAAAAAAACTGTGTTCAATGACTGAGCATCACAGCCTTCTGGGGTAGAGAATTCCATAAATTCACTACCCGCTGAGTGAAGAAATGTTTTCTCAACTCAGTCCAAAAAGACTAATCTTTAATCCTGAGACTATCACCCCTGGTTCTAGATTCTCCAACCAAGGGAAACAGTCTTACAACATCGACCCTGTCAAGGCCCTCATGAATCTTATAGGTTTCTATATAAGATAGCATGAGGTGAAAGGGTTAGCAGAAAAAGGGGTTTAGGGATCCAATTTCCTCAAGTCATTAAAAGCCTGTTAGTGTCTGAGAAAAGGCAAACAAATGGGATCATGGAATTTGGGGATTCATTACACAAAATTAAGAATGTAAAAAGCATAGAAGTACTACTGTAATTGTAACTGTAACAATTGCACTGAATATTAATTTAGTATTGTGTTCTGTTCAGGTAGCATTTTTATTTCTTCAGAGACCAGTTAAGAAACCAGAATGATCTGGAATGCTCTAATCTGGAAATAAACATAACTGGGGTGGATGGGCTTAATTCTACTGAGACATTATGAATTTAGGTGTTATTCCTGGGCATTGAGGAGTTTGGGGCACCCAATTAAGGCAATGGTAGACAAATCAAGAGCAAGAGGACATAACCCTAAAATTGAAGGTATTGTTTCATACTTAAACTTTAAAATATTTATTCACAACAAAGTGAAAAAAAATGTTTAATACATTCCATGAGGTTTGAAATATCAAATCAATTGAGGTGCTTGAAAGACAGCAACGATACTTGGGGAAATAAAGGGATAACATGAAGAGTGGAAAATGGATTTAAAACTAATGAAATGCCAAATGGCAGAGCAGGCTTGACAGGGCAAATTGCCCATCTTTGCTTATCTCATGAATTAAGACTTTTTGCCTTTGAATTTTTTTAAAGTATTGCTGACATTTGTAGAGGCTGAAAAAGTACAAGTTGTTGCAGATTTCCCTGACTTTGGAGGTGGAAAAGAAAATAGTAATTCTGCTGTTAAACGGTGATGTTGACTTGTGGAGAAGTTTAACATGGTCTAATGAAAAATAGTTTTAAGAAGGAAGCTCCGCAGGACAGCAGAAATACTAGAGGGGAGTGAGAATCATAAAAACTTGATACAGTCTCATTATCTGCATTTTAATAAACCCCAAGGGATTGAGCAAGATCCTGGTTTGTTTTGTGTGACACACAATATGTTTTACTGTTTGTAACTGTGCTTCTGCCCTTAATTTGATTAGATGCAGAGCAGAGCTAATACAGACGCTGAAACAGATCTGACACCATGAACCCTTCCTGCACTTGGCAGTCATAATGGGAAATGCTGGTGTCCATTTGCATTCACAAAGGGAGGGAAGTGACAGGTCAGGGAGGTAGCCAAACCCCAGTAAATTGGTTAATTCTATTAATTTTTAAATTTGCCATGAGAAGGAATAGTTTCCAAGACTACATTGTTATGTTATCCATCTCTTTAGTGGGTATTCGTATGCTCTAATGATCTGGAAACAAGTAATTTACTCATTACTTCTAGGTTGCAGTTGTGATCTGCAATGGGGAGGAAAAAAAGACCCAAAGAAGTCTGGAACATTTTTGCAATTTCTTCTTGCGAAACTTTCATTTACTTTTGACAAAAAGCAAGTAAAACACAGTATGTTGCCCATCGTCACAGCTTTGAATTTGTACTACTTGTTCAAGAGACCTCTAAACAAGGTCACTTACTCTGAAATTCCAGCCACGGGTATGCATAGTTTTAACCCCACATGAGATTTTTTTTTACAAACCAAGTGGCAATAGAATAGTTTGGGGCTCAGCTAGGTCAGCAATTGGGATGTTACAACTGGTTTTATAACCTCTGGGTTAAAGTGAGGAGGAAAATAGTCAGAGTTTCTTATGTTGATGGCTATCAAGCAATCTCTGCACTGTGTAGCAGTCAGGTAGACTAAGTTTAGTTGTGATATTGCCCAAGGTTGAATTGCTGCCTTGAGCTGCTTACTGTCAATGTTCACAGAATAATGGCTAATTGGGCTCATTGGCAGTAGGTGTGTGGAATCGAAACATGTTTACCATATTCTCATTTGTTTGTTTCTTGCAGGTCAGGTTTTCTTGACCGGGGTGTTGGTGGGGTGGAGAGGCGGGGTTTGGATGGAGAGCAAGCTTCATTTAAAAAAAATGCAATTCACACTTAAACTGCAGAGCACCAGCCCATACCAAAGTTCATTTTGCAGCCTACTTCCAGACATCTGTTAGCATTCTACAACCAACAGCTGGGAAACATGAGTTTTACTTGTTTGCTTTCTCCCTCTTTTTGGGGGGGGTGGGGTCTTAAGGGTACCACTCTGTAACAAACTATATCAGATTATCTGCATTGGAATAAACTCAAGAATTCAAACATTAGGGAATCAACTATTTTCAAACAGTAGGTGATAGATTGAAGGTTATTAATAACTTCTGTTTCAGTGAATATTTAAAGGGTTGATTGGAGTTCAACTAGTTAATTCACTGTGAATAAGCTAACAGCACAGATCAGGACCTGGAAATGCACATGTAACTGCTAATTGTGTACAGTATCAAGCAATCTCTGCACTGTGTAGCAGTGTAACATTTCAACAAAGTCATTTTAAAAACCTAATAATAATCGTGCATTTGATATAGCGCTTTTCACATCTTAATGACGTATCAAATGCAAGGATTATTATAAAGCGCTTCACAGAATATACTGTAAAATGAATTGACTGTATATATGTGGGTGAAACACAGCAGATTTAAAACGCTCAATTTGTATTATTGTGGTTTTTTTTGGACAAATTATTATTAGGCATATGAGGGTGCAACTGAGAGAAACATTGCCTCAGTCAGGGTTATAACATCAGTTATACTGGGGTGAAAAACAACTTCACAATTTTGTCTTCCCCTTTAAGATACTTTAGTTTGTTGCTTCTTGATCAGTTGTGCTGAAATACTTAGGGACCATAATTGCTCTTATGATTGACATTGGTTTCATCTTGGGTTTGATCCTAAACTGTGCGTCATACCCCACATCGGTTCCGTAACCCCTTACACCTTTCCCCACCTTCACAACATCGCCAAGTTCTGGCACTGTCTCACATCGCAGGCCACCAAGACCATCATACATGCATTCATAACATCCAGACTGGATTACACAAACTCCCTGCTTGTCAGTCTCCCCAACTCCACTCTCCATGGGCTGCAGCTCATCCAGATCTCTGCAAATGCAAAGATTCTCATTGCACAGAGTTGGGTATTTATTCAAGTTGTTTTTAGTACTGTTAAGGTACATAATTCAGGGCATATAGTATAATGCCCTGTGGGTAAGTCTGCCTTATCCTGTGAAGAAAATCATTTTGGAGATTGGTAGAATTCTTAGTTACTCTACTCCATCTAGATGTCCTGAAGGAATTAAATTACAGCACCTCATGAACCACTGTGAATGCTTAGATTTCTCATTCTCCAGTGTTAAATGAAAGTAATCCCAGTTCAAAATGAAAAGTTGTACTTTGTCCATGTGGGGGATGATGTTTTAGCCCAATCTGTTGATTTTTCTAATCTCTGTATAAATCATCGTACTAATGCTTCATTTATATTCCAGTTTATGACTTTATAAATTGCATGTAAAGTACAACTGCAAACATCATCCAATATTATATGGCCTTCATTGCTGAATATTGTTTTAGTCTCCATTTATCTTGAATACTGCCGATTACTGTTGACTTTTCCACGTGACAAAAATATATATGGGGATTAGCTTCATTGTCTACATTGTGTAATTGACATTGTAATTGTTTTGTAATTTCATACATTAATCTTGTTGTGAGCAGTGAACAATCATTTAAGGATATTGTTTGGCTTCATGTGCCCAAGGCTCTATTGTTGAAAATGTTTCCCCTAGGTGATCTAAATGTTTCAAAAAGTGTATTCTTGCTTTAAAATTTGCAAAGAAATATATTGTTGCCATCTGCTCTCCAGCCAGCTATCACAAAGAGTTAGGCTAACATTCAGCCGATGTAGTAGTTTGGTTGCTCGTTTCCAGTTTTCAGTTATTTACAGTTCATACAGAATTCATTTGAATACATGCTGCTTACTGATTAGCTTTAAAACAGAAACCAGTTCATTTGAAGATACGGCATCTCATTTCCACTGATTTCGCTGAAAGGCAGTAGTGTGAAGCAGCCTAATTTGTTTTTAATGAAAATGTTTTGCACTTTCATTTTTTCCATTGAGACCTTTTAAAAATCGATTGCACCATCAGGTACTTCCTCCTCCCCAACCACCACATACACACACACACAGACACACATCAGTCTTCCAACCTGCGCAGGCTCACGTTTAAAAATTTGAGACATTTTCCTTTGTGAAATGCAGTATATAATTTTGAATTCAGCATGATTTGCCTTGCAGCATTTGAAAACTGCATGCAGAAAACTTCTAGAATTTTTGCTTCAGCTCCTTTCCTGATGTACATTTTATCTGTTTTCTACACAGAGCATTACGGCATTGTGAACAGTTGATCACAAGATATAATCGAGCAGATACCTTTTGCAAAGCAAATAGCAATTGTCTCCCAAAGATCACTGCCTCCAACCATATAGGCAAAGCAGTAGAGGACTGCATGAGAGCAATCTTTGGGGTCTTGCTCAACTTGACTAATGACAACGGTAAGTTATTGCTAGATGTTGGTCCCTACCTTCTTGGTTCAAGTAACTTGGAACAGTTAAGCAGCAATACATAATGGTCCTGTAGTTTGTAATGTAATCTGTAGTTTGCAGCCCACTGTATTACAAGCTTATGAAATATTAATGAACAAGTAAACAAGTGTGTAGAACAGTAAAGTGCAATACCTTGCAGAAAAATAGTTGTATGCTCCTGTTTGGTTTTTAGAATTTTTTTTCTACAGCATTCTTACGAGGGAGAGAAATTGTACCCGGCTTCAGAATTGTTAATATGCCGATGAGAAAGTAAATCTAAAACATAATGCCACAGTGCTGCTGTTTTTCCAGTAGTAGGTCTTCAATTATTAATGTAATTTTTAATGAAAAATCCTAGAGATGCATACTCTACTTTAGCAGGTCAACCATTCTGAAGAAAACCTTGTTAGTGGCAACTTGCATAATGGACTGAAAGATACAGATTCTCTCAGTGGTAGTAAATATCATTCATTTAGAAATAATATTTGCATTGAAATAGTATTGAATCCATCTGGTTTCGTATTTGCAGTTCATGATTAATAGACTCATCTTATCTCTCAGAATTTTTTATATATCCAAAAATATATTCCAAAGTTTGTTTTAACTCCATGGATGGTGGGGGAGGGGGGGTGGAGTGGAGAGAAGTGCAAGGCTTATTTTGTGGCTGTAAAAAAAACGTCTTGCATGTGCTGGTATTCCACTGATAATTTCACAATTTAACTATTTCAATTATTAATAATAAAATTAGTTAAATTATGTTTTGTCTCCCAACATGATCTGTTATGGACCAGTAATCTGTTTGAATTGGCATTAGCATATTAATATTTCTGACAGTTGCTGCTTATTCTCACATATCAATGTTACAAATCTGATGTTGAATATATGGTGGTATCAGCATATATCAACCACGTTGGGTTTTTAAAAGCTCATATTGTTCTTACCTTTATATTCCTAAATACAGCAGAAAGTGCCTTATATTATCTGTTTCGCCATCCAAGGAAAATAAAGTATTTTTATCCTTGACATAAGTGCCATAGCAATGAAAGAACAGACCTATGGAGCTTATGTCAAGCAGCCTTAAAATACAGGTATCCCTCCCCAACCGCGGGGGATACGTTCCTCTAAACCTTCTAGATTGGAAATTGCCTTTTCACGGTTGGGAAATGCATGGCCCTATGCGAAACATGGGGATAGGGGGAGTAAGTTCACGTTTCGTAGAACTAAACACAAAAACAACATACAGTTATAACATACATGGGGATAGGGGAAGTAAGTTTGGGCGCATTGGCTGCCAGGATCTGCAGTAATCTGCGAGGCTGTCTGACTGACTTACACAGAGAGAGGGAGAGAGAGACACAGAGGGTGTTGTGTGGTGGGGGTGACACGGATGGCTGTCTGACTGAATGATACAGACAGAGAGAGGGGGAGCAGGGAGGTGGGGGGAAGAGAAGGTGAAATAGAGAGGTGAGAGAGAAGCTGATAGGCGGGAAATGCGGAGCGGATGAATGTGGTCCCTTGTTTGGAAGAGTGAAATTTGAAAATTTAAACCCACGGATTTAAATTGCAGACGAGGGTTTAACCAGTGAGGACTGAATACTAATAAGGGCGGTACACGGGGGTCAGTTACAATCGGGCTGCACCTTTCTTACTTGTAAACTGTTTGGCACCAGCCAACAATAAACTCCAGCCTCTCCATTTAGCAATCTCCAATAAGAAGTGGTATTGCATTGCTTCTGGTGGAGCAATTGGGGTTTGATTCATGTCAGATAATAATTTTGAATAAGTGTCTAATTTGTAATATGATCTTAATCAAGGAATAAATTCTACTTTTTAGTGGATCATTCTGGTGGGTATACTATTGTAACTAATTGTGTTGCTGCTTGTTTCATTACCTATTTTCTTTCAGAATGGGGCAGCACAAAGACTGGTGAACAGGAATCTCTAATCAGTACAACAATGAACTGCGTGCTTCAAGTGCCACGATACATACCTCAGGAACAAAGATTTGATATTCGAGTGCTGGTAAGAAATCCCAAACTGTACAGGCAATGCTGAATAGTTTTTTCAAATTATGGACTTTCTGATCAGTTTTACTTTCCTCGTGACACAAAAGCTTCTATGTAGATATAAATTTGTTGTTGCGCTGCAACCAATTCATTTTTTAAAACTTTTATAACACACTAAAGGCATTTTTTAAGTTGATTTAATTTATTCTTCATTTTATTTATTTTCCAATTCATCCCTAATGTGCCTAATTATCTATTTAAAAGTGCATTAGAAGTATTCATAAAGAATAAAGGGATTAATTCACAAAACTTAACGAGCGAAGGACAATAGAACTTTGTCTTAACATCAACAACACAACATGGAGTACACAAAGTAGAAACGTACACTGTTCTACGAAACTGGTTTACCTCACAGCGTTGGGACAGGAATTTCCAGCATCAGTGGGGTCTTGTCAAAAGTCTTGTGTGCGTTACGTTAGCAAGGCTCATTTAGTTGCACTCCCATCTCTGATAGAGGGTTGTGAGTTCAACCTTCTAATTACTGAGGCAGCACTCTGTCATCAGAGGTACTGAATTTTGGATGAAACATAAAAGCTAAGACGGGACGTCCTCCTGACCTGAATTACGTTTCACAAATGTAATTTTGTTGTCATTAGATAAACATTAAAGATCCCATAATACCATTGTTTATCCTGCTATCCTGGAAAATAATTCACTAGATTAATAAAATGTGCATGGATGTTCGTGGGACCTTGGTAGTTGAAATGGCTGTAGTCATGCTAAATATGGAAGCGGTGGAAATTGAATTCTTTTTCCCCTATCTTTGCCCAGGCTATACGTTTGGCTAGCAAATTGGAATGCATGAGCAAGGCTGCATTTTGTATACAGGCTAAAATTCCCTGAAGGGTTTCTTAAAGACTGCTCATATTTTCCATTGTTTTGTAGGGTCTAGGCCTGCTGATTAATCTGGTGGAACACAGTGCTCGCAATAGGCATTGCTTGGTTAACATGGAAACCCCTGGCTCCTTTGACTCATTTTGCGCTGTGGATGGAGATGATAGTTTGCACGTGGAAGGCGAGGTTGGTGCCATTCAAGCTTTAGTCCAGGTGAGTGTCAATTATTATGTTAAGGCTTCAATTCCAATAGATAAGAATATACTTACCGTATATCTCCGCGTATAAGGCGCACCCGCGTATAAGGCGCACCCCCCGTTTTTGACCTTTTCTTGGTGAAAAAAACCGGAAGCATTTTCAGTGATATTGCCAGCAGAAGGGAGGAGAGACAGGTAGGTAGGGAGAGAGAGAGAGGCAGGGAGGGAGAGAGGGAGAGAGGCAGGCCGGCAGCCTGGGAGAGAGAGAGGCAGGCAGGCATGCAGGCAGGGAGGGAGAGCGGCAGCCCGGGAGAGAGAGAGGGAGAGCGGCAGGGCGGCAGCCTGGGAGAGAGAGAGGGAGAGAGGCAGGCCGGCAGCGTGGGAGAGAGAGAGGGAGAGAGGCAGGCCGGCAGCCCGGGAGAGAGAGAGGGAGAGCGGCAGCCCGGGAGGGAGGGAGGGAGGAAGGGAGGGAGAGCGGCAGGTCGGCAGCCCGGGAGAGAGAGAGAGAGAGGCAGGTCGGCAGCCTGGGAGAGAGAGGGAGAGCAGGCCGGCAGCCCGGGAGGGAGAGAGGCAGGTTGGCAGCCCGGGAGAGAGAGAGGGAGAGAGGCAGGTCGGCAGCCCGGGAGAGAGAGAGGGAGAGCGGCAGGCCGGCAGCCTGGGAGAGAGAGAGGGAGAGAGGCAGGCCGGCACGCAGGCAGTGAGGGAGGGAGAGAGAGCGGCAGGGAGAGAGAGCAGCAGGGAGTGAGGCAGGCAGACTGGGTTCGGCAGAAGGTAAGCACAGCACTGAAGTCCGCTGCTGCTGCCGCTGCCCAGGCGGCCGAGGCCGAAGCCCTATCACCCGCTCCCCCCCAACCCCCGCCGGACACTGACCAAACCCCGGCTGACAGCGCGCCGGCCGCCCCTCCTGTTTACTGTATTTCCGAGGCTCAAAATTGCTTGTACCTGCGTATAGGGCGCACCCCCAACTTTTGAGATCTTCCGACCTGAAAAAAAGTGCGCCTTATACGCAGAGATATATGGTATGTAAAAATGTTAAGATTCATCAAAAACCCATAACAGGATCCAAAAGAATCTCCAATAAGAATGTAATTAATTGATGAGATTATTTCTATCAAAGTTACAATAATTTGGACTTAATTCTTACTGTTGGAGCATCTTGGTACTAGCAGACTAGAAGTAATGTCCAAAAAAGTGACCTATCAAATGAAAAGATTGTTATTATGAAAACTTTTTTTATCTCCCAACGCACATCAGGGATTCTGAAATTGCAATTGTGCATGAAAGGTCTGGTATAGAATTTTGAAGTGGACTATTTGAGTGTATAATTATTAGTGGAAACCAAACAGATTTCTGTTCCTCCTGCAAAATCTCCCAAGCCAAGTAACCATAACCCATATTCTTCTGGCAAATTTCAGTCTTCCATATTAGAGCAAAGGTGCATCAGTCATGCTTCAAGCAGCATGTGTCAGTATTTTAACATCTGAGGAAAAATTAGGTAACAAATATTGCTTCACTCTAGCATATGAACATTCTGGCATAAATCCACCTCCTTTATGTAAGATGGGTGCATTGAGCACACTTGTGTAACTTGTATATGGTTTTCAAATGCAGTGGGGGAAAAATTGGATTCTTCTTTTGTGTTCTTCAGTTGTTTCTTCAGCGGGAACGAGCAGCCCGGTTAGCGGAGACAGAGACTGATGATTTTATTAAAGACACACCGGTGCCGCCTCAGGACCAGAGTGGCCAATGGCAGGAGACCGCTGGGTCACTGGAATGGGTGCAGTCAGAAAACATCACCAAGACTGAGGGTGAAAATGAAAAGAAGGAGGAGGAGGATGAAGAGATTGATCTAAATAAAGGTATTGAAAGGGCACTTTGAGTGTGAGTAAAGCCATATCTTCAGTATTAATCTGTTAGCTGATCTATGGAAACTTCCGTCTCCATAGGTTAACCATTTCTTTAAGTTTACATTAACAACTACCTTTGGGAATTTTAGAAATGTTTTTTTCTCTCCTAATTTCTCCTTCACAATGAATCCCAGCCAACCACACAGAGCCCAAGGCCTCTATTGTGGGGGATGATCACTCCATTCATTATTTTTAGAAAATGGAGATGGACAGCTATGTGTGAATTGGATTCTTAACTTACTATTTTAATATGCTAAGTGACCATCGTGAATTCTCCCTTTTGAAGATTATTTGTGTTTCTGAGAATGAGGAGAAAACGATCCTTTTTGTTTTTATGTTTTTCATTCTTTAACTTTCACATCATGTCTAATTTTGGAAAGAATTATTCTAATTTGTAAATTCTTAACAGCCTTGCAGCACGCTGGGAAGCACATGGAAGACTGCATCGTGGCCTCCTACACTGCACTGCTTTTGGGCTGCCTCTGCCAAGAGAGTCCAGTGAGTATCTGCATGGAGGTTAGAGAGTCTGCCCTGTGATTAATAAACTGTAGAAGTGAAGTCTTATTTCTCAGAACTGGAGTTTAAATCAAAGGAAATACAGTAGAACCCTGTTATAATGCGCTAGTTTTACATTATTAACATCCCAACCAGCCTTGTAACAAGACAAGATCAGCTGACAGTGATGTTATTGCACATTTGCAAAGAAAGCAGGCCAATTTCCCGCATTAAAACATGGCTGACTTTCAAGTTATTAGTGGTCCGCTGACGTTGCTTCCTGCTTGCTGTACATGTGTATCTTGCTGTGCTGAATCTAGAAACAGCTGTCATCACCTCCATCCTGAAAAAAACCTTCACTGGACGCACCCCTACTCTCCAGTTACTGCTCCATATCCAACCTCCCATTCCTCTCTAAGGCTCTGGAATAAGTCGTTGCTTCGCTCCATTCTCACTCGCCACTCTCTCTTCGAACTCCTATAATCCAGCTTCTGTGCAGCCCATAGCATGGAGACAGCACAGGTCAAAGCCTCTAATGACATTTTAAACACTTGTGAACAACAACAACAAAATTACGTTTATAGAGCGCCTTTCACGTTGGGAGGATGTGATCAGCACTCTCTCTGCCTCCTTGACCTCTTGACCTTTGACACTATCGACCACTCCATCCTCCTACACAGCCACTCTCCCAGCTCAATCTTCACGGACCTGCCCTTGCCTGGTTCGACTCCTACCTTTCTGACCATCTCCACTTTGTTGCCACCACCAGCTTCTCTTCCAGCCACTGCATTGTCACCTGTGGCATCCCCCAGGCATCTTTGGCCCCCTATTGTTTAATATCTACCTGCTGCCCCTTGGCGACGTCATCCGCAAACATGGGGTCAACTTCCATATGTATGTGGATGACTCCCACCTTTTATCTTTCTTCTTCGACTCCAGAACCACTGCTGTCCTGACAGACTGCCTTGTTAATACATGTGTCAGCTTTTTTTTTTGGCACTCAGAAAGCCAGCCCCAGGTCCACAGGACCCCTGCATTAGAAGCAAACTCATGTCGTAACTTAGTAGTTTATCATGGCATAGCACTGTTTTGAATGATGTTCCTAGATTATTTTATCTCCCTTCAGATCAAATTCAAGCTTCATGTCCTCTGTTTCAAATCCCTCCATTTCCTTCCCAACCTACCTCTGCAATCCTACTGCCTCCACTCAGAAAGAGGAACAGCAGCAAGTTGCATTTATATAGCGCCTTCCACGCCAGATGGCGTCTCAGAGCGCTTCACAAAAGCGGAGCGCAAGGCCGAGCCATGGGGGGAAGTGACTGTAGGCGTGGTCAAACAAAAAGGTCTTGAGGTGCGACCTGAAAATTGAAAAGGAGTGGGTGAGGCAAAGGGATTGAGGGAGGGAGTTCCAGAGTTTCGGGGCATAGTGGCTGAAGGCACGGCCGCAGATGGTGGAGCGGAGGATTCGGGGAACAAGGAGGAGGCCAGACCCAGTGGAGCAGAGGCAGCGGGTAATGCTGTGAGGAGAGAGGAGGGTTAGAGAGGTAGGGGGTGTAGCAGAGTGGAGGGATTTATATTCAAAGGTGAGGATCTTGGAAGTCGATCTGCTCAGTGACAGGGAGCCAGTGAAGTCTGGCAAGGACTGGGGTAATCGGGCAGCCTTGGGTAAAGCAGCGTCTTTATAGCCCCCATCCAATCCTCCATTGATGAGGAAGCTTTTAGCCATTCTGCCTGCACTCTCTGGAACTCAATTTCAGAACCCGTCTCCTTGCACTCCCCTCCTTGCTTTCAAAACCTGCATTAAGGCCGATCTTTTCGACTGCACTTTAAAGCTGCCTGTAGGCTGTGTTCAGGAATTGAGATGTCCTCCCAATGTGAAATTCATTATGTAAATGTAATTGTTTTCTTTTTTTAATCTTAGTGCAGAGTAACTTTTCTAAACCTATTTTCTCCATACTAATTTTGCTTTGTAAAGTAATTTATACCATTTTAGATGGAGGAGCATGGCATGAAAGTCAGTGGAAATATATTGTGTAATGTTTCACTCCTTTCTTGAGTTGGATCATTGCTGGCACTTTTATCCATGATAATAGCAATTCATTTAAATAATTTTAACTTTTCTCTTTTAGTTGAATGTCACTACTGTGAGGGAACATTTACCTGAAGGAGATTTTTCCATTATGAGTGAGATGTTGAAGAAGTTTTTAAGTTTCATGAATCTTACAGTAAGTGAAACATTTAAAATGATCGATCAGTGTAAGGTGCATTTTGGAATGTTTTAGGAAATCAGGAACCTATTTTGGTGATGGCCCAAAGCTTTTCTATTTCAATTCAAAGATCATTTTGAAGATCAGAGGGAAAAAACTTTTTTTAGCTTTATATGTTGAGATATTCTACAACAATGTAATCCACTAAATTGAGTCGACCCCTTGCTGCTGTAATTCTCCATGGTCTATTGGAGCACTTGGTTCCTGGGCCAAATGATTCTTGTTGCATACTATCAAGCACGAATATTTGCAGTCAATTTATTTTTGCTTTTTTGAACACATTCAGCTTTTCTACTGAATGAATGGTCTTTGAATTTTATCTATTACAGTTTGGTTCATTTTATTGATTGGTTAAATAAATCGGTCCTTGACATTTTTATCATATACAATAGTTGCAAAGTTGATTGTGAAAAACGTTCTTTCCATGGTACTAACCCAGTTTACACTATGTGGTTCCCAACTAAATGAGTGGATTACATCAGGTTTCAGCCCACCTGCCAAGCAGCATGCCAATTAAGGCTAAGGATTTTGGGATGGGGGGGAGGGGGGTGCAACTTTACATCTGTTGATTTGCACCTTCACTTGTCTAACCATAGTCATATTGCCAAGAAAAAAAATCGAGTCTTCAACATAAACTAAATTTCCAAGTGAATATCTATTTTCACAGGTGACTTTTGTCCGGTACCAACTCAGTCATGCCAATGGAAATTCCTTTGCCTATGTACACAAAATATTCCATATAGTGTATTTCTGTTAATCTTCAGCTACATTTGATTGTGGCTGAAATCAGATGCATTTGATTTTCACCCTCCCTGCTTCAAACCCCTCATAAAAATATATTTCTTCAACCATATTCTTCAAATAATTTTAAGAAGTGCAGAGTAGCACAGAACTTTAATAGTTAGTATTTTACAAATGCATATCTTCCATATGGTCTTTGGGTGTCTGATTTTACTTTTTTTTTCCCCTTTTACAGTGTGCTGTGGGCACGACGGGACAGAAATCCATCTCTCGAGTGATTGAATACTTAGATCATTGCTAGAGGATACTGAGCTTCTGCTGCAAACCGGCTGTTTTTAGGGCTCTGTACCTGAGAGTAACCCATTTTTCCCCAATGAACCAACATACCTGGGCAAGACCTACCCTACCCTGTATTGAAAGGAATGCATCATGGGCAATTCCCCTCTGCTTTATCAATTAGTGACTGCTACTGAAGATGACCATAGCTCCTGTGCAATCTGAGTAGGAAGTTACAACTGGGTTTGTTTTATCTAAATGAGGAAAGCGAATCTGGCTTGACAGAATGGGCCGAGCCATATCTGAGGATAAATGTGTGCTTTAGTTTTTAAGATTAGTTCAACTAAGTGTATAGACCTAATTATTCCATACCCATGCAAGATAAATTTTTGAATTGCCCCAGCCTCAGTCTGTTTATATTTGGAGTTTTATTCTACATGGGTCAAATTTCACAGCATTGAATTAAATGTTCACATGCTGCCTGACTATATCTGCAATATTTTTTTTTACTGATGGTAATCATCATTAAGGAAAATATATTTTGAAATAGCTGTAACTGGGTATGGAATAGGCAAACATTGCACCAAACTTTTTCTGGATATGATGACCAAGTTAATGTAGACACTTTGTGTACAATAAGCATTGGTCACACATAAACAAGCAGTTCTGGTGCCTTCAAAACGATTTTGCCAGGTTCTGAAAAAGCCATGCAGTCTTAATTTCATAGATGGTGATCATTCATTTTAATACAGAATAACTGGATTGAGATATTGGCTTCAAGCCAGTTTTCTATATATACAAGTTACATAATGGAAGTAATTATCACAAAAACTTTGAATTATTTTTGTTTTAATTCTCCTAGTCTGTTCACCTTGTATTGGACTGAATGAATGAGCCAAGCCTCACAATTAATAGATTTTGATTTGGGACTGTTGCATCATCACCTCAAATAGATGAAATCGTGAAACCCAAAAAGGCAATCTGCATCATAATTGAATTAAGTTGTCTTTCCTTCAAACCAAAAAGGAAGGTTTTGCACTGTCTATATTAACTGTATCAGGGTGAAGAACGATTTTACCAACTACAAAGATATCCATAGCATGCGCTTTAATCCTCCAAAACTGAATTCAATATGCTTCTTATTTTGACCTTGTTTCTCTGAAGTTGAATTAAATGGCAAATTCAGGAATCTTAATGAGTTGAGGAGCATCTGCATTTTAGTTGCAAACTGATCTAACCAGTAGAAGGCTTGTATGTTAGAGGGCTTGTAATGATTAATCTGCATTTAAAAGTTTCATCATTCAGTTTAATGCATAGGGACCGATCAATAGACATAAATGTAATTTAAAATGTCATAAAAATTCTGACATAATAGATGGTACTTCATTAGATTTTGTCCTATAGTAGCCAGTGAAAACAACATTGTCGCACAAGTCCCCAAAATGACAGAGCAGGTTTTCAAGGTTTCTCACAAGTGAACAATGTTGGTACTTAATTTCTCAGTCCCAAACAAGCAGAGATTTTCATTTTTAACAGATAAATCGCTCTATCACCACTATCATCCTTAATTTGGGACAGCAGGAACTGGCCTTCATCTCTGCTCTGTCAATCACTTTTGATGGACTTTTTACATGGCAGTCTATACCTGAGAAACATGATATGTTGTCATAAGTGACCCCACCAGGTGAAAATTGGCAGGTTAGCTGCATGAGAAACAAAGATGCAAACCTTCATTTCAGTCTTCTATTTCTGTCTCTATTGCAATTTGGATTTTTGAAGGAGTAAGTAATTAGGCAGCTTGACAAAAAAGGAAATAAGACTAGCAACCAGATGGATATTTTTGTCATCTAGGGACATTCCACAGGAAAGAACAGATTACATTTTAAACTTACTTGGGTACTTTGCACTGAAATTACTTGCCTACTTTAACTGCATACTATAGCAAGTGTAATACCATCTTCCATATTTAATTGAAACTGCATTGGGAACTGCACACGTTTACCTATTGACTACTGAAGAAATCCAGTGACCAGGTTTTTCAGGTTGGAATTCTGAACTAACTACCTGGTAAACATGCTTGTGGATTACTTGCTTTCATTAGGCCTCATTCCAACCATTGTTCTGTATTTTCTGACTTCGTAATTAGATATTTCATAAATTTACTGCAGTAAATATTTTGTTTCAGCACCTTTGTCCTGATCATCTGTGTGGTTTCAGTCCTGATTGCATTTTTATTAGCAAACCCAAACATACTTAGTGACTGTTAGAGCCATTGTTAAAATGTTGCACATTAAGCACCTTTTATTAAAAAATAAACTGCTGTGGATCGTTGAGTGAAGAACAGTGAAAATAATTGTAACCATAGGACAAGTATAGTTTGTGCGTAAATTAATTATTTCAAGTTAACTGAAAAGGATTGAGATTATTAACGATATATTCTGGTGTTTCATCAGTCACCCATGTAACAATTTTATTCTGCCTTTTGGAGGAAAGATAAATAGAATAGATTTTATTGGAGAATTTAATGTTTTTTTTAATTACAGAGAAAATTATTGATGCAGCCTTTCACACACTTTTTTTCAACAATGATAAAATAATTGTATCCAAGACAAATTTTTCTTGATTGGGTCCTACGTGAAATTAGTTTGGCTAACCTTGATGAATTTTCAAGTTGGCTTGGATCCGCAGTTCCACAGTGCCCACAATCTAGTATTAAATTCAAAATAATGTGTTCCATGATGCCATTTTGTGGGAAGAAGAAATATCATCCTAATCCAGTGATGCATCTCTAGCTGGAATTAAATCAAACCAAACCATTGGTGCACAGTATAGAAAATCTATTCTGCATCTAGTGATGCTATATTTTTTCTGGGGTTCCTCTGGTAACATTAATTGGCAAAGATACAGAAGTCTTATGTTCTATTGCCCCTCCCCCCCACCCCGTCACGTTGACAAGAACAAAAAATATATATTTTTAAAAAGTGACCCCATAATCTACCGACAAGATTTTGATAATTAGTAAACATTTGGACTCTTTGGTAACCACTCCCCCGCATGCATATCCTGTATGCAGTATGACTTTGCTATGTCAAACAAGCCTGGTCTGTATTCTACAAGTCTTGGCCTCTGCTTTGGATTATTTTATTGAGAGATTTCATTATATACATCACTACTAGCTAGAAACGTTAATTTGGTTAAAGACAATAAGAACTATTGAGACGAGACGAATTACACAAATATATTTCTTTCCTCTTTCTATTTGTCATTACTGTTCAAGCAGCTTGCTATGTATAGCTTCATTCCCAGACCTCTTCCCAATGCTGACCATAGACTATTTGGAGTTGTGCAAAAATAATCTGGGATTGCTTCTTTTTTATTCACCAAAGCTACTGTTGGCAATAGTCCTTTTTCTGATGTCACAAGCCGATCGAGATCTTGGCAGATGTCAATCGAAGCTTGCCTTAAACTATGACCTCATGTGAGGTCCTGTGGCAAAGTACTTTCATTGTAAAGGAACTCCGAAAAAAGCCTGAACTAATTACAGGCAATTCCCTTTCATTTCTGCTCCAAAATAATGTACGGGAGACTTGACATGTCACCTTGGTTGGATGCAATATACCAATATCCAAGATGAATTGGACTTAAATTTTGAATGAAAGGGGTTCTAGCATCAATACTTGGGTGCAGGAAAGATGCTTTTTTTTGCCCACTTCACAAGTGACTAACTACATAGATGCACCATACATGTAGGTATTTTTCAGGCTACTTCAGTTTGGGCACAGGTGAATGTCTCTTCCCAAGAAGGAGCCATTTAAACCACATTTCCTTTCTCTTTAGACTTAGTTTACGTATAATTTACTTCCCACCCTTGCCACAAAAATGATATTTCCTTTAAAATACAAAAAACACATTTATTGACTACTGTTCTTCACAGGCATTTTTTTCCTATCTGAATTCCACCAATGAATCGCTGGCAAACAAACATACATTCATATTTGTATGAATTCGAAGCTGACTGAATAGCCTTGACTAATTCTTAACAATCGAATAATAGCAACTGAAATATGATTCAGTACCCTTTTACTGAGTCATAGGTGCTTTTAAAATGTAGCTTGGAATATTAATTGAAATCTGCAAATCATAAAGTAAATGAACAGTTTATTGCCATTGAAACAAATTTTTGAGGGAAATTTTGTTGGCCAACCATTTCTCCTTCAATAGTATTCATTTTCTGATCGTAGGTAAATGGAATATAGTGTCAATGAAAATATTATTCTCCTGATACCTAGATTAACTCAAATAAATTGGTATGTTAATGCATATAAATTGTCCAAATTTCAATTAGATACGTTAGCAAAAGTCAAATCCTTATTATGTATTGCACCTTAGCTGTTGAACACAAATTCTGTGCAAGTTGTGTAGACAATCTCAACCAAAGAAAAAAACGGTTGCCTACAAAATGATTTAAGTAATGATCCCCCAAAAGAAAAGCCTTTTTACACAATGCCTCAAATTTACAAGAGTTTACCTGCTGGTTCATGGCAGTCTAAACCATTAATTGATAAGGTTTTGACAACATCAGCTTGTACATTATTTAAAATTGGTTATAAAAAGCTGTATCCAAGCGCATGTACAGTATTCCCATTATATGTCTTGATATCCCAGTCAAACCTGATATCTTTACGAAAGTACATGAAAGTAAATTAACATTAATTTTAGTAGAAAAATTGTCCATATCATGAATGTCTATGATTCACACTTGTTCGGGAATTTTAAAATCGTGCACCTATCTTAAGTCTTGATACAATTTTCTTCATTCTGTTGCAAGTACTTTTAATGTTTGCGATGATGCATTTCATTTTTTTTTTACATTTCTAGATTTGCTGTAGCAAATTTGTGTTTTAGACGATTGGCTCTGAAAACAAGTAACAAAGTACAAGCTGAGGAATTCCTACATCCCAATGGAAATGGAATTAGCGTGCTCCCTTTAGTCATCAGTCTTTCCATTTTGTCAGCTGAGAATGTTTTGTTGAGTGTTGACATTTAGAAAGTTCCTCACTATCACCACAGATAAAATGAAAATCAAGATCACTTGAGGTGCAGAAATCTTTTACTGTAAAAATATTTTCATTCCAGACAGTTTTGCCGTTGTATCACTATTACTAAACATAATTTATTTTATACCTTTCCATATGGCTATCATCAGAATTTTTTTATGTTTCCTCATCTCCAGAAGAGTGAATTATAATTTAGCCTGTCCTTCCAAACAGATAATTGTCCTTGGTATATGGGTAAAACCTGGCCATGCTTTGTACAGAGTTGGAAATATATCTACCCTTGCTTATATACCCAGTGCACACAAAATATATTTGTTCATCTGGATGAATAGTAGCTAAATAATAACTTTGTACATTGGACATGAAATGTTTCCACTGAGATCTCCTTTTTTTTTACACACAATAAGTAAAGCAGGGAACCAAATTTTTAACAATGCTGGTGGCCAACAGTTAATATAGAAATTGAAGCCCAGTTCCATCATCCAGGTAGAATTGTATCTTAATTCAGGCACATTGTTTCTTTATGTTCTGCTAAATGGATGAATTGATATTTTGGAGGAGAATTCACCAGTTCATCCTGATATCACTATCTTTCACCTTTAGTCTAAATGTACGAGTTTTTGTGTGCTCCAGTTTCAGCAACGTGGCAAGTACGATGAGTGTGATTAATCAATTGTCAGGAGTGTAAGATTTATGGTGATGTCCACAAGTTTATCTTTCACTTTCCATTGTTCTCATCTCAAATGGATGGACTAACAGCTCAGTAGTTCAATCAGCAGAGGGCTTGCAAACCAGAAGGTTGCAAGTATTAACTTGAACTACAAGCAAGGTGCCTTGTCATTTTGAATGGTATACAAGTGCTTCATTTCTGGTGCACCAGTCAATCTGGTGAGACTGGTCCTTTTCCGTGCAACATTGTTTCCGCAATACAGACAACGTTTCAGCGGGATCCTAGCACCCAGGGGCAAATGGGTATTCATTCAGTTTATCTTGTAGTAACCACTGGCAGAGCAACATTGATAACTGACTGTCTTGGTAGAGTTTTCATAGCCCACATTTTGTTGTACAGTACTGTCTGAAAATAGGTAGAGTTTCAGAGTCTTGTTTTTAGGCAGCTTATCATGTTAAAAATAAAAAAAAGTAATATGAAGAGTATGGGAAAGGAGAATGGGAAAGACAAATTTAAGATCTCCATATGCAAAATTGTCCAATTTTAATCAGAGGGGTTTTCATCTGCAGTCCTATATTCAGGTTGTAAACCTACCCTTCCAGAGAATAATATTTAGTATTATCCTGGATTAATTTAAGTAAAGTCAGTTTTCAGTGTGTTAATAAGAGACCTTATCTTGTGAATTTTAATTTCTGGAGTGTATAGTGTGTCGGGAAATGGTTTCAAAGGTTTACCCG
Source organism: Hydrolagus colliei (assembly GCA_035084275.1). Taxonomy (NCBI): domain Eukaryota; kingdom Metazoa; phylum Chordata; class Chondrichthyes; order Chimaeriformes; family Chimaeridae; genus Hydrolagus; species Hydrolagus colliei. Next base: position 10,550,228 of record CM068748.1, read on the forward strand.
TCCCCAAGTGTTTAAGCATTGTGTTAATGTTTCAGAAAAGGTTTTATTTTTGGTGGTGATTCTGGAATTAATTAGTTTCTCTCAAAGAACCAAAATAGAATGGTCTGGATCTAGGTGCTGATTACAGGATTCCACACTATGCACTCAGGAGAAAAATGTTTTAATTTGATGACTTTATTTTCTCTGCTGCTGTAAGAATCGGGGGGAAAAAAATGGCTGAGTGATTTAGAAATGGTTTCATTTTGATTAAGCATTCATATTTTTGGTTTTGTACTTTTACCTTCCAAGATTTTTTTTCCTTTTCAATTGATTCCGATCAATTCAATCAAGAAAGCTTGAAAGGAAATTGTATTTCTGCATTTACTTGTTCAAAAGTTAAAAATTCTGGTAATTACATTTCATACAGTTTATACACGAGTGGCATTTTGCTTTGCATAACTGCGTCTTATTTCAATGGACTTCATCTTGGATCTCTCTGTACATTGCTTTGTTCCTTTGATTCCATTTTGAGAGCAAGAAGATACCTACTATAGAAATTGTCATATCTATCCATCTTGTCTGTTAGATTCAAAAATATAGAATCAAAGTAACTCAACAGTTCATAGACAGTTTCGTTTTTGAAAGGGGTTTCAAGTATTAAACTATCCTTGACCGTATGAAAATAATGTATTGTGAAATGTTGGTCTTTCACTTATAAAAGTCTTTCACATACATTTATAAATAAAATGGGGGAGGGTTGCTTTGGTACGACTATACTGGAGGGGCTGGGAATTTGTGGACGTAAATGCCTTAACAGATGGGCTTTTGGATTATTTATGTAAGCTACAAATATATTTTTAAATATTTTGAAATGAACCAAAGTTGAAAGGTATTCAATGGGTTTTCAAATCATTCCATACGGGAAGGATTATGTGAAATATTCTGAATGGAGAGCCTTGCACTTCTACTGATGAACTGCTAAATAAAAGTTGGTGAAAATCCAGTTGAAATGGAAGATTTTCAGTACAAAATGGAAAGATGTTGGTAGTCTAATAATGTGATGTGGTCACCTAAGATTGGAAAAAGAAAGTAGATTCCCATGCTTTCCACAGAAATGATAAGGAACAGATGGAGAAGACACCTGGTGATCTGTGTTACCAGTTCTGCCTTGTTGGAATATCTGAACAGTCGCATTTCAGTCAAAATAGTTTTCAGACCAGTTAAGAAAAACTGCTGAATAAAAATGTACATCCAATGCAATGAACATTAAGTTTACAATAAAATTGTAAAATTCAAATCACCCATTTGCCCTCATAATTCCATTCTATAGTCAATACTTAGTTTTATGGGGTTCTCATGGAAATAATTTTTTTTTTAACAGTTTGGGCTACCAAATTAATACAATCAATAGAGGAGCAGGAGGTCCTTGAAAATTAGAATTTTGATACAGTAAATTGTACCTAGGGCATTGCTCAATAGTGGAAGGAGAACCATTTCAGATTTGTTTTTTAGCTTGCTACAACTACTACATGGTAAATTGATCAGGCAGATGAGAAGGAATTTATTATAAGTATAAATTCCATTGGTCTTGCTCAGCCACCTATTCAACTTTCAGGAGAACTGAATTGAAAATGCAAATGAAGTCAGTTAATTGGGAAATCCAGATAGGACATTAACATTCCATTGATTGGAAACAAAATTTTGTGGGTTTAAATAGATTCACAATCAATTGGTAACAGAAAATATCTCCATAAGTCTCTCAATAAATTCTAAATTAATATCTCCATTAACTGGCATCAGTTGTATTTATTGAAAATTATCTGCAGTTCTGTGCACTAAATATTGAATGCACATAAATGTTCATGGAAAATGTGTGTTGTGCTGCAGAGCTCATGCTCCAGTGGGCTACAATTCTTGGAAATGTACAATTGTCTCCAGATAAATGCATCCTTGACAAACTAAAATTATAGTATTCCAAATTACTTTCATTCCCAGTATACAAAATTTCTAATATACATAAGATAGTTTGGACAAGGGAGTCAGATGTGCTGTCTTATTTTTCTTAAGCACATAGAAAACTGCATTGATTTTAATATCCTCACATAGCTGCAATCTAATCTTTTCTGAATCTATCCCTTTTGGACAACATTGTTATTGTGTCTAGATAATATTGTCTATCAGCTCTGAACGCTGATCCAAGCATGCAATTTCTTCTGGGTTTAAGATGATTGGAATCCTATGCTTTAGTAATGCAATATTGCACTCCCACTGTGGACTGACCTACAGGATTGTCATATTGACATTCAATTTTACTCAGCGGAAATGTCACCTCTCTAGCAGTTGGGCAATGTATAGTTTTTTTAAAAATCTCTTCACAGCGAGACTGCTCAAACGAAAAACAAGATGTACAAAGCCTTACAACTTTGGTGGGATGGAGGTGAGAATCTGTGACAGGACATGACCCAATACAGTATATTCTTATTGAGAACTGACTTGATAAAGTACAATTCCAGAAAACGATGTGCTTCAGTCCTACCTAAAGGAAGTCTGCATGAGAGATAGAGGATATTATGCAATTTTTTTTGTGTGTGAAAGTGTAGACTTCTAAAATATTTTTTCACTTGCAAGCAACAAATACTTGATTCAGAATTTTTCTCGCTAAAGATGCATTTATCAGGATTTGGCTATCTGCTGGTATATTTACTTTTTTCAGGCCAGTGAAATGCCAATTTGGTTGTCATTTGTGTGAAGAGTTCCTGTTGCACAGCCTCTAATCTCCAAAGTGGATACTTCCTATGTTGCAGTTTCACAGATTCTACACATGTCCTCTAAATTCCACGAATGCCTACATTATTTTATTTACTCATGTAACCATGGTTCAATTGGGATATTTTGCTTAAGGAAAAACAACAGTCATAAATTAGCATTTTTCATTCCATTCAACTGTACAAGTAATAGATCACGTGACTCAAGGGGTACATGAGGCCTAATCAGAATCAGTTTAAAGAAAGTACAAAAAAATTACTTTTTCTTGTAAATAGTTGTGTAAATATTGGCAATTGGAAATTAGAATGGTAGAAATAATTTTCAGAATCCGATCCTATTTTTATTTTATACAGTATTTCTCAGTTGTGATCTTTCAAAGTTAAAGCCAAATGGCAGGAAATCGAGTTTGTACCAGTTTCATGAAGTATGTCTTTGGTTACTTGTAAATAATTTTAACTCAAATAAAAATTGCTACTTTCAGTACAGTCGGTGCTGTAAATTGTTTTGTGTTTATGCAAGGTTCAATCTTGTATAATCTTTTCAGGTAAAATATTATCCTTGAATTTGATGCATCCTTTTATCACAAAACTAGTTTGAAGTGCTTACTTACAGGATTTGTAAGTGATTGTGACAGCAATGTCCCATTAACAGCCATGAAGTGAATGACCAATTTTATCTGGAGGATTGCTGTCCTGGACACCAAGAGAAACTCAAAAAGTGCCATGGGATCTTTAAAGTCCATCTGAAGAGGCAGACAGGACCTCAGATTAACATTTCATCCGAAGGACAGCACCTCTGACAGAAAATACAATGATCCCCCAGTGTTGCAATTTACGGTAGGCAAGACCATGAGCACAAGATCCTGATGTGGGGTTTGAACGCACAACCTCTGCCTGCAAAGCCAGAGTGTTGACACATGGTAAGTGATGAATAAATTGAAGGGCTTAACATTTTTCAAACAAACTCCCATCTCTATAAATATGACCAAGTTTCATATTAACCAAAAACATGAAAAAATATACCTAGAATGAAGCAGTGTTATAAATTTTATTGACAAAATAAGTAAATTGTGTATGTATTAAAATACAATTCAACCTCTTGTTATAGTATGAGATTGATAAATATAGTATCTACTTTAGAGCAATGTTTAAGAGCCAGCAAGTTATCTCGAACAATTTTACTGCTTATTATCTAGATTCTGTGGAACAACAGAAATCCTACCTGAATCTTTGGTAACTGCAGCTCTGTAGAGTTCATGAGGAAATCCTGAAACCAGTTGTCTACGATTGTCTAAACAATGGGATTAAAGGTGTGCTTTGCGGAATCTTGTTTGTGCCAATATCCATTATCAACTTCTCATTTATATTCCTCAACTCTTTTGACTTGTGTACATAAGACATTCAAATCGATCGTGACCCATTTGAGTTGAGCTTGACAAAAAGCAATCTGTAAGCTTGTTAAGGTTTGATTGTTTCAGACTCTGGAAATACAGAGAAAGGATAGCTCTTCAGCTGGATGTCAATGCCTTCAAAGCATTGGCACCAACTCATGTTATTTGCACTACAAAGTGAGTGCTGGTATTGTAAGCACCACTCTAATAAAGGTTGTGTAACATTTATGTTAATTCTGCTATGTAAAATAGGATATGCAGAATATAATCTCTGAGATTCCTCCACATGGGACTCCAGAAACCATGTCAACAGAAACAATCCCTCAATACGTAATATCACAATAGGCAATGCTGACCTGCTCCACAACTAGCAATGTAACCAATCATGATGCATAACTATATGTTTCCCAACTTTGCATAAACGTTGGTCCACTTATTTGTTATTGATACATACTAGGTTTGCATAATTTAACAGTTAGTCAACAACTTATTTTATTTGGCACCTTTCGGGTAGGATTGTGCCTTGAAACATCAGATGCCAAGTGGGATGGGGGGGAAAGTGGAAGATGCTGATAAGTGAGGTTGAAGAGGTAGGTTCCCCTGACCCCATCCCCACCTCTCTCCTCATCTCCCAGCTCCACCTCCTAGTCACCTTCCTAACTGACATCATCAACCTCTCCCCATCCACTGGCACTGTTCCTAGCCCTCTAAAAACAGAGTTGTTATCACCCTCATCCTGAACAATCCTTCGCTGGCCCCATCCCTACTCTCCAGCTACCAGCCCATCTCCAACTAACTATTCCTCTCTAAGACCCTGGAACGAGTTGTTGCTTCCCAGCTTTGCTCCTTTCTTTCTTGCCACTCCCTCTTTGAACCCCTACAATCTGGCTTCAGTGCAGCCCATAGCACAGAGACAGCCCAGGTCGAAGTCTCTTAAGTACATTTTAAACATCTGTGATCAGGGCTCTGCCTCCTTTACCTCTCTGCTGCCTTCAACACTGTTGACCACTCCATCCTCCTACACCGCCTTCTCCCAGTTCAACCTTCATGGACCTTTACCTCGCCTGGTTCGACTCCTACCTTTCTCACCATCTTCACTTTGTTTGCACCAAAGGATTCTCTTCCAGCCCCCACACTCTTGCCTGTAGTGTCCCCCAGGGCTCTGTCTTTGCCCCCCTACTTTTTACTGTCTACATGTTCTCCCTTGGTGATCTCATCCGCAGACATGGGGTCAATTTCCTTATGTATGTGGATGACACATCCACATCTTTCTGCCTCTACCCTTGACTTCAGGACCACTGTTGTACTGACAGACTGCCTGTCAGATATCAATTCCTGGCTCCATTGGCTCCCCATCACCCAGAAGATTAAATTCAAGATCCTGGTCCTCACAGTCAAAGTCCTCCATGGTTTCGCCCTGCACTAACTCTGCGATCTAACCCTCTACCAACCTGCCTGCCCCCTCTCAGCAGGCTCCGGCATCCTCCATATGCCCCAACCCACCCACCCCAACGTTGGCAGGCAAGCCTTCAGCCAATCTGCCCCCCTACGACTGGGACCATCCCGCAGTACCTCCACCTCGCCCCTTCCCTAGTCTCCTTCAATTCCCGCCTCAAGACTCTCCTCTTTGATGGTCCCATTGGTCACCCCAAATTGATCATCCCTTTCTCACCACCCTCCCCATCCCCAGCTCGAGTCTGAAACAATGGCCATCCAGCACCTTGAAACATCCTCCTAAAGTGAAAGGCGTTGTACAAGTGTAATTTTATTGTTGTTGTTGTAAGTTTTCAGGTGAGACCCAGATGCATAAGAGAAGAGGACCAGATGGAAGAAGTTCCATAGGTTTGGTAATTTGAATGCTGGTGGCACAAAGCCACCAGCATTCAAATTAGATGCACAGCTAGCCTCAGTTACCCAAGCAAAGTTTGTGTATTTCGGGGAAGATCAGAGAGATGGGGAGGTAACATGTGTACACATTTAGAATGCAAGTGGGTTCCAGTTTGATAATACATTTAAATATTAATTTGGCATAATGCATCATATTTGCTCATTATATGATCCGGTTCATCATTTAAATGTAATCTCATGGTGCCTGATATACATATTTGCTTCAATTATTCCTTCATCAATTTATATAGATGCTTTTATACCAAAGTTCAGGCACTTCAATAAATCTTCCTTTCATAAGACAGATTTTTTTTGTCATGCAGAAAACTGATTGTACGCCGTCTGCTCGAAATGTAGTCAATATTTTCACCACATACTTGGAGTATGAAGTATAGATTTACTGAGGAGACTCATAGTGCAATTGTCTTTTTGTCAATTAATTTGGTGACATGAGTTTCCTCTTCCATAAATCATTCATCAATAATTTCATTTTCCCTGAAGGCCTGTTTCCTCCAAATTATTTTCTCTCTCTCTTTGCAGTACTTTTGTATCCTGTATCCTGATACAGTCTCGGAACAAAAAAAACTCTTTTTTTAAATGTAATGCAATTGAAACCCTCATCCATGCCTTCATCGCTTTCCTGCTGACTTATTCCAATCCCCCGCCCCCCCCCCCCCCCCTCCCCTCGTTGGTCTCCTCAGCTCCACTACACACAAAATACAATTAATTCAAAACTCCGCCACCCAGATACTCACCTTCACAAAACTCAGTACTCCATCACAACAGTCCTTGTCAGGCTCCACTGGCCCCCAATCACCGAATGGATTGATTTCAAGATCCTCTCAAGTTGTTTTCTAATTCCCTTCTTGGACTCGCACCTCCCTACCTATCTAGTCTGCTTACCCACCATTCCAGCATCCGCTGCTTCTTCTCGCCTATCTCTGGAATGCTGATTTTCCCCTCGTCCTCTCCGTTTCACCATTGGTGCCATGAGCCCCCAAGCTCTCCTTCAATCCCACCAGTTTGCCCACCCCCGCCCCCACCCCCCTGCCCACCCACCACTACCTTCTCCAATCCTACTTAACAACCTTTTTGATCGTGTTTCAATCTCCCCTTGGCTTCTTAACTATCGAGCTCCGGGAAGTTATCCCACATAAAGGGCGGTATACAAATGCAATTTGTTGTGAAATTGACAGTTGTAACCAGTTCTGATTTAGAAAGCTTAAACTAAATGGTCCTATTTGAAGACCTGCACCTTCCTGCAATGTATGTTGGTGGGTCTGAGCAGTAACTGAGGAGATGAGTTATTAGAATCCTTTCTTATGTGAGGAACCATCACCACAATTATAAGACAATCCCCATGTTTTGTTTTTCCTTTCTATCTATACTTTGAACAGAAAATACCTCCTCCCCTGAACATTCCTTTGAATTGATTTATTTTAAGTAAGCGCTCTGAGATGCCACCCGGCGTGGAGGGCGCTATATAAATCGAAGTTGTTGTTGTTAAGTAAGTCAGTCTTGCTTCTCGACCTTTTACCTTCTCACTTTTTTGGTGTTGCCATAACATTGAAGACCACATTGAAATCAATCCCAACACGTTTTGTGAGACTCATTTATTGTGTGGAAATAATGGCAGTATAATTGTACCATCCATATGCTGAGTTCTTTAGGAAACTTCAGTTTTGATTATACTGTATTGACCAAGCTGAAGTAGAGCATAATAATCATAATAATCCTTACTTTGGTCCAATACTTGTTTTATAGTAGTACGTACATGATTCCTGCAAGGTGCAGATTTGTTAACATTAGATTATTATTAATATTATTATGTGGGTTGCACGACTCATTAATTATGGCCATTTGGGTAAGGGAGATGTACTAGTCAAATTCCTTCAGGAGAGGAATGAAAAGAATTCAGAGTTTCAAAAATTGTGAAAAAGAAAATCTGGTAAACATAATTATGATTTGAACATTCTTTACGTAACTGTGAGGTCTAGAACACTTCAAGTCTTGAGGGGATTTCGGCCCAATTCCTAAGCCTGGTAGGTTGGCAATACTCCAAGGCAGTTGTTAATGGTGCAGCAAGCTTGGCTCACTCGCAGGACTTATTCACAATCTGGATCACTGAGAGTAAAGTAAATATTTATTGACTGTTGATGGCACCTAGATGTTTCAAGGTATTTATGCAAATTATAAATCACAAAACAAATTTTAAATGATACATGAGCAGTGTTCAAGTGTTTTGTATTCATAAAGTAATTGTAATAATGGTGCCTTACACATAATGCAGCCTCAAGCACAGCAAAGCCTGACAACTACATCGTGTTTCAGACTCTTGAATTGGAAACAAACATACCGTGTATCAAATACAAGGATTATTATTAATATATCACTTTGGGAATTTTGGGCTGTTATTCCAGGCTGCCAATCCAGGGCAGTGCTGGGTGAGCACTACTTTGTCAGAGATGCTATCCTACAAATGAAATGTTAAAATGAAGACCCTTCGACTGATTGAGCGGATGGTAAAAAAAATTCCATCGCACTACACAAAGAAAATTGAGTTTCTCCCAGTATTCTCGCCAGGAATGTTGCAGATAAATTGATAATTCGGTTTATGGGTGCTTTTGGGACATTGCAATGTACAAATTGGCTTCCTCGTTCGCCTACAATTATTAAATACATTTTTACAAGAAGCCCTGTGAAGTGCTGCGAATTGTGATATGAGACACTGCATCAAGTTATTATCCTACACCTCGAAGATAAGCGCCTTCACTTTAATGAGCCTCTAATTCCATCTGGTTCCAAGTTAACTTTGGCACATCTATAGCCTATGGATAAATGACAGCAATATGTTTCACTGCAATTCTCTAACAGTAGATGTGTAATTCTCATTTCAATTTGCAATTTTTTTAATTGACAGCTGTAATCAGTTTTGATATAGAAAATCATTTTAATTTGCAAATTTTTACATTTCCATACCATCCTTTTTTATTCTTTTTCTTTTAAAAAAAAAAGCATTGTTAAAGTTGTAATGGAAACAGCCCCAGAAATTGAAATCGAGAAATGGTACGAGATATTTGAAAGTCAATGACAGCAATAAGCTACATTGGTTTTTTTTTTTAAAAAAGAGGTTTATATTGCCATCACTAATATACTCAATTAATCAATTAACAGACAGTCCATCGGATCTCTCATCCCAATCACTGCAGTCAGAGACCGCCGAGACCTCCTCCCCTTCGCTGGTGGAATAGTGTCCCAAACCCTCCAAATCTTGGAAAATGTCGCTCTTCTTTCTGACCACCTTGAGTCCATCATCCGCTTGGACATTGGCCGAGGTCGCGGTGGAGTTGGCGGATACCGGTGAGCAGTAGAGTGGGTTGTCCTGATGCCCCGAGTCTCCTCTCTGCAGTAATTCGCTCAGAGCCCCGATGTAGATTTGCGCCATCTGCAGCGTCTCGTACTTGGAAAGTTTTTTCTGGCTGTTGATCTCTGGGATGACACTCCGCAGTAAATCAAAGCCCGCGTTCAAGCCGTGCATTCGCCTCCTCTCTCGGGCGTTAGCAGCTAAACGCCGGCGCTTCTGAATCCCACCCGCCGGAGCGCCCTGGTCTCGGCCGGGTAACCGCAGGCATTGGGGCACATCACCGCTCAGGAGACCCCGGCCAGGGCTGGGGCACCTCGGCGCTCTCGGCACCACAGCTGAGCTCCTCTGAGACTCGGTGCTGTCCAGCTCGGAGCTGCTGTCTGTCCATTCCGAGTCAATGGCACCGCAGAGCCTCCCTCCCGTCTCTCTGCTCCGGCTTCTCTGGTCCCATCCACTTTGCAATCCGAAGCTCCATCGCCTCCAGTGTCCCCCGCCCAGCCTGTCTCCCCCCTGGGCGGGGGCTCCGGGTGACAGGCTGTCCTCGTGTTTTGAGTGCATCCCGAGGCGGTGCTGATCTCTGACGCTCAGTGTGACCCGCGGTGAGCTCTCGCTGTGCAGCGAGGAGCCTTTGGGGAGAGTTCCTCTGGGACCGTGGGCTCCCTGGAGAGGCTGCACATCGATCTGGGACATGATGGGCTCAAAGCTCGTGGCTGGAGCTGCCGTAGAAAGGAGAGAGAGAGAGTGAGAGAGAGAGAGACAGGGGGGGGAGAGAAAAAAAAAAGTTTGGGGAAAAGTTTTGTTTGCAAAAAAGTTTTGTGGATTTTGAAGGCTGTCGCGTGCGAGCAGCCAATGGATGGACAGACGGCATCTCTGTCGCGTGTGTGTAGCCAATGGATTGAAACCCAATATCCTGGTCGCGTGTGAGCACCCAATTGAGACCAACACTGGGAATCCATCACACACACACACGCACGAAACACTAAAGAGCTCGCACTTTATTTAATTCAGACGATCTGCCGGCTTCAGTGGGGACATGGTTGAAAAGTTAGCGAATAATTTTTAAATCACAGAAGGGACGATTTCGTCCTGTGCAAATATATAGTTGGCTCCTGTTCGCTAATTAACTCACTCCCATGCGCCACACGAATTTATCTCATGGGACATCACTCCTTTTTTTTAAAAAAAAGACTTTATTACTAAAGTTGCTTTCATTCCTTTACCAAATGTGACCCATTTTGCAATAACTGCTATTGGTGGGTTGATACTTAAATGTCAGTGTCATTGACTCATAACCCTCTTTGTAAGTGTTATAATTTGCAGAAATGAAACCTGTACGAGTTTCCACAGATACAGTGAAGCACAGATCTTTGAAAAAAAAACGTTTTCTTTCACTAATTCCCCCGAATAACTGATGAATTTAGTAAGTCCGTGCAAGTTAATGGACGAAAGGAAAATACTGAAAATATAGGATTTGGAAAATATTGTATTTATAATTTATCCAGGAATAGATTCTGGAACTTGTTATGCTTCATACTATATCAGTAATTGTTTAATGTGGTGATGTCTTTGTCAAAAGTAAATGCAGGACAAAAAATAAACTTTTACTAATCGCACTGCGAAAAGTGCACTTCAGTGAACATCTAGGTGTCAGCCTGGTTCAGTTAGAAGGTTATTCGCTTACAAGGGATCTGCGATATTCTAAGGCACTGCTGGTGGCAGGCCAGTCACTCACAGGGGAGCGGGGATTATACTCATTCAGCTCCTGCTCAAAGCTTTAATGGTAGGGTACTCCCAACTCGACAAGGAACAGGAAGCTTTCCAGGCGGCTATCACCGATGGCAAGCTTTGCAATTGTAACTCCTGTACAGCAGTTTGCCTCTTTGCAATATCCCATTGCAGCACCTGGCAATGCCAAGTCTTGGCTTTCACCAACCTGCACCTAACACTCTGCGAACAAATTCTTGTTTTTTTTTAAAAAGAAGCAGACTGTGTATATTTCAAACAGAGAAAGTTCCACGTGTAGGAGCAGCACATGTGAAACAATGGTTGGGATGCCTTTACTCATGTTGATAGGGTTCTCCTATCAGCCAGATACCTGAACAGACAAACAAACCCCAAAAGTTATAGATTACTTTTCATCATATATGATCAATAACCATTTCTTTTGTGCATACATAACAGATATAATTAGCCTTTTTAAGACATTGTGGATACAGCTAATATTATGTGTAGGCTTGACAATCGGAGATTTCTGCAGTTCCGAAATGTATCCGAGACTTGCAGGTTTGTGAATCAATGTGAATTTTATTTTTTGTGTTTTAATTTAACATCAACATTAATAACAGATGAAGCTTTTCTATCCCTTTAGTTGTCAGATCATGTTTCTTTGCCAAAGCTTTTCTACGTTTTGGCCAATGCACACCTTTTTTTTCTAAATCATGGCTATGAGCCAATGCCCAATGTAACTGTTTGGAAGGGCTTCCTTTCAACAAACTTAATGAAAAGCTTGGATATATTCCAAGTAGTAGACAGATATGTCAGCTAGCTGGTATACAGTTATGTCCCCTTAGATGGTCAGTAGTTTGGTTAATCTTCACCAATGACTAAGCAAGGAAAAGCAGGCTGTGAGATTTTGTTTTATATTTTCCCATCAGTCTTTACTGGTAGAAAATGAAACAACTCATCAGGAAAGTGATTCACCAAAAGGCAAGCGATAGATAACGAAAATACTGTATTGTACTTTGAAGGTGATGGTTTCAAATCTTACATATGGGAGGTTGTTTGCATTAATTTACCAATTTGAAGCACCATACCCTATCTGCATTCTAGTTCAAAAATAATTGTGTACAGTATATGTAGTGATAGCTATGGTCTTATTAACTTTCTGGTACAATAAGGATAATTAAGGGCACAATAGAACTGTACCAACAGCGAAAGGCAATAGGTTGCCCAGAAAGCCACATGTGTCTAGATAGTAATATAGATTTACCATCTATGTGCAGAATCAACTGACATTGAACAACATGTTTGAGGTTAGATCCAAGATGGAATAATGTAGAGATTTTGGAATTCTTCCCTTCCCTTCAATTCAACACAATACAATATAATTTGACTTTAGAATTTGGAATAAAATTCATTTGATGTCTTTGTTTTCTTTAGGTCACTCGAAAACATCTTATCAATTTCCACAGAACAGTGATGGCAAAGTTGATTACTTGCCCCTCCTTGACCAAGCATTACCTAGAGTTGTGTAAATGATAGAAAAGGAGAAATATACTGAGACAAACATTTAGTTCATAAATGTAATCAATAAAAATAAGTAAGTGTTCTACAATATGAAACTAAATTGAGTTAAAGGAAATAAAGTACATTTTGCGACTAACATAGAGCCACTACACCTTACAGTGTATCCTGTAAAGTGGAGCTCCTGTAGCTCAGTGGTTAGAGCACTTGCCTTACAAGCATGACACCTGTGTTTGAATCCAAGCAGATCAGGGCAAAACCTTGGGCAAGTTTCCTTACTCCCCATGTCTAATAATTATCCATCAAAAAAACACCTCACAATAATAGAAAATTGGTCATTTCAATCCATGACTGTTTGTGGGACACTGCTGTGCACAATTCGCTGTTGTATTTTGCCCAGAAATGTACAGTCAATTCACTTTACAGTATTTTCTGTGAAGCGCTTTGAGACAGTGATAAGATGTGAAAAGCGCTATATCAAACACAAGGATTATTATTATAAGTGCTTTAAGACATCTGACGTGGAAGGAGCTGTACCAAATGTAAGGATTCTTATTGTTTGAGATGCCGTTCCAATGTGAAAGACACTATAAAAATGTAAATTACATTGTGTAATCTTAATACTGCAAAGTGATCAAGCAGCTAAAAGATAGCACTGCTGACTCCTTGTGAGATCATGCTTGAGGACTGTCCTTGACTTAAGTATGCTCCTGCAGCCTCTAGCTAAGTGTTTGGCTGCAAATGCGAAGACATTATCAGCAGTGGGCCCTGAATCATTTCCTAGCTACAAAATGGAACAGTGATAGAAAATTAGAAGAATATTTCCAAATAACTGTTTAATATTCTGTAGACCATCTGGGATGTGCTATAACTTCACGGAGATCATTGAGGCATAAGATATCTCCAGGTTGGGCTCTGGGACGCACTGCGGTGGTCATTAGAGTCTCTGTTTGTGAAATTAGAAGCAGATATGAGAATCTGAGGAAATAAGATAAAAGAAAAGGCACAAAGCTAGCATGAGAAAATTTCAAAAAATTAGGGAAAAACTGAATATAAACCAAAACAAGCTAAGAAATGCATGATGTAAATTGAACATAAATTTAAATTATTTAGGAACATTAATAAATCAAAGGAAGGTGTAGGAAACAAAAAACCACAGCTTGTCATTTGGATGCTTTGGAAAGGTTTGGGGGGCATAAAAAGGCATTTGAATTTAGAGGTTGCTTTAAGTCACAGATCTTAACTTAAAAAAAAACAAGATGAGAATGTCTGACTGTCAAAATGAATCATCCCAGACCCCAGGGTGTTGGCTTTTAAGCTGTACCTGATTCAAGGATTTCATGTGGACTAAGGATCCCACCCGTAGCTGGCATACAGCGGTGATGTTTGATCTGAAACCAGCAACAGTCTCATATCATAGCCCATTAAGAAGCTTCAGTAATTTTTTACTGAATTGTGCCTTGCTACAAAAGCCAGACTTGTCAAGACCACCTCCCTCCCTCTTTCTCCCTATCAAAATCCCTGGCCAATTTCCACATGTGCTGTTGGTCTGTTGGATCATTTCTTCTTCTTTGTCTGTAATGAACTTAAATAAAAGAGCATGCTCACTCCTCCTGAAAGAAGGCTAATAGGATTAAACTGACTGCTGCGGATATGAGTTGCCAATTATACCCTTAACATTTTGCAGAGACTGGCCAGGGACAGACAGCCGTGTGTCACTGAAGTGAGGGGAGAGAATAGGAGGCAGCAGGGAGCTGTCCACATCACTTCAGCAGCTCGCTCTCAGGGAAGTGCATTGACTGCTGTCTGGCATGGCGTGAACATTGTTTGTTTGTGTTACTAGTTAAACATTTTCTCTTCCGAATTGTTTTCAAAGTCCACCAATAGTTTATAGCTGCTGGGATCTTGTGTTAGAAGTTTTCTGTTTCTTTATCGATACCTTTCTAATTCATTAATAAACTACAAGAAGTTTTGTGACCAAATTAATTTGCATCCTGAGATTTGATGTTTTGAGATTTGGATATCCTGCAGAATGTAGCACAAATGCTGTTAGATTAAATACTTTTATTATTATCCTTGCATTTGGTACACTGCTTTATCACGTCGTTGAAATGTCTCAATGCCCTTCACAGAATATACTGTAAAGTGAATTGACTGTATTTTTGTTAGTGAAAATAGTGCAATTACTAACAATTTAACATTTTTAGTAGTAGTTTATTATTTCTTTAATTTTCTTCACTTTAGAGTACCACACAATGCTTCATTCTTGGCCTCTAGTCTGCCACAATCCTATGTTTTCTGGGTAAGTTTGAGCCCATTCTGAAAATACTACTGCTGGCCATTTAAAGTTGGAAGTGCAGGCCATGCTATCTGCTGCATTGATCATTTTTTTCAATGTCATCTTTGCATTTTAATCTTATTTTAAAATTACAATTAAATTTAAACTAATGATTCTGTAGTTTTGTAGAAGCAAATGGACCAGCAATGTGATATCCTAAACACATCCATTATCTCCCTTTTTTACATTAATTTTAAGCAACGCAATCACACAGAAATGGTTTGAGGTTTATACTTGACATGATTTATTTTTCTTCTATTTCATCTCTGTTTCTTTCCTGCTTGTGTCAATGTCTTCTCCACATAGCCACAGTCAATTGGGCACAAAGGATCTTTCAATCTCTGGTCGTATTTGAAGCTTTACCATTGTCAACACAAGCCTTATATTTTTGTTCTCATTGTCCTAGTCAAATTGTTTGCTTGCATTTATCTCAACTGTGCCTCTCATTAGTTTGAAATCACAGTCTTATCGTCCCTATTTCAATTATCACTGCTTTTAGTTTAATTTGTTTCCCTTTTATATGACTACAGTTCTCACTAAGTACAGTATATGTAAACTTATTTTTTATCATTTTATTTTGCGTTTTGTTTAAAATATTTTTTGACATCTTTATTGAATTATTTGGGTTTTGTTCTTGCTATGTATCTCTTCTCACCTTTTGTCCACCTCTTTTAAAATGGTCTTTTAATTTTTTTTCCCCATTTAATGATTTTTTAAATTTCTGTTTTCCACTTAATGCTTCCTAGAACTTTACTCATTGCTCCAGTATTTGACTTTCTAAATGATGCACCCAGTGTCTTACAGTATTGATGTGTATTTTGTGTGTGTCTGTATTTTCCTCATCTTGGAAGAGCCACTGAAATCAAATAAACTGTGCAGTGAGGTTGTTGCTGATAAATTAACAAGTATTAGCACGCTGCAGCTAGCAAAAGATACTCCCTCATTCCAACATCTTTGACTGCAATATTTCAAACTCCGTCTAGTGGTTGAAGTAAAAAATGCCTTTTGGAAGAATTGTAGATGTATAGTTTCCCAAAGAATTACTTTAAATTGTTGATTCCCAATAATTAAATTTGACAAACACTGGGTTCAATATGATAAAACACGATGAGATAAATAGCAAATTGGCAAAAACAAAAGGATAAAACTTACATTTGCAAAGGGCAGTGATTGGTGTAATGCGGGCAAATTTTGATGAATTTGAAGGAAGGAAATTCGGCTAGTATTCTGGGAGTTTCCAATTTTGTGTCCCACAGTACACAATGTTTCTACCATCATAATAATAATCCTTGCATTTTGTTATAGTGCTTTTCACATCTTTTAGACGTCTCAAAGTGCTTCACAGAATGTATTGTAAGGTGAATTGACTGTACATTTGTGAGTGAAATGCGGCAGCACAGCAGTGTCCCACAAACAGTCGTGGATTGAAATGACCAATTTTATTAATGTTTTTTTTCTTTTTTGGAGGGATTATTATAAGGCGTGTGGAGTAAGGAAACTTGCCCAAGGTTTCGCCCTGATCTGCCTGGATTCGAACGCTGGTCTCACGCTTGTAAGGTGAATGGTCTAACCACTGAGCTACCCGGCTCCACATGAAGCTGCATGCAATCATCTACCCAGATGGCAAGAGGTGAAACTCTTACTGGAATTGATTGCAAATCACTGCATGGGTTTTTGGGGACATAGTTTGTGGGACATTGTTGCATGCAACTAGCTGCCACATTTTGCTCACAAAATACAGTTAATCCACTTTACAATATATCCTGTGAAGCACTTTTGTTCATCTCAACAACTAGATATGAAATGTAAGGATTATATTTTCTGTAGAAATATTTGAGGCTCACATGAGGTGTCACAACTGGAAAAAGCATGAGGATAAACTTGATTTCCTTGATGATAAACATTTATTAAAAATACATAGTGATTTCATATCTTCCAAAGAACATGAAACTAGTGTCAGCCTGGTTTCAGTGATTGCATTCTCAGCTCCGACTCAGAAGGCTCTGGGTTCAACCCCTACATGATAAGGATTATTATAATTATTATTACATCGGGACTTGGAATCACATAGTCTTAGATGACATTTCAATGCAATGCATTTTCAGAGAGGCCGTGCTTCGGATGAGAGATTAAACCGATGTCCCATTTGCTTGTTCAGGTGGACATTAAAGATCTCTTGGCACTATTCAAAAGGAGAAGGGAATTTTTCCTGATGTTCTGACCAACAAATCCTCCAAATACAATTGGTCACTCACACCATGGCTATTGTGGAACATCACTGTGCACTATTTTGCTGCCGCATTCACCTGCTAAATACACAGTCAATATAATTTACAGTACACAGGGTTTCTCCAGTATCTGCTCCAGGACTGTTGCTGACACTCTTCATACTGCAGGGCAGATTTATCAACAGCTATATCCACTTTAACAGTACATTTTTAGTATTTCCAAGGGGACTGCTGATTTCCCCATGCCCGTAGAAGACTCAACAACAAAGCTACATCACAGGACTGAAGAAGCTTGCCATGTGCATCTTAGACCTGATTGAAGCTTAGAAATTGTTTACTACCGTTCCATCTCTGATGATAAAATGTTTTGTCCTTGTTGTTTCTGGAGGCAGCAATACAATTGTTAGCACAGGTCAGTTACCCTCGTATGTATCCCATCTCGTTAACCTTGCCGTTTACCTATAACCCTATAGTTACCATCAGTGTGACTAATTGTGAAGATTGGTAAGTGTGCCAGCAGTACATGTGAAGGTGTAACCGTGGGAACCAAAGAACATTTGAAGTTTGCCAGCTATTGCAACTGATATTAGCTCAGTAATGTGCCAAGAATGATACTGCAGGTTGGTGTACAGATTGAGCAATGTTTTGCAAAGCCTTTTAACACCAAATGCAAAAAAAGTACAGGCTTGAGGGAAATTTTTGCACAAACATATGCTTCACAAATGATTTCTTACTGTTTCAATATGTTTGAAATATAATTTGCAGATTCCTACTTAATTTGTGTTTGTTTAGTATTACTGTAGGCTGAAGTGTTATCTGAGTATGCTTTTGCCAGTGTATTTCATGATCTTATTTTGCTGATGAAGATTTGCTGACATTACTGATGTATTTTTGTCCTGGACGACGAGAAGAATTCTTACAGCTCCTGAATGAGGTTTGTTTATTCTAAAACCTGCTGAGGATCTTTGTTTGTATTGCACAGCAGGTTCCTTTAAGGCAATGTCCATTGAGGTAAAGAAGTTTAAAATTTACTTTAGAAAGAAAAGAATTTCAGGGATATTCCTGCATCGAGTGATGTCTGTCCACTACTTTTCCTGCCTCCAAACTTTACCTAACAGTGACTATCCTTATTCATTTAGAACTCCTGTTTGAAGGTGAAAACACTTCTTCGGGTGCTCAGGGCTGTGACAATCTGTTCACTGCCCATTTGAAGGAGCAGGATCTTTCCATCCCGGGTCCCTTGCAGTATATGAGCAAGGATGTGCCCCTTGTGGATGCTTGCTGTAAATTTAATCCCATTTCCTTCTTTACTTTAACTCCCATAGGTCATGAAGATTGATTATTTCTTTGCTTCTGAATTCTCTGAGGTCAGAGTTTGTAAAAATAGATTATATTTTTCTTCTAGCCCATACTGATGATTCTTCTATTCTTGTGTTCCATTAGACCTTAGAGGCCTAGTCCGTATTCTTGAGGGCTGTTTCCTGCTTAATACATTTACTATCCTGTCTATGTTTCAAGGCCTTGAGGCTTGCTGACACCTCTGCATTCTATGTCAATTTCATGACCAGCTGTACTCTGATTACTTTCTCACCCTGATCATATTGTGAACACTTTATGATCTCTATAATCCATTAGTTTATTTAGTCCGTGAGGAAACTTTGCTCCCCAATTACCCAAGTCCTTGCCAGAATCCTCAGTTTCACTGTAAGCAGCCATGCCTTCAGCCACTACACCCCAAGGCTCTGGAACTCCCTTACTCACTCCCTTCGCCTCTTTTCCTATTTCAGGTCACAGCCAAAGACCTTTCTTTTTGACTGTGCTTTTTGTCACCTTTTTCCCCCTTCCACCTGGCTTGGCCCCGGGATCCGTTATTGTGATGCGCTCTGAGAAGCCGTCTGGCTTGGAGGACGCTATATAAATCCTTGTTGTTGTTGTTGACTTCTACTGTTGTACTCAGTTTATTGTGTGATCCATTTGTAGTTCTCAATGCCAAAATATTTTTTTTAAATAACTGATTTATATTGTAATTTCTATTCTTGACATATGTGTTGGCATATGCATTTTGCCTATAAAATATACAGTCAATTCACTTTACAGTATATTTTGTGAGGTGCTTTGAGATGAGGTACTATAATCAAATGTAAGGATTATCAAGGATTATTATGTGTCAAAAAAGACAAAATTTAATGCACTCTCTCTCACATGCACATACATAGACACACACAATCCTGAACCCGATGGGCCTGTAGCTCCAATGATCTGTACTAAGTGATAGCTGGAATCTTTATACTTACAGCATTGCCACTGAAAGGCAAAGGAGTAGCACAAGAAAAGGAACAATCATGTAGCAGTAATCCTATAACAAGCGACATTCAAGCACCAACATTTAACACAGATTAATGTATTGTAGCCTTAAATTACCCTCTGTGGCTCCACTTTCATGTATTGGGATTAGAACTTCTAATTTCTTTCAAGGAAGATTAGTTGTCTGGGAACCAATAGGGAATGAAGCTGTGAGTGAGTTTTGTAAGACTACAAAGATGGTGCCTAGAAATTATATTGAGGTTCTACCACAGTAAGTATTGTGTAGGTGAATTTTAAATCTGGATAGCAGATGGAGTATTTTGGGGGGCAATGATCAATTTAATTGCTTTTCCCTGCATATGAACATTTTAATAAACAAAATATTAAGGCTATTATTAAATAGGGCTAGCTCAATTGCCACATCAATTGATTCTGCCATGAGGTGGCAGGGCATAGTTTTGGGATTGTGATTTCTTACCCAACCTGATTCTGATTAGTTGGGCTAAGTGATATTTTTATCAAATGAAAATTACCAGCAGCGAAATATCATTAAGGTCTCTGACAATGTCATTTTTGCGATGATGATGTTAACGCATAAATTATACATGTAGATCTGGGTGTCTAAAATACTTCTTAATGTCTTAGAATACTTCTTTAAAATGCCTGTGGGTTCAATTTGTGGAGTCCTGTGGTTCAGTGGTTAGAGCACTCATCTCGCAAGCGAGAAACTTGGGTTTGATTCCCAAAAGGGCAAAACCTTGAGAAAGTTTCCTTACTCCACATGCCTAATAATAATCCCTCAAGAAAAAACAATAATAAATTGGTCACTTCAATCCACGACTGTTTGTGAGACACTGCTGTGGGCAATTGACTGCTGTGTTTTGCCCACAAATATACAGTCAATTCACTTTAGAGTAATGAATAGTGAGGAGTGAGTCCTGTGAAGCGCTTTGAGACATCTAGCAAACGTGAAAAGCACTATATCAAACACAAGGATTATTATTATCATTCATATGGTAGATATTTTCAGAAAATACAGATCATTATGTTTGAATTCTCATTATGAGAATTATTTGAATGGGGGTGAAAATAACAATGTTTAACAGACTTGATAACGCATAGAAGCATGGCAATTTTCCCTTGAAAGTAAGGGAAGGCAAAACATTTTATAGTGGATGATAGGAGTGGAGAGATGAATTACAACTATTAGCCAAACACCATAGAAACAGATGGAAGTCAAACTACCAATAGATCAGCAGCTCTTCCAAAATGAAAAATGTATTGTTAACAATGGATTTTTCAGAAGCTGCAGTTCTTATCTTTGAAGAGATATTTATGCATCTGAATGTTTGGGTGTTAGGTTGGTTGTGCCCTTGTTTATCTTGTTAATGCTGAAAAGGAGAGTGAAAACAGCAGTGAAAGCAGCAGAGTCACATGTGCAACCTCCAGCTGTTGAAAGTACTTCAGGGGAAGTACTTGAGATCAAAGCCACTGCAGAAAAACACACTTTATATCTGCCCAACTATATTGTACATAATCATATATCACGAACATATTGGATTGGAACTAATATCCAAGATATTATACGTATATATGTATGGTAAATGTTTTTAAATTAGGTTGTGCCATTGCCAGTTTGTAGTGATACAGTTTGGAACAGCTGTTAATGTAAACAAGAGCTTGAGACAAGTCAGCCATTGTTCCACTCTTTGGGGAAGGGGCGGAAGGTCAGTATGCTGTAGAGATGATGAGTGGTTAATTGTATGGGGTCTGTAATGGAGGCTGCCTCCTCTGAATACCTACTCTGTGGAAAAACACAGCAAAATAAATGAGATATTTGTACCAGTCCTTTTCTTTACATCGGTACTTATTGTGCTGCTCTGATCTTTAAATGAACTCCCAATGTGGCCCTCATTACTTTGATCATGTTCAAGTCACTCTGCAGGAGGTTGAGGCTGTCCATGCCTTGCCTCGCACTTATTGAACTGTATTGTAAAAGTCATTGTTGTTTAACTATTGTTAGTAGTCACCATGGTTTCCTCATTTGAGATTAAATTTGGTCATGAATGAAATTGCCTCAACGTGAACTTTGCAACTGAATGCTAGCTCCGTTTCTACATCAGAATATAGGGCATGGTATTATTATTTAATGTTCAATAAATTAAATGGACAACACTGCAACATTGAGTAAGTAATCAGAGGCACTGAAATTTGAAACATGGAACAAGAATGAGTGAAGGCAAATGGAGTTTACTAACATGGGAAGCTTGTTTCTGCATGTATTTTCTATAGTTTATAGAAAGTATTTCAAGGCAGAAACATGTGGTTCAGATAATGTTTTTGCACGTGAACCACTTTTTGCTTTGCAATATGAATTAAGAGTGCTAATCTCCTGTAATAAACAGTGAAACAGACATCCTCCTGATGTGAAAGGCGCTACACAAGTGTAATAAACAACAATATATATTTAGATCTTGATTCATTTTCAAGTTACCTGCCATGGCACTTACTGCCAGCATGTAACTCACCAAAAGTGAAATGAAACAGCTTCTCACAAACTTTGTCCGTGTATATTCTACAATCACAGAAGCTAGAGTTTGTTCCAAAGATCAAATGCATCTCAAAGTTCTGGTGATATTAACAAAATGCTGTTGCTTCTCTTTCACAGTTCAGCATTTCATTTGAAACCTTTGAAACATATTGCAGCATAGAGAAAGTAAGATAAAACCAAGTAGTGGTTAGTTGATGAAATGAGAAACAGGGAATGGTGGACAATTAAAACAAAGTCCTAACTTTTTGGAAAAAAGTAGAGCAACAAACATCTGAAAGAAATAGATGAATTTTATTTTGAGTGGAACCATTTCTTAGTAAGCGCTCAATTCTGATAACCTGTGAATAACTTCCTCAAGGTTGCAAAATTTCCTGAAACCAAGGTGCACATTTCTATTGATTGATTAAGTGCTGTGGGATGCTACCGTCGTGAACGGTGCTATGTAGGTGTAAATTGTTGTGAAGCTATGCACTTATAATGCCACTTTCTTTTATGAGTACACGCTGCGGGCAAAGTTGTGGACAAACTTTAATGATTTATGGCATTTCATACCTTGGAACCCACTTCATTCCGAGTATCTGCTTGACTTTTGGTGATGAATCGCCACACAAAGTGTAGTATAAATCAGGGTGACGTGGACCAAAAGTCCAAACCTCATCTGTTTCAGCCAATGCAATTAGAAATGGGAAGAATACATCAGGTTTCCCTCTGCTTAGCATTTTACTGCTGCCAAGTAATATCATTTTGCTTCCAGCAGTACAAACTGAGCCTCTATTGTGGTAATAGGATGAATACAAACAGTCCTTTTCAGAATACCTTAAGTTGATGCCATTTGGGAGCTGTGCAGCAGCTAATAGGAAATCGATGGTCTAGCTTTTATCCATGACTTGGAGTTCATCAAGGTAATGGGATTCTGTTCAAAACAAGTACCGACTCACCACTCCTCCAACACACGAATTGGACATTCCCTGAGGAGTTATGTTATTGAGAGGAAAAATCTTAAAGAACATGTCTGCTTGCATGTGACACATTCTTTTTTTTCTTCACAGAACAGATGGCAAATTAAATGTGGAACTCTCCTTGGGGTTCTATAATTCATATTTTAGATTCTAGATTGAGGCTAGATGGACAATCCGTTGGAAATTGCCATACGTGCAAAAAGGTCCCTGGAAACACTCTCTAACTGGAATAATAATTTTATTTGGGGAAAAGGTTGTATTCAATACAACAGCAATATCTTGATGTGTATGTTTGACTCCACTTCCCATCCTAGTTGTCTTGTCTTGTCTCACCACACCTCCACCCATTTTTTTCTGGTTCTAATGCAACTTCCAGGATCTCTTTGTTGGCCTTTACAATAACCCTCTTACCCCACAAAAGATTTCTGAATATCACTGGTTGGGGGTGGAGACACAAAGTGAGTGTGGGTGTTAAAACGGAAAGTGATCAAATATATTGTTATGATTTTCAGGTGCATCAATGTCTATTTTTCTTCAGGACTGATGTTCACTACTTTTGATGCTGCTTGGGTAGCGAGTTTTTTTTTATAACAACAACAACTTTGATTTATATAGTGCCCTCCAAGCCGGACGGCATCTCAGAGCGCTTCACAATAGCGGATCCCGAGCCAGGGGCAGGGATAGATAGGTGACCAAAGGCGCGGTCGAAGAGAAAGGTCTTCAGCTGGGACCTGAAACTGGGGAAAGAGGGGGCGAGGCGAAAGGAGTGGTGAGGAAGGGAATTCCAGAGCCTCAGGGCATAGTGGCTGAAGGCACAGCTGCCGAGGGTGGAACAGAGGATTCGGGAGACATGGAGGAAGCCAGACCCTGTGGAGCAAAGGCAACGGTGCTGGTTTGAGGAGAGAAGAGATCAGAGAGGTAGGGGAGTGCAGAGGAGTGGAGGGATTTGAAGACAAGGGTGAGGATCTTGTAATTGATCCTCTCGGGGACAGGGAGCCAATGGAGGCTGGCGAGGACTGGGGTAATGGGGGAGCGAAGTTTGGTGTGGGTGAGAATGCAGGCGGCAGATTTCTGAATCAGCTGGATTCTTGAGGAGGAGGGGAGACCAGCGAGGAGGGCATTGGAATAGTCCAGCCGAGACGTGACACAGGCGTGGACCAGGGTTTCAGCGGCTTTTGGGGTGAGGTATTGCCAGAGACGGACAATCCGTCGGAGGTGGAAGAAGGCGGTGCTGTTGTTGTTGTTGTTTTCTTTGTAGTACATTGCACTTCTGGCTAAGCAGCTTTTGGGACACATCATCCACTCCAAGCAGTCCTTGAGAGCACAATGGGTTTAGAGGGAAACATTCTCTTTAAAAGCTTCCCAGTGACTAAAGGAAAACTGGATGTCAACAATCTTACTGTTAAAATAGAAATTCATTGTCCAACAAGCAGCCAGGCTCCTGGTGATCATACTAATTGGGAAAGCCAGAAATGTTTTCCATTTAAACATTATTGAAGCTTTCTGCTTCAGTGATTAAGAAGCTCCTGTACTTCTAAGGTTGTGGTTCACCATCCAGGAGATGGATTTTAATATCTGGTTCATCTTCTGTGACATGACAAGTGAGTTTTGACATTTAGACTCTTGTGCAAAATTAATGAAAGATGAACCTTGGTGATTTCTGTTGCATGATAATGTATTTTTTGCATTTTTGACAAGTGGCCTTCTCTCATAACAAACCTCTTCACTACTATAAAGGTTTTTTTAAAAAAAGAATCAGTTTCCAAGTGATGTGCTGATTCGATAACAACTTTTAAGAGAAAAGGAGATAATTATTTGGGGAAGACAAGTTTGCAGTGCTATGGGGAGAGAGCTGGGGAGTGGGATTGATTTGGATAGCTCTTTTCAAAGAGGTGACACAGACATGATGGGCTGAATGGTCTCCCTTTGTGTTTTATAATTCTATGAGTTGATATTTCATGTTGTGCATTTATGAATTGATAGTTGATTTGTACACACGTTTCAACTGTATTTGTGCTGCTGAGCAGTTAGCATTCTGGTCCTAATATAGTACTAATTGGTAATGATTTGTGTTTGCATTTATCTTTGTTTACACTCGGATCAGCTCACTGGATCTCTCGTTCAGCACACAACACCCAATGATTCAGGTCCACCCCTCCACAGACAATTGCAATGGGTGAGATGGAGGGTTATAGTATGTGGAAAAGCTGGTGAGTAGGATGATACCAGAGTGATACAGGTGGAAGGAGTGTGAAATGGCAGGTGGAGAAACGGAATGGTCAACAACAACAAAATTACATTTGTAGAGTGCGTTTCATGTTGGGAGGATATCCCAGGGTGCTGAACAGTTAGGGGTCAGGACCCGAGCATGGGGTGGTGTGGGTTGGGTGGCAAGATTGGGGTGGGGGAGAGCAGAGAGGTAGGACAGCGACTGAAGGCAAGGGTCGAGGAGGAGGTCTTGAGACAGGACTTGAAGGAGGCAAGCGAGGAAGCAAGGTGAAGGGATTGTGGGATGGAGTTCCAAAGAGAAGGATGGATGGAAATATGTGATGAAAGCCCACTGGCACTTTGCACAGTCCTGAATATAATCTACCACTAACTTGGTTCATTCTTAGAGCCACAGTATGGCATGCCCTGATGCTGCAATATAACATGGTGTCAGTTCAGTTTATTGTCTCTGCAACATTGTGAGAACTGACACCGTCGCTGCATACTCTCAATATCATTCAATGCTCAACCATCATAATTTTCCTGGTAAGAGTGTTGATCTGTAATATCTCATTCAAATTCTTCACTGCAGCTCTGGTAGATTATATTAATATGGTATTGACAAATTTAATCTGCTTTTTCTTCTTCAAGGTTAAAAAAA
The DNA here is from genome assembly GCA_035084275.1 of Hydrolagus colliei. Lineage (NCBI taxonomy): Eukaryota > Metazoa > Chordata > Chondrichthyes > Chimaeriformes > Chimaeridae > Hydrolagus > Hydrolagus colliei. The sequence goes on from CM068748.1 coordinate 10,576,106, forward strand.
AAATCTAATTTCTGCTCATGGGAGTCGGCAGGAAGTCTGTGTAAATCTTCAGCAAATAGATGAGCAGTATCTTGTATAAATGAAAAATTATTGTTGAGCATTCTTAACTATTTTGTCACACTAAAAAGAAGGGTATAACTGTAAATGGTATGAAAAACATGTCTTGATTGATTGTTTTCATGTGTTGGCTTCTTTGCTGCCATAGTATTCAACATTTCTGGAACAAGCATACTCCGTGATGGTCAGTTTTTCTAGTTTGTAACTATCAAATGAAGAACTGTACTAATTTTAAGCTACATCTACTCAGATATGCACAGCCTAGGTGCACCATTCTATTGATATGCAATGATGCCCTTATCGAATAATCGTATTTATCATATAATTTTTTATTGCTGCAGGATTAACCAGAAATGTTTCTGTAGCAGGTTACTTTAATGGTTTTTTTTTCTTTTAAGGGTTGCTTCTCACCAAGCATTATTTTGCTGAGTGCAGACTGACTGTAAGTACCTGCAATGCTGCTCTTTCATCAGCCAACAGGAAGCACAATTCAATTAGTGTGAGCTGCGCGGTGTTAATTTCATATCAGAGCAATGCTGTAACACAGGATGTTGCCTGCCTGTTAAGGACAAGAAAAGAATGTTATGTTCATGCAAATGCTTTCAATAGTGAGGATTATTAAGCCTGGGGAACACAATTAGATATGTATTTCCGAAATTAAATTCTACATTTCAGGAATCTAGTATTAGCTACAAGGACTGAGAAGGAATTGAATACCATTGCACTTGATCCCAATCTGTTGTTAGATAATAATAATAATACATTATATTAAATTTAGATGCCCTCAATATGCTTCATAAGTATGAGATTATACAGTTTTTAGTAAATGTGAGCAAATGTAAACTAGTGATAGAACATGAACACTGTACCTTCCTTTCACAATGTTATAATAGTCATCTACAGGGGTTTGGAGAAAAGCAAAAGTAAATGGGACTGAAGGAATTGCTTTTGAGGAAGCTGACACAATGGCTGACATGATGGTTGGATGGCCTTCTTCTAGGTTATAAATTTCTATGGATCTATAATAACTCCAGGCTGACTGATTTCTGCTTTATCCCATGCTATTTTCCTGGACTTTATAACCAACTAACACCACTAACATTCATAGAAACGTGTCTATTTCTCCTGATAGGCAGTCGGAATTGGGGGAAAATGTGTGAAAGTCACAGAAGTAAACTCTTGTTCTTCTGGCTTTTTCAAATGTCGGAGGAAATACACACACATGAAGATCAACAAGAAAATTACATTTATAGAGCGCCTTTCACATCGGGAGGACATTCCAAGGCATCAGGTGTCAGGACCCGAGTACGGGGGAGGGAGGCTGAAGGCACGATCGAAAAGGAGGATCTTTGAGACCCGCCTTGAAGGAGGCAAGGGAGGAACCGAGGCAAAGGGACAATAGGATGGAGTTCCAGAGTGTGGAGGCAGAGAGGCTGAAAGCCCAACCACTGATGGTAGGGCGAGTCGGGTGGGAGATGTGGAGCAGATCGGAGCCCGCTGAATGGAGGGAGCGGGCAGGTTGGTAGGGAGGCACCAGGTCGGAGAGATAGGAATGGGCAAGGTCATGGATGACCTTCAAAATGAGGTCAAGGGTCTTGAATTCGATCCTCTGGGGGATGGACAGCCAATGGAGCCGACCAAGGGTGGGAGTGATGCGGTTGCAAAGCCTGGTGTGGGAGAGGATACAAGCTGAAGAGTTTTGGATGATCTACAGCATGTGAAGGGAAGAACTGGGAAGGCCGACGAGGAGGGAGTTTCCATAGCTAAGCCTTGATGTGATGAATGCATTGGTGAGAGTTTCGGTAGCGTGATGGGTGAGGCAGTGGCGGAGTCTGGCAATGTTACAGAGGTGGTGGAAGGCAGTGTTGGTCATGGCGTGAATGTGGGGGAGAAATGTCAGTTCAGGTTCAAGAGAAGAGATGTTCATTGATGTAAATAGGCTACTGTAGCCAAAATGGAAAGCAGAATGCCTACCTTGACCATCTGCTGTGAGGGAGGTTAGAAAATAGCCTAGAACAAGTGAGAAGGCAAGAGGATAGAATTCATGTTATAATCTCCAAACATTTTATTTCTTAACAATTCAGGAACAATTCACTCAGCATCTTGGAAAAGCAAATAGTGTTAACAGTTAGACTTCACTATTAATAAAGTCTGACTTTTATGAGTCAACAAAAATGTATTGAAGACATTCACCACCTCTGCACATAATACGTTATAGAACTGAAGTGAAAAGTAGAAGAAAAAATATATTTAGATAAAGCAGCTCTCTGAATTCAACCTTCCAAGGACATTAGAGACACTTGCAAAGACAATTTTAGAATTACCAGCAAAATGAATTAAAAATAACCACGTTTATGAGTCACTGATTTTTTTTTCCAGTTTTACATTCTCATTTGTTATGTTATCAATTATTCTTAAATTATTCTAATTCAACCAATTTGTAAATTCTTTGACTTTCGTTAGCTGGGAACAGCTGTGGAGTATCCAAACCAAACTGAGAGTTTCATAGCTTCCACCTACACATAGAAATTGAATATAAAAAATAACTTGAGGTTCTAAAGCATACAGAAATGTTTATGCAGATTCACAGATCCCTGTCCCCTTTTGGCAATTTTCCTTTCCAATCTCAGCATTTGCTTAGCTGATATGATATTAGAATTAGTTTCTAACATTCTCCTAATATGCTTATTCTGCCAATAGTTGACAATCCAGTTACTGATATTATTATTTAGCTGAATGAAGTGGAGCTGCACTAAGATGTGTTTTGTCTGACTTGTGCCTTTGTAATTCATAAAATGAATCAGTGAAACAATTTTTATATAACAGAGTTAAATTGCCTGCCGCGATTCGCCCACAAACATACAGTCTAGGCAACGGCGATATGGGATTTTTCCGGATATGGATATATCGGTTTGCTCATACCTGCTTAAACCGATCTATCGAGTTTTTATACTGCGCATGCGCGTGCATTCGAAGTGCGCGTGCATTGATGGCGCGCGCGCATTTATGGTGCGCGCTCAGTCGCAGTGCGCGCGCATTGACGGTGCGTCCGCACTGACGATGCGCGCGCAGTCGCGGTGCACGCACATTTCGAAATGCGTGCTCTAGGTCCATAAAGTTTGTAATGTTGGTGTCAAGGTCTGTTGAATTATACAATGTTGTTTGCTCCCTACCTCCCCCTCTCCTTCTCTCCCTCCTCTCCTCCCTGTCTCCTCTCCCTCCTTTCCTCCTTTCCCCCTCTCCTTCTCTCCCTCCCCTCTCTCCCCTCTCTCCTTCTCTCCCTCCCCTCTCTCCTTCTCTCCCTCCTTTCCCCTCTCCTTCTCTCCCTCCCCCTCCACTCTCCCTCTCTCCTCTCCATCCTCCCTGTCTCCTCTCCCTCCTTTCCCCCTCTCCTTCTCTCCCTCCCTCCCTCCCCTCTCTCCTTCTATCCCTCCCTCCCTCCCTCCCCTCTCTCCTTCTCTCCCTCCTTTCCCCTCGCTCCTTCTCTACCTCCTTTCCCCCTCTCCTTCTCTCCCTCCCTCTCCTCTCTTCCTCTCTCCTGCTCTCCCAACTTTCCCCCTCTCCCTCCCTCCCCTCTCTCCTTCTCTCCCTCCTTTCCCCTCGCTCCTTCTCTCCCTCCTTTCCCCCTCTCCTTCTCTCCCTCCCTCCCTCTCCTCTCTTCCTCTCTCCTTCTCTCCCTCCTTTCCCCTCGCTCCTTCTCTCCCTCCTTTCACCCTCTCCTTCTCTCCCTCCCTCTTCTCTCTTCCTCTCTCCTTCTCTCCCTCCCTCCCCTCTCTCCTTCTCTCCCTCCTTTCCCCTCGCTCCTTCTCTCCCTCCTTTCCCCCGCTCATTCTCTCCCTCCCTCTCCTCTCTTCCTCTCTCCTTCTCTCCCAACTTTCCCCCTCTCCTTCTCTCCCTCCATCTCTAAACACAAAATAGAACACACACACACCAAAAACAAAATCTGGAGATTTATTCTCCTCCATTTCTTGCTTGAAAGTAGCATGTAATGTCCACGTGTAAATGAGATCTATTACAATAGAAAAGAGAGAGACAGACAGTCTGACTGTTAGAGTTAGAAGCCAGATTATCACTGCTGTGTTAAGACAGATTATCACTGCATAGAAGCAGTGATAATCTGGCTTCTAACTCTCTCACACACAAAAATAACACATACAGCCACAAAATGCCACTTATTTTTATGTAGTCTGAAGTCTGAATTAATGTCCTTCGCCATTGGCAAGCTCTCCTTTGCTATGCAAAAAGTGACAGCGTTCGTGATACTTTGCCACTTTTTGTCCCCTCTCTGGTACAATGTTCTCCTCTTAAATAAAGCAGGAATTGTTTGAGCTGCACTGGCCCCACTACCTGTCGCTTTCTCCGAAGCGTTGGTTCGACTTCCTGCTGTTGTCGACAATGATTTCGCTCTGAGGGCAGCGTGCTGGGCGGGGTGGTGCTGCTTAATGTGTTGTCGCAGGCTGCTCGTGCTCGAATCAGATGTCTTAACCAAGACCTTGCAAACTGTACATCTATACACACCATTACTGACTGCATTGTTTTCAAAGTAGTCCCATTCGGGGCTTCTTTTCCCCATGATGAGAAAGGTAAATTTTCAAACTACAATTTTCAGCGATGCGACTTTGTTAAGACGCCACGACTCACGTCGAGTATACACAGTAAAGTGTGCGCGCGCATCGGATGTGCGCGCCCGTTAATTGTGCGCGCGCACCGAATGTACGCGCATTCCATGCTCTAGATCTAGGAGGTTGCAATGCCGGCGACAAGGTAAGCTGGAAAAGATCGCATTACACTGATAATACCAACAATATTGATATATTGCCAGGAACGATATTAAAAATATATCGATGTATATTTTTTAAATCGAATCTCTCGATATAACAGTTTTTTTAGAATCACCATATCGGCATACCGATCTGAAAATCATATCGGGTTTAATCGAAAAACCGATTAATCGCCGTTCCCTAATACAGTCAAATCACTTTACAGTATATTCTGTGAAGCGCTTTGGGATGTCGATAAGATGTGAAAAGTGCTATATGAAATGCAAGGATTATTATTATTAAATTGAAATGTTCAACTACTGTAGGGATGTAAAGAAATAACATAATGGGATAATAACTGGGAGGAAAAACAATGAGCTAAGATAATCAACTAATCACCTTAGTGCAGTCATGATTGGCAATCAAAAGATTGTATTTGCGGAACATTTAGACATTTTTGGACTGATGGCCTTCCATACTGTGACAAAGAGAAACAAACAGTGCCTGGAGACACTGTTTGTACTAACACTCCTAACCAGGATGATTGCATTATGAAAAATATACATCTCCATCCAGCTGCCAGGACAGGCGTGTATGTTTTGTTCTGCACTATTAGCTTAATACAGCATAAGCATTTGTATTGTTATTCTTGTATAAAACTCACATCAGGTCTAAAATAAAATCCCTTGACCATAGTGTGGTCTTGTAAATATTATTACAGGGAACCTAACATTACCTATAATTTTACAAAGAAGAGCCCAGAGCCTTATGGTCCACTTTTAAAAATACATTGTTATTCAAGAAATTAAATAAATCAGATAATGATAAAAACACAATTTTAATACCTAGCAAAGATAATTAGATCTTCCTTCCTTTCATATTTTATGTATTAATTGTTGTTTCTTCTAATATTTTAATTGCATTTAGTTATTATCCATACTGCTCAGTATGAGTTTCACTTGTGCATAAAATCACATAACTAATGTCATCTCTGAAACTTCTGTCCAGTGATGCCTGGTTACCAAAGTTGACTGGTATAATACTTCCATTTATACTATTAGAAACAGTATGACATTGTGTGCAGATTTGCATTGCTTTGAATGGTGTGAATGCATTTACATTGGCCATTGGCACTGCAATCCTTCAAATCAATTCTATGGATCTTGTTCATGCACAGTGTGGTGATATTGTTGCAAAACTGACTTCAAGATGTGGATTTTAACTCTTTCCTTTATTCCTGTCATTCCAATTCCACTGCTTTTGGTGTCATTAAACACCCTTTGCGGCCATTCTCCTTTGCAAGCTGATCTATTTCTTCTGCTCCCATTTATCCTATTTCAGTGATCAACCAGCTACATTAATACTTAATCTATGGAATCTCGGTGCCACATTGCAAAAATTATGAATTGAAGGTTGTGTCAAATATTATTAAAAAGTTAGAAAATCTGGAAATGATATTTTGTGCTAGTTGCATTTCTACAGCAGTCTCTACTGTTCCAAACTTTGTGACCCCATCTCCCCCATCCTCACCCGACTCCACTGGCTCCCCATCATCCAGAGGATCCAATTCAAGATCCTGTTCCTCACATTTAAAGCTCTCCACAACCTTGCCACACCCTACCTCTGTGACCTCCTATCCCCTTACCAACCTGCCCGCCCCCTCCGCTCTGGCCTGCTCCACGTCCCAAAACCTACCCGCCCCACCATTGGCAGGCGAGCCTTTAGCCAGTCTGCACCCAACCTCTGGAACTCCATCCTGCAGTCCCTCCACCTCGCCCCCTCCCTGGCCTCCTTTAAGTCTCGCCTCAAGATTCTCCTCTTCAATGGACCCATTGGAAACTCCTAATCACCCCTTCTCTCCCCCCCCACTGTCCTTAGTAGTGTCCGGCGATATATCGGTATAATTTTTCATATCGATATGCCGATATTGGAAATTTGAATATATCGGTATATCGAAAAATTCGGTATATAAAAAAAATCGATATGCGGGCCTAGAGCACGCATATCGGAATGCGCGCTCACATCGGAATGCGCGTGCACCTCCGAATGCGAGCGCATACACAGGATAAAAAAACCCGGTGATATTGATATATCAGTATATATCGATATGAGCCCACCAATATATCGATATCGGAAAATTTCCATATTGACGTACCCTAAGTCCTCAGCTTGGGTCTGAAGCAGTGACTGTCCAGCGCCTTGGGACATCCTCCTGACATGAAAGGCGCTATACAAGTGTAATTTTGTTGTTGTTGTGTGCATCCATTTGTGTTAGTAATCATCTAGTCTGCTGTAGCAGGTAATATATGGAGTGTAAAGAATGTCCCATTTCGTAGCTCATACATAAGCATGGAGGTGGTTTCATGGGCAAATTACTATATTGAAAATGGTTTTATATTGGAAGTTTAGCATTGATTTAGTGCAAAACAAAGCACCAAATTGACACTAAATGTGCAATATAGGATCAGTAGTGACAATTGATATAAAACGTATCAAAAATAATCCTATGAAATAGCTGATTTGTTTTAATACATAGCTACCTATTAAGCAAAACTTTACATAATGTTAACCAAATTGTCAGACTACAATCTTTCCCTTTCTTGTCCTTAATTTTCCTTGTCGCTCAGGTATGATGCTAACTTAGGAGAGGGAAAGGTAATGATATATTATATCAAGAAGAAAACGAGAGCAGAACAAGGTCACTTCTTCATCCTGTCTCCACTACAAAAAACACAATTACTGTACTTGAAAGTACTTAATCGAGGATTGTAGAGGGAGATTTCCTTCACTATGTGTTACATGGGTGTACTTTAAGTTGATATGTTAAGCCAAAAGGAAAACTATTCTGTTCAGTAGTGTTAGCATTCCCCATCTTCAACTCATTTTCACACCTCTTCCAAACTAAAATCAAACATTTATTGAGACAGCTCAAGAGAAAAATGCTGCTGGCTTTATGGCAAATTTCCAAATCATTGCTTACTGCAACTGTTTAAAACTTGAATAGGACCTACTAACCAACAAGACAGCTCACCAAGTAAATACTTATTGCAAAGCCTGTCACTTCCTGCCAACCCTGGGCTATAGATATAATTGTGGCTAGCTTTGGAAAGAGTAAGCATAGTTTCTTAACAAAATAGTCTGACAAATAAGTCTCCTTCACTGCTTGGATGGTGGGAAGCAGATGGGATTAAGCTATTCAGATCTCGCTTTAAACAGCTTGATTGATGAGGAAACTATGTCATGCTACTTCCTTGTCTGTTGAATCCTTCCACAGTCTGGTCCTGCATAAAAACAGCATTGTCACTGACATGTAAAGGGGTGAATATTTTTTACGTGAAAATTGATAAACGTTTGCCGGCAATATGTGTAACTTGTCATTGAGAATAGCACAATAATTGTCTGCTTTTATTCACATAGCTGATGTTGTGATTAAATAGGCCAAATTCAGTTAGTGCAATTGTGCATTGGAAGTGGCTGATATATTCTGTTTCACTGTATGCTGCATAGTTTGAAATGAATTTTATTTTACATCCGTGCTCGTGTTATCATTGACTAACAATAGGAGTATAGAACTTTGGGGAAATGCATCATGCTCTCTGGTTGTAATGACATTTGCAGGTGAACTTGTGTTCTTTCTGTGTTTATCAAGAGAACAAGAACAGCTGTGAGCTGCCTCAACAATAAAAAAAACCTCTTGTCTTCAGCCCACTTCATCTAAAAATCAGCAAATATCTTGGGATGTGTTGTAAACATATCATGGAGGTTTGAATCTAGCAATGATTGTACAGAGATTGTACTACTGTACCAAGTATTTACAGAATCCAATAATTAGTAGCAGCTTAAATAATATCATTGTCCTTCTAACAATGTGTCATCATTTAGAAATACATTTTTGGCAATTTTATTGTTCCTATATGTGACTAAGCTTGACTATGTCAATTGCATTTCTTCAATTTGGCATCCAGATTGGTCCATATTGTTTACTGTTCCATTGAGGGGAACTTTCTTTTTAATGCTTTATGGTACCACACAGCAGTGCATGAGAAATGTATTGCTTTTCCTTTAAACTCTTGTCATCTGAATTCATTATCAAAAGGAAAAATAAATGGTATTATCAACAATTTTTAAAAATGCTTTTTGTTTCAACAGTGACTGTTGATGAGGTTGCTTGAAATGGCCAAGAATGAAGGGTGATGACTTTAATAGTAGTCATCAGCATAGAATGCATCAACAAACTTGTCTTTTTAACTCTGTATATTAATTACCAGATTCAAGAACAGGGGGCGCACAGCTCAGTGTGCCCATCTGCACTTTACTCCCTCTGCTGCCTGTGGTTGAATCCAGCAATTAATATGCACTGCTAAAATGAATGAGGTGTTTGCTGAAGCACCTCAGGTTAATACTCATATTATTTAAGCTCCTACTAATTATTGCACTTGGTGACTCCTTGGTAGTACAATTTTTCTCCTCTGATAAACATGGGAAATGTTTAATTAATAATAATAATAATCCTTCCACTTGATATAGCACTTTTCACATTTTCTAGACCTCTCATTATTAATTAAGTTGTGATTCAACACCAAAGCAGCCTCATTGTTATTTTCATCCCCATTCAATCAATTCTCAAAATACGAATTCAACCTCACAATGATCTGAATTTTCTGACATTATCTGCTATGTGAATGATAATAATAATCCTTGCATTTGATTTAGTGCTTTTCATGTCTTCTAGACGTCTCAAAGTGCTTCACAAAATATGCTGTAAAGTGAATTGACTGCATATTTGTGGGTGAAACAGGGAAGCCAATTGCACGAACATAAGAACATAAGAAATAGGAGCAGGAGTAGGCCAGACAACCCCTCAAGCCTGTCCCGCCATTTAATAAGATTGTGGCTAATCGTCTAACCTAATTTCACTTAACCGCCCTATCCCCATATCCTTTAAACTTTTAAGGGATCCACTCAATCCAAACAGTTTTCTAGTTTTTTCTTGAGGGATTATTGTTGAGTGTGTAGAGTAAGGAAACTTGCCCAAGGATTCATCCTGGCCGGAATTGAACCCAGGTCTCTCACTTGTGAGGTGAGTGCTCTAACCACTGCAGGATTCCACATTATAATAGATTTTATTTGCGGTACATTACTATACCTACACTTTATCTTCTATTTCTCCTCCTGTCTTGTTCATTTGGCTCTTCGTAATAAAGCCATTCTATTTCCTCTTCAAAGCCATGTACATTTCATAGTTAATGGTGTACATTAAGAAGGGCTTCCTCCTGTGGAGGCAGACGCAGCAGATGTGATCTGGAAGCACAAGCACAGCAATGCATTTACCAACCTGAATGATAAAGCACTATTTGTTTTTCATGGCTACCATTAGAACTCTGCAGATAATTGTTTGATTATGGGGCTGTAATGAGAACAAAGATTCTGCCCTCAGCATTCATCATTTTTATAGGCAGAATGCAACATGTATATACACATTCGTATACACCTTCAGTACAACAACAACAACAACAACAACTTCGATTTATATAGCGCCCTCCATGCCGGACGGCGTCTCAGAGCGCTTCACAATAGTGGATTCTGGGACCGAGCCAGGGGAAACAGTAAACACCCTGCTTGGAATAACATTTTATTTATCAAAAAACCCCCATTAAATTAAGCAGAATCTGGGCCAGGCATGAATTTGTTTGACAAACACAAGTAGAGGAGGTTAATCACAAATGTCAACACTTGGCATCTCTTTGTCAACCCTTTGGCCATTTTCTCCCTGATAAACAGTGTTGCAGCCATGAGTTAAAGTTTGTTGGGATATGTATTCACAGGCATAGTTCGGGCAATGTGGTGGAGAATAACAATAGATTTAAATGTGATTTTACTTGAGGCTGTGCATTTCCTGCATCACATTGTCTCTGTTATTGGAATCTTGTTTTTTTTTATTAAAAAAGCATCCATTTCCATGTTTGACTGACGATGTTGATGTGTTTGGAGGACACATAATGATTGCTCAGTATGTTCCTCCATATCTGGAGATTGAACCAGATTGCCCCAGATAATACTTGGGGATTTAGAAATTTGTAGATATAATAATATGATTGATGTAAATGACTTGCTAACAACTTGCATTTATACAAGCAGCCTTCATGCAGATACCAACTAGGAGTGCTTTGTACTCTGTATCATTAGAGAATAGATTTTTTTATTTTAGCAGTATTTGGTATGGTGGAAAGCTTTTATTGAGATAAATAGCAAGAACTTTAAGTAAGAAACAAGAACCTTAAGTAAGAAGCAAGTAGAGTACTGAGGAACTCTGCATTTTGACCTTCAGTCGTTGGCTTGAACACCAGTTAAGGGTGGGATCGTCATGGCCTTGAATCAAGGAGTCTTCCTAGTGCAGCCTCTGGTATGGATGCTATGATATAAATGGATATGGCATATGGGCATCTATAAACTATAGATCGGATCTAGCTTCAGATCAGTTTACTCAGTGAAAATTGTATAATTTAAAAATGTAACTGCTGGAAGTCCTGTCCTCATCAATTACCGTGTTAAGTAATTGGTTTTGTTTGCACAGATCCAAACTCCCATTGCTCTGCAGATCATGGACCACCTTTATCAACATTTTGAGATCATTAAGCTATTTTGTTTTCAATCCTCAGCATGTGCCTTCCTTTTAATGCATATTTTTTCACTAAAGTGCTGTCTTTCCTAAAATGTGATCTATGTCTAAATTAAGTGCATTGTGCATTTCATGCCAGCACCAAATAAATCGGATTTGTTGTTAAAAAGTGTGGTTTTATTTAAAGAATAACAGTAAATTGTTGTCCAAAAAAAACTCAATCATGTTTTATTGCTAGGTAGGAAATACGGTAATAACTCCCTTTCCTATATTTAACAGTGAAAATTGGCACATTGGATAATTCTACTAAATAACTTTAAAGGATACATTATTTTATTCTTGTTATTATAAGCATGTGCCAATTCAGCACCAGTTTGAGTATTCAGTATTTGAGTTATTACTTGGGAAAACATGATGCTCAAAAAGTGCATTGGAACAAGGAAAAAAAAATGCTAATTAATGTGCCATTAATTGTCATATGTGCCAGGTGTACTGTATATTACATTTCGTTATAAAAAGCTTCGAATGGCTGTCACATTTAATGCCATTCAGACATAAATGGAAATGATAACCACTGTCACATTTCTGTGTACATATGACTGGATCTATGATTTCCATCCTTGTTGGATTCATGTTCTGTGCTAATTTGCAATCCTCACTCCTTCTGTCGTCAGTTGGAAATGTCTCTTCCACTTCAATTGAGACTTTTAAGTTCACCAGGATCGTTAAATTTAATGATAATGAAATATAAAATGTCCTTGAGAAATCTATATTAAAAAAGTGACAAGATGCTGAAAGTATTTATTAAACCAGTTTACAATCTGGGCTAAACTAACATTTCCCCAGTGGGCAGAGTTAATATATTGTAGAAAAGATCTGTGCACATACACACAGGGTATAACAAATTGTAGAATGGCATGCATTCTAACATCTTTTTCCTTTACATTTACTTCCTCTACCTTCCCATTGCTCTTACCATTGTGTAATGAAGTTAAAATGAATACAACAAATTCCTGCAATGATTTTCATATAATTGCATGCAATGTAGGTTTGGACATGGTTTTTAACGATTGCCATACTGCAATAACAATGTAAACATTAATCTCCATCTGAGGCAATTTATTATAAGCTATGCACTTTCTACATGTGATCCTGTTTTCAAAGCTGCAATCAGAGCCGTTGTCAAAAGAATTGTTCAATCTATATGTATAACATGGGTACTAGGTCTCTCTTGCACATAATCATGGAGGAGAAGGGAATACTAATTTAGAGGTACTGAATTGCAAGGATGAAGAAATACACCATCTTAAAGGGTTTCAGAAGTTGTGTTTCTTTTTTAGACTAATGGAGATCTAATGCATCGGTAGAAACATTCATGCTCTCCAAACAGTTTAGGGCCATTGCTCAAATGATCCAAAAAAGTAACAAATATCTCAGTAATTGTCACATTGCCTGTGCACTTCCACAACACTAGGAGTTTCCAGGTACAAGCAACCTTAATGCCTCACCCATAATCACTGATGTGTTGTGTCATGTGTTGTCCCAGTTCTGTTTGATAATGATCAAATAGCCAGATAGAAAGATTTTTGGCCATGTGGCTAGCTTCGGGGAAGTTGAGGGAGTAATTGATGGCACTCATGTGGCAAATAAAGTTTTGTCCTCCAATGCAATATCTTTCTACAACAGAGAAAGGCACTTAATCAATGTTCAAGTAATCACAAACTGTGACAGGAGAATCCTCTATATCAATGTACGGTGCCTAGTCTCAGTTTGTCTTAAGTGCTCCTGGCATGTAAGCTTTGTTTACTGGTGAAAGAGCGATGGATGGTTGGTTGGTTGCTGGAGGACCTGGCTTATATCCAATATGCAATTCTATTGACACAAATAATTAATGCCCAGTCAATATCGTTTTCAGTCCATTGTGACTTGTGTATCAACAGAAATCACTGAGATTTTAGGTTGGAGATTTTAGGCCAATACATTTGTTGTTTAAATTACTCCCTGTTATTTTGTTATGCAAACTAACAAATTTTTGCTAAAATTGGTGGAATTTTGCTGGCTGTTGACTGGTTCAGGCCCCATCATTCACACCATCTCCACTTTGTTTCCACAATCGGCGTCTCCAGCCCCTGCACTGTCTAGTGCGACGTTCCTCAGGGCTCTGTCCTTGGTTCTGTAGATGCTCATACTTGATGATATCATCCACAGACATGGGATCAGCTTCTAGGTGTATGGGGATGACACCAAACTCTATCTCTCTGCAGGAGTACTGCTGCCCTACAGAGTGTCTAACAGAATGACAGTTCCTGGATGAGAGCTAACTATCTCTAGTTGAAAGTCAACAAGACCAAGGCCCTCCTGATTGGCCAGTTAGCTCCATACTCAGATGCTGACAGCATGACTATCCATGGATACACACATCACCTCACTAAGCCAGACTGGAACCTTGGCATCTTGTTTGACCCTCAACTGTGCTTTCTGCCCCATGACCAACTTTGTCTTCCCCACCTCCGCAACATCACCCAGCTCCACCATTGCCTCACCCATCAGGCTTCCGAAACCTTCATTCACACATTTATTACATCTAGACTTAACTATGCATATGACTGGAATGTGCAGTAGTACAATAAGAAGCTGAGATGACATAAGTGTTGAAAAAGTTCATGCTGTCCATCAAAAAGATTTGAACCAAAGTGGTGTGATTTTTAAACATGGTGATGCATTTTTTTCTGCAGGGGAATGGCAGACCCTGAATATATTATATGGGAAAGCATATCCTGCACAAAAATTGCACTGATAAAACCATATCCTTTCCTACAAATAAACGTAGAAATACATGAAATACAACAATTACACTGCCCAGGGACACCTGCTTCACTTTGACTGATAGTTTTGTTCTATTGAGACATGGAAATTTCAGGAGTAGCGCACATTCCTAAAAGATTTATAGACAGTTGCTTTGTCTACTTGGTTTTATATTCATCCTGGATTTAGATTCTATAGCTCAGCTGTGCAGTCGTTTAAATGAGGATTTAGTGTGTGAGGCACCTCAGAGCCTTTCATAACCTGTGCCAAGAGCTTACTCCATATTTGGCATTGGAGCAGCAAAATTTTCCACATCATACAAATGACAAATGGGCAGTAAACTAACTGGTAATTTATCACTGGGAGTGGGAACAAGGTAATATTGGGCCAATAACCTTGCATATCCTCCACCTGGAGTGGGGTTGATTTTTCTGTATTAGGGTTTATGCTGAGCTCAGGTAAGCTATTGTTCTCAACCATTACAGCTTTTGTTGGCAGTGAATGGCTGGTGAGAGGAACTGTGCGTGCACGGTTCAGTAAACAGGTGTGGAGCTGTGCTGTCCCAGATGGGAGTGGGGCAGACAGCCAATACAGCTGCAGCACACTTGCATTGCTCTCAGAAATGCTCTGCTTTTGCACTGCTTGATACTGTATAGCTAGCCTTCCATGACCATGAGAAGGTTACAGAGTTCTTGTACCATCACTGATCGGCAATAACCCACAGTGTTCGAATAAAACAAGGGCTTGCATGTTTTACAGACATCAAGGGGTTCCAATTATATCATAAATCATAAAAGAGAATTAGAGCGGTTTATCAATATAATTTCACCTCCAAGTCAATACTGTAATATGGTTTTGGTGTGTTCTTTATAATAGCAAGTAGGAATTGTGTGGATAGATTTATTTCACACCAGTTTGATAAATTCATACTGATTATACAGTTTTTAAACCAAATTACTTCTGAACAACATAATCTGAACTCCGATAATGGGTCTCATATTACTGCATTTGTGCACTGACATAGTGTACACAAGCATACAAGGATAGTTAGGCTGCCTTCAGCTCTACATGATGCTGAACTCAGCCTCAAACAAAGAGAAATTAGTACAGTCCTCCTATTACACTGACAATTCTCAGTTTTTATACTGAAACAGAAATGGTTTCACTGAACTGTTGTCTGAAAATGTTGGTGGAGCAACAATTAATGCAAAAGTCTGTCAGTAGTGGGTCCTCAAACTTATGACATTGATGTTACACTTTCCTGTCCCTGTGGTAGTATATCTCAGCACTGTGGTAGAGTGAGAATAAGAGAGTGAGAGAGAGAGAGCTTCAACATAATGCACAGCCAGAAAGAGAGAGAACAGTAACTCAACAACAATTATTTACATTTATATAATAAGAATCCTTGCATCTCACATCTTTTAGACATTTCAAAACGCGTCACGGAATATACTGGAAAGTGAATTGACTGCATATTTGTGAGTGAAATGCCACATATATGGTGACTTATATGCCAAGAGGACATTTTAAATCACATCACACAGTGTCATGCAAATCAAAGGGCATGGAATTCCACATTAATAAAGCTTGAATATGAATATGAGATTGATGTGTACTGCGCCGAGCAGTGATTATGATTTTGCCTGTGGAAAATCAGAGTCAGAGCTGATTAGTGCCACGGTAGTTACCATGAAAATGCTGTGTGTTTACCTTTAAAGAAACACAAGTACTTCTGAGATATATGTTACAGTGTTACAATCTCTGATATAATGGAGCAATAGTATGATGCCTTGTGTCTGTAATCCCCACAAGTGAGTTTTAAATCAAGGAACCACTGTCAAAATGAGCTTCCCCACCCAATTGAATGTAATATCAGATGATGAATAATGTTGATCTACATTCTATTCTTGTATAACTACTTGCAATTGAAAATATTGCATCACATTGGCAGAATATTGAAGGCAGTAGTCTTCACAAGCGAAGTGAAGTAAAGTGAGCATTTTGTTATTCATTGTAATGTTTCTCTGCTTGGATTATGGCTCACCAGTAATGAAAACCACAACAGCTGTATGTTATCGATTTTACTTTTGCCACAAAGCCGAAATTCTAGCAATAGTTTAATTTGGAAGAGAAATATAAGAAATATCAATGAAAACTCAATTGGCAGAGGAGTAACATTATTAGTAAGGGGAAATATAATAGATGTTGCGAGGAGGATATAACCACAGTCAAGAATGATATAACATCATTCATGTCAGGAAAACATCTCAAATTACTTTTCAGCATCTTCCTGTAAAGTGAAATTACTGTCTATTTGTCTGCAGCTCTTAAAAAAAAAGCCTCTGCTTTAACCTCCAACTGGTCAGCAAGAAGGTAATGGCCTTCAACAGTCAATCCCTTCTCAATAGCCTGAATGACTGCTTTCTCAATGGGCCAGGATAGCCTATTGGGGCAGTTGGGTCGCTGGTTGCCATTCACACCTGAGAGGCTGAATATATTAGCTAATTAGGTTGCCTTGTTTGGAAACTGTGCTCAATAAAGCAGTTGATACCATTGTAGCAGATGATTAGGAATAAATGGTGCAGAGACAGCTGTGAATTTTTTTGTCTTAAACTGATGGTTGACTTGGAGATGTAGCCATTGTCAGTAGAGTCTGTTTTATCATTAAGAGGTGCAAGGAGTGCTGTGTGCGAGTTCTGATGCCAGGTGCATCTTGCTCTACCTGGATACTGTCAGGTGTAGGTGACTGATGATGTCTCACAGATTGTGCAGCAAAGATGGAAACGCTCAAGAAAGTGAAAAGGAATGAAACAGTATTTTGCTGTCCCAGGGGAAACTGAAGTAAATCAACAATGGTGTTGGTGGTTGATGAAGAAAATATCCTTCAATCAGATGAAAGTTGATGGAGGTGAGGTGAATAATCAGGTGAATAATCACTTCATTCAAATTCAGTTGACTTCACGAGAAAAAGTATTGTGATGTCACTGCTTCAAAGACGAACTTGATTCATTTCCTTAGGAACGTTACAGACATTAGATCGAGGAGAATGTTATCATCAAATTATGTTGCATTAAAATCCAGTTACAGGAAGTGCAGTAAATTCAACATAATAATCTTTGCATTCAATATGTTGGGTGGATGTCTCAGAGCGCTTCACAGGATTTACTGAGAAATGTAGTTACTATCTATTTTGCAGGATAACATGACAGTCAATTTGCATGCAATAATGTCTCACAAATAGCTATGAAGTGAATGATCAAGTTTATCCAGGGATTGGTGGCCAGGACCGAGAAAATTTCCTTTTTTGAATAGTCGAATGGGACTTTTAACATCTAGCCGCCCAAAATTATACCTCAATTGTAACATTTCATCAAAACAATGGTTTCTCAGCCTTGAACGCTGATGTTGTCAGCGCCTGAGATGTGGAGGCACTGACGTGAGCCAATCAGGAGGGCTTCCGTCTTGTTGACGTTGAGTTGTAGGAAATTTGCCCTTGTCCAGGACTCGATGTCGGACAGACATGCATTCAGAACGCCAGTGGTCCTGGAATCGAGGGTTGACCCGGATTGGTAGAGTTGGGTGTCATCCGCGTACATGTGGAAATTTACCCCATGTCTACGGATGATTTCGCCCAGGGGGAGAGTGTAGAGGGTGAAGAGCAGAGAGCCAAGAACAGAGCCCTGGGGAATGCCGCATGTGAGTGTGCGGGGGCTGGAGAAGAAGCCCCGCAATATTGAACAGTTATACTGTATTTGACTCTGAATTTGAAGTCCCTACAGGGTTTGAACCACAACCTTTTGACTTGAAAGCAGGAATTTTCAGAACTAAGTCAGGCTTGCATCCCACACTACCAGCGTGTCTGGTCCCCTGCTTTCTGTGAAGGTTTTGCTGCTTTTTTCATGGAGCAGAATGTGGCCTAACAAATGCATTGCACAGTCCCAGATTAACCTCCATTCTACTATCTTATTTTATCTCTTCCAATTGTTTTCCAATTGTTTTGTTACATTATCTTGACATTGAAACAATGAGTTTGCCCAATCCCAGGGCCATAAGTATATCTATATATCTGTGTATATGTATATCTATATATCTGTATATATATATCTATATATATATAATATATATAATAATATATATATAATATATATACTTATGCTACACTGTGCAATACTTTATACTTAAAAACTACTAAAATTAATTTGCTCTTTGTCAGCCCTAAATCATAATTGTCAGTTATATTCACCAGAATGACATTTGTCTCCCGACGTGTCAGTTCATTTTAAAATCATGCAGAGCAATCTATTTATGGAAACTAAAAAAAAAAGTGATTTTAGAAGCATCTTTTAGAATTGTCTAAAGAATAGTCACTGGAGAATAATAATCCTTCTGCTTGTGTAGAATTAAAGTTTCCAAACTACAAAAGTCATCGTCTTCTTGTACAATTTCAGACCATTTACCATTCCATCAATGCAAGCATCTTTAATAATATACTTAGCAGTGTTCTAGACTCATCGATTTGGCAAAGAAATTGAGCGAAGGATTGGAGAGAAAAAGAGCGTAATTCAGGTTTATTTTGGGGGACCAAGACAACGGACCGCAAAATGCTTTGTGAATCCTACACATTCCTATGGGGAAGGTCCAAATCCTTCACTGTCCAGCCTCTCACGATATCCTCCTGACATGAAAGGTGCTTTATAAATGTAAGTTGTTGTTGTTGTCTTAATTCTGTGGAGCTGGCCACACTGACAACAACAAAACAACTTGCATTTATGATGACTGATAATTGTTAGACATCTGCCAAATCAGCTTCTGGTGGGTGTTTTATACATCAAAAATATTAATATAAAGGCTGAAGGTCAATGAGATTCAGGAAGCATCTTTTAAGTAGTACAGTACATATGACCTGCTATCAGTGAGTAAAACAAGTCATTTAGGAATTACATTTTAGATCTCACACGACTCACAAAACCAGGCAATGTGTCCATGCGAACGGATTGACCGGAGGAAACGCCTATTTTAAATTGAAAGAGGATATTAGAAGCTCTAACAGCAATAATGCGTGGACAAGCATTGCACAGAGAGTGCCTCCAGCAAGTGAGTTACTGCCAACATCACAGGCGAGGGCGCTGCGTCCCAGCAGATGTAGTTCCATTCATCTCCCAGTCTTCAGTCTAATTAGCTGACATTATTTCGATCAGACACAGAGATCGAAAATAAAGTGTGTGAGCGCATATCCAGCTGTTTCCGAGAGGCCAGTCGTGTGTAATTAATCCTCTCCTGAATTAGACGAAATCTAAAGTCAACAAGAACGCTCTTTCTTTTTTAAAAACAATTGTAAGTGGTGGTGGTGGGGGTGCGGGGGGGGGAGGCAGTGGTGATGTAGTGTTATCTTTGATAGGAGAAAGACTTCCATGTGTATCCGGGAACCAAGGCGAGTGAATTGATACAACAGGGAATGGAAATCACTGCAGTCTAATAGTTTTATCGTTTTTCAAGGTGCGGATGGAAAAGCTACAGCAACGTCTCGCTGTAGGATTAAGCCCTGCCCAGGGGCTTCCAGCTGAGTGGTTAATTCAGTCATGTCTCAGTGAAAGATGTGTTAACGTTTGGTGCTTTCTTTACAGCCCTTTTCTGAAAAGACATAAATTTCCATACGATTCCTATATTGTTTGTGTGTGGGTGGGAGGAGGAGGGTGGGGGTTGGGAGGAGGGGGCGTATCTAGGAGCTGATCCGCATTACACTGGGGTACTTGAAACAGAAATCGCTGGCAACACTCAGCAGGTCAGGCAGCATCTACGGAGAAAGGAAAAGTGAGTCAACGTTTCGGGTCCACGACTCTTCGTCAGCACCCGCCGCGGACCCGAAACATTGACTCACTTTTCCTCTCTCCATAGATGCTGCCTGACCTGCTGAGTGTTCACAGTGAGTATTCCCAGTGATTTCTGTTTTTGTTTCAGATTTCCAGCATCTGCAGGGTTTTGCGTTTTTGAGTTATACTTGGTGTGCTTGGCAACAGAATGTCAGGATTGAGTCAATTCTCTATGGTCGATTCTTCCCACTCAGCTCCTGTTTATACTGCAAGCCAAAGCCCTAATGGGGAGGGTGGTTCAATCTGAATAAATAGCAGGAAGCTTGGGAGAATGTGGATTTAACTGTTTGAACTCCAGTCTATATCTCCAACACACAATCTGGAATCCCCAGCATTGGCTCTTACCAACTGGCGCCTAATATTTAATAATAATAATCCTTGCATCTGGATATAGTGCTTTTCATGTCTTCTAGACGTCTCAAAGCGCTTCACAGAATATACTGTAAAGTGAATTGACTGTATATATGTGGGTGAAACGCGGCAGCCCTTGCGCACAGCAGTGTCCCCGCAAACAGTCTTGGATTGAAATTACCAATTTGTTATTGTTTTTTGTGAAGGATTATTATTAGGCGTGTGGAATAAGGAAACTTGCCCAAGGTTTCACCATGACCTGCCTTGAATCGAACCCAGGTCTCTCCCTTTTAAGGCAAGTGCTCTAACCAATGAGCTACAGGACTCCATACCATACAGGACACATATTCTCCAAAATGAAGTAACAAGAGTGCACTTTCCAGGGAGAGGGGGTCCATTCCATCCTTGGTGTATGCAAATTTCCATGTGTACATATAGGAAATTCATCTGATTTAGATACTCTTAAGCATGGTGGTGGCTTTCCACATGTGTCACATACCCAACTGACCAAATATAAACCATAATTTAAATCACTTTTATTCTTTGCTTCCTCCAGAATGACAATAAATTCCCTTTAAAAAGAAATTTGTTTCAAAGTTGTTTCTGTTGTATATTGAAAATGATTTCAAAAATCATATCAAGCAGGGAATTGAATAAATTGTTATGTTAACCACCTGTTTGAAATATGCAATATTTTCAAATTAGACCCCCAAAAACATTACATTTGCAGCTTTTCACTTGGTGAGAGTACCTGGGAAGATGGTTTGGTCTTGTGTTAAGTTTTAATGAGCACTGACATCTGTTCTAACATAGATTGTGCAAGTTCCAACAGCGCAGCTTTAACAATAAATAATTGGATAAATAAATTGTTCAGTGATTGTATTTTATTCTTTCTGGTAATAAGTGGCCTCCCTATTACTGGAAATCCATTCATTATATAATGTGTGTTTGGCATTGTAATGGGTAATAAACTACAGGATTAAATATTTAAATAGTGTTGCAATGAGTGGACTAGCTTTGAGACTCTAGTACAGTACTGGAAATGTACTAATTTGAACATTCAGCAAAGCAGGATTCACTTGGCTGTGAGACTTTCCTGAGTTAAGTAACTCACTGTCGAGTCTTATAGATGAAGAATCACCACTTTTAGCTAAAATATAAAAGGGTTTCTGGTGCCTACAGAGTCATACCTCCTGGTGAATACTGCCTTTAGAAATAATATTTTTGAAAGGAGTGGAAGGGCTGCAGGAGAAAGTGAATAATTAGATGTGATTATAGTTCTGTTGATGTATCAAAAGTTATGAGAAGTGTTTGATTGTTGACCAATGAAATAGGCAAAACATCTGAATAATGTCCATGTTACCTGCCATTTTATTAAAAATGATGGTAATACTTTGAGATGACAGATGAACAACTAAGTAAAGATACTAAGAATTGTGCCAATTTACAATTTGTGTCCAAAACCTTGGTAATTTGGTGACACTCTTAATATTTAAAAATATATATATTTTCGCCTTTCCTCGTAAATATATGGTAGTGGTTTTAATTTGCAATGAGACTGATCTCTTGTACTGTTCAACCACTTTCAATAGTGTTTCCTGATAACTAATTCCACGCGTCAATTACTCCTGATGTAAAATAATTCCTCTTTTCATAAGTTGATTATTTTCACATTGGATTAAGTTTATTATCTTTAGTCATGTACATGTCACATAAAACAATCATAATTTATGGTATGATTTTTGCAACTTCTGTCAGAATTTTACTAGCATTTTGTGCCTGTTCTACTGTACAGTCTACTGATAAATATTTTATTTGAAACCAGGGAGGTTTCCCTCATCAATATTCATAAGCAACAAACTAGCAGTTTTTCAATGCCCACTTCCCACCATATGGGTTGCACTTGAGTAACCTAACATGGCTCCAAGTCACCATGAAATTAACTCTCAACTACAAGAGTAGGCATCTGACTGACCAGCTAGAAAATTTGCAGATGTGAAGGTTAAAACCAAATGCAATACTCCACCACAGGCTTCACCTGAGAAGAATGACAAGAACTGAAATTAAAAGGAAATGGGTATGTAAACTACTGGAACTGACATCTTATGTTAAGAATGAAGAAAACAGCAGTACAAAAGGTTGAATTATACTTTTAATATTTGTTATTAAAAGACCTTAATTGTCAATTATCCCACAACCCAAATACCCAGAAAAAAAACTTAACTTATGAGGAAATGTTCTCTTTGGAAAAGGAAGAATTTAAGGTGATTAATTGACCATTGTTCACTATGGGCCTTCAGTTTTTCTGCTCCGACCCTATGGAATTCCATCCCCCAATCCCTCCGTCTCGTTTCTTCCCTTTCCTCTTTCAAGGCCGGTTTGAAGACTTTCCTCTTCGACCGTGCCTTTTGTTCCACCCCAAATTCTTCGACTTCCCCTACTTGTTTCACCCCTTCCCGTACACTCCCCTCCCAGCTCGGGTCACACGCCTCCTGTGCAGCGCCTTGGGACGTCCTCCCGACGTGAAAGGCGCTTTATAAGTGTAATTTGTTGTTGTTTGTTGTTATGGAAAGGGTTCCAATATTGGGGACGCTGGTTAAAAATTAAAGAGGTTACAAATAAGATGAGAAGTATGAGGAATTCTTTTAAGTAGGAGTAGGCCTAATTAACATGTGGATTAACGTGTAGTCATCGGGAAAGACTATTGTCAGTATAAGAGACAACCGAGTATATTCATCAAGAAAAAGGGACAACAACAACAAAATTACACAAGTATAGCACTTTTCACGTCAGGAGGATGTTCCAAGAAGCTGAGAAGAAAATGATCAAAAAGAGATCAAACATACGGGCCACTACAGTCTTTTCAAGTTAACAAAAATGTTTATGTTCTTAATAGAGTTTGGCATTTTGTATTTGGAATTCGGGCAGATGATTGGAGTGGACAACTACTAGAGTATCATGGCTGAATCTCTCCTAGCAACTCTATCACTATGATTCAGCCTGGTTTCTATTTGCGCAGTTTTTCCTCTGTTATTCCATAAGTATAAGAATTGGAATTACCATGTTTCTTGCACTTGATCACTCGTAAATATCTTTTACTTTCTCCAGCATACTGCACTTGAGGCTTAACTTCTAATCTGGATGTATTGTGCATTTGTAGCTTGAAGCATTCTCTTTTGCATGACCTACATTATTCCTTTTAAGTCCTAAAGGATTCTACACCATTACTTACACATAATCGGCAGCTTCTTGTGTTTATAGCAATCACATACACATCCAGACCGCATTAACATTCCACACATCTTGTTTCCTTTAGTGGATCACAATTAGTCCAAGCAAGTTCAGTTGTATTAGTGTTGCCTTCCATTAATCTATTTAACTATTCATTCCTTCTCTGAGCATCAGACCAGTAATTTCTTTATGACAATTCTCAGTGAAAATACAGTAATTGCAATCTCTGCCTTATTCTTAAAACTGTGTACAGTATATTTCCAAATTCTTATTCTGTATTCTCACATTCACTCCACGGACTCACCCCACCCTACATCTGTAACCTCCTAACTCCCTACCAACCTGCCCGCCCCTCTGCTCAGCAGGTTCCAACGTGCTCCATGTCCCCCGATCTACCGACCACATCTTTGGTGGACTAGCCTTCAGCCACTCTGGATATCTTTACTCCAAGATATCAACAGGTTTCATAAATATAAACTTATTTTTAGACACTAAATTCTAAATTAATTGTTGAGATGAAAACTAATCAGAACTCTGCATCTTGTGTCCTCTCCCATATAAAGCTCTGTGAACCAATCACCACATCCTCGCTTGGCTCCATTGCCTTCCCATCCTTCAGAGGATTGAGATTAAAATCCTTGTCCTCATATTTCAAGCCCTTTATGGTTTTGCTTCTCCCTCCCTCCCGCCCTCCTTCCCTCCTTCCCTCTGTAACCTATTAACAACATACTGACATACAACACTACCATAGAACACTGGCCTACCATCGATGATCGGGCCTTCATCTTTCCCAGAAATAATATGAAGAAAAATAGGTTTATTATTTACTATATTAGGTGACAAGGCAAATGGGTAGATTGCATCCTTCAATATAGTGTATTGTTCTTTTTCCTTTCAGAGCCCAATTTATGCAGTCCCCAAACCCATAGATATAGGAGGTTGCTCCAAAAGCCATATGTATGTAGAAGATCTGAATTTTTAATTGGCAACATAAGTAATTTCTCAGATTAACCATAGATTTCTGGAATTTACTTTTGGTGTGGTTGTCTATCAAACAGGGCAGAATGACAATCATGTGGAGACTACTAGAGGATGTGTCATGAATTACACAAGAGACTCAGTGACATGGGGGGAAAAATACCAACATTTGTGCTTTAATTTATATGTGCATTATTGTGAAACATTTCTTTAAACTAATAATGTGGAAAAAATTGCAATGGTAAACAATGGAACCCTGAGGCACATCTTGACATCGCAAAACAACAACAACAAAATGACACTTGTAACATGTCAGGAGGATGTCCCAAGGTGCTGGACAGTCATTGTTTCAGACCCAAGCTGGGGTAGGGACAGGGAGGGTGTAGGGAAAGTGGGATGATCGATGGGATCGTTGAAGAGGAGGGGCTTGAGGCGGGACTTGAAAGAGGCCAGGGAGGGGGTGAGATGGAAGGACTGCGGAATGGAGTTCCAGAAGTTGAGTGACTGAAGGCTCTTCACAATGCACAAATTAAAGTATGTTTCTTATTCAGCAAGTGAATACTGCTCTGCATCTGTAAGTATTGCAATACAATTAAGGCAATTTTGTAGGCTAAGCAATCCCTTCACAATTACTGGCAGTTGGGGTCCCCATCTTGAAGCAATTTTCACACGATGAAGAAAGCATGGTGGAAATCTGCTTCAAGCAACAATACATTTATATTTTTAACTGCATTTGAAATAAATTTCTCTGTTCTTGATGAAGCTTTCCTACTTATACTATTGGTTGATTTAACTGCCAAGGAACAAAAACCTGGGCAAAAATTGGTTTCCTGCTTGACTATCATAACTGTCCCAGGTTTTACTTGTCACAAATCAAGTCATGGGACAAAAAAGATAAAACAAAAACAAATTAGACAGTCTGTGCACCAGTGTGCTGCGATAGTTTGATGGATGTGAATATTTTGAAAATGTTAACTTTTGAAGCTCTTATTTAAAACCATGTGTAAAAGAGTCGCATCCAAGCTGGATGCCTTGAGCAGTGCCCCTGGCTCTACATTGCTTTCATGCTAGCATCGTCTTAGTGCTTGTAGCGAGAAAGCAATCTGGGTGTTACCATGGAGATATTGATTGCCTAAGATTCTTTTTCCTTCTTAAGAGTCTAACATACCCAATCTCATCAAACTGCTCCATTGCCTTGATCAGCCTAGGCCTCAAGAAATCTGCCTTTACAAGGAGGGGAAAGAAACAGTGATAAACTAATTCAATTTGGTACTTTTCTCTTTTTACTGTGTAATATTGGCCACCAAACGATACTTGATCCACAATTTTAAGAAGCTGAAAGATACATATAATGTGAATTTGTGCAGGCAATTGTGCTTTAAGTTGACGTAGAACAAGAGGAATATTGAACAAGACACAATGAATGAACTTCAAATTAAAATGGGATGCAGTATATCTACTTTCCACACTGAGATGTACATTATAATAATAATAATCCTTAGAGGTCCAACTTAACGTAATTAACCCAATATTGATTAACTCTTTTTGAAAACATTTGAATAGATATCTATATATGATATGGTTAGAAGATTACAAGAACACAACTGTGGGCAAGCAGCCACTGTATGAAACAGCTATTGGAAAGTCATTTGTAGGATGCAACCAGTTAGGGTTGACTAATACTGCAGTATTCACTTGGAATGCTTTTGGGTTTGAAGGAGAAATTTCAGATGTTTCTGTTTGAGGAGTTGAATGATTACTCGCCTATCTTAAGCAAGATCAATTTAGAAAGAATACCTGACAGAGCAAATGGAATGAGATGGCTCAATCGGCCAAATAGCCTTTTCTTACTGCATACTTTTCATTGTCCTATCTTGTATCAATGTGCTGTGCAACAAACACACTGTACTGAATCACTCTTTAATAAAAGCCAATATTATGAAAAAAATGAAGATTTTTTCCCTGGATCAGACTTATTTCAAAACATCTGGCTCCAATAGATTCTTTTCTCAAGCGGAGTATCTTATAGTGGGAACCAGAGTATTTTCATAATATGCTTGCAGTAATTAGTGCACCAAAGTGAATCTGTTGTAATTTGAGCTACCACCTGGTCGGTTTTTTGTACTGTGTTGCCGGTGAATAGATTTAATGTGTCCTTCCAGTTTGCATGCATAGCCTATGGTTGTAAATTTGGGTCAGACATATTCCAGGAGAAATTGTTGCTAGGGTAAAGTGAGATAGCACTGTCACTGTTGTAGTATCATAAATCACTGTTAAGTGAGACAGGATAGACTTTACAGTAGCATTGTAAATGCGACAGTACAAAATTTATGATATTGTTGTTAATAATAGTAATTCTTTCATTAGATATAGCACCTTAACAAGTCATCAAGCCTTCTCAAAGAGCTTCCCAAGATATACTGTAAAATAGTTTTTGACTGTTTTATGGGAGAAACCTGGCAGCCAGTTTGCGCACAGCTATGTCCCAGAAACAGTCATGTAAAGTCCACATGATGTTCTGAAGTCCCCAGAATTCTCCATGATTTTTCTCCTGGGTTACTCTCACCGATATCAGACTCCAAGATAATCCAGGACAATCCAGTGAGGCTGGCAGTCCTAGTGTGCCCTTGTCTCTTTCTCCCCATTCATACAACCCCATGATCAATGTGCTTCTCTCTTCCATCAGCACTATCACAAATCTTTTTTTACCAAAATTACCACTATCTACTGACCACCGAAATGCCTTTACTAAAACAAAAACAGAAATCGCTGGGAACACTCAGCAGGTCAGGCAGCATCTATGGAGAAAGGAAGTCAACATTTCAGATCCACAACCTTTCGTCAGAACTGCCTTTGATGAGATGGACACTCACTCACCTTGTGACAATAATTTTACCAAGATGGGACTTGCAGAGGACCAATGGCTGTTGTTTTGGGGGATTGGAGGTGGCATCCCTAGTTTTAATGAAAGTGCGCAAGTGAATTGATTGGTTTCTGGGGTGAATGACAACTGTCAATCTTTAGCTTGTCTGATTCTATATCCTTTTATTGAATTTTGCAAACTATTTCCTTCATTTAATTTCAGAAAATAGGAAGGCCACTCTCACTTATGAGGAAAGACTGATCATTATGCAACTGACCTTTCCGCTGTTGCAGTGTTATAATTTAGTTGTACAGCCACAGTAACCTTTGCAGTCTGATCATAAATTAGAGTAAACATTATAACTGAGACTTGGTGCAGCCAATTTTATTGCATATCTGAGCACTAACTTCATAGTGGTATCAAGGAGTATGACAAGTTCTGGAGTTTGACTCAGAAACTGCTCACCCAGAGGCAAGCATGCTTCTAGCTGAGCAAAACTGATACCCCAAACACACCAAATTATTGTACTTTAATGCTAACACTTGTCAACAAGGAAATCACTTCAATCTTGTCACGCAAGGATCCAGGGTGATATTTTGTTCAGGATTGTGTCAGTCAGCGGGAGAGCCTCTAAGTAAGCACCTTATCGAGACTAACACCAGTCAATGTAAAAGTTAATAAGCGAATCGTTGTCTGTCCGTCCATTTTTTGTGTCTATCACACACTTGTGGATAAACTAATCTACTAGTTATTTTGACTGATCCCTGCAGATTTGTCAGTTTATGAGTGAGCATTCTCAATTTTCTCTCTCAATAAGCTTTACTGTACCTGGATGAAAAGGATAAAAATCTGAATTGAGACTAATCAGTGTTTCTCATACCGAACTCTTCTATTTGCTGTGCTTCTTCTAAACATTGCCTGCTTTCAGTGAATATCTCCATAGGTTTTCAGACGTACATTAGTTCTAGATTGCATTGGTTTTACCATGATTTGAAAATGAAAATAAGATTTTTACTTAAATAAGAGTATTCTTAAGAACAGTGTCAGTCTAAATAAGAACCTCTAAATACGCACCCTATCGAGACTAACACCAATCAATGTTAGAGTTATTAGTAAATTGCTGTTGTGGAGATTCCTGAGTCAACCCCTCTTGGTTGGACAGTCGGGCGGTCAGTCAGTCAGCCCGTTTTTTTTATGTATAACACACACTTTTAGAAAAAACAATCTAATAGTTATTCTTCTAAACTCTGTAAATAAGTCACTTTATGAGTGAGTTTTTTCGATGTGAAAATAAAAATAATTTTACACTTAAAGAGTGTCTTAAAAGTAAGGAGAATCCAAATTTATACCAGACTCTGCTAGTAAAGGTTAGAATAACTGTGACCTTTTGTTTCAATCTTAGTACCATTGGTCAACCAGCACACAATGGATAATAATAAGAATCATAATCCTTGCATTTGGAATAGTGTTTATCACATCTTCTAGATGTCCCAAAGCACTTCACAGAACATACTGTAAAGCGAATTGACTGTGTATTTGTGGGTGAAACGCGCCAGCCAATTGTGCACAGCAGTATCCCACAAACAGTCATGGATAGTGACCAAATTATTGTTTTATGGTGTGTCCTTATGGGATTATTATCAGGTGTGTGGACCGACCATGCTTGAAATTCCATCTTCTATGAAATTCTTGGAATACCTTATCCTTAGTGTTGTGGTGTTTTACATCTGAGAAAAGAAATAAGGGGGAAATATACCTATGTAGAGTTCTCAAATAGTTTAGCCTCTATTTCCAACTTGTGTTTTCATATCAGGGCCAAGTGATTTTGAGCTTTCCAAAACATCCACTAGTAACACTGCACTGATCTCCTTTGAATTCAAATATTATTCTATCTAATTACATTTTAAAATCTAGTTCACATAAGAGTTTGCATTATTGATTTAATCACATGAACAAATTAACATCTTTTAAATATATATTTTTTTGCAATTTCTCACTGCGCTTTATAATCTGTGGCT
This sequence comes from Hydrolagus colliei, assembly GCA_035084275.1. NCBI lineage: Eukaryota > Metazoa > Chordata > Chondrichthyes > Chimaeriformes > Chimaeridae > Hydrolagus > Hydrolagus colliei. The sequence continues at coordinate 10,605,658 of CM068748.1, forward strand.
CTTATAATGTTGTCGAGATTTTAAAAATCTCAATACTGTTCTTCAATAAACCTTTGTAATTTTGTTTGAATATCTATCATTACCATACCACTACAAATCTACCAATGTGTCATTATTTTCACAAATATGACACAATGGTAGATTTGTCCTCTACTGCAAGTGTGGATGAATTGGTTCAAATCACTGATTTATTTCTCTCAGAATGATTCATTGGCGAAGGAGGAGGTGAATTCATTGAGAAATGAAGATGTTCTGAATGTGAATTGCCATTTTATGTTTTCCACTTATGTTCCAATTATTGTTTATAGTCACAGGCAGCGCAGTGTGGTTGGAGCCCATTAAACCATTCTGAGAAGCCTGCTCCCTCACCTTTATAGCCATAATAGTCCTCACAGAGAGCAAAATTAAATTTCAAAAATAGATTCATTCTAATATATAGGAGATAATGATATTTCCATCAACATGTTCTGAGAAACAAATTTGACAAAACCCAATACTAGATTCCATGTTCGTGAAATTTACCAACAAAGACAAAAATGCATTTGAAAACTGAAACAAGAAAAAAATTTGGAGCAGAATTTAAGACTATCTGTGTGTTTCATTTAGAACTGATGTAAAGCTCCTCTTTATCCTGACAGTTATTGGTTTGGTGATGCTTGGTGTGCTCTGTAGGATCGTGCTCCTTTGCAAGTCTTCCAAACAAAGTTTCTAAAGTGGCGTTTCGACCAAATACCGTTAGCAGTGTATATTCATTGCACGCTAATAAAAAAAAGCTTTGAGATTTCTGTCTCTAGGTACCTACATTATTCCCTGGTCTAAAGTGGAGGAGTTCCTCTGGGGACACTCAGTCACCAGTTGTCATTGAAGCTGACAGGACTAGGCAAGACTTGTTTCAATTTATTCCCAGTAGCTTTCATGCAGATCATTTCCCAAGTAGAATATATGACTCTTAAACCAGGTGCCTTTTTACAAATGTTTACTAAGATCAGAAATGTTGTTTGATTATTTTCACAAATGTGAGTGGAACTCACATCTTTTACTTTGATTACTTTTCCTTTTTAACAACTGGATTTTTGCAACACAAATATTCCAATTAAAGATGCTAATAATGATTAGTTATAAAAGATGCCAGGACATCGGTGAAAATATCTGGCCATTTTCTGAACATAATGAGTTGTGTTTCATATTTCCATTGATTTATTGCTGTAAGATATGCTTCATGGATCTACAAAACCTATTTAAAAAGCATTTGTCAATGACAAGTCAATAAAGGAATGTTAGAAACTATTCCAAAAATGAGGTAATTAGCTTTATTAATTTCTTCAATATAATTATGCTTGCATTTGCAGCAGCACCTTATTGCATTGTTGAGATGTCTCAAAGTGCTTCACGGCATAATCTGTAAAGTGGAGTGACAGTGTGGTTTTGTGGGAGAAACCACTTTTGATTTGCTAATGCTATCCTAACTGCCTGTTATGATATTGCACCTTGTCATCTTGCAAAACGTTTTTTATAGCGCACCAAATAGGTGTGTTGTTGGTGAGAGCTCCATCTTGGTCAGGCTGTCTGTTGGAGAGAAGTAAATCACAAAAGGAAAAAAATGGCAGAAGATCTAGCTTTTTGGTTCTCTAAAGCAAAGACCTCACTACCTACAACTACTTTCAATAAGAAATAACTAAGTACCCTCGTAATGATGTAAAGTGCCTGTTTTATCTAGAATACATCTGGGACATAGAAACATTGCAATAATATTGAACTAATCATTTGATGTGATGCACAACTTTATTGGATCCAAAAAATCTGAAAATTGCTTCATACATTGAAATATAGTGACAGTTCTATACCTAATTTGGATGATTAATCTGGTTAGCCACAGAACAGTTCAATGAATCTGTTCTTTGTTGAAGTCGATGGGGGAGGAAGGTTGGATAAGACATCAGGACAAAATCCTCTCCTTTATGAAGGAGGACCTTGGGATGTTTTGATGTCTCTCTGACTCACGAAAATATGATTTTATCCAAACAATGTTATCCTCAACAATGTAGCAGTTCTGCAATATTGCAATGAGCTAAGACTCTGAGCTCAATTTCTGCCCTGGAGTTTGACTCAGAACCTTCTCACCTAGAGGCAAGTATGCTACCAGCTGAGCAAAACAGATAGCTAAAATACACCAAATTACTGTACTTTAATAATGCTAACACTTGTCAACAAGAAGCTAGCGGGAATGAAAGTAGAATGGCACTATACAACAAACTCTCTCTATACAAAAAAAAAGAAGTGTGGTTCATCAAGGGCTTACCACATTTTCAGTATTCAGAGACATTTACAAATCAACTCAGTTCAAACTTGTCAAGCAAGGGTTAAGGAGATACTCTGCCCAGTAGAGTGTCAGTCTATAAGAGCCTCTAAACAAGCACCCTATTGAGACTAACACCAATCAATGTTGGAGTTATTAGTAAATTGCTGATGTAGAGATTCCTGAGTCAACCTCTCTCGGTCGGTCGGATGATTGCTCTGCCAGTCAGTTAGCCAATTTTTTTGTGTTTAACACACACTCGTGGAAAAAACAATCTATTAGTTATTCTTCTATCCTCGTCCTCACTTTCATGGCCATTCAAGGCCTTGCCCCTACCTATCTCTCTGACCTACTGTCTCCCTATCAGCCTGCCTGCATCCTCCGTTCAGCAGGCTCAGGCCTGCTCCATGTCCACTGCCCTAACCGCCCAACCATTGGCGGCCGGGCTTTCAGTGTCTCTGCTCCCGCACTGTGGAACTCCATTCCGCAGCCCCTCCGCCTTGCCTTCTCCCTTTCCTCCTTCAAGGCTGGTCTCAAGACCTTCCTCTTTGACCGCACCTTCGGCTCCCCCACTAACTCTTCCCCCTCTCCTTCCCACTACCTCAACCCTCCCCCCACCACCCCTGCTCAGGTCCCGACCTGACTGTTCAGCACTTTGGGACGTCCTCCCAACGAGAAAGGCGCTATATAAGTGTAATTTTGTTGTTGTTCTAAACCCTGTAGATGAATCACTTTATGAGTGAGTTTTTTCGATTTGAAAATAAAAATAATTTTACACTTAAAGAGTATCTTAAAAGTAAGGAGAGTCCAAATTTACACCAGACCCTGCTAGTAAAGCTTAGAATAATTTTAACCATTTGTTTAAATTTTAGTACAGTAGCATTTAGCACAGTAGCATATCCATTCAATAAGCAAAGAATGGATCATAAACATTAATTTAAGTACAGTATCACCAAAGGTAAGAAAATTGTATACTATGAAGCCTAACTTACAATTTGTTTACAATATGGAAACGCAGAAGGGTTCAAATCATGTTATAAAGTTCACTTGTCCAGGGAGTATCACTCAGGAGTTTCATTGATTATTTTGTTCTAACCCAGCAGCACATTTAGAGTCTTGTGTAGGAAGTACACCAATGAAGTACCACTATCTCAGGTGAAAGGTATAAATTGGTGTTGGTTCAATGGGAGCTTTATTTAGGGATTGTATTATCAAGCAGGATTAGTGGCTCTGAAACAGCATCAATAAAATAGTACAACCAAGTAATTATTCAGCAGAAAAACAATGGTTTAACAGTAGCACAGAAAAATCCAGAGACTTATTAATGGAGGAATATGCTTCAGATATTCAATGATCAATTGGGTTAGAGTTGATTATTTTGCACCAATATCCTACATTTACTGTTGGAGACTCATATTTAATTAAAGCCACTATATCATTGGGATATGTGTAACATTTGGCCTAAACATATTTAAACACAGAAAAGTGCTGTTGATTATGATATTTCCAATGAAAAGGATCAGAGTATCTCCGGTAACCTTTCTCTTGATGGTTCAAGTTATAATCTGTATCAACCTGGATTCATTGAACTGGAAACCTTGCCTCAAAAAGTGAGTGGCTGAAAATCTTTTATTCATTGCCTTTATATTTATAAAGCTTCTAAAAACAAGCAGTTCCAGCACAATCCCCTCTGATTTCACATTGAAATTCAAAAATGTAATCAAAAGTAATCATTGAAAAGATTGTAACCACCTTTTAATTATTCCAGCCAGTGATCTGTGGATGAAATGCCTTTTGTCTCTCTCACTGGAATCAGACTTTAACATACAGTTGAAAGTAAAAACCTGTTTCACAAAGCAACACCACTCAACAGATCAATTAAAATCCATGGACCTCACTAATTATACTCTTCTTGTTACAACATCTTTTTGGTCATCTCCCATGAAATGAGGATACACTATATTAACAAAGTTGTCTTGGGTTCCTTTACTCCATTCAAAGAAAGTGATGTAATGTATAAATATAATTTTATTGCTGTTATTGTTGTTGATGTCTAATTGAAGTGATCAGGTTGTACAGGTGGAGAGAAGGAATGAGCATGTAATTTTGTCCATCCAGCAAATCTCTCAAAAGATAACAAAATATTTTGAATGTACTGACATAAAACATGTTGACAATGGTATCACTCTACAGGCCGATCAAACTTGGATGCTTTGTACAGAATGATAGACAGCAGTGAGCAATTACATAGAGAAAACTGGATATCTGAATGACTCCAGGCTGCAGTCTCATCGATTCAGATGGCATACAAACTAAAGTGAATTAATCTGAAATGGTTGAACTGTTATTTCAACCTTACAATGAGATTATTGCCTGATGATCTGTTGTCTTGCAATTAGTGGGCAGGTATACTGTTATTTTACTGCAGGCAAAGCCATAGTCGAATCTAGAAAGCTGCATGTGAATGATTCAAGGGTGTCGGTTAACTCAATTAGTAGCACTCCATTCGCCTGCTTCTATGTCAAAAGGCTATAATTCAAGTCCTAGTTCAGGACTCAAACTCACACTCCAGGCTGATATTCCAGGGTATTACTGGGGTAAACCATCAATATCATTGTTAATATACCATAATTCAGATGAGACATTCAACTGAGTCTCATTATCCTGTTCAGGTGGATGTTAAAGATCCCGTACCTTAATTTGAAACGAGAAAGGCATTTATTTCAGTGTTCTGCCCACAGGTCTTCAGATTAATTCACTTCATAGTTGTTTGTGGGACGCTAACTGTGAAGAGCTTTGAAACGTTTTGATCAAATAGGCACTAAAAAATACAAGGGTAGTTAGTATCCAAGTGGTTCCTGATGTTTTTCTCTGTAGAACCATGCAAATTTTATGGTACAGAGGAAGGCCTTTTGGACTATCATGTTTGTCCTGGCTCCCTTAATAATAATACTAATAATCCTTGCATTTGATAAAGCGCTTTTCATGTTTCTAGACATCTCAAAGCGTTTCACAGAATACACTATAAAGTGAATTGACTGTATATTTGTGGGTGAAATACGGTAGCCAATTGCTCACAGCATTGTCCCAAACAGTTATGGATTAAAATGAGCAATTCTTTTTCAGAGGTTATTATTATCAGGCGTGTGGAGTAAGGAAACTTGCCCAGGGTTTCACCCTGCCTGGAATCAAACCCAGGTCTCTCACTTGCAAGGCAAGTTCTCTAACCCCTGAGCTACAGGACTCCACAGAATCTTAAGAACAATTCTTGCAGTCTCACTTACCTGTTTTTTACATATCCCAATGTAGCTTACTCTTTCCGGTTCCCCTTTGAAGGCCAATATGGATTTTGCCTCACCTCTCGCTCCCAGTAGGTCATTCTTATCCTGACCACTCTTTGTGTGTGAAATTTTTTTTCTTAATTTCCCCCTTTTGTTTCTTTACTATCAGAAATTGATCCTTTTTGATATAAGTGAAGGAAAAAATAGCAGCTTTATATTAGAAAAATAAAATCTGGAAAAAAAACACACGGTGAACTTGCTTTGGATGTTAGTAATGCATCTGACATTTTTATTTTTGAACATTGCTTTCAGGGGGTCAACTCCACATGCAATGATCAATTAATGTTGTGTGGTTGAACTCCTAGAAAACTAGTTGCTGGTGTTCAGATCAAGGATAAAGCTAATGTAACAGTGAATTGCATCTAAATACCCCTATCATTGCCCTCCCTATGAAATAAGTGCTATTTTTTAAATGCGTAATTTAATTCACATGATTATTGTAAACCGAGAGCTTTGCTTAATTGGCTGAATATATCATCTATGGAATAAAATGTGGTAATATTCAAATTTCAATAGGTAAATATTCGAATGATGTTCTGGAATTGTTTAACTCATTTTTGGAACCTGAACAAGTTTCAAGCTTTCTATTTTCTTCTTGTGTTTCTTAAGATTATTTTTCTTTCTTGGGAAATCAAATGATTAATTATAAATTGAACAGGTGTGGGCTCAGTAGGTTAATTTTTTTTCTTGTACTATTCTTGCGTGTATTAGACGTCACCTAAGAGAAGATAAAGGTTGAAGAAATGTAGACTGTCGCCATGGATTTGCAATTTGAATTTAGAACCATACCTTTTGCCAACAGGAGGTCAAAAAATTGTAGCTGCTCAACCTGGAGATCAGTGAAATCATCTTAGTTAATGTTTCATAAATATTTCAGCTACTTTAATATTCAGCAATGATGCTAGACATTTTAACTGTTTCTGTGACAAACTGTACAAGTTCATTACATTTTGGGCTTTCTGTATTCTCATTATAAATCTGAATCTAATTCAGTAATTCATGCATGATAATTAACATTTCTGAAATTTAGCCCTCTCACAATTTTCTTAAAATGTTTGTAATAATTAGTGCCGATTAAACTTCATCAATTAAAAAAAAAAAATTTGTTGCATAAAAAGTGTTCATTAGTCAATCGTGTTTAGAAAGTATTGAACATTTCAGACTGAAAAATGTCTACTACAGTATTCCAAGTGATAATGAGAGCTGGTGTGAAATTCTTTATTTTCTGATTCTTCCCTTCCCCAAAATTAAAACATGTTGCATCAGCGAGAGCTGATAGCGCTGCGTAACATAAATATTCTGCTTGCTACTTGAATTTTATACATCAATTGGTAAATGTGAGTACAGTATAGTAATCAGAGAGAGCAAAATAATTCCACCTACGGTTTTACCATCATAAAATAATATTGGTTTATTATGTTGGTTTATCTCACTTAATGATGAAGATGGAATTCATTTAAATTCATTTAAATTCAATGATCATCTCCATGTTAAAGATATACAATATACAATATACTGAGTAGGCTAGATTTATATTTATATTTCTTAGAGCAGAGAGATTAAAAGATGTTTTGATTAAATTGGTTGATAGGTTAGACAATGAACAACTCTTCCCCTTGGTAGAGGGGTCCATTAGAAGGAGGCACAGGCTTAAAATCAGAATCAGCATAGTTAGACAGAGGCCAGGAAACATGTCTTCACACAATGTCTAATTCAGAAAACTGTAGGTGCAGAATCAGTAGGTACATTTAAAAGTGATATAGTTGGGGCGGAATAGATTACTCCTGTAACTTTTTCCAGTGCTCCTAAAAGGCAAAGTTGAACTCTGGATGAATTGGCTAGACTATATCATACAATTTGAAATCATAGGCATTTCCATAGTCATGAGGTATCTGATATTGTCCTCAACATTGTGAGGGGACTTATGGCCAACATTTCAAACCCCAAAGCCTTGTAGGCAATTTACATTCTGTAGACATCCATAACACTGCAAGATCACCATTCTCTCTTTTTGAGCAATCCAATTTTCTAAAACACACTTCCTCGTAATTCTTTTTCCGAATCCAATTTGTGTTTAATAGTGTCAGTACTATTCACCTACGTTGTCCTCCTAGGGAATCTGTATCATATATTCACCACACTTCTTGTGTGCAGTTAAATCATTTTATCACCTACCCCTTCTAAGATTGGGAACTCAATCCATTGTTGTGAACTTCTTGAATATTATATTGGATTCCATCTTGTAATCTTTAGGACCTTCAGTAAAAAAAACTGCAGTAAGATCACTTTACACTTTCCCTTGATTGTAAATTCCTTAGCTGGCACTGAGAGTTGAAATATAGCCACTGCTCTCTAACACTTGTGGAATTAGTTGTTGTTTAGCTCCAAAGGTTCTGTGGGTACACTATCACTAGAGGAACAAATGCTTTCTAAGTACTGTACTGTACCACATTGCTGCAAGCCTTATGTAGCTAAATGAATTGGTATCTACCATGCAGAACAGAGAGTACTGTGCAGCTGACTTTAACACGTCCACCCATGGCAATCTCAGAATGTAGGTGTGGTATTATAAGAATAGTAGATGACTTTCGTTAACAACAACAACTTCAATTTATATAGCACCCTCCATGCCGGATGGCGTTTCAGAGCGCTTCACAACAATGGATCCCGGGACCGAGCCAGAGGCAGGGGTAGAAAGGTGACCAAAGGCACAGTTGAAGAGAAAGGTCTTTAGCTGAGACCTGAAACTGGGAAGAGAGGGGGGTGAGGTGAAGGGAGTGAGGAAGGGAGTTGCAGAGCCTCGGGGCGCAGTGGCTGAAGGCATGGCCGCCGATGGTGGAGCGGAGGATTTGGGGGACAAGAAGGAGGCCAGACCTGGTGGAGTGAAGGAAACATGTGCTGGTTTGAGGAGAGAGGAGGTCGGAGAGGTAGTGGAGTGCAGAGGAGTGGAGGGATTTGAAAACAAGGGTGAGGATCTTGAAATCGATCCTCTCTGGGACAGGGAGCCAGTTAAGTCTAGCAAGGACTGGGTAATGGGGGAGCGAAGTTTGGTGCGGGTGAGAATCTGGCCAGCGGTGACAAAGGCATGGACCAGGGTTATGGTATTTTGTAAGCAAAGTAGAACACCACCGTTTAATTGAGGCAATGAATTATGTGGGGCTTTTATTTTTGCTGACTGCATATTGACTCAATAGACTCAATAGCTACATTAGTACAATCTCATATCTCCATTTTACTTGGGTAGACATAGGAGTACAATGGTGAAAAGTTTGATCAATGAGTTTGTCATAGGTTGGTCACTGTAGCTCAGTGGTTAGAACACTCGCCTTACAAACATGAGACTTATGTTTCGAATCTAGACAGTTCAGGCTAAAACTTTGGGCAAGTTTCTTTACTCCACTATTATTTATGCCTAATAATAATACATCCAAAAATAACCCATAATAAAAAATTGTTCATTTCGATCCACGACTGTTTGTGGGGACACGGCTGTGTGCAATTGGCTGCCGCGTTTCGCCCACAAATATACAGTTAATTCACTTCATGGTATATTCTGTGAAGCGCTTTGAGCCATCTAGAAAATGTGGAAAACATTGTATGGAAAATGCAAAGATTATTATTTACCACCCTCAATCCATTACAGCATTAAGCTATTTGTCTGAAGCAATGAATGAACCAATGACGTTTTGCAACCCTTCCCATTTTGAAACTTCTCTAGAATCTCTGTGTTGGCAGAGCAGCAGGATTGAGCCAATCATGAAGGCTCAATCATCTGTTATGGCTGGATGTCATTTGAGTTCCAGCTCTGTGTTCTTTACATGCTGATCCCCTGTACTACACTGACAGTTAAATACAGCAGGATTCATCCAGCAACTTATACAGACAGTTTAGTTCTTTTAATGAACAGATTGCAAAGTGAAGGTTTCCTTCCTTTTTTGATGAATGAACTCTTGGCACTCAGAAAATCTTCCCCTTTAAAAGGTATATAATGGTAAGAAGAGGAAATGTGTTTTATAGTGGAAGGACAGGCACTTTGCAGCATCAATTGTGGTGTTCTGACAGTTTTGCATTATTTTCAACAATTGTTCAGTAAATGCCTTACAGATATTGCCTTTAGCATTCATTCAATGGGGTTGTAGATACAAGATTAGGTTCTTTGTGTGTCCCACAATGGCATTGTATTCTCTATAACCTTACTCTTTTTTTTGGGGGGGGGGGGTTTATGTATACAATTTCCTGGTCCACAGGTACCCTGTTTCCATAGCCACATCATAAAACATGCTATAATCATGTGACCAGCCTTGTGGGATGCCTTTCACTATAATAAATCAAATTCCTACAGTTAATCAATGTCTGAGTTTGTCACACCTAGCCTGAAGAGCACAAAGCTGTACAACAAAGCATGTCTTGTGTCCCCTGCTATGAAGTAAAACAAAGGATCTTGTTCCAGCTACAGAAATGTTTATTGTCTTGTTTTTGAATATGTATGCGGTTGGTACAATGTCTGGCACAATGTGTCTCCCGTGAATTGTTTGTTTGTTTCTGTTTTCTGGGCCTGATTCACAACCACAGTACTGTATTCTACTAGAAGTCGGTATGTGTTATATGACCTTACTGTGTGCAACACGGCCTGCCACGCTTGTCTACATTTAACTCGAGCCACATGTAAAGCGCCAAATTCTGAAAACCATAGTGTCCCGCCATCGGCTGGGAAAGGTAATGTGCTAATATTAATGGGCATTAGACACTATGTCTGGCATTCACTTTTGTAATCTGACAACTCCTGCCTTCACGATCAGCCCAAGAATCAATAGTTTGTGCTAATCTCTACGTAAGGTAAATGTTATTTTACACCCCCCCCCCAAACCAAAAAAAAACAACCTTTTTCTATATGTTTATCAATTCTCGCTGCTGCCCAAGACTCATTGTTGGGCTAAGAAGTTATAATAACTGAAAAAATGACGAGGCTCCCACAGCTGGGGTGATATGATTTGTACAAGTATTTATGATTAAGTCAGTCAAGTCAAATTGATTGAGGAGATAGTGCCATCAGCATAACATTCCGGTGGTAAATAAGCAACAGAAAGCGATTTGAACTGATGTTTAGTGGCCATAATAGTAATGCAGTAATATAGTAATGCAGCACCAAATTTAACTTTTTGGGGGGTGAAAAAAAAGCTCTATAATATGAACTAACAACCCACGAGAAAGGTTTCTATGATAATTCTCTGGAGTCATGGCGTTTGCTCTTGTATCGTTTTACCTGTTGGAGCTACAACCAGCAAAAAAAATCAACGTTTGCAAGGATGATTTTTCATTGACAAGAATGTTAATCGGTTTAATGTATACATGCACAGCTGGAACTGCTGGGTGGATAGATAAGATTCCCAAGTGGGCAGAAATGTTTACACAATACAACAATATAAACAGATCAGCAATTAAAGCAACTGGCTCAAAGGATGCACTTTTTATCCTTTTATTTTATAAACTGTGCCTAGCACAAAATGGCATTGGTTCAGTTTGGCGTCTATACAAGTAAATAGTGTCTAACCAAAAGACACAAACACGTTTAAAATGGGAGAAAAAAACTCACAAAATAGCTGTTTTACATACAGATTGTTTTAAGGTGCGTGAGAACGCCATCCTAAAACTATCGCCTGTTTTCTCTTCTACGTTTCTGCTGTTCACTTCTAAAATGTGTTGTTTCAAGGCAGTTTCCAGCTGAGCTTCAAGCTCCATCATCGCCCACCCTCTTTCTTCAATCAATTAAACAAAGTGAACGCAGCCTGGCATCGCACAAATCAAGCAACAGATATTGTCAGTTCCTTCCACTCGTGTAATATTTTATTTTACAGACCGCTTTCTTCAAATGTAGACCAGATGTGGGGTTGGGTTAGAGGACAGCCCTCTCTGGGCTAGCCAAACGCTCCCTGATTATCCACAATTGTGGGCCATTTGGTACCCAGGGACGTGTGACATTTGTTCCCAACATTCACGTCCATAGATCCGCTATTTTGGGGGGACTATAATTGCTCTTCACCTCCAGATTTCCTTCCAACGCCTTCCGCAGTGCAGCGAGATCATCTCTGATCAAACTGAAAGGTCGTTAGCAAAGTGTGGACTTGAGGGCTGACTGACATGGGCACCAAGGTAGCCTTTAACGCGTAGGGTTGGTGTTGTAAACATACGTTCTGGCCTCGACCTGTTTCTCTTTACTGATAGAAACAGAAGCTTTCGATGTCCTGTACTCCCAGTCCAGTCAACAGATTTCTCTTCACTTCTTGCTTGGGCATCTTCTCATTGACCTCTCTCCAGTTCCAACTCTTCAACAGGGAAGCACCGACTGCCTTAAACCGGCTCCACACGCCATCGGGTTACTTGAGTGATTTAGACTTTTCTTCCTGCTTTGAGTTGATTTTGTTGGGGGGGGGGGTCGGGGGCTAGTCAGATCTGTGCACTGAAGTCAGTCATAGGAAATGTCTGTACTTTTAGGATCTTTCATTTGTCTCCGTTTCTCTCTTGGTTGATCGAATGGCGATTTCCAGATTGAGTTCCCAAATCTCACGAGGAACATGTTCTTCCCGCTGATATCCTCCAACTCTTTCCGAGACAGAGACTCCAATTGCTTCGTCCAGTTCATGTCCATCCGTCTTCCCTTCAGTTCTAAGCACAAGGGAATCAATCCCACTTTCTCCACACAAAAAAAGCGCTTCAATGATTAAACCTCCCGACAATTCTCCTTGAAATGTTACAATAGATGTTACTCAGATAGTCAACAGGTAGCATGGTGTTGTGTAGATCACACGGTGCCTCTTCTCTCAAGCATTTTGTTTGATGAATGGATTTGGGTGTGTAACCATCTGAGTCCCATGGCTGGGGGATCAGGTGCACAGGTCCCACTACTTGTGACCTTAACTCTCCTCCAAATAGAGATTGGCTCATTTCCACTCTTCATACAACGGCCTCAAACACACACACACACACACACACAACAAAACTGCTTTTAAACCTGTACCTGAATGCAAAATTTCTATATCCTTTCAGATGGAAATATTTCCTCAGACTCAACTATTTTGCCAGGATCTGAAGACCCAAAACCTTTCCAATTCAATCTCTGCAACCTCACACCTGTCCAGCCCTGATAGTCGGGGGAACCCTCAAACCCTCTCTCTCTCTTTATTTTTTTGTGGGGAGTCTTCAAATCGAATCCACCTGACATCCTAACAGAGTGCCGTAAAGTAATATTCACCGCGCACTTTATTCACACAGAGTTAAGTTTCCAGCCTCAGTTTTCGGGACATTATCTCATCCACGTCAGCCGAGATAAGGCAAGTCGTGAAGAGCGCAGACTCTGTTTTTTTGTCGCTGCTCTCCGTTTCTCTCGTGGAGTTTCCTCAGATAATATCCTTTCCTGAAATCGAGCTTCAATAAACATCACCATCTTTTTGCCAAAGTGGGGGGTCGGGGGTGGGAGGGAGAGGGGGGGGAGAGAGAAAAAAAGCGAGAGCTTAGCACAACTTTAGATAAAAAGAGAGATGGGGAGTTTTGTTTAGGTTCTTGTCTTGTCTATCTCTCAAGAGTCGTTCTCCATCGATAACTCTTCAAATAACCTTCAGGGCATGAACCCCACACCATAGTCCTTTCTGTTTTTTTGTGGCGGAGTAGACGGGAAGGGGAGAGAGAGAGAGAGAGAGAGAGAATCATTCTTAATCAGGAATGAACGAAAAAAAACTGAAGAGCGATATTCAATCTCTACAGCCGTGAATTGAGTAACACTAAAATACCGTGGGCTTTGTTTCCCCCCCCCCGGACAACGTTTCCATGGCTCCTAAAAAAAAATAAGAGAGAGAGAGACTGTTCAATTTCCAATCAAATCTATGGCATTCAGCAAATGATTTGAGAGAACATAGTCCTGGCTCTCCTTGCTCGTCTCTCTCTCTCTCCCTTTCTTTTTTTTCTATTCCAATCTGTCTCTATCTCTCTGTCTCTCCCGATGAATAGAGAGAGACACACACACACACACACACACACTGCAATCACGTGGCGTAAGACACCTCCGCAATTTGGACTTGTTATGTCTGTGAGTGTGGCAGGAAGCGCCGGAGCGCTGCGACCGACCGCGGTATCTGAGCTTCCCTTCCCTCTCTCTCCCTGCTCCTGTTTGGGTCTTAATTATCACATTTCTCTCTCTCTCTCTCTCTCTCTCTGTGTGTGTCTGTGTGCGTGAGAGAGAGAGTCAGTGAGTGAGTGAGTGAGTGTGTGTGTGTGTGTTCCTGGGTGGGGGGGGGGGGGGGGGGGGGGGTTGGTTGGGGGGGGGGGGGTGGGGGTAAAGCCAGGAGTTGTCAGAAGCCGGCTGTCCAGCAGAGCCGGAGCTTGGCTGATGTGCGGAGGGAAAAGATGGAAGTTCTACCACTCTGCTACTTAGCCTTTTTGTCTTGGATTTTTGGGAGCGATGTAGTGCGAGCCGACTCCATCATCCACATCGGTAAGAAACTCGCCGCGCGATTGCGTTTTGTTTTTCTTTTTTAAAAAAATGATTTGCACGAGGGAATAAATCAGATGTATTCTATCTGTTGAAAAGAGGGAGTGTGTGTGTGTGTGTGTGTATGTGATGGAGACAGACTGACGCGGCTGTTCCTTCGGTCGTATAATGTTTTTTTTTGTGTGTGTATGTGACAAGCATTGCTTTTAAACAGGGAGGAAAATATTGTAAAATACCCAAGGCAGTAGCGGCTGAATTAAATGCTTTCAGAAAAACGACCGGGAACACGAGTAGCGAGCCAAGGCACATAGCACTGCAGTTGTCAGCGAAGTGGAGGAATTTTAATTCCATCCCCACTATTCTTTCTCTCTTTTTTTTTTCGGGGGGTGGGGGGGGGGGGCAGTGAAACGCGGTTTGCTTTCCTCGCTTCTAGAACTCCAGATCCACAAACAAACACACACACAAACACACACAGAGAGAGAGAGAGAGAAAAACTTTCCTTTTCCTCACTGCCTCTTTAGGATGAGACCTGCATTGAATATGACTGCGGTGGGGATGAGGAGCAGGCGGGCAGGGATGAGATAGGGTAATGACAGAGATTGATCTGAGCCGAACTGCAATATAAAGTTTGAATTGATCGCCTTCTACCATAACCTCAACTCCTCTCCATCCAGCTGTGCGAGCACGTCCTTCACCGGTTGAATTACCCGGTCTCATGTTAGCAATGTTCCGCAGCTGATATTTTTATGGAAGGAAAGGGGAGAAAAGAATGAGTACTCTGGCTAACCCCCCCCCCCCCCCCCCCCCAGCCAATCCTAAATTCCCTGTAGCTCAGGGAAGGGGAAAAACAGGTGTGATTACACAGTGTGATTGTGCTGATCTGGGAAGCTTCAGATCAAACAGCTCCTGTTTGAAGCAGAGAAGCTCTTGCAGATAATCCAACCTTCAGCAGCAAATAACCCCCCCCCCACACACACACACACACATCTCCCCCCCCCCCCCCCCCCACACACACACACACATCTCACCCCCCACCACCTCCACACACGCCAACCCCTTGCATACCCGAGCCACTACTCGGGCCTTTAGAGCTCACGGGGTTGAACGTAATTCATTTTAGAACACATTAAAGGCGAGTTTTTTTTAAAAAACAACGAGAGGTTAAACAAAAATGCCAACAGCAATGACGGCAGCGTCTGTCTCTGTTTGGGAATTGTACCAAGGCGAGGAGCTTTCGGACGGTTAGTGATTTCTGATGTTTGATCTTGTTTGGATCAATTCTGTGGAGCTCGACACCCCCTGGTTTGCAAAGGATTTACTTTGGAACCATTGCAAACTCTCTCTGTCTCTGTCTCTGTCTGTCTCTCTGTCTCTCTGGGTCGCGCACCCAGACCACCTGTGTCATTGTGTGCAGATGCTGGAGTTAACTGGACAGAGAGAGCTGAACGGATTATTGAGAGGATTTATTTAGATAGATGGGACGAGTCCGGGGGCGATGGAATCAAAAGGCGATTGTTTTTTGGTGGGGTTATTCTTCGGCAAAATCATCCGTGCAGCGAATGCAACTCGTTTCACTTCAAACGATGCCTCGAATAGAGAGGCTGCAACTGCAAACCAAACGATTTGTTTTTGAGGGAGGGTATGTGTGTGTGAGTGTGTGTGATAGAGATGTCCGTTATTATGCGGGTGGCGAGAGTACAGAGGTTCATTATTTTTTCTGAGAGTTTTTGCAGTAAAACAAAAGAAGCATCTGGAATATTAATTGTGACAGCCCATACACAAGCGATCATAGGCATCCGGGGTGAAATGCTGCCCCAAATGGACGCAGAGAATATAATAATGTTTTTTTTACTTGCAACTGAAGCTTGGCTGCTTCAATGGAAATACTGGTTGCAAACATCAATAAATACACGACTTACCCTCCCCTCAAATGAAGTATAGATACATCCACACACACACACACTGCCTCCTTTATGCGGATTTCAATTAATACATTCTGCCAAAAGCAGGTGACAGTGAAAGGAACAATAACTCACATTAGTCGGGGAAGTTAAATACACGAACAGTAGCGTACACACAACAAAAGGTGTAGCGGTGGGCTCGGGATGTGTCTGATATTCCTTGAGATGAGAACCAACTGTGCCATTTCAGCAGCTGAAAGTTAAGGATCGCTTCCCACACAAGGGCTTTAAAATCAATCAATCAATTTTAAAAACCATCTCATTTTCCCCCCCATCAAATAACTCAGGAGGTTTCAGCTCAAGGTGTCAGACGCTTGCAGTGTATTTGCCTGTGTGTTTGGTTTTATTGCACTGATCAGTGTGTGTGTGTGTGTGTGTGTTTGATTTGAGTGTGTGTGTCACTCCCACGCTATGGCTTCACTCGCGCTGTTGAATCAATGTGATCATAAAATGGTGCCGCAAACCTCAGCAAAGTGTCTCCTTTAATGTGACGCTGTACCTGGGCCTCGGTCTCCACCCCCAACACACACATATCCCTACCTACCCACCTACCTACATACACACACACACACAAACCACACACGTATACAAACACACACACACACACATATACATACAAACACATACACACAAACGAACACGCACACACATACACACGCACACTTTAAATGCTTAATTTAAACAAAACAATGATTCCCCCCACCCACCCATTTCCCCCCAAATATATATGACAAGTCGGCTTGATCACATATGCAGAACTGTCTCTTTCCTGCGTGCGGTTTCAGCCGCCAGCGCACTCGACTCGCCAAATATTAGTTTGGGAATCATGAATTGTTTCTTCTCCCTTTTGTTCTGGTTTCATTCTCATCTCGATCTAATGTGTTGCTTTTAGTATGTGTGTGTATATATATATATATATATATATATGTGTGTATGTGTATGAAAATCATTGCAAATGAGAGGATCAGAACAGTTGGATTCGACCCTGAGTTGTGAGCTGCTCAGTGGAGTAGCGCTAGTGAACAGCAGCTCGGTGCTGAGATAATAGGCTGGCAACACGGTTCAAGGATAAGATGCTTCAGACTCTCACTCAGTCTGTGTTTGAGGCTCAGCCAAAGAATATTGAATTGTAGTATTATTTTCCCCCATACCCAGAACCTCACACACACACTCACACTCACACACTAGTAAAGGTGGCTGTGATCAGACTCTCTGTATTGCCTTTTTTCCCCCTCTCTCTCTCCCTATCTATCTATCTATCTATATCTCTCTCTCTCTCTCTCTCTGTCTCTAGGTGCGATTTTTGAAGAGAGCGCAGCCAAGGACGATGAGATTTTTCAGCTGGCTGTCTCTGATCTTAGCCTCAACGACGACATTTTGCAAAGCGAAAGAGTAACCTACTCCATCAAATTTGTTGAAGCCAATAATCCCTTTCAGACGGTGCAGGAAGGTAAGTCATTGAGGAGAAGGGAAATAACAACACACACACACACACACACTGCCAACTTGGCCTGATGTAGCACAGCTAAGTCCCCAAACTCCATCCAGCCCACCCCCACCACCCTCCCCCCCTTCTCTCTCTCTCTATCCCCCCCCCCCCCCCCGCCCCCCCTCTCTCTCTCTCTCTCCCTGTCTCTGGTAATTCATTGAAACAGATCTAAAAATATTCCCGAATAAACATTTTGCTTGACTGACAGCCAGAGCTCGCTTTGTTTTTTGTCGCAGTTCTGGGGGTTGGCGACGTCCGTCAAACCTGTATTTTGCTCATCACTTGCCGGAGGTTGGCGCTGTTTGATAAGGAATTGAAAGATTGGCCTGGCTTCAGGTTGACAAGTGTGTTTTATATCTTTTTGAGGAGGTTTTGCGAATGCGTTGCAAACACACACACACACACAGTCAGACAGACACACACGCACAGACAGATAGATACAGACAGACACACACGCAGCATTAGTGCACCATTTCAATATCCCCCCCCCCCCCCCCACTCAATATAGTGTGAGTATCCTTCCTACACCTTTTCCCCGACAGTGTCTTTCCACGGGGACTAAGTGTAAGGTAACGGAAGAGCCGTGGGTAATGTCTCTTCGTGAGTAAAAATTAATGAGCGCTTTGCAAATGAATCTGTTCAGGCGCAAAACAAAACAGCAAACATTTCCTGCTGGGTTTGTTGTTGCTTTGCCTGCATTCCTTTCCACCCTGAAGTTGTGCTGAAATCCTAGCCTTAACCGTGGCTCGAAAGAAGAGCTGATACCGATTTGACTTGGAGCTTTCTCTGTGAAACCGGTTGAGAACGCAGTTTCACGCTGAAATCAGTGCATGGCTGTAGTCTAATTGCAACCAGTGCTGTGTTAATGCCCATTCCTGGCAAATCCTGCCCCCCCACCCCCCCCCACCCACTGATAATTTTACTGGGATCCTATGTTGTAATATTCGCATTGAGAAAACATGACAAAATTCGTATTATTTTAAGTCTATTCACAAGATCACCAAAGGGTTCCATTCAGTACTTTTTGAAGTCCATTCGCCAAAACATATTGTATTGTGAACTTTGCCCTCTTTTGAGCACCCAATACAGGAGAAATTCACTGGGATTATACCAGGAATGAGGGTTGATGGAAAGCCTTCAAGCATGGCTCTTTGCAAGTTGAAGGCAAACTAATAGAGGTTTTCAACACTGTGTTTTGATAGGGTAAATTGAGGACTATTTCATCTAATTTGTGTCCTTAACCAGTCATAAATTAAGGATTACCACAAGAAGGAGGGAGAGATTAGAACAAATTAATTAACAGAGGATTTATTGGAATGCAGGTTGCATTACCACAGTGGTTGTTGAAGCCACATCTGCAGCAACACTCAAGTGGAATTGAAAGCTTGATTTAAAATAATATTATGATGTGGGGAAGCAAGATAAACCTAGCACAGACACTGCAGAGACAGGTGCTGTTTGGGCTAAAATATGTCATTGGTTTTAAATTGTATCAATATTCTCGTGTATATTTCTTAATGCACTGGCACCCCAAAGTCTTTGCCTGCAAGGGATGTTTTGAATTCACTTTAAATAGACAGGTGATATTCAAACTCCCGTTGGTTCTTTGCTTGAGGAATTGGGTCTCCATGAAGTTACTATATTTTCCCCATTTACTTTCTTTGATTTCCTCAGGCCTTTCAAATTGAATTGCTTCCACGATTTTGGCAATCTTACTTTGAATCTGCAAATAATGCAATCTGTGATAAAGCTTCCTCCAATTGTTCCCTCCCTACTACATGCAAGAAAATATTATGCTATTACTTAGTACCTCTACATACACGACAGAGTATTATGACTGTGACTGAAACATTTGTCGAGAGAGTACTCCAGCCTCTTGCCCACAGTATGACAAGAACATTTTGTGTTCTCTGACCCACCAGTTTCAGGTCTGTGTTACTTCGGGTGCAACATATTCTAGTATCGGAATAGAATGTGGAAATGTATTCATTTTTAAGTAATTTTTATATTTTCTCAATTTAAGCTCACTTAACTGCAGAGTGACATTTTCTGACTATCATAAATATTGTTTTAATTGTTGTAGCTATTCTGCTGGTACACTTAACATAGTCACGTACAAAACCCCATCGACAATATTAGTGCCACCCATCATTATGACACATGAAAGGAAAAAGCTTCTAGTGGTATCTCCATTGTTAGCACACATCATTAAGTGATGATATCAACATCCATGTAAAGTATTAACTTCATAAAAACAAAGATCTAATTGTGGTTACAGTAGTGATTTCTCCAATTGTTTAAGAGCAGGCACAATATAAACAAACAGAATCTTTGGTAACCATCACCATGAGTATGATTTATTCCAGATGATAGTTACACAAATTTGTAAATAATATTCTGCCTTAAAATGGTTGTCCAATAAATGCACTATTTTTAGTATTGAAGTCTGATATTCCTTGTTTTAAAAAAAACAATAGCTTGACACAGGGGTTGATTGTTTCAGAGCAACAATAATAGTCTGCGTTAATTGGTTGCCATGAACTCAGAGAATCCTTAAATTGTGGGGAAATGTGGGGTCTGTCCTGGCACAGCAAGAGATGCAATACATAAAGTGTGGCCATTGTATAATGATTAAAATGCACATAATCACAATGAGTTTTTTACCTGATCAATTTGTGCACTGCATTGCAGATCCGTTGTTGTGTGATGGATTGATCAGTAGTATTTGTATTTGGAGAAATGTAATTGTTTTGCTTACTTATCCCATATATTTGCCTTGAAAAATATTATTTCTGTTTATAATTATTGTTTCCCAAGAGATATAAGTCATAAACAAATATTGCGTTAAGTGCACTTTGTAATCAAAGCGAACAATGCAAACATGTTTCTCCTGCTCATTTACCCACTCTCTTCAGTTCTAAATAAATTCACATTTGTTTGCTTAGCTTTTTGAGTAGAATACACAAAGATAACTCTCGCATGACACTCAACATCAATAGTTAGTGGAATATTTTGCATAACATCTCAGTTTAAATATGTGCTTTGTAACCATTATTGTTTAATAAGGTGTAATATTCTTTAATAAAAGAAAATTGTAGAGTACCAAACCTGAGGGTCTTGAATGGGGAAGTTGTTACAATTAGATAGATCAAGATGAAAATGTTATGGTCAAAGCTTGACCACACACAACCTGCGTTTTATTCATTACAGACTTTCTATACTAAAACAACAACAACTTGCACTTATACAGTACCCTCCAATCGGGGTAGGTCTCAGAGTGCTTAGAATCTATGGGTTACTACATCACTAAGTTGCACCTTCTACAATCTTCCTTCAATCTTACAATTTGGAATGACTGGTAAATTGACGGGTTGGCATGCTACCCTATTATTTTCCAGTGCTAGATGATCCGAAACAAAAAGGCTTTTATCCACCATCCATTAACAGTCTGTACTCCCTCCATTATCAACTCAAACTCTAAATGAAAGAGTGTGATTCACTTCCTCAGGTTTAAAATCACATGATTCTCTCAGTTTCAGTTGTTCAGCTGCATTGCCTAGAACTCCCTTCTGCCTTAACTCTTCACCTCTCAACTTCAAAACCCACTTTAAGACCTATCTTTTCAATTGCACTTTCAATCAACTCCCCCCTCCACCACATTCTACTACAAGGCTCAGTTTCTCAGTTAGCTGTGTAAAATGCATAGTGCTTTGAGGTGTCTGCTTGATGTGAAAAATGCTGTGTATATGTAAATTATAACTGCAAAGCTTTATATTCCAGGTTCTCCTTGATGTGATGATGATGTAAGTGTTCCTCACTTCTGATTAGATATCTTCCTTATCCACTACTGTTTTTATCCAGTTATTGGGGAAAAATCACTTCTGTGGATAATATAAATGCAAGGATTATTAATCTGATTCAAATGACAGCTATCCAAATAATATGGACCACAAGTAAATGATGAATCTCCTCCTCACTGTTCCATGTTGCATGATAGGTCAAACGACCAATTGGGAAAATTAAAATTCCTTCAACAATTTCATTTCATTGATTGATTTTTTAGGATTAAATTGTTGGAAGGAATTTTAATTCTCCCAATTGTCATTTGATCTATTTTGTACATTTCTACAGATGTAACTGGCCACGCTTAGCGGGATGAAGTTTTGCAATCCCTGGGTCATTTGGACCTCAACTGCTGCTTTGTTCATGAGTGAATCAGGAGCCTGTGTGAATATTTAGCTCAATAACTCTATTCAAACGGAAAGTACAGTTATGCTGCCAAATTTGCCATTAGCACCAGTGTGGAAAACTAGCACTCTTTCAACTTCAATTTGAAACATTCAGCTCTAAGTGTGGTATATTTGCCGTAAATTACCTGGGTACAACTGAATTTATAGAAGAGAAGCAGTTTGAATTGAGTGACAAACACAAACTGTGCTGACCATAAATGATGTCTTCTTTTCTGGGTTGTTTGTTCAGAACATTATTGTTATTCAAAATATGATACTCCCTTCTATTTCAATGTGTTTCATCTTATACTAAAATCCAACAGTAATACACTCATTGTCTATTCCCATAGCTCTGGGTTTGATTCCTGTGGGGGGGTGAAACCTTGAGTAAGTTTCCTTACACCACACACCTGATAATAATCCCTCAAGAAAAAAAATAGTCACATCAATCCACGACCGTTTGTGGGACACTGCTGTGTGCAGTTGGTTGCCACATTTTGCCTACAAATTCACATTACAGTATATTCTGTGAAGTACTTTGAGACATCTAGAAGATGTGAAAAGTGCTATATTAAATGCAAGGCTGATTATTTTATTATTATTCCTAGGGTCATAGTTAGGGGTTGTAATCCTGGTGCTCTTTCTGAATTTCAGTATTTCAGAATTTTAGTGCCCAAATCTCAGGATCTCATGAATCTGAAATACTAAATGTTGCCTTTATGGGCAACCGTAATGAAGCAAATCTGAAAACATGACCACATACTATGTGCTGTGCAGGGATTACTGTTGAGAATGTACTGATATTCAAGGCATGAAGGAGAAGAGAGAAATTTAGTTGCAGGTGAAAGAATATTCTCATACCCCAGGCAGAAAGTGGGAGATAATTCAAACAAATTGTGACAATATTGAGCATTCAGAAGAAACTCTGAACATTATTATCTGCAAAGTTCAAACACTACAAACTTTTGGGGAGCAGGGTGATAGTGTGTTATGATTATGACACTGTCATTGCACCTCTTAAGTATGGATATGAATCCAATCCTGACTAGGTGGATGGAAGTCTTCTAGCTGCAAGAATCCTAATTGAAATTCAATTTGGTTGGTCTCCATCCATTCAGTAGTAATGAATCCACAGTCCTGCATTCAATCACAAATGACACTAAATTGATGGGCTTCCTTAGAAAGGCCACATAGGTAGATGATGTAAGAAATGGAAATTCTGGTACTTTGGAAGTGTGCTTTTAAGGTTGGAATTGAAATTTACTATTGCAGCAGAAAATACATTTACTTCTAACTGGTTGGCAAAGTGGAATGTGTATAATTTCTACCACAGAAATCTTTCACCCAGTGGACCCACACTCATAAATATTATAATAGAATCTGTTCCTTAATTGTAGACATGATCAATTGTGAAACAATATACAGTATTTCTGTTAAATTCTTTGTGTTTCATTAACACTGCACAATACTTTTGCCTATTATGCAGTGACTATTCTTTTTACTGTGTAACATTATTTTGGTGCAATGTGTTTGGCATGCTTGTTTGTGCAAGGCAGTCTGGCTCAGTTAATAGCACTCTCACTTCTTGGTCAGAATGTTCACTGTTCATGACCCACAGAAGCTTGAGATCAAAGTCTAGACTGGCACTCCAATGCAGTGCTGGAGAATATTACACTGTCAGAGAAAACATTCTTTAGATAAGATATTAAGCCCAGGACCTTACGCTTCTTGTCCTACTGATGTATCTGGAAGTATTGATTTGGGTTAACTTTATCATTCTGATTTAGAACCTTATTTAAAGATATAACATCTCTTCTGAACCAATTCAGATGTTCCTAGTTGCTCTCTGCAATTCCTTGATCAAGCAACTGCCAGGACGGTGGAAGGTGAACTAGATAAATGAATGGTTGCATGAATTTCAAAGTAAAGTAGATTGTGGAGTCTTGTAACTCAGTGGTTAGAATACTCGCATTACAAGCAGGGTGAAACTTTGGGCAAGTGTCCTTACTCCATATGCCTAATAATAATCCCTCAAAAAAGGCAATAATAAAATGGTCATTTCAATCCATGACTGTTTGTGGGATATTGCTGTGTGCAATTGGCTGCCATGTTTTGCCCACATCTATGCAGTCAATTTACTTTACAGTATATTCTGTAAAGTGATTTGAGACATCTAGAAGATGTGAAAAGCGCTATATCAAATGCAAGGATTATTATTATTAGATTGGTCTTTTTTGCCCAGCAACTTGTGTTATTTAGGCTTTATGTTCCAGAGGTGAACTACAGTGGATTATAGGACTAATCAATACAATGAAATGCCACTGTATCATCTAAAATTCACACAATCAAATGCATATGGGGCATGGATTTGGCATGGATGCCTTTATTATCACTGCTGTGATAAGCAAGCAAAAGTCGACCGTACACACCACGAGACTGGTTCTTACTCTAAAAAAACAGAAACTGATTAGTGTAAAAAATACCAGGGTGGTTGCATGAATTTCAAAGTAAATTAGATTGAAAAATACATGAAGTATTAATTATAAATGAGTTAGAAGGCACAAGTGTATATTGGGAATTGAGGTTTGATTCTGCAGCAGTTGTGGATCAGCGGGGTTGCTGTTCTTCTCTGGCAGGGAGGTTTCTGAGTAATCCAATTCTGGGGGCTGGCTTTGTGGAACTAATGCCTGCTTGACCGTGTCTGCCTGGCTTTGTACAACCAATGTATTTACAAGACTGTGAAAAAGCAAAGAGAGGAAAATTGTAATCTGAATTTTTTTTAAAACTTGTAAACAGGCATAGCTTTAGAAAGGGGAAAAAATATATATTTTTTAAATGATGGAGCTTTGGAATACACTGAATCTGTTAGTGTAAATGAGGCCCAGTGATAGTGAAAAACAATAGATAGTTATGATCAGAGCATAAAATTGGATCTTTTTCCCATGGTTAAAGGAGTATGTGATGGAGGTTTTCAAATTTTTTAAAAGGTTTGTATGGATAGATTGTGAAAGAGTTTTCCTGTTTTGTAAGCCATTAGTGCAAGGACACAAGATCAAGATTGTAACTGAAAGAGTTAAAATGAGGGCTGGAAGATACTCTTAACATGGAGGATTTCAAAATATGCAATGTTATGATCCAAGTTACTAGTCAGGCTGAACTGATAACAACATTACAAAGGAATTGGATAAGCATTTGAATAGGAAGAATATAAATGGTTACAGAGAACGAGCAGGGAATTGGGATTCAAGTAGTTTACGCCAGTAGATGAGCGAGCACCATCATAGAGCTGAATGGCAACCTATGGTGTCATTTCTATGAGACTGAACAATGCAGCAACTTGTCATGTGAGCAGATAACATTGGTACTGTACTTTCTCCATTGAGCTCTGACACTTTGTTGTTTCTTTCTCAGTTTCCTTGTCTCTCGGACTCCTTGTGATGTATTGTAGTATTAACTCTCTCCGATAATTACTTTTCTGTACCAAAACTACATTTTAACCTTCGCAATAATACCAAATTGTCAAAATAAAGTGAAATTACTTTTTGATAGGAATATTCTTGATGTTATCCTGCACTATGGTCCTTAACCAAAGTTTCACAAGCATAATAAATATGAATCATATTTGTCTTTCCATGTTTTCATTTGGGAAATACGTTGCCTCTTTTTGGTGCTACCCTATGGTGACTTGGCACTTCTTAACATGAATATGAAGCACTGTTAGAACTTGAGCAGTATAGTGCCTTCATTGAAATATATGTAGACATTTATGTTAAAGTTAACAAGATGCTTTCAACACTTAATTTTAAATGTCTGCTGCCACCTGATAGTTAATGTGTGAACTAACAAGTGACTGTAATCATGTTAGTATGCTCAAAAATGATACTATATAATCACTTTACTAAATAATTGCTATTTGAACAAGAACATGATACAGAACTATAATTGAGTAATAATGATCCCTCAAAAAAAAATTGATCATTTCAATTCATGTCCTTTTGTGGGACACTGCTATGCACAGTTGGCTGTTGCGTTCCACCACATAAATACAGCCAATTCCCATTAAGTGTTTGATAACTTTGTATAATGTGAACTATCAATTGATAGTGATAATAATAATCTTTGCATTTGATATAGTGCCTCTCATGACTTTGAGAAGTCTGAAAGAGCTTCACAGAAAAGTGGATTGACTATATATTTTGTGGACGAAACCTGGCAACCAACTTTGTGCAAAGTTATGTTCCACAATCAGTCATGGATTGAGTGACCAAATTTTTTTTTTGAGGGATTAATATCTCTGTAAAAGTGATCAACTAATCGACTAACATCCAGGTTCCTACTTATTGCTAGGTACACAGCGGAGTAAATATGGAGTAAAGAAACTTGTCCAACGTTTTGCTCTGTCCCGAGTTGAACCCAGGTCTTCGTGCTTGCGAGGCGATTGCTCTAACCACGAAGCTACAGGACTGCACAGATAAACACTAGTTTAACTAACTTATTTTCTATATTTCTATCCAGGCAATAAATATATACAGTGTGTTTAGATTTAAAATTAATTTGAACAAAAATGTTCACAGCCACAGCATTAGTACCATGTTAGTTCCAATTTACAAATCCCATCTAAATATTAGTCTTGAAATGGTTGCAACAAATTTTTTTTCCTCATAGCAACAACAAAATTACATTTGTATTGTGCCTTTCACTCAGTTGGTAACACTTTTGTCACTGAGTTAGTAGGTTGTGGGTTCAGGTTCCATGTTGGGACTTGAATTCACAGTCACAGCCACTACTGTCAAAGAGTGCCATTTTTCAGATGAAATATTAGGGAAATGGTAATATCTTAGGCCTATGTATTAAAGTCAAGAAGAAGCGAGAAGCTAAGCAGACACATTCACAAAATATATTATAAATAATCAAAAGCAATGAGTACTGAGAGTTGTACAAAGGTTAGCCAAAGATAACTAAAATAAATATTGGGGTAAGAGAAATATAAAAGATTCAATCATGGATAGCAGTGAGATGGATAAAGATAAACGTTTAAGTGATACTCAAAATAGGAAAAATGCTAAGCATCAGATTGATCTTTTAAGAGATGCATTGGGTGGAATTGAAATACTGATTTAAATCACAGTTCATATTTGAAAACTGTAGATGTACAGTATTTGAAGACTGGACAAATTCCGGAAACTGATTTAGTAATCCTTCTATAATGTATGTAGAGCTCAATAAACATGTGTTGTGAAAAAAAAGCTTCAAAGCTTTAAATGTATACAGGTCAGCAAGACCAGATGGATACAAACTAATCCTCAAGGAATTAAGCAAGAAAATAGATTGGGCTTTGGTTAAAATCTGTAGGAGATCCATAATTTATCATCTGTACCTGAAGGCTAGAGGACAGCTCATACGTTTACATTTTCAATAAAAAAAGTGAGACATGAATTGGAATTACAGCCTAATTAGTTTAAAAGTGGCAATAGGGAAAATGATCATTTTATGAACTGCTTTCATTGTTCAGGCAAAGAGCACACAATGCAGTCAATCTTGTTTTATTTGAAAAACAATGGACAATTCCTTGCCAATCTAGTGGAAATCGTTGAGGAGCAAACTAAATTAGGAAATGAAGGCTATCTAATGGATGTAATGTACTTTGTTTGATTCTGCTACTTTTTTTAAGGAAATAATGGTGCAGAGATGCTGGTTGGAAATTGGCTTTGCAATGAAAAAACAATAAGGTCACAAATGGACATGGCTCTCTCCAATGATGGTGATTTGTGGAGTTCTCCAATAGTTTATTTTGGGTTCCATGTTTTAATATTCATAATTATATGGGGGAAGATGCTTTCAATAATTTTAAAATTACTGATGCTACGCAGTGTATGGAGAGTGATCACATTCATAAGCAACTGACTACATTTAAAGAATGAGCGATTCATTTAATGAGGATAAATATCAGGTTATGAGCACCCAAAATGCAATTTAAATACACAATGGCTGAGTGTTCATTGGCAAACCTAGAAATAAATAAATCACAGGGTTTGATTCTGAATCAATAGACCATTATCAGGACAGCCAATCAAAAATGGTAATAAGGCTTAATGAAGTCAATGAACAGTTATAACACATTGGTAAAGATGGCCCTTGAAATTCATTTGATCCCATACTTAAGGAATATCTACCATATTGTAGTACAGTACTAATAAGAATATTGTTTGGATTTCATATGGCAATGTTGACAATGTCTAAAAGTATTTCACAGGATATAATGTAAAGAGGTGTTACTGTATGTATTTAGTGGGTGAAAGTATACAAGAACAACAAAATAACAACTAAATTACATTTGCAGAGTGTCTTTCAAGTCGGGAGGATGTCCCCACCCAAGGTGCTGCATACCTATTATAGTATCAAGCTGTTTCACAAATAAGTTTAGTATCGGGAGCTTGACCACTCATCCCGGTAGTTAAAATAATATTTTGATTCTACTGCTTGGAATAGAATGTGTAATCCAAAGAGGAGAGTTTCTGAAGAGATTAATGAGGTATATAATGATGAATACATTCTTGCTGCCTAACATGGCATTGTTCTTTAAAATGATGAAATAATCAGTAAATATAAAGAGATTTACCTAAATATTATCCCTAAATATAAATGTTCAATATTCTTTTGAGTTACTGTCATTTTACTGAAGCCCTGATTAGAATTAGGAGCTGATTCCCAACTCCCAACTTCTCACTGTAACGTTTGATATTTTTCTGAAAGTATTTATCTAATTCACTTTTGTATGTTGTTGTGGTCTCCTTGTTAGCAACCATTTATTCACAATCTAAATCATGTTTGACTCTTACCGAAGATAAACAATTTTGCAGCCAGCAAATGTTTTTTTTAAAAACATACATATTTGCTACAGGTATTGGAAGTAGAATGGCTTGTTTTACATGTTTTATTAAGTCTGTTTGAATATTTCATTTTGAAAAATTAATGAACAACAAACCTCATGAATGCCTTGAATTTTCTTCTGCTGTTGCTCAGCTATTAGTTTAACTTGTTTAGCTCAGTTTCAGAGTGTGATGGTTTGGGCTTCGTATTATCCCGCACCCGCCTCCGTGACCACATAACCCCCACCCTCGCCCGTCTCCACTGGCTCCCCATCCTCCAGAGGATCGAATTTAAGATCCTCGTCCTCACCTACAAGGCCTTGCACGGCCTTGCCTCATCCTACCTAGCTGATCTACTCTCCCCCTACACGCCCACCCGGACCCTCCGTTCAACAGGACTTGGCCTGCTCCAAGCCCCCCGCCCGAACCGCCCCACCATCGGAGGCCGGGCCTTCAGTTTCTCTGCTCCCACCTTATGGAATGCCATCCCTCAATCCCTCCGTTTCGCCTCTTCTCTTTCCTCTTTCAAGGCCGATTTGAAGACTTTCCTCTTCGATCGTGCCTTTTGTTCCACCCCGAACTCTTTTACCTCCCCTTCGTGTTTCACCCCTTCCCAAACACTCCCCTCCCAGCTCGGGTCACACGCCTATTGTTTAGCGCCTTGGGACGTCCTCCCAACGTGAAAGGCGCTATATAAATGTAAATTGTTGTTGTTGTTGTATTACTTTCTCCAGGAGGGCACAATGATCGATAGCAAAGGCCTTTGACTCTCCTGTGGAAAATGAATCGAGTATTTTGGCAACTGTAGGACTCATCCAAATGGTGCAATGATAACCGTCATCCATCTTAAAAAGCAGACAAATTAGATTGAGTAGAAATTTAGTTCTATGACTTGAACACCTAAAGTTCACATTGTTTCTCGAATACGTGCAGTGTCTTCGGCTCACCCACTCTTCCTAGTTAGTCAAAACAGAGTTTTGGCATCACTACTTGGAATAGCATTTGCAATTCAGGGACACCTGTAATCTTCACAAATAGAGTGCAACAACTGAGATGACTGCAGCACATTTTCTCCATCATTTCAAAAGCTGATATGCAGCTTCATTGCCTTCCCAGAACCTAGCATCCAAACCAACAAGTGTGCTGAATGAAAAAGCCACTTTCACACCTGCAGTACTACACGAACTGTGTGCTTTAAGCGACATATCATGTTTTCATAGTACTGTACTTCTTATTGCTATTTCAATCTAATCATATCTCAAAGAAACTATGTATTCATTTTATTGTCATCATTAATCTGCCTACATTAGCCTGTGATTTCCTCCCATCCCATTCTTTTAAGTACTTAATATTCCATTTCCTGCCTTCTTGAAGGGACAAGCAGCAACCTGCTCCCAGGCCTCTACTAATTGAATGCCAAATGGTGTTTAAAAATCGCTTGGTAACCGGACTCTCATCCCCATGACATCAAGTGTGACATGCTGGCAGTTATCAGGAATTTAGCAGTGTCTTGTTTTTCTGTAGAAAAGCCATGGGAGATTCTAAGAAATATTCTCCACTCCCAAAAGTTCTCCAAATTGTGCTCCCCATGTTTATCTGTATATGTCTGAATGTGACGATCAGTGAACTACAAAGACACAGGAGCTGTGGTTGAAAAAATCTTTGATCAAAGCAGACAAAACAAACCATTTTTATTTCTTGCACGGATAGTGTGATGATTCACCACAGGCAGCTTTTATGACCTCATATACTATGGGAATTGCATTTTATTAACTTCTACAGTCCTTATAATCTCAAGATATTTAAGTGGTTTTGAAATTGTCACTGGAGTTTGTTTCACAAAACCCCCCAGTATCATACCAACAGCAGGGAAGAATTGTGTATGGACAGCTCAGCAGCTTACGTTTCTTCTCCTTGGCTGGGTGGGTAGATATGCCATTTGATTGGCAATGTAGGAATTGATCTTGGTATAGCCATTAAGCCTGATATTTGGGGAAGCAAGGTTAATCTGCAGTACAGCAGTTATACCCCGTTGTCCATGTTAAATAACACACCATTGCACAACTGGAACAGGTGCTTCTCTAAGACGGCTTTCGAATGAGTTCAGCAGAGCTTGTTTAATAAAAGAGAGCAGAAATGAAGATGTGAGGAAGGACATTAAACACTGTCAACCTCACTGGACATTTTAGAATTCACTTTTTGAATGAGACAGCTCCGTGTTTTCATGGCGCATCATCATCTGGTGGCAACATTTGCTGTAAAAAAAACGGAATAATTGCTGAATTGGATGTCTGTGTGATGTGTAACCATATTGGTATGTTGTTTTTAAATAGTAGGTGATACAGTAGTAGGAAGTTACTTTTTGAAACCTATTGCAGAATGTAGATTACAGATCCTACACTAATAATCTTTGCAATTATTTGATATAGCGCCCTATCATGTCGATGTCTCAAAACACTTTGCAGAATATACTGTAAAGTGAATTGACTATATATTTTTGTGTGGACAGTCATAAATTGAGTGACAAAATTATTACTTTTACTATTTTTGAAAGGTTTATTACCCCCAGAAAAGCGATCTGTCAATCGACAAACAACAGGGTTCCAATTTACTGCTGGCTAAACAAAAGCGTGTGCAGTAAGAAAACTTGCCTAAGGTTTTGCCCTATCTTAGAATCAAACCTGGGTCCTCTCGCTTGCAAGGCAAGTGCTCTAAGCAATATGCTACAGAACTACTCATTTGAAGGAAACGTACACCAAGCAAGTGATGCTGTTTTTCAGACCATTTTTGCAGTATTGATCCTTTTCAAATAATGTTTATAAGGTCCTGAGGGTGATGCTCACCTATAGATTAATCCACAACCAATATGAGAGGCAATCTGAAAGTAGGATTTAACCTGATGATAACTGCCGGTGTCATTTCACATTGTATCAGTTTACAGAATAATATTAACTGACTTCTTTATATAAATGTAATTAGCCAGGAACTTCCCTGATCTGTTCCATCATATTGATTCAATTAGCTGGCAATTAAAATGCTCATTGAAGAATCCAGTGAATACAGAACACATTTACTAAGGCAAACTGAGTGTAATGAGCATTAATCCAGATTGTAGGTCCAAACAGGGGGGCACTCGATAGTCCGAAGGTTCGATAGTCCGAAGGTTCATTAGTCCGAAGGTTCGATAGTCCGAACACACAAATTTCCTATACCCTGGGCGGTTACCGTGGTTACTGCTTGATAGTCCAAATCGACAATGAAATAAGGTTCGTTAATCCGAACATTTGGTGTGATAGTCCGAAGATTCATCAGTCCAAAGGTTAGGGTTCAGGTTAAGGTTAGGGTTAGGGGAAGCTTCGGACTAACGAACCTTCGGTCTAATGAACCTTCGGACTATTGAGCGGTAACCGTCCAAACCAGCTACAGTTTGGGAATCCAGTTTATTTTACCAGTTTCCTTGTTGAATAAAATATTGTGTGTCTGCACAACATTGATGAAACAGGAATAGGCTGTTGACTAAAATGTATTTCTTTGTAAAATGTATTTTTTTCAAGTTCAGAACCCTCACATTGGGTAAACTTTGTACCTCTACCTGGGAGAGGTACGAACTGGGATACGCCTGCTTATCTCTTCTTGCTTCAAAATGTATAAGCAACATTAGATGCTAAAAGACAGACTATACATACCCAGCTGAAATAAGCTGCTGACTAAATTGTAATATATTCTGTCAAATGTTAGACAGCAGATAGATTTTTTTACAATAAGCTAAATTTGGAGACTGGGATATGCTTAGGATATTTCTATAGAATGGGAAGAGGCTGAGAGAAAGAGAATAAGTACCTTCACAGTCTAGAATACCTTCCCCTCTTACCTAAATGATATTTTGGTTAATTGCCTTATCTTTTATACCTATTGTACATCAGATGTTTGATCATTTATCTTAGTTCTGAGTAATGAAATCTCCATTAATGGCCATGAATTAAAGTAGAATCATACTTTTGTTACTGAATTGCTTATCAAAAAATAAATCATTGTAGAATTGATTGCTGTTCTTAAGCCATAAAGAATGGAGGAAGATGGGAAATTCTACATCTTCTGTTATTCATACCGAGTAAGTGATTTTCAACAGTAGCTATATGGTCACTATTGATGTGTCCTTGGTTCATTGCTTAGTAAAAATAATATTGCTTTATTTGATATGGCACCGTTCATGTCAGGAGGGTATCTTTTGCAATTTATTATAAGATTTACTACAAAGTGTAGCAACGTAAACTCTGTAGGCAAATGTGGCAGCCAGTTTGCACACAAATAGGTGCAACAAACATCCATGACAAACTGAGAATGTCCAATTTTGACCAACTTCCATCTCTTTGCTCCTTGATGACTACCTGAACAGATAGATGGGAATTTGGTTTAATGTCTGATTTGAGGGACCTGGGTACCTCTACCAATGGTGCACTTGTCCACCATTGCATTGGAGTGTCAACCTAGTCTGTGAGCTCAAGCGCTGCTACTGTGGAGCCCTGCAGCTCAGTGGTTAGAGCACCCACATTACAAGTGGGAGACCAGGCAGGGTGAAACCTTGGGCAAGTCTCCTTACTCCATATGCCTGATAATAAATAATAAATTGATCATTTCAATCATTTCATCTGTTTGTGGGATGTTGCTCTGCGCAATTGGCTGCTGTGTTTCGCCCACATATATACAGTCAATTTACTTTACAGTATATTCTGTGAAGTGATTTATACATCTAGAAGACTTGAAAAGTGCAATATCAAATGCAGAGATTACTATTACTAACAAGTCTGAAACCATTTCCTGTTCTCACAAACATCTTTGTGCCTGTGGCTCTGTTTCCATACTTGGTCAGGTTGAATCTGTTTACCCATACGTATAGTAATTAATAATAAATATTTCTGAGCATTCAGTAAATTTGAATTTTCAACTTTAATTTAAACTACTCTAATTAGTGTATTCTTATATGCAATGCTGCATTTGTTAAAATTGAGCTTTTGCATTAATTGTAGCGTCCGCCTTGCAAATATTGGATTATGACATTTTCAGCCAGCAGATCACAAATCTCAAATTATCAAAATCTGATGAAAGAAACACTCAGGAGGAAATGAGAGAATGTGCACTGTGTGTGCCAGAGTTTATAAACTGCGAGATGTAACTCTGATCCGGAGAGATGAGGTCATGGCTGAACCAGAAGCTAAAATTGATCATATTAACAAAGGGAGTGAGGGTGGATAGATGGCTAACTAAAAGCTTCAACCTGTGGTCTCATCTTTCAGATCAACTTGTCCATCCTCAATTCCTTGGTTTTGTGCAGTCTATTATTACTTAATTGTATATGTCCATTCCACACACAGTCTGGTGCTTTGCTTTGAATTGATTGAGAGGAGTTGGAACAGAGTTTGATTTCCCACTTACAACAGAGTTCCCCAGCTACACTTTATTGCTGCCAACAGATAGTAACAAGTGGTGCATTGCTTTGGATTGTGAACTGGTTTACAAATCGGTCTACAGACTGGTAAATGAGAAAATAAATTTGAACATTGTATACCAATTCAACCCCTGTCTGAAAGGCTTTCTCTGAGGTTTACTTTTTGTCAGTTATCAACAAACACAACAAATCGCCTTATATACTGTAGTGTATTTCATGTTGGGAGGTGCTAACGATGTCCCAAGGTGTTAATGATGTTCTGAAGATGATTTGGGCATGCTACTAGTGCTTTAAATGTGCTTTTCTTCAATTTAATTGGTACAATAGCAGTGTCATTGTTAATAGCAGGAAATAACCAACAGAGACTAAGATCTTGTTCTTCATTTACTACTTTAAAAAAAACTCAGTAGTTAGAGCACTCACATTTGCCTTGCAAATGAGAAACCTGAGTTCGCTTCAAAGTAGGGTGAAACCTTGGGCAAGTTTCCATACTCCACATGCCTGATAATAACCCCTCAAGAAAAAAAAATATTTGGTCACTTGAATCAATAACTGTTTGTGAGACACTGGTGTGCACAATTGGCTAGTTAATTCACTTTACTTTTTTAAGCACTTTGAGACATCTAGAAGACATGAAAAGCGCTATGTCAAATGCAAGGATTATTGATAAGATAAAGGTAGAGGAAATGATTCTGAACTAATGACCCAGTTTATCACCAAAATCAAGCCTTGTTCTACATCATTGAATGATTCCCATGGGTTGATGCACACTGGATAATAATGCATATGGATTGAAATTATTCTAAAGCATATCAATGGGGTTCAAACACATTTTTTTTTGTGTTGATGGACAAGGATGGATAGTAGGCTCACATGAGGGTCCCACCTACAGAACCATCATCAGAATCCTATTCTCTATGTAGATAAGATCTTTGATGGGGAATTATTTAAAGATCTATATTATACACTACAAGCATTAGAACTTAGTTGGGGTTGAAAACGGAAACACCAAATCTCCCTTGTCTTTTGCAGTAAATATAACCCAAAGAAACACTGTTCATGAAGACATCAGATAGGATGACCGACAGGCAACAATATTCCCTCACCTTTTGAGTGCTATATACTCCTGAGGTTCCCATTGACGATTGCATATATCTTGGAGAGAAGAAGGACTTCAAATAAATAAAGATAAATAAGGAGTAAGAATTTTTTTAAAAGGATGCTTATATGATTTGGCAGTGGAGTCTAGCAAGCCACTGTGATATGCTGACACATTTCAATTGGAGATGGAAAGCAGGCACTCGATAGTGTTACTATGCTTTATGTAGAGTCTTAAATCTGGCAAGTATATATGCCATTTCCTTTGCCCGTCACAATTGAACATTATACTAACATCTGGTGTTTGTGTTACTTTGTCGTGAGCAATTTCTATTTCGAATTGATGTGTGAATTAAATCTTGGAAACCTGTTACAAAAACATTGGTTTATGAGGGCTGTCCATTTAAGATTATAATAATAATAATATTCCTTGCATTTGATATAGTGCTTTTCATGTCATCTGGATGTCTCAAAGCATTTCACAGAATATACTTTAAAGTGAATTGGCTGTATTTTTGTCTGCAAAACATGGCAACCAATTGTGCACAGCAGAGTCCCACAAACAATTATGGATTGAGTGACCAAATTATTATTTTTTTCTTGAAGGGATTATTACCCCAGAAGAGTGATCTGTCAATCGACTGACTGTTGAACTGGGTTCCTACTTACTGCTAAGTAAACAAAAGCGTGTGGAGTAAACATCCATTGCATGGAAGAAGACTTGTTATTTGGCAATAAACACTTGTTGGGATAGATTAGTGACCACAGCACACATTTGTTTGACCTTGTAATGCTTCAGAACTCTGTGTTGAAACGTTTTTGATACACCTCTGGAACAGGAGGCATACTTGAACAAAAAAATGTGCTCTGGCAAGGAAGACTGGAAAAAAATGAGCAAAACACAAATTGATCTTTAAAATGGCAGCAAGGCTTTAATATATGGATGCAATTCCCCATTTCCTAGCACAATTGAAGATTACACTAACATCAAGTGTTTGTGTTAGTTTGTTGGCAGCAATTTCTATTTTAAATTGGTGTCCAAATTAAATCTTGAAAACTCATTACAAGAACATTGGATTATCAGAGTTATTTTGCTGATTCCCCAAAAAGTTTGTGTACTCATCGTTAAATATAAAACTTGCTCCTGTTGTTTCTGATTGAAGAGTTCAATTTTATGCCTATACACCAAGCGGGGATTAGGGAATAGACGACATGCATGTGAATGAATTTAGTTATACTGTGCACTGAAATACATGTAATCATAACCTAATGAACATACACCGGAGATGCCCAAGCCCTTTGGTTAACAGGATGGGACGAGGCACAGTTCCAACTGCAGTATTTGTATGAAATCACAAAATACTGTACTTTGAAAAGCAGTTTATAGCTACTTACCATCACAATATGCTTTTATGTATATGTAGTTATGCCAGTAGGCCATAGGTTCTGTGCATAGAAATGAAGGTTCATACATGGGCTGTAGCTTTGTGTAATGATATTACTATACAGCAACATTAATTTCCATTTATAAAGCACCTTTACCTTGTAAGACATCCCAAAACACGTCATAGAACTAAGTGGGAATCCAAGCTTGGGGTGTGGTGGGAAAACCTATGAAGGTGGGAGGTGCAGAGTGAACGGTGGTGGGTAGAGGAAGGATTCTGGATGGTGTTTCTGAGAGCTGAGGCAGGCTGGCTGAAAGCTCGTCCACTGATGGTGGAGCAGATCAGTCATGGGCCAAGAAACCCTATGCATACCAGGCCCGTACGCAGGGGGGGTGCGACGGGTGCATACGCACCCCCCCAAATTATAAAAGGTCCACATTTTCCGGGGTAGAGAATTGTATTTTTTATCAAATTTAAATACCAAGTAAAGTAAATTTATTGAGCATTTGTATAACAATCAGTTCTTCAAAACTATGTATAAATTATAAACGCACATCTTTGAATGTTTTAGTATTAATATAAAATTATCGAGTCGCACACCAGAATCGGCGTCTACCCAAAACATACCGCGTCGATAGACGAGTCAATGACGCGGCGAGTCTGTGACGCGGCAAGTCTGTGACTCGTGACTGGATAAACAAGACTCAAATCAAATCCTCGTTTGGAAATCATCCCGTATACAGCCACAAGGGACAGCACCACTTCTGGAAGCTAAAATCATCTTTTCATCTGATCACCGTAAGTAAAAATTACTCAAGTTTTGAGAGGTGTGACTGTAATGCTAGCAAACAATGACAACATATTTACAGGCTTCTGAGAAATTAAAGCTTTTGAGAACCCAACAAAAAAGTTATATGCTGGACGGGAATGCCTATCTTTAAAAGAAATACTCATGGACGTAGATCTATGCATTAGCGCCTATTCTACGTGGTGTGTCAATTGGAAATCATCCCGTATACACTACATAAAAAGGTAGCACCACTTTGTGGAAGCTGAAATCGTATTTTAATCTGATAAATGTAAGTAAAAATGACTTAAGTTTTGATAGGCGTGTTTCTGAAATATCATGTTTCTTGTTTTGTCTTGATTATCACATTTGATTTATATTATTTAAAATGTATTCATGTAATTAAAAATTGCTTTTAGAGACGTCCACTGGCATGCAAAAAACATATGACCGCAAAGATAAACAGTGCTACTTTATTTCACATTCAGTTTTGTACCCAGAGTGAAAAAACATCAATGTCGCACGAATTTGGCATAAAAATAGTTTCACCATCATCTGATCGAGCGAACTCGGGCATTGACAACCGCACTTCTCCACTGATCCCTTCTCTCCATGCAGCCTGAAAACTCTCGCCTGCCAATACCCGAATTGCGCTCCAGAGTATCGATGTAGGTTAGGGCCGGTCTACCTCGTGTTCTGTGACCGTGCAATGGTTCCCATAGGATAGTAGCACTATGGACAGTTTCCTCCCGGCTTCTCCAGGTATGTCCGCTAAACCTAGGACGCCTCTGCAGTAATGTCTGTGATACCAGTGTGGTAGTGTACCATATAGCTCACTATTTGTCAGATGCTGTCACCAGTAAACGTTCAGGGCGTCTCTTAGAAGCCTGGTATATACCTCATGAGTCACCTAATCCCCTGGTCAAGGTTTGCGTAAGTGTCCAGCATTCTGCTGAAGTTGCCGAGCCCCTTATAATTATACAACATAGGTCTACTCATTTCGTTAATGATATTGGAAACATCATAAATGCTACTCTGAGCCCTGAGGAGTTGACCAATGCAATTGAAAAACTTGATGTTGCATATAAATACCATCTCTTGACAAGCCACTTCATCCCAACTGAAGATTACATTTTCCCGTCACGGTTCCTTCACCATTGTCAGCGCCAGTACTAGATGAGATACTTGCGAGATTATAAATGGATGGTCTACAGTCCTTCATTAGATGCTGCTTTTTGCATTCACTGTGCACTGATGGTCCAAACAAGTGAGAGGAAACGGATGGGGACATTTGTTAATACACCCTTTACCATGTTTTACAAACTAAACGAGAAGGCGAAGGAACATGAACGAAATGGTTATCACGTAAATTCTATGATTAGATCGGCATCAATGCGCGACTCTGTTGCGAACCCACAACATAAGATAGACATTCGTTTGGTCGATGAAAAGAAGAAAAACATTGAAAGAAATCGACATATCATAAGAACAGTTGCCGAAGCTGTATTATTCTGTGGACGTCAGTGCATTGCCCTAAGAGGAGATAATGAAAGAGTCGTGGAAAGTAACACCGTTACGAGTGACGGCACACATTACAAAGGTAATCCGGGAAACTTTCTGGCAGCCCTACAGATGATTGCGAAGCATGACGAGGTTCTTCGACATCACCTTGCTAGTATTGGGCTCGCAAATAGGAATTCTAAATATACCTCAACGAGAATACAGAACCATATCATCACAATCATCGGCCATGATATAATCCGCAGTGATTATTACATTATTGTTCATTACAGTCCGAAAGAAATTGAGTCTTAGGATAACAATGCAGAACAACTTATTAATTACTGTCAATCTGTAGTTTATGATCATTTTCTCTTATACGCATACATTTATCAAGCATTCGTCATTGTACTGTTTTAATTGGATTGTAATTTACTTTATCGTTCACATTCTGTACATCATCGTGTCAACAATCGTGTTTGCTTTTATCAGCGAACACATTCGACCTTCCCAAAAAATGTAGACACGGCCTACCGGGGAAAATATAAACACTGAATAAATAATGATGCTCTTAAACACCAAGGGCATGAAACATTTACCGTTCATATTGGATCTTCTGAACCGATTAAATAAGACCTCAAACTGTGTAAAACGTCGGAGCCTCGAGGGGGCTTCGGGGGCAGCCCGCAAGCCCCCGGCCATTGTTGGTCCCATCACTAGCAATTCGCACCCCCCCATTAAAAATCCTGCGTACGGCCCTGTCAAACTAATCACATAGACTGGTTCACCCATCATTGGGTATGTAGGCAGTTGAAACAGAAGGCTTATTTTTATTCTTAATATAATCTGCATTTACCAAATTGTAATAAACTTGAATTTATTGTTGGAATACATTTGTGTGCGCGCGTGTGTATGTATGATGAGTTCCTGGAATATAAACATTTTGAACTGAAAGAAAGCTAATTTATGGTATTTCCAAACTCATTCCATTCTTTAAATACCCTCTTCATCCTTACTACTGTAATACAATACACAATCCTGTCTAGTTTGGCCAATATTCTGTGCATCTATAGAACAAGGCCTAAAGCTGAATTTAAAAAGAGAATACAGACAAGTCTTAATTTGAACAATAAGGATGTAGGAATCATGTTGACTCCTCAGGCACCATAAACACTTTCATGCATTTTACATGTAGCCAGGAAAACCTATTCTGCTTACATGTAAATGCAATCCTGCATGAGTGGGAAGTGAGAGTGCAAACAACAGTGTTATCCATACAAGGAATCATAGCAGTAGCCTACAATTAAATTAGACGTTTGTATATATAATTTAGTACCGCTTCGCTCCTCATTAGTTGTGTGGTATTTCCCACATGGAGATGTCAGGTTTGTCGCTTTATCTACTTGCAATCTGCAAGGACTTGGTGTATATTTCTTTTGCAAAAATGTTTTTCAACAACATTTTTACCAACAACCTCCTAATGAGGCCTCTAGCACATAGCTGCAGTCAGCGTAGTGAACTTAAGTGTGAATGTAGAGGTGATAAGTCTTTGGAGGGGTGAAGGATTTAAAGATAGGTAAATTAAACCGCTAGGTTTTGTAGCATACAGAGAATGAAGCTCAGCATAATTAACGTTCCTTTCATTGAAATGAGCTGCTTGTCACATCACTGATGTTGAGGTGGTGGTGGGGAAGAGAAAGTTTATTTTTTGTCATTTTTTAATTTTTTGCCTCCAAATACGCAGTCAGTACACTTTGCAGTGAAATCTGGTGAAGCACTCTGAGATGTCTCAAATTACATGAGGCATTATATCAAATGCAAGAATTATTTATTATATATTATTAGTATTTCTGACTGTACAATGAATGCCTTTTTTTCTTGACCTCCACCAATCCTAATTTACATATTACTTAAGTAGATATGCCATTCCATCAACACTTGATGCCAGTAACTCCACTAAACACTCTGAAGATTGACATTCCACTGAAGGTTTCATAAAGCACACTCATATGTGTGTGAAATTAGAGGAACAGACCACAAATGGTTTTGCAAGCCAATAACATTGCCTGGTTACTTTCTTGATATTATTTGAATGTTAACAATTCGTCACTGCTTTAAATTCCTTTGCCCGGAGGTCAGTCCTGCTGAATTAATGGAATACTTTATTCTAATGCTATGTTTGACTGTTGCAGCACTTCTGATGTGGATGAGTAGGAGCATTGCTGCCGCTGCCTTGGTGTACATTAAGAGATTGACACTACTAGTTTCTGAGAAAGATCAATTTGAGTGGGAAAGTGAACTACATCCATTGTAAGGGTCTAATTTCCACTGAGGCAAACATTATTGAGGGCTGCTTGAGAGAGAGATCAATGTATCCATGTGGAGAGCATCGGAGCAGATTTAATTTACTATCACAGTGAGGGAGTTGTACACTGTAAGCTATTCAGATATGGCAGAAAAGCTACATTTGCCATTCAGAAAAAATGTACCATAGAATATCTGAGAAGAGCATAAAACATGTAAGCCTTTTTAACTAGTATATAATGCATTATACAGTTAAAAGGTTCAGAAAAGAAGAGGTAATACACTGAGGTAACTTATATTTCTTTACACTTTGGAATTTGGATTTGAATTTGCCTAGACAAATGCATGTCTTGTCTTCCAGCTATTCAAAGTGATTCCTCCTCATATGTTTGGGCAGTCACAGGATAGTTCCAGGTCCTTCAGGACCATAACATAAAAGTGTCCAGAAATCATTAGTAAAATGGGCATTTTCAGTGGTGTGGGAAGTGGAAAAGTTTACAAATGGCAGTGTCTCCTAATGTTGAAATCTAACCGTTTGGAAGAATAGAGAAAACTTTAATGTGCATCTAACCCATAGCATGTCCGGTCTTAGATAGTGTTTTGCTGACACTCAGTTACAGCATTGAAAAAGTGTTCCAATCTTCACTTCAGTGCCAGCATAGAGAGTAAGATAATCGGGACGGAGTTACAAGACAGTTAGACATTTGAAGGGTTCAGAAGCAATATAAATTGAGGACTGAAGACAGTTTCGCTGTTTTTCACTCCTTCCTACAGATCTGTTGTCCATTCCTTTAAGTATCCATTTTAAAAATCTGGTGAATGATGGTAATTACAGTCTTGTGTGTGTGGTAAACAGTAATTTTCGGTGGTGCTTTGTAAAGGTGAGTATTGGTTGATGGAGGATGGAAATAGCTGGAGGTGATGAAACTGTTTTGAAATTGCAGCACTGTGTGTTCTGAAATGAGCTGACATTCAGCAGCAGAGTAGCTGAAGCGCCGATTGAGCGATTGGAGGTGATGTACAAATTGATATACTTTTTACTGATTGAAATCCTCTGGCGGAGGGTTGAGTGGTTCCTGATCACAGCTCCCAGGTGAATTTAATTTCATGTTTTCCTTGATGTCACATGGTGTAGGAGTCCTGAACTTTTTCTTCCAGGTGGAAGAAGGGTGGGGGGATCTTTTGGTCATCTGGAGAGGAGAAAATGGTGACTGAATGATTCAGCAATTTGGACTATTAACATTGTTAAGCATGCAATGAGAACAGATGCCCATTCAATCCATCGATTGTATCTTTCCCTTAACTCCAATAACAGTAAGTAAACCACGCAAAGGAAAAATCTTGGTCAAATGTTCCTCATTGTTCACTAGTATGCATTCCTCTTCAGGATTCAGAACCTGTAACGTTTGTGAATCAAAACAGGAAATGATCTTTATAAAGGTATGGGATCCTTGGCTTTATAAATAGAGATATACAGTACAAAAGTGAGAAAGTTCTGATAAACCTTTATAAATCAATGGTTAGGCCTTAGCTGGAGTATTGTGTCGTATTCTGGGCACCACAGTTTAGGAAGGATATCAAGGCCTTGGAGAGGGTGCAGAGGAGATTTACAGCAATGGTAACAGGGATGAGGGACTTTAGTTATGTGGAGAGACTAGAGAAGCTGGGATTGTTCTGCACTTTGGGATGCCCTCCCGACGTGAAAGGCGCTCTATAAATGTAATTTTGCTGTTGTTGTTCTCTTTAGATAAGGTTATGGGGAGATTTAACGGAGGTGTTCAAATTATGAAGGGTTTTGATAGAGTAGATAGAGAGAAACTGTTTACACTGGCCAGTGGGTCAGTACAACAACAACAAAATTGCACTTATATAGCGCCTTTCACGTTGGGAGGAGGTCCCAAAGCGCTGAACAGTCAGGTCGGGACCCAAGCAGGGGAGGAGTGGGGGGGGAGGGTCAGGGGAAGGAGAAGGAGAGTGGGAGAGGGGGAAGAGTTAGTGGGGCAGCCGAAGGCGAGGTCAAAGAGGAAGGTCTTGAGACACGCCTTGAAGGAGGAAAGGGAGGAAGCAAGGCAGGGGGGCTGCGGGATGAAGTTCCACAGTATGGGAGCAGAGCGGCTGAAAGCCCGGCTGCCGATGGTTGGGTAGTTATGGCGGTGGATGCGGAGCAGGCATGAGTCTGCTGAATGGAGTAGATGGGCGGGCTGATAGGGAGACAGTAGGTCAGAGAGATAGACGGGGGCAAGGCCATGAATGGCCTTGAAAATGAGAACAAGAGTCTTGAATTTGATCCTCTGGGTGACAGGGAGCCAGTGGAGACAGGCGAGGGTGGCAGTGATGTGGTCGCGAAGCCTGGTGCGGGAGATTACACGAGCTGCAGAGTTGTGAATGATCTGTAGCCTGTGAAGGAGCTGGGAAGGCCAACAAGGAGAGAGTTCCCGTAGTCGAGCCTGGAAATGATAAAGGCGTGGATGAGAGTTTCGGCGGCTTGGTGGGTGAGGTAGTGGTGGAGTCTGACAATATTACGGAGGTGATAGAAGGCTGTACCGGTCATGGAGTGGATGTGGGGAGGAAAGATAGTTCGGGGTCGAACAAGGCGCCCAGATTGGCTTCGAGAGGTGGAGAGAGCAGCCTTGAACGCTGATGTTGTCAGTGACTGATGTGCGGAGGCGCTGACGTAAACCAATCAGGAGGGCCTCCGTCAGTAACCAGGACATATAGATTTAAGATAATTAGCAACGGAAACAGAGGGTAGATGAGGAGACTTTTGTTTTACACAGAGAGTTGTTACGTTTTGGAATGCACTGTAAGGGTGGTGCAATCAGATTCAATAATAACTTTCAAATGAGAATTAGATAGGTATATGAAAAGGAAAAAATTGTAGCGGCATGGGGAAAGACAGTTGGGTAGATTGGCACAAGCACGTTGGGCTGAATGGCTTCTTTCGGTACTGTAATATTCTATCAAAGGTTTATAATTGGTAAAGAAATACCTGTATTAAAATGAGTTTGTCGCTTCATGCTTATTCTCTCTTTGAAGAACTATCCAATCAGTACCCCACAATTTTCCCTTTTCAGGTACCTATATAATTCCCTTTTGAAAATTGTTATTGAATCTGCTTCAACCACCCTTAAAGGCAGTGCATTCCAGACCGTAACAAGTCTCTGCATAAATAAATGAAAAAATAAATAGACAAACAAGTTAATAAAAAAACTCTCATCTCCCCATCTGGTTCTTTTCATAATAATAATAATCCTTGCATTTGATA
The DNA here is from genome assembly GCA_035084275.1 of Hydrolagus colliei. Lineage (NCBI taxonomy): Eukaryota > Metazoa > Chordata > Chondrichthyes > Chimaeriformes > Chimaeridae > Hydrolagus > Hydrolagus colliei. The sequence continues at coordinate 10,650,110 of CM068748.1, forward strand.
TAGCGCTTTTCACATCTTCTGGACGTCTCAAAGTGTTTCACAGAATATACTGTAAAGTGAATTGCCTGAATATTTGTGGGTGAACACGGCAGTCAATTGCACAATCGGTCATGGATTGAAATGACCAATTTTTTTTTGAGGGATTATCAGGCGTTTGGAGCAAAGAAACTTGCTAACGGTTTCACCTTGCCTGGAATCGAACCCAGGTTTCTCGTTTGCAAGGTAAGTGATCTAACTGAGCTACAGGACTCCAAAATGAAGGATCACTGTGTCATCCAAAACACATTTTATCCCTGCCTGAAACATCTAAATCTCTGCATTTAACATTTTGTTCTACTATTCCCAAAGTCAGAGCTATCTGTATCTAACTTGACATTTCATTTCTGTTGATGTAGCTCTTTAGCCTTGAGGTGAGATAACGATCAGTGTTTAGTATTATCTGTTGAACAAACATGAGCACTTCTATATATTCGAAGAATACACATGCTCAAAACTAAATCCCTAATCTAAAAAGTAAACCTGATATTAATCTTCACATATAGTCATTGGGAATAAAAACTCAACGCACGAATAGTACGGAATTAAATATAACCTTCAACCCTTTCTGGCAATCTCCTTTTCAGTTTAAATGCACAAGGTGTATGTTGTTGAACTAGGTGTTTGATTGAATCAGTATATTGGAGAAAAGTCTTGTGAAGGAACTCTCAACCTTATTTCAGTGGTAGTGCATTTTTTGGGTGGCACAGTATGTAATAAGTTGAAGTATCACAAGGTTTGATGCATGATTATTAATCGTCACTTCAGCTGTATTATTGCGAGGATGTGCGGAGCAGAGATCCAGCATGTGCAAACACTATATTTACCCTCTTCCTGCTCATGTACCAGGGCTTAATACATTGTACTGGGGGAGGGGGGGTACTATGTTGTACTCGGGGGAGGGGGCTTCCTGTATTGTTGTAGGGATTTATTAAATGGGCATAATAGCTTAAACATTTTAAAAAATAAAACTGGGAATTAAAGACACAATGCTGGTTCAAAATAATACACAATTTCAAAGTCTGAGGAATGTTTGCTGGGTGATGTATTGGGAGTTCAACCATGGATCTTAACTTGAAGTGTTTGACTGTTTCAGTAATCTCCTGTTGATAGCTGCAGAGTGCTGGATTTTTAAGTATGGTTATTGTGATTAAGATGGCAGGAGGGGGGTGGCTGGGGGAAAGAGAATAAGAAATGAGTACATTTGCTACCAAATCACCTGATTCTATTCACATGGGGTTGGTGACTCTTCAAACGCAAAATTGCATGTATTACAGTCTTGGTCTGCCTAAAGGAATGGAATGAGGCGTCTCGGTGGATTTTCTACAGCTGCCAGAGAAAGCTGTTGTCCTGTTCAGGCATGTGGCTGATTTACTATAGCTGATAGAAAATGTTCAACCTGATCTTTACCTTCTGAACTGCAGACAAAGTTTTGGATCATGCCATACAAAGCAAAGGTGGCGACTCCATGTTTCCTTGTGATTCTGTACTGAAATTGTAAACAAAATTACCATTTTTATTTCCAAAAAACCGTACACGAAACAGAAAAATAAAAATAGGTCAAACCACTTTATCCCCACTTAAATGCCTCCTTCTATGCACTTCTGCTCCTGTCAATATTTATTTGGAACAAACGCAAACACATTTCAATCGACAAATTTAAGGCCACAGAGAGTTTGGAAGAGGATGAGTCACCTCAATTGCTTTCTTCCTGCCTGTTCCCTTCCCAGGGCCATTCTCTTTTTCTCCTAAAACAGTGATTATCAGTGCAAGATCTGAGAGGTCTTGAATCAGCTCTTCAGCCCACATTTGGATGACAAATAGTGTATGACACAAAGGCAGGGGGAAAATTCAGTTGTAACATCATTATATTTCACAGAGGTAAGGCTATGCACAATGTTATTACTGGATTTGCACTCAGCTAGGTGTGAATTAGATTTTCATAGATGCTGGCCCCCTTAGTTTCCTTAACTAATAACTGTTTTAATGTTTCTGACTTAAACAGTAGGATGTGTATCAGGTAGCATGGAGAAAAAGAGGCCAATTAAATAGCTACTCTTGTGCATCATGACCATGATAATAATACTGTACTTGCATTTGATATAGCGCTTATTACATCATTGAGTCATCTCAATGCGCTTCACAGAATTTATTGTAAAGTGCAATGACTGTATATTTTGTGGACAGAAGTCTTCCATAAACAGTTGTGGATTTTTGACCCAAAAAGTTCTGTTAACGGATTGTTACCCTGGAAAGTTATCCGCCAATCAATTAACAACCAGGTTGCTATGCTGATATGTAAACACAAGTGTGTGGGGAATCCATTGATAAATGCAGTATTGATAATGGTTAAGAGAGAATTCCTGTGTTGTGAAGCTCTTTAAGGGCAGAAAGTAATGGGGTTGGGGGAAGGGAGGAGAACAGCAGATTTTTTTTTCCAAAATAGAAGGGCAGAAAGACTTTCATGCAGTAGCTTCAAAACAACAAACATCACAACTTTCTTTGTTTAAATTTTTTTAATAAACTCATTGAAATTCTATATACTTCATCAGGAAGATTTCCTGTGTAAATCATAAGGCAACATTTACTTCTCTGTAATCTGATTTTCCTCTCTCATGACTGTCCCATGTGTGGGGTAATTGTAACACTGTTCAAGTGTTGTGTTGGTGAATGATGTGCTCTTTTATCACTCTGCTGAATGTGGATTCTCCACATCCCTGATGCTGAATTATTTCAATCCCTAAAATATCAACTACTGCAAAGAATTTGGCGAGGCTAGGCTGACCACTCTTTCTCTGCCCCCACACTCTGGAACTCCACCCGCAATTCCTTTGCCTCGCCTCCTCCCTCCCCACCCCCGCTTGGGATCTCCTCCCGACGTGAAAGGAGCTCTATAAATGGCATTTTGTTGTTGTTGTTATGAGAATGGTGCACCAGTGTAGGCATAATCCTTGTGACTCACTGCTATATTTTAATTCATAATAATTATTATAATCCTTGGATTTGACATAGTGCGTTAACATGTGGCTGAGATGTCTCAAAATGGTTCATAGGATATAAAGTGGTTTGACTGCGTTATGTGGGTGAAACACATCAGCCAGTTGTGCACAACAATGTCCCATGGCCAGTCATGAAGTGAATGACCGATTTTATTTGGGGGTTGTTGGCCAGGTTACTGGGAGAAACTCCCTTCTCCTCCATAGTTGGGTCCTGACCCCTGACTATTCAGCACCTTGGGACGTCCTCCTGATATGAAAGGTGCCCTACAAATGTAATATTGTTGTTGTTATTTTTGAATAATTCATAAAAATATTAATATACAATAAAAAAAACAAATACATAAAGTCATTAAAGTTCATTTGCACTTTGTCTCTCCCCCAATTCTCAGTTTTGGCTTTTTAGAAAATCTATTTTGACCTTTTGAATTTATCTATATTATATGTTTGTCATATTTCATACACTCACATAGATTGCTGCCTTACCATCTGTCTTGCAGTTCCACATTGCTACTTGACTGACTGTTCCAAAGACAACTTTAAAGGCTATAGAGTCATTGGGTTCTATGTAGATTATTTTTTTGTCTGAAGGGGAAGTTAAGAGAACTCCTTTCTGTGCAAGTACTTTAGTTCGTTTGCTGGCAGTAACCCAAGACCTAACAATATGCTGCGTATCGAGTAGCCTGCCCAGCATATCTGCCTGGAGACAAGAAATGGTTAATTTAAGATCAGCACTGACTTGGAAAATCCGCATAATATCTGCAATGCCCCCTCCCATCCTGTATTTATTTATATGTAAACTTAACACATATTCGTTATTTAAAGAGCACTCTACCCCATATTTAAAGCTGGCCTCAAACATTGAATCACGTTATGAATAAATCTCATTCACATTGGATCCTTTATTGACTGAAAGGAGGGGGTGTTACCTCTCGAGTGAGGGCCCTGCTTTGCACTTTCAAACTAACTTTTCCCATAGAATTATTGGACCATTTAAGGGATAAATAAGAAGCCAGCACTTTGGTTTGCAAGGGAAAATTCTCTAGAAGGTATTGTAACCTAGCTACAGAACACAAGCTGGTGGCAGTGACATCACCCTTCCCATAAATAAGAGGTGGAATCAGAAATATGTTGGTGGTGAGAAATGAAAAAGTGCTGGATAACTAAGTTGATGTTTCTTCTTGGTTAGAGCAGAAGGCGGTATACAGTGGCTCCATTTGTTTGAGGATTAATATCTCCCATTGACTTTACTAAGCTGTACACACAGACTGTGACTAAGGATGCAAGTGAATGATCATCTCCGAGTCTCTGCCAGTGACAGCAGATCAGTGTTGTGTACCATTTTAAAAAAAATTAGTGAATTTGCTTTGATTCATGTCGGCAGTAACGTGCATTTGCATTGATGCCACTGAATTTTCTCGTATCCAGGGAAGCCATTTTGGGCAGTTGCACCTGTTTAACAAAAATGATTGCACATACAGGGTGTCAAAATAAATTTCTTTCATATGTAACTGATGTGTTTTTATTAAGAAGATGGTGGATATTTTTAGATGAGTTAAAATATAACTGTAAATTGAATTTAAATCCTTCTAAAAGATCAATCTCATTACAATTTTGAGAATATTCTTCTGTGACTAATCTTGTTAGAAGAGTCCCATGGCTGATCTCATTAAATATGTTTCAGCATATATTGCGAATATTTGCCTAAAGATTTCACCATCTTCAGTGAAATGGCTGAACGCAAACAATTTGTTTAGTATGATTATTAGCTCCGCTCGTAGACACATTGCTCATTCACTTGTTCCAGGCAGGGCAGCTCATTTATTCCACCAACTTATTGAATCTGCAACCCTTTATTGAGTTTAATTACTTTAGAAGATCAATTCCAGCCAGACTGCTTTTCTTTTCATGGTAGTGAGGAGGAATGATCAAGGGAAATTGTGGCATATTTAATGTGAAGTCCCGTATTGGTTAGACAACTCGTCTGCAAAGCAAGAGGACCTGGGTTTGATTCCTCGGGTAGGGCAAAACTTTGGGCAAGTTTACTTATTTAACACTCCTTTGTTTATCTAGCAGTAAGTAGGAACACGGTTATCAGTCGATTGGTGGATCACTTTTCCAGGGGCAATAATTCCTTCAAATAAGTAAAAATAAGAAGAATTGGTCATTCAATCCACAGCTGTTTGTAAGCAATTGGTTGCTGTTTTTTGCTCACAAAATATGCAATCAATTTACTTTACAGTGTATTCTGTGAAGAGCTTTGAGATGTCTGATAGATGTAGTAATGGACTATATTAAATACAAAGATTATTATTATGATTTTAATGTTGATGTGCTGAACTTTTTTAAATCTACATTTGGAAAGCAAGTGAAATTGGATTGCAATTTTTGGGTGGTGGGGGCAATGTGGAGATTAAAGATTCTTCTTGTAGTACCTGCTAATGCTGGTCTGTTTCTGGATTGTTGCCAATGATTCCTTGCGACTTGGTCCTTTGAGGTTTACAGTTGGTGCAGTCCACCTCCTGTCCCCATTGATTTCTAATTTGTAGGAACAAGCCGGTCTTCCAATCAGACACCAAAAGGCCATTTGATCCGTGGAACTGCAGTGAGCTGGAATCAATCTGAATTTAAAATAGAAACGCAGTTTGTAACCAGAACTTCTAATGCACCTGTCTTGTACTGATTTAAGCCATTGTCCATGCTAGAAAGAAGATTTGTTATATAAAATTTGTCATTGTCTATTTAAGGTAAAAAGGTATTTGTAACTGAAACTTGTTTAGAGTCACTATCTCACATTCTTTAGATCCTCAAAATATTAAATACATTTTGATTTATAATAGCTATATATTCTATACCTCCAAGACTTAAAATTGTAAGTTTGGCTTGTAAAAATATTTTCTACTGTGAATCACAGAACAGTTTTCACTTCACCTATGTAAAAAGCACACTGAATATGCTCAGCCTGATATGAAATAACTGTTCTGTAAGGGAATAGAGCAGGTAGATTCTGCAGAACCAAGGGGACACAGCAGGATCCATCATTAACTAACATTGTGTATAATAGGATCCACAGAGAGACATCACAAAAGTTTACATGGCTGACTATAATTGCAGTTCACACCAACCTTTTGAAATTCTCTGAAGTGCTGCCATAGTAACAAATTGTGGCAGAAGTTTTGTTAAATGCATTTTGATATAAAATCTGTGTGTTGATCTACTTAACCCTTACCCGCAGTGCTTTCCTTTTCTCAGTTTGTCACTGGATGTCTTAATAATAATAATCCTTGCATTTGATATAGTGCTTTTTACGTCTTCTAGACGTCTCAAAGCATTTCACAGAATATACTGTAAAGTGAATTGACTGTATACTTGTGGGTGAAATGTGCAGCCAATTGCGCACAGCAGTGTTCCACAAATAGTGGTGGATTTAAATGGGCAATTTTATTATTGTGGTTTTTTTTGAGGGATTATTATTAGGCATGTGGAGTAAGGAAATTTGCCCAAGGTTTTACCCTGATCTGCCTGGATTTGAACACAGGTCTCATGCTTGTAAAGTGAGTGCCCCAACCACTGAGCTACACCAAAAGGAGTTAAATCATTTTGTTTATGTTGTCTAGTTATGGTTAGTCACTGGAAATCATGTATTCGGCATGCTTCTCGGGGGTGAGATATTTTTTGCAGGCCTCCATATTTCTGTCTACTATTTCATTTTATTATTCCCTACTAGACTTTGCCACAAACGGTCACATTCACTGGCATCGGATATTTTTTTCTGGAACTGAAACCTACACGATCCTCCACTTCCACCACCAGTCATACTGGAATACATCTTTTCCATGCACTGCTTTCCTCTGATTGAATCCGAGACTGGCAAAGATGATTGATCTTCATTTGGGAACATACTTTTTCTTTTGAAAACAATTGTGTTCCTATGCTTTCATTCTGGCATGTGTGTCGCAACTCCCTGTGTTCAGAACTGTTTTTCTTAAAGAGAGGGGAGTGAACAGATTTCTTTGTGTGTGGCTTTGGTCAACACCTATTAACAAACGTATATTTTCGTTGCTCTCTGTGCTCCACAACATTTCCTCAGGGGTTTTCAGACTTTTATAGCTGAGGTGATAAACGATTATAAGGTGTCAGAGATGATCCATGGCTGTATTATCCAATTTATTTCTGATTTTGAACTCTTATTTTGTTTTAACAATCCCTTTAATTTTGATGAAAATAGAAATGGCAAAATAAAAAGATCTGAAGTTTTTATTCGAAGAATAAATGGCTTCTAGAAACTTTTAAGTATAAATAATACGTAATGGGTCAGAGCTCTGAAATTTTTAACCATCACCTTGGGATATCACCTGGGTTCAATGATTGTTTTTTACAGAAGTCTATAAAGATCCTATATGCAATGTATTTGGGCAATTTGAACACTGTGCCTAGTTGTCACAGCTCCATGGCACAACTGTACACATAATTTAGCAATAAATTGACGGTATTACTTTGGCCCCAAGGATAGCAAGTGTGGCAAATTAAACTGTCAGCTATTTTTAATGTACTGGACTGATGCTGGTCCTTGAGAGACCACATAAGTACAGTGCCTCAGTGCAGTAATTGTGGAGTATTTCCGATATGTTCATGTTTTTGATATAAATTAGGGAATGGTAGGAGCTGAGAGTTTATCTTCATTTCAGTGTGTTTGCCTCCAGGGAAGTTAAAGATGAGAGTGTTCATATCCAAATAAACTTCAGTTTGGCACCTGAAGCTAGTTGCTGAGCGGAATTGTTGGGACAAATGTACTTTACAGTATATGTATTCTATAAAGTGCTTTGAGATGTGTAGCAGACGTGAAAAGCACTATGTCAAATGCAAGGAATATTATTATTTTTATATGTAAATGAAATTCTACAGTAAGGAGGCATGTTGTAATTCATAAATTGTAATTCTTTTTACTATTTCATTTTATTGGCCATGAACTAGTCATACTTCAGTCTTATCAGTATCTGCAGCAGAGAGGGAATTACATTAGAGAATGCATTTGGACAGTTATAGCTAACCGAAAACAGAGTAAAAAGAAAATGGATATACAAGTCCAACAGATAACAGAATGCCTCTGGGACTTTGTGGATGAGTATGGATATCTCTATGTGGAACACTAACACTAGCTATTAAATCACTGAGCTAACTGTACAGTAGGGAACGGCGATTAATCGGTTTTTCGATTAAACCCGATATGATTTTCAGATCGGTATGCCGATATGGTGATTCTAAAAAAACTGTTATATCGAGAGATTCGATTTTAAAAATATACATCGTTATATTTTTAATATCGTTCCTGGCAATATATCAATATTGTTGGTATTATCAGTGTAATGCGATCTTTTCCAGCTTACCTTGTCGCCGGCATTGCAACCTCCTAGATCTAGAGCATGGAATACGCGTACATTCGGTGCGCGCGCACAATTAACGGGCGCGCACATCCGATGCGTGCGCACACTTTACTGCGTATACTCGACGTGAGTCGTGGCGTCTTAACAAAGTCGCATCGCTGAAAATTGTAGTTTGAAAATTTACCTTTCTCATCATGGGGAAAAGAAGCCCCGTATGGGACTACTTTGAAAACAATGCAGTCAGTAATGGTGTGTATAGATGTACAGTTTGCAAGGTCTTGGTTAAGACATCTGATTCGAGCACGAGCAACCTGCGACAACACATTAAGCAGCACCACCCGCCCAGCACGCTGCCCTCAGAGCGAAATCATTGTCGACAACAGCAGGAAGTCGAACCAACGCTTCGGAGAAAGCGACAGGTAGTGGGGCCAGTGCAGCGCAAACAATTCCTGCTTTATTTAAGAGGAGAACATTGTACCAGAGAGGGGACAAAAAGTGGCAAAGTATCACGAACGCTGTCACTTTTTGCATAGCAAAAGAGAGCTTGCCAATGGCGAAGGACATTAATTCAGACTTCAGACTACATAAAAATAAGTTGCATTTTGTGGCTGTAAGTGTTATTTTTGTGTGTGAGAGAGTCAGACACACACATAGACGCAGTGATAATCTGGCTTCTAACTCTAACAGTAAGACTGTCTGTCTCTCTCTTTTCTATTGTAATAGATCTCATTTACACGTGGACATTACATGCTACTTTCAAGCAAGAAATGGAGGAGAATAAATCTCTAGATTTTGTTTTTGGTGTGTGTGTGTTCTATTTTGTGTTTAGAGATGGAGGGAGAGAAGGAGAGGGGAAAGTTGGGAGAGAAGGAGAGAGGAAGAGAGGAGAGGGATAGAGAGAATGAGAGGAGGAAAGGAGGGAGAGAAGGAGCGAAGGGAAAGGAGGGAGAGAAGGAGAGAGGCGAGGGAGGGAGGGAGGGAGAGAAGGAGAGGGGGAAAGTTGGGAGAGAAGGAGAGAGGAAGAGAGAAGAGGGAGGGAGAGAAGGAGAGGGTGAAAGGAGGGAGAGAAGGAGCGAGGGGAAAGGAGGGAGAGAAGGAGAGAGGAAGAGAGGAGAGGGAGGGAGAGAAGGAGAGGGGGAAAGGAGGGAGAGAAGGAGCGAGGGGAAAGGAGGGAGAGAAGGAGAGAGGGGAGGGAGGGAGAGGGGGAAAGTTGGGAGAGAAGGAGAGAGGAAGAGAGGAGAGGGAGGGAGAGAAGGAGAGGGGGAAAGGAGGGAGAGAAGGAGCGAGGGGAAAGGAGGGAGAGAAGGAGAGAGGGGAGGGATGGAGGGAGGGACAGAAGGAGAGAGGGGAGGGAGGGAGGGAGAGAGGGGAGGGAGGGAGGGAAGGAGAGAAGCAGAGGGGGAAAGGAGGGAGAGGAGTCAGGGAGGAGACAGAGGAGAGAGGGAGAGTGGAGGGGGAGGGAGAGAAGGAGAGGGGAAAGGAGGGAGAGAAGGAGAGAGGGGAGGGAGGGAGGGAGAGAAGGAGAGGGGGAAAGGAGGGAGAGGAGACAGGGAGGAGAGGAGGGAGAGAAGGAGAGGGGGAGGTAGGGAGCAAACAACATTGTATAATTCAACAGACCTTGACACCAACATTACAAACTTTCTGGACCTAGAGCACGCATTTCGAAATGTGCGTGCACCGCGACTGCGCGCGCATCGTCAGTGCGGACGCACCGTCAATGCGCGCGCACCGCGACTGAGCGCGCACCATAAATGCGCGCGCGCCATCAATGCACGCGCACTTCGAATGCACGCGCATGCGCAGTATAAAAACTCGATAGATCGGTTTAAGCAGGTATAAGCAAACCGATATATCCATATCCGGAAAAATCCCATATCGCTGTTCCCTACTGTACAGTGAATACAAATCATTTGGAAACCAAGCACTTCCTGGTCATGGTCCAGGAAAATGTTTGGTAACAGTAATACAAAAGAACTGTCTAAGTAAAATCATGAGTGAATTCAGAGTTACTTTCTGAGGTGGAGCCTTCTATATATTCACAACCCATGGTATGATTAAATGCTTCCTGATCTCAATTCTAATTGTTGGAGTACACATTTTGCTTGTTTTCAAACATTGTTTAAAAGCGGAAGACCAGGGTTCAATTCCAAGCAGGGCAAAACCTTGGGCAAGTTTCCTTACTCCACCACCTGATTATAATCCCTAAAAAAATAAGCAGTAAAAAAGAATTGGTCATTTCAATCCGTGACTGTATGTGGGACACTGCTGTGAGCCATTGGCTGCCGCATTTTGCCCATATATATACAGTCAATTCATTTTACAGTATATTCTATGAAGCGCTTTGAGACATCTAGAAGATGTGAAAAGCACAATATCAACTGCAGAGATTATTATTATATTGTCAAGGAGAAGTCAAAAGTTGGATTTCTAAACAGGAACAAGCCCACCAGTCCTTTCCCTCCCTCTTTCCAGGAAAGCTCCTTCACTCTACTTATCTTGCTGTCTTGTGACAGAGCAAGGTGAATTGCTATGCCAGCGCAACAGCTGGCAGAACTGTAGTTTTCTACGCAGTATCATCTGGTATATGGGCTGAGTAATTACTTACATATATTGGCACCGTGGTATCTGTATAGCAATGAATTGTCTGAGTGTCTAGCTATTTTATAAACGTGATCCTCTTTAGAGATTCGACTTGTGGTGTGCATGCGCGAGCATGCTTCCCATGTCTGATACAGCTCTTGGTCACTCCTCATTGTAAGACTGGTTAGAAATGTTAGGGACTCCAACTATTGCCATTGTAACCATTTTGTAAGGTATGGTTTGTATTATCACTTAGGAATATGTCTTTAGTCATACTTGCTCAAAACCATTATTTCTGATTGGTTAAATATATAGACAGTTATATATCTCAGAAGATTTTTTCCTACCTACATTTTGGATGAGGTAACAAAAGGCACAACAACTATAACAAGAACTGAGCTGCTGTTATTTCGGTAGTGTGTGAAACAAAGTACAGTAAAAGGAATCAATTGGAACTATAATGGAGGTGAAGGCATGAGAAACAGACAGATATGATCAAGAACCTGCACTAATCAGTCAAAAAAATAATCTTTCAGAAGCTCCAGTGCAAAAAATGGAGTCATCACAAAAGTTGAATCATTCTACCATTGTTGTAAAAAAAAATCTTCCTTGAGTATTGTATTAAACAAAGGGCAGATTCCTGTATAGCTTCTGTGATTAGATTTCATCTTGGAGTAGCACTTTATTCTTTCTATAGCATTGTCTATCATGTCTTCTTAACTAAGCTGGAACTTATGTGAAGATCAATGTGAATCGAGATAAAACATTTCTAAAGAAATGTCAGTAATTATAAATTCTATAACTATTCACACTCACTTGTACTGGAGTACAAGTACTGTATACTTATCAGCGAAAATCACAATTGTTAAAGGACGTCCTGTGTGTAAAGGGTCAATTTAACAATGCAGTGACGAAAAGAGTAACCTTTTGGTTTCTGTACCGTACACCACATAATAGATTCTAAAGGTGTATAAAGTTTTCGATGCCTTGAAAATGTCAAACTCTGCAGAGTTTGTTTTGTCCTCGTAATGGCCTTTGGGAAATAACGTTCATCAAAGGATACTCCAATACAAACTCTACGCAGGTAAACACGTGATTGTTTTCCTTTCATTTAACATGCCGGGCACCCTCTTGCTCACGTTTTGAAAGTAAGCTAGTTTTGTAGATATATACCACGTCGATTATAGTTCTAGTTAGAATTGTATCCTTTTGTAACCTGTATTTGATTTTAGTTAAATATGTACAGTGCGATATAAAGGGTTATGCAATAGCCATTCTTGATTTCCACACACAGTAATTCCAGAGACATCCTGGGATACCTTGAACTAATTTCATTCTTTAACATTGCAGCAGAATTCAATGTTGCATTTCATGATCCCTGTCCCTGCATCTCTTGTAGCAGAGAACTCTTTTGTTGAATGTGAATTGGCTAGAATTCTTCAAATACCCAATATTTATCCAATTTTGCTTAGATTCTCTGTTTGGAACAACTGAATAATTATTTTTGCAAGACAAAGTATTTGTATGGAACAATACAATGTTTATTGATCATACTTCAACTTTTTTTAATGGATGAAAACTGACTCCAAGGGAAAGTCTCCATCACAAAGAGAACATGTGGTAGGGCAATTTGCTCTGAGTTCTATGATAAGGCAGAGAAGTTACTCAGGGAATATTCCAGCGATGTAGTGGCTGTGAAATCGTGTGACTGTTACTTGCAGCTCCTTTTAACAACAACAACAACACAATTACACTTATAGAGCGCCTTTCACGTCAGGAGGCTTTCCCAAGGCACAGAACAATGAGTTAGTCTTTCAATATATTATATTCATTGTATAATTGACTACCAAAATAGGGCCTTTGAGGATTTCTCAGATCGTTGTGTTGAGGATATCATTGAGCTCAGGCTGCAGTAAAAGCATTGTCCTAAATTAATTTGTTGATCACATGGTGAATAAGAATATTGATAAACCTTTTTTTAACCCTTTTCTAAAGTTAACTTACAGAACGTTTTCATAATAGAAATGTAAACACATACATAGAATTAGTGACACAAAACTATGTTTTGCAAAAAATAACTTTCTCAGAAAAGGCTACAAAGACCCTTTACCTGCTCTCCCACCCCACTTCTCCCTTTGAATGTGATAACTATAACACATCGCCAACTAGTATGATATGTTTACAGTGGGATTCTGATAAAGGCTGTAATAGTTCATTAATTTATGGATTAGTCTATCTCCCTATGCCATAGCTAAGACTGATGACCTTCATAATGTGTCTCATATAATTGAATCTTACAGCTGTAATTTATAAATAACTAATATTTCAGCAATAATCTTTCAAATGGTGCCTCTTAACAGAGATAACTATTGATTGAAATTATCTAATACTCCACGGTGGTTCCTGAACTGCTGGGACAATGGCAGGTGGAGGGAAGGAATATGTGTGGTGGCTCAATAGAAGTGTGGAGATGTGAGAGTGAATGTTTTTCATTGGTGGTTAATTGCTGTACTCTAATCCCCATCAGTATTTACACAAAATATTGTTTCTAGAGATGAAATAAGTGAGGCAGAGATGATGATCTAGGAGATTGTATGAAGTCTGTTAAGACTATTCATTATATTAGACAAGATTCCTGATGTAAGAACATTCCTGCAGTGTCTTGACAAGTGTAAATAGTTATTCGGTTGCTTTATTTGTTTTCTCTAAATAATAATAATATATATATATATATAGAGTAAAACCTTGATAGTCTGACATTCTGAAAGCAGGCAACTCCGTAAAACCAACAAGATTTCAAAATACAACAGTATTTGATTGTTTTCCAATGTGCGGCAAATCTACTGGAGTTTGGAACAGCTGCTTGTAATTCCCGGCGTGGCCGCTCTGCCAACCGGCGCTGTGGGTGGAGCTCACACATTGTTTGGCTTCAGTGTTGTGTTTACAGCACATGTGGTATATGGGGCGGGGTTTCCCCAGCATTTCTAGGTAGGTTTCTAAACACCGGCAAACTCTGAAATCCGGGAGGTGAGTGGGCCCAACCGTGCCGGATTATCAAGGTTTTACTGTAAGATAATATTTTATGGTCATTAAACTAAGGTGTTTCAATCTACTGAAATTAAGCATTTTTCACCTTTGCACCCAGTGGCAAGTATGATTTAGGTTAAATGAATACTTCCTCTACCCCAATACCCCAATTGCATTCCACACATAAGCATTCCTTATAGCGCAAGTACTGTACAGTATACAGGCATCTAGAACATTCAGTATAGGTTCATGTGGGTGATACTAGGTACTGTATAAGGGATTATAAGTGTTCACAGCTTCTAGGATTTTCGATTGGAAAAGAAAGATCAAAAGGGGATTTAAGATCTCATTTAAGATCTCAAAAGTCTGCAAGATTTTAAGCGGATAAATACAAAAGAATATTCCCACCAATTGGTAAATAAATAACCAAGGGAATTGGATAAATATTTGAAGGTCAATAATCTAAAAAAGGTATCAGAAAAGATTGGGAAATTATGATAACAGTACAAGAGTGGGTATAGGGATAGGTTTGAAGGTCTAAATTACCTTCTTTCTATAGTGTAATGTTTTTGATTGTAGTTTATCTAGAATATCTGGGCCACACCAGTGTTCTAGGCATGTTATGAAATTAGCCCGTAGAAATTTGCTAAGCATATTCATTAAGAATACCCGTTAAACATCCACTGCTTTCGCAGAAATTAAATTCTCAAAAAGAGAGTTGTTCAGTCAAAATATGAGCAATGTTCCATTCATCCAATATGCTGCAACACATCATTGTACAGTATTGGCAAACTGAAAATACAGGTATTTGCCCTGAGGAAGAAATTGTAGCCATAGCAACACAAGAAAGGTAGTTACACTGTTCCCTTCATTTGTTTCCTCGTGTCATGAAAGGAATTGAACATAATTCTTTCTATGCTACAGGAGAAATGGAATCTCACAGAAGTGCTCTGTCATCTGGACAATGGTCCTGGCTCGCTCCTTCAGTCAAACAATAGATTAGTATTGAGCAAGCTGTTTTCTATACTGGATACTCTAAAAGACCCATCCTCAATGAAGTGCTCATCTTGTTTATCCGTATTGAAGTGTACAAAATGCAATTTTTTTTTATCTACACGTTATTTTTCAATATTATATTATTCACCCATATGGAGATGTTGAAATAATTTTCAAAAGGAGCAGGGAGATTCTCTGACTGTCCTCTCCGGCAATAATCCAGACAAATTGGTCATTCACTTCACGATTCTTCGGGAATCTTCGTGTGTGTAAATTACTCGTTGCATTTGGCAGCAAATTTACAGCCCCTATACTTGATAGCAGGTATCTATGGAGCACTTTACAACATTTCAAGTTAGATCCGTATCAAATACAAGGATTATTATTTTATTTCGCATCTTTACAGGAATAGTCCACCCTTCCCGATACTTTATGTTTGGTTTTGAAACTAATTGGGCATCTGTCAGCCATTGAGAGCTACTCTATGAAGCACAGCTTTTTAACACTATTTCATCCTTTTGAGAATATCTGATAGTTGTAGATATTTTAAGAGAATTCCCCAAATCTCCAAATACTGTATATCCAAAATGCAAAATGTTGCAGATGCTGGAAATCTAAAACAAAAACAGAAGTTGCTGTGAACACTCAGCAGGTCAGACAGCAACTGTGGAGAAAGGAAAGTGAGTCAACGTTTCGGAAGTGTTCCCAGCGACTTCTGATTTTGTTCCAAATGTGTCCAATTAGTCTTCATTATCATTGAAAATGCTGGAAAGCCAAGTGGGAAATTATATAGAGCAAAAGAAGAGACATTAAACTTCTAATTTGGGATTCCCTCAAGGGGTCATGTCTGACAGCTTTTAAAACGGGATAAAAACAACTTTAAACAATTTGCTTCGCTGACTAACTGAGTGACTGATGCCTGTAAAATGTTGGGTGGCCATGGTTAGATGCTGAAACAAAGATTCCAGTTATGGAGGTAACCAGGAAGTTTAGCTGAAACACATTTTATATAAATTTGAAAAAATATAAAAGTGCAATAAAAGGAAGAAGTGCAAAGTATATATTCTGAGGTACAATTTGAGAAATGTCTCAGTACTACAGATATAGTATATTGAATGTATATTGAAAGGAAATATGCTGCATTTTATTTGTGGTGAGCTGTATTTTTTGTCCCAATAATACCACTGTGCCTCAAGCTTTGAGTGAAAAATTCCTATTGAGCCCCCTCTTTTCACAGTCCATTCAAAAGAAAAAGAACCATAGACATTTACAACACAGTAGGAGACTATTCAACCTATTGTATTTACATTTGTGTTTGCCCCTCCAATGACCCAACCTTTGGCTAATTACTCCCCCCACCCACTTTAATAACCTTTCCTTGTAGGTTCTTATCTAATTATCCTTTAAAGACCTCAATAGATTGCTCCAAAGCCATTCTGGAAAATATTCCATATTTTGATAAATCTCAGAGAAATCTTTCTAAACGTTTCCCTTCCCTTTCACACTCCTAAGTCCTACCTTATCATGTAAGTCAATTCAATCTCCTATAGAAAAATGCTATATGGAGACTTTCCATTGACATTGAAGTTTGCGTGCCACTTTTTAACCTATCTGCTAATTCCATCCAGATCTTTTTGTGCTCTGTCTTGTATTTTAGCACTAAGTAACTAATTAGAAGACTTGCTTTCCAAGTCATTTATAAATAGATACACAGCAGAAGAACATTTTTCATACCATTGCCCTCCAGTTGGACATTTTCCATTTGACGTCAGGTCTGTTTCTAATTGCTATACCAGTTTACAATTCATTCATTTTATGATCAAACTTTTAAAGGTACTGTACAACGTACAGCACTTTATAAAATGTCTTCTGAAAATCTTAGTTCATTTACTTACTCATAGATTTCTAGTAGATTTGTAAGGCACAACATTTCTCTTCTAACCTATTAAAAGAAGCTTTAATGGGCAGATCTTGTTTTGTACCTGAGACGTGGAGTGGGAGAACGATTGACTTTTGCATTCTCCCATTCCTTTGGCTTTAGGTTGTGAAAGTGGAAAGAAAATTAAATTTCAACAACAACA
Source organism: Hydrolagus colliei (assembly GCA_035084275.1). Classification (NCBI taxonomy): domain Eukaryota; kingdom Metazoa; phylum Chordata; class Chondrichthyes; order Chimaeriformes; family Chimaeridae; genus Hydrolagus; species Hydrolagus colliei. The sequence continues at coordinate 10,667,210 of CM068748.1, forward strand.
ATCTATTTTTCACCCTCAAGGCAAATATGTATGAAATAAATATTCATAACACTTCTATGGCTTTATCTAGAGGTTACTTATTTAATGAAATATCAGAGTTTAAATATAATTTAGCATTGCTGAAAGTACACCAGACTCTGACTGGAGTAATCTTGTTACAGTAGAAAGCCTTGGCTGTACACTCCACTAAACTCTGGCAAATTGTCTAATTTACTCATCCGTTCCATTAAGTACACACCATTAAAAGCATGTATTAATCCTGATTGACAGATTTTGTGAAAGTACCGAAAAACTAAATGATCTCATCACAGTCCATTTATATTCATTAATGCTGTAAATAGCTCTACAACTGTTTATTTTTCCTTTCAGAATGGAGCAGGAAATTAGCAGGAAGTTTGCTAAGGCAATTCTGTCAATCATTGTTGATGTACTTTATTTTTTATTTGAACAATTTTGTTTTCATTTCAATGGACTGCAGGTGAATACATTAACTTGAAACTCTTAATTATCTACCCAGAGACGCAAATTGCAATCAATGAGATCCAGCACCGAGTGTTGTTGTTTAGCATTGCGCAACAGCCCCAGTCAGTTTTGTACTCGTACATCGACACTTGGGTTTATTCTGCTCCAATAAAGCCACGCTCCTTACCTAATTCAAACTTTGTATTAAAATATTTGTCCTTTTGAAGTTTTGTGACTGTACTTTATTTTCAGCTTTTGCTATTTATTTTTAACTATAAGTCTGATTTACACATTTTTATGCCATGTTAAAACAGATCTATGTATACTACACAACATAAAATACTAATTGTGGTTTCACTGAGTACTGTAGTCTCTACTTGGATTTCCTAAGCATTCTACAATAGGACACTAATTGCTGGTAGGCTGTAGAGTGCATAGTTTTGAGTGGTACTTAAATGTTTCTACTGCACTTAAACATTTAATGCTCTCATCAGGCAATCACTTGAGTTTGTTTTTGAACACATAAATACAGGTAACCAGCATACTTTTCAAAGCATAATTCATTTATCTATTATTTAGAAATCATTAAGTTCATGTTTTGATATCAATCATATCCAAGTAATACCTATACAGCTTCATATAGTAATAATAATCCTTTCATTTAATGTTAATAATAATCCTTGCATTTGATAAAGCGCTTTTCACATCTTATCGACGTCCCAAAGCGCTTCACAGAATATACTGTAAAATGAATTGACTGTATATTTGTGGGCGAATCGCAGCAGCCAATTGTGCACAGCAGTGTCCCACAAACGGTCATGGATTGAAATGACCAATTTTATTATTGTGGTTTTTTTTTGACGGATTATTATTAGGCGTGTGGAGTAAGGAAACTTGCCCAAGGTTTCGCCCTGACCTGCCTGGATTCGAACACAGGTCTCCCCAGCTTGGTCTCTCAGCTTGCAAGACAAGTGCTCTAACCACTGGGCCACAGGAGCTCCATTTCCTATAATGTTATTATCTTTGTATTGTAATGCCTCAAAGTTCCACAGGATTTATTGTAAAGTGGCAGTGTTTGTACTTTGTAAGCACGTGTGGCAGCTGATTTAAAGATAGCAAAGACGACGATGAACTGAATGACTAAATTTATCCGAGGGTCTATTGATTGGGACACCAGGATAAACTCCCTTTTTTCAGATATGCTTATGAGATCTTTAACTCGATTAGGCAGAAGAGATATCAGTTTAACATTTTATCTTCTCCAAAGGACACTTCATCTGAAGGACAGCTCCTCCAACAAAGCAGCCCATCCCCACTCTCGCCGCACTACATTGAATGTCAGCCCAGACAAGGAGCTCAGACAATAATGTGTACATATTGCTAAATTCAATACATTGTATTTTATTAGAGCAAGATGGTCCCTTCAATTTTAGAACCAGTGCCTTGGTATTAACTTGGCCCCCGCTTTCTTTTTTCCTCTTTAGGGGGGAATTTTGCCCCGTATCACTGTGCCATTGATTTCTTATTTCACTGAAGGAGGCACCAGATCTCTCAGCTATCTCCCTACAACATGTGTTTTATATTGATTAGTCTAGTGCTCACTTCACTATAATTAGACAAAGCGAACTCAAGGGAGTGAGTGAGTCCTTAAATTAAACTCTCGGTAATTCTATGCCAAATTGGTGTACTTTATTTTTCAGAAGAATCTATCATATTCCATTTTTTTTAGATTACAACTGAATTCTCAAGACCTAAAAATAACATTGTTCTAGAATAATTATCCTCTAACTTCGTGAAATATCAATTAAACACAAACAGTGTTACCTTCGTGTAGGCAAAGTATGATATCTTATTGAAGGTAAAGAGGGCTTGTGATAGGTTTTTCCTTTAATGTGCTGTGCAATAAGTCATTTCATTTCTGATATTGCAAAAAGAGACTAAAGTGGCATATAAAAGGGGGGATAGGTCAAGAAAAATTGTGGTATTGTTACAGTTCCAAAAATAAGCACACTTGATTCTTTGTTCGTCATACCTTAATTGATGTAATTGTCATTGGACAGATTTTTTCCTTGTCAAAGAGATAGATGGAGAGTTGGGAGAGAAGGAGTTTATGCCTATTGATCTATCTTACAGCTGCCAGAGTTGTCTTGTAGTGAGTGAATAGAGAAGTGCTAGTAAAATGGAAACATTGTGATTCATTGACAGTTAGCATTTATATCCAATTTACAGCAACTAAAAGACAAAAATGACAGGTAGCATAAAGCACACACTGATTAGTGTGTATGTGTGAGTGCATTCAACAATAACTTTGGCAACTCACATTTTATACTGTGTACAATAATAATAATCCTCGCATTTTGATGCAGCGCTTTTCGCATCTTATCGACGTCTCAAAGCGCTTCACAGAATATGCTGCAAATTGAATTGACTGTATATTTGTGGGCGAAATGCGGCAGCCAATTGTGCACATCAGTGTTCCACAAACCTTCGTGGATTGAAATGACCAAATGTTATTATTGTGGGGGGTTTTCGGAGGAATTATTATTTAGGCGTGTGGAGTCAGGAAACTTGCCCAAGATTTCACCCTGAACTGACCTGCCTGGATTTGAACACAGGTCTCACACTTGTAAGGTGAGTGCTCTAACCACTGAACTACAGGAGCTCCATATTGTGCTCATAGAGCTGCATGCGTACTCTATGCTTACTATACTCAGATATAATATTTTGTATGTCAACTAATGAACTAACTGATAGTAGTGCAAGGAAACTAAATAAGTTTGTCACACCAGTGGATCTCACAGCCATTGGTTGTATTTAGTTCCTGTATGGACAATGATTACATTTTCCTTCAATTTTATGCCCTAAATTACAGATATTGATTTGACCAAAATGAATGACCTATTACAGTAATGTAAGCTTGCATTTGTGTCACCGAATAAAATCCTATTCTGTCCTCCCACCACCCTCCCACCCCACCACATCCACCTCACTTGTCCAGTAGTGGTTGGATGTACGTATTTATTGTGAACAACCCATTTCTCTGCCTCCAACCACTTCCCATTCCCCTGCTAGTTTTCATTTCAGAATATCCCATCTTCCAAGGTTAGAATGTTACACCAGATGTAACGATGAATAAAATAATTTTGATTCTTGTCTTTTCCTTCTGTTACTATAAAGATTCAAGAAATGGGGGAAAACGTATTTTGGGGTCTGCCAAATAATATTCTGCTGGGTAAAAGTTACCTTCTTAAAACTGTGAACAGCAATTTTAATATCTGGGTGAAAATCTTGCATGCCAATGCGTTTATTGTTCAAGAGGCTGGTGCATCCAACCCAAAGTGGCCCAAAATAGGGCAGCCTTGGGCACTCATTTAAAAAGTTCCAAACTGTTTGCACTTTAATCATTTGATCACTGGAGGCCAGTTCACAATACAGCACATACACATCTCCTTCTCAGAAGAAGTACTGCACAATATGGCACGTATACATTTCTTGCACTACTTTAACATTCAATCTCTTTTCTTCTCTTTATGTCGGTCTTCCCAGCTCCTCCCTTCGCAGGCTGCAGATCACTCAGAATTCTGCAACTCATGTACCCTCCCATACCAGGCTTCGCGACCACATCACTCCCACCCTCGCACGTCTCCACTGGCTCCCCATCCCCCAGAGGATTGAATTCAAGATCCTCGTTCTCACTTTCAAAGCCATTCACGGCTTTACTCCCGCCTATCTCTCTGATCTACTGTCTCCCTATCAGCCTACCCGCACCTTCCTGCTCTGTGGCCACCGCCCTAACCGCCCAGCCATCGGTAGCCGTGCTTTCAGCCTCTCTGCTCCCACACTGTGGAACTCCATCCCGCAGCCCTTCCACCTTGCTTCCTCCCTTTCCTCCTTCAAGGCCGGTCTCAAGACCTTCCTCTTCGACCGCGCCTTCGGCCCCCCCCCCCATTAACTCTTCCCCCTCCTTCTCCCTACCCGCCCCCCCCCCCCCCCCCCCCTCCACCCCCGCTCAGGTCCCAATCTGACTGTTCATCGCTTTGGGACGTCCTCCCGACGTGAAAGGCACTATATAAGTACAATTTTGTTGTTGTTGTTGTTGTATGTACTGTATCTGCAATCTTGGCTTTCTGCAGGCTTCTTATATTGTCTTATAAAGGAAAGCCTTTCTTGCATTTTAAACATTTTATTTCATATGAATCGAATACTTTGTCATTGAGATAAGCAGAGAACAAAATCAAGAGATATTGAATTAGGGTGGATTGAGTTGTTCAATATTTTTCAACCCAATCTCTTTACTCATATGATCTGCATTCCCTTCATTAAAGATCAAAATGAAATTCAATTATCTTGGAGTCTGTGGAGTTCAAAGGTTTTAAATTCGCCTGCTATACCTGCCTTAATGGCCAGAGCTCTGTGTAAACTACACAACTGATTAGTAATGAATAAAAAATAAGCCTTTTTTTAAAAAAAAGCATTGGCATACAGTACTACATAAAGTTACACAAATATTACAGCATGGAAACAGGCCATTCAATACAACACTCTCTAACTCAGATTACTCCTCACTAGCCTCCATCCTTATTGGTGTTTGCAGGCAAAAGACGGGACCGTTTGCAACAATTAGAAGTTGCTAGCTGTAACATTTTAATCCCAATTTTCAATTTCGCAAAGAAATGGTGCAAAGAAAAGGAGATAGATCTCTGGTAATATTAATTTTATCAGAGCAAGTAGCTCCTTGCCTGCAAACACCTTAATGAGTCAGTGAGCACAGAGTTTCTAACCTGTTCATGTTGCAAACAAGCCTTATTGTTAAACTGAGCAAGTGTCTTGAATGTTTAAGCTTAGGAAATTGTGTTCCACTTTCTAGCCCTGTCATCCTTCAGCATAAAAATATGTTTTTAAGTGGAATAGATAATACAGCAGAGGAGCATGATCCCATCACCTCTGGCTCTTAAGGTTATTATCTTGCTGAGAGTTTCCTTGATAACATGGAACTCTGAATGAAACTAGTTTGAAGAAATTCCATCCAAGTCACTGAACTACTGAATGAAAAATTGCTTCTAATTAAGTGATAACTCGAGCAAAGAGACCCCAAGTGGTCTTGTAAGAAAACGAACCATTACATATATATATATACTGGATATATATGCATTAGTTGCTCTGATATAGCATTGGAATAGCATTGAGACATATGCTTGAGGATGCTATACAAATGCAAGTTGTTGTTTATGAGATGTTTTGAAGATGTGATATGGTTCTATATCACCCGCATTTCCCCTCCATTCCTGTGGACCATAGCTAAACAGGTTTGTACGTGGAAGCTGAACAACTTTAAACAATCATGAGTTAATCATTTATAGTAAATGATTATTTGACTTCCATCTGTGGCAAATTCGATTTGCATGGAATACAAAATTATCCTCCAGGAGATATCCAAAAATCGGTTGTCCTTTCCCAAGTTATTTCTATCTTTGCGGAAATAATATTGCTGCTCTTCAATATTTCAATTACATTGGAGTTTTTTAAAATTATGAAAAGCCTCCTTTTGGAATGGCTCCCATTGAGGATTGCAGCAATTTCATTACTCCACAGTAATTACAATAAATTCTGTAATAACATCATACTCATAATTGTTCGTTCTTGCTTTTAATTGGACTCATGTTCTGAAGGGCAGTCTACCTTTAAATCTGTGAGCTTAAGGGAAACATGTTGGGCAATGAGCTGTATCTGCTTGTCCCCAAGCAGCCTACTGTGGATAGCTGATAACACCTCAGTGACTCCAAGCTGTGACCCGCACTCAGCAAAATGATATACGTTTTCTATGTGGGCATTGTGTAGGCTGTGTAATATTAATAACAATACTCTCCATCAAATTAGAAAAAGCAGACTAACATTTTCCTCTCTGCCCTTCCTTTCCACAACCCTTCCCCCACCAACTCCCATTAAATTTGGTCTTGAAATCTCGCTTATAGTAGCAAAGATGAAGCCCTTTGTTATGAACCAGATACTTTTCTATGGGACATCAGTTGTTACTGTCTGTAGACGATAGACTTGTGCTTCTTTCATGAACTGTTCTGCACTAGCACAAAGTGGCAATCTACACTGGAAGAGAATCAATGAACCATTAACGGAGGGTATTCTACTCCACCATCTACTTGTATTTCCCAAGAATTGTCTTTCAAAGATCACTACAGGAAGATGGTTTCTGTCAATTTGATTCCTATTGTCTGTAACATAGCCACAGTCTGATTGCTTTCAATGTAGCAGCGGCTCTTGTAATAAAGTTTCTACTTTTGACATTATTGGAGAACTGGCCAGGCCACACTCTAGATCTTTAATAATTGTTAAACAAACCATTATTCAACACATTGGAGTAGAGTTGTACTTGTGTTGAGCTTTCCTTTGCTTGTTCCCCACCTTGTGCCTTGACAATCTGCAGTTTAACTGCAGCTCCAAATCAGTCTATGTCAGACACAATTCAATCAGAGTTCATAATATAATTGTTTCATAAAGGTGCAGTGGCACTTGATTTGCAAATAAAGGAGAAGACAGCAACATAACTGAGGTGTAAATGTGGTTGTTTTTTTAGCATTCGCTCCATTCAAATCTCCTATGAAGCTAAGTTCATGAATTTGTATCCCACAAAGAGCCATAAAGTGAATGACTAATTTTATTTGTGGGATTGTTGGTCAGGACACTGGAAGAAATGCCCGTCTCTTTTCGATTGGTGCAATGAGATTTTTAACATCTACCTGAACAGGCAGATAGGATTTTGGTTCAACATAAATCTCCACCCTTCACTTGTACGACATTCACACCTTGCATTCAGCATTGTGGATACATCAAGAATGTCAATTCTTGTCTCCTAGTCAAAGCTTACAAGTTAAATTCCGTTAGTTGTTGTACCTTGTCCTTACATTGGATCAGCTGAGTGAGTTTGAGTCCTTAGGCTGTCTATCATGCAGACCTGTTTCCTGCAGTTGGGTGATTTTAATCCATTAGCAGTCAATCAATTTAATGGAGTACCATGTGGTCAGATAGACGTCAACATTTCAATCTGAAGCCAGGTGGCAAAGATTGGGGTACTTGCCATCCAGATTATACTGTTTGAATTCATCTTTTGGCAGACAATAACGGAGCAATAGTGAGAAATCTGATGGAAAATCTCTTTGGCCTAAACATTTTACTCTATTTGTGGACAAGTAGGATTGTTTTGCCCTCCATTGAGATTGAGGAAAAGGCGGTTGGATGACCATCCCTGGTGGATGTACAAGTAAATTTGTCCTATCGTCCCTACAGTAGAAGATGGAGTACTGATGGTGGGCTGTGGCTTGAATGGAAAAAGATCAGTTTTTTAGCATAAACTATTCTGCACCACTTGGAAATAGGCTTTTATGATCAGTTTGAAAAGAAATCCTGTATATTTTTTGACCTCCAAAGAAGATTTAATCACAAGCTAAATGCAAGGGTACGGGATTGCAACCGTCAATAAAGACGAGCTCCCTGTGCAGAGTTTCTTCTCAATTTAGAAATGGTCACTCAACAAGTTTTTACTGACCTTCTTGACACCTCATCCCCTTCCTTGTAAATTAAACCAGTCAAGACCAACAGTTTGATAGATTAGTTGAATACACTGTTGTGTGGAAGATCATGATGTCAATCAAATCCTTCATTGCTTGCACTGTAATTTAAAAGAGAACCAGGTTTAGGAAGCCAGGGACTATGATTGGTACTGCAAAGTGCAATTGAAGTGGTAAGCCTTGAGCAGCAATGTTGCCGCAGCTATGGATATTTATGGTTTCTTTTCGATAACCAATCAGTGTTGACATTGTTTCAGATGCAATGGAGCAATCCTTATGTGGAGAGGTCGACCCGTTCAAATCTATCTATAGAAATCAGCTGAAGCTGCAAGGTTATTCAGTATTTTACTGATTAAATTAACATTTCCACTGTACAGAAGAGGGCATCAAGGGAAGAAAAACAATTTACCTCTTTTTGCTTATTCAGCTGAAATGTCAACACTCACAAATGATTTCAGTCTCACAATGGCGAGAGAAATTGTGAGAATGTCTCTTTACATATTTGGAACAAAGGTTGTTTGTAAAATGTAGCCATTTGATGAGACCATTTCTACCTTTTGAAAATAATCTACATCAGCTGTTTGCTGTTTAAACCCAATTTTTTTTAAAAAAAAATAAACATACATAAGGTCCTTTTGGTCATCCTCCTTACGTGAAAGGCGATATACAAATGTAATTTTGTTGTTGTTGTTGCACAGAGTTCTGTTTGCCATGATATAAGGTCCTTGAAGCAGTACATAGGAGAGCAATGCAGATAATCCGCAGTGTTAGAGGAAGGAGGCATGCACATATTGTTAACGGCTAAAGTATATCGCTGTATTTTTACATACAGCAGTCTTAAATATTAAAACAATTGCAGTAGGAAATCAATTACCCCACAACTTATGTAAAATGTAATCTTGTAAATAGTAAAATGCACCATTCTATAAAAGTAAAACAATGTTACACGGATTGCTTCCTGAACTCAATCATTTAAAAGAGAATTCACAGACCATATGAATGTCATTCAGGTACTGTTCTGCAGTACGTCTTTCCACAGACACCCCTCAGGCTTGATTGTTTCTGAGCTTCTCCCCCAGGCTCAGTTCACCATCTTTGTATTGCAGCTGCGTAGGTGGAATTCAGAACTCTCTGTGAGCACTATTTTAAATTATTTCATGTAGTTTATTGTTGAAGGAAAAGATTTACACTCTCCTTAATCTGAGCTAGAATTAAATAAAGGTCTGAGATGAAAGAACACTGAAGGATGGTTTAGGCAAAAGGCTGGGTTCATTTAAGAAATGGCATGATGCTACAATGTTCCTTGCACCTTCTCCCTTCATGCTCAGCATCCAGCGCTCTGTCTTGTAAAGAGTTAACTATACCACCCAGTCCTTTAGAAAGACAAGGCCTCTGTCTCTGTCAGATTCGGTCTTGCAGCTGTAAGCGCTGCACCGTCAGGGAGAAGACCCCTGTATCACCTCTGTCCAAGATAGTGTGAACCAAGTGATTTGAGCTGACAAAACAGACCTACTGACTGAATTAGAAGTGACCTTAGGTTACACACAAAAAATTGAATAATAGATGAGAGGGAACTGGGAGGCAGAATCTTGAGTGTGAGGTTCAGGTGACAGAGTAAAGCTGAATAAGATACAGTTCTAACTCTTTGCTCTTGCACATCAACTCATGGTTGGCTGGTTTACAGCTTTTCCAACTCAGCTAACAAAATATTCCAGTCAAAAGTTGAAATGCTTATCTATCCCATACAAGCTATTTAGAAAATCAAAAATGTCCTTCCCTCATCGAGCTTGTGCATAATTATCTTTTGAATATCAACTTTTATGGAATTGTGCACTGTGATTTTATATTATTATTTAAATTTCACGGATCTAAATCCAAATTAATCTGAGCATTCCTTTCTTAAGATTGGTGCCATATAAATGAAGTTAACCCCATTTAAATACTGTTATTTCAATCATTTTCTCAAACCTCTTTTTCTTTTGTGATATTCTGAACTGTTTGGGGAAATTCAGCTTGGAACATCCATCGAGGAGATAGCACTTTTTTTTACCAAGTTCATCATAAGAACATACTGTACTAAAAACAGAGTGAAACGAGAAAAGGTTATTTAGCACATCAAACCTATATCCTTTAATGGTCACATGAACTCATATATGGTACCTCAGTTTATGTAATAATTATCCTTACGTCTTCTAAATGTCTCAAAGCGCTTCACAGAATATACTGTAGAGTGAATTGACTGTATATTTGTGGACGAGACACGGCAGCCAATTGTGCACAGCAGTGTCCCACAAACGTCATGGATCGAGTGACCAAATTATTATTGTTTTTTTCTTAAGGGATTATTATCAGGCGTGTGGAGTAAGGAAACTTGCCCAAGGGTTCAACCTGCCGGGAATTGAAATCAGGCTTGCTTGCAAAGTGAGTGCTCTAACCACGGAGCTACACGACTCTGCAGTTTGGGATCTCATCTGAACTTTGGCAGTTTGAACAAGGCAGTAATCCCCGAATAATGTATTGGAATGTCAGCTGCCCTAGATCTGTGAACTCAAAGTCCCGATGTGAGTCTTGAACCCACAATCAAAGACAAGTGGTGCATTAAGCCGTCTTGTTAAAAATGTGGAAGATCAGGAAGTAAACCAAAGAGATGAAACATGAAGAAAGTTATTTGGGAGCGAAACTTAAGTATCTAAGGAAATGTAATCTAGCAATCGAATCCTAACAACAGATGTAATTAATTTCCACTACATGTTAAATATTGCTCATTTTGTCTCACTACAATTATTAGCCTATCTGATGTTTCGTTTATGTTTTATTTATAAAAGTGTAATTTTATGCAACATAATGTAGTTTGCAGTAAATTCCCTGCAACGGAAATGTCAAATGTATGGTGTGAGCTCAGTTTCTCCACTGCTCAGATTCCTGAAGTTTGCAAAACTTGGTATATCCCAGATATAATAGGATCAGGTATTCTGGAAAATGTGTTGAAGGTTCATAGGGAAAGCTCACCAAGCAGGAATTCATTGTTCTGGATTCATCTTCGTGATGTTTGTTATTAGCAAGGCAAAGTCCTTGCAGGCTAATTAAGTCAATTATGGTTCATATTTGAATCTTGGAGTCGATGATGAATATGACTCGATATTTTGCTGAGTGAGAGCCCAGATGGCAGAGTTCTGTGGGATTTGTTGGAGAAGCTGCAACTGGATGGAATGACAGGAATTAAGGAACCCACTGAAGAGGTGCTTCCGAGGGCTGCAGTGTTTTATGTTTACAAATGGTGTCAGTTTTAAAAGCTGCACTAAGTTGTGGAAGATTGCTGATGACTTCAAAAGCAAAGGGGAAAGATGAAAAGGAAAGAGAGAAATAAAATGAAAACAATGTACGTTTTTAACAATATTACAAACATGAAAAATAAGCATTAAAAAATGAGTAATTTATAAATATTCAAAGCGAGCTTTTGGCAGTTAAAGAGTTGTCTACATTAGGCCAAACAAATTGAAAGGAGCCAGTGTTTCCATATAGTACACTGAGGCAAAAACTGGCTATTCACTTTTTTGAGGGTTCATTCTATACCCAGTGTAGGAGGGATGTTTGTGAGAAGGATGAGCCAGTTGAGGGGCTGGCATTGATTTATCTGTGTATCTGAAAGGTGCCACAACTGTTCAAATGGGGCACATCTCTCATTCATATCACTTACTATGCAGATGGTGTAGGACTGTGCAATGCACTTACCAATGCCAGCTTTTACACTGTGTACTTTGTATTTTAAACGGAGGATTCTCTCCCAGAGATCTGATAACTATAATTCTCATGATTCCTTGCCTGATTTTGGAGCTCATTTGCTTGCATGGAATGCTTCCTTTGTGCAGATCAGCTCTCGGATCAGGTACACATTAAAATCAATGCAGCATTATATTTTTTGATGGTTTAAAATCAAACTCTAATCCCCTTTGCTTTCTCACAAATACATGGTCAGTGTTTAAACACTGCACTCAAGGATTTCCGGAAATGTCAGGAACCTGTTTAGAGAATTGTGCTGTCGATCTTTGGATATTTACCATTGGATTTTGTAGCAAAAACGCAATTTTAATGTAGAACACTATTTACAAGGTTTTGGCATTTGGTCTATTAACTATATCTAGGGACATGCTACACTAAGAAGATCTGAAGATATTTGGCGTCTCTTCCTCAGTGAGTACAAAATAATATAATGGCAATGGGATATTTTCATAATCAACCGCACATTATTTTCTAAACTTCTAGGGTTATGGTCACAATCATTCAATTTCCAATGTCAATTACAGATAACGCAGAACCCAAACTAAGCCTTAACAGCATCTAGTTACTCCACATAGACATTGATCAACCCTGAAGTGGTTATAAGCCAATAATCTAATTGGGTTTTTATAAAGAATCATAGATATATTTCAGCCCCAGAAATCCACAATACTCGGGATAAAACAATTCATCCCTGTATATTTCTTCAAAAGATAGCCAGTCCTTCCTTCTTAATTATAAAACATCTTCCCATAACTATAATAAATTGGTCATTTCAATTCACAACTGCTTGTGGGACACTGCTGTGCGCAATTGGCTGCCACATTTCGCCCACACATTCACTTTACAGTAATTCTGTGAAGCGCTTTGAGACATCTAGACAGCGTGAAAAGCAGTATATCAAAGGCTAGGATTATTATTATTACTATAAAGTGTGTGATTGAGTGATTGGGAGCTATTCACTTTCTGTTTCTGTGACTTATGATCAAGGCATTTCTATGTTCAAACCTTAGATCCCATCACTTCATGCTAGTTCACCAAAAACAATTAGTGGCAATAGGGATTCTCAGTGCCAAGACTGAGCCGAAAGATGATTGATTTCAATGCAACTTTTTTGCAGCAGGATACCGGGCACTCTGTGATAGGATTTTAAATTATTTTCTGCTAAATTTTTTAAAATGTGTGTGTGTAATGCAAAACAACCCTAGCATTGGATTGGCAGCTTAGAGGATGTGAGTTCAAGTCTTGAAATAGGGCTAGAATCCACAGTCTTCTGACTCAGAAGTAGAAGTGCTACAATATAGCCAGGCTGACAGTAACATGATGTGGAGAAAAGCCAGGGGAATGGACCTAAGTACATCTTTTTTGAGGCGAGATGAGCATGAGTGGCTGCCTTCTGTGCTTTAAAATTTCTGATTTTATGTTTCCAACCCCACCAGATGCCATTCTCATCAATGAGTCAGCAGATTATTGGTTCAAGGCCCAAATTGGGAATTTGTAGGAGTCCAGACTGACAGATTCATATACAGTGTATCCACTTTAAACCTCCAGCAATTGAGCCCACGCCAGCCCAAATTAATCAAATTGCATTGTCTCCCAGGAATGCACAAGACCACAAGTTACAAAATTGTTTCCGCAAGATGCAGACCCATTTCCTTCCAGGAAACAAACTAATTTGTTCCATGTAATTTTAACTGGAAGATGTAAATTGTCATCTGAGTAGATAGACTGAGAGCAGACTACCTGTGGAGTAAGAGAGAAAGATTTTTTCTGAACTGGAAAAGAAGAAGCAACGTGCCCAAGAACAAATTTTTAAAATTTATGTTTGTCTTGAAAGATTCTGTGTATCTATATGCAATCTATAACCTGATTGCATTTGACTTCAACTATATAATCTATATTTGTGGAGTTTGGTAGCTCAGTGGTAACTTACTCCACATGTCTCTGTTTATCTAGCAGTAAGAAGGAACCCGGTTGTTAGTTGATTGGCGGATTGTTTTTCCGGGGATAATAAGCCTCCAAATAAAATTTGGTCACTCAATCCATGACTATTTGTGGGATACTGCTGTGTGCTATTGGCTTCCATGTTTTGCCCCAAAATATAAAGTCGGTTCACTTTATATTCTGTGAAGCACTTTGAGACGTCTAGAAGACGTGAAAAGTGCTATATCAAATGCATGGATTATATAATCTAGCTATTCCTCAGAAGTGTGGAGAATTGTACTCTAACTTGTGGTTTTCGTTGCTGGAGTCGTTCCTGCATATTCTTCAATTCTAGTTTTATGTAATGTAATTGAACTGACATGTTCTGTGAAACTGTAAATTACTGCTATCGCTTGAGATAGAAAATAGAAATAATATATTTCTGGCATTTGATATAGCACTTATCGCATCTCAAACTGCTTCATTTTATTTCTGCAAAGTGTCACAATTGTATTTTTAGGCTAATGTTACAGCCAGTTTGCACACCACGAGATCCCATAACAGCTATGAAATTGAATTGTTTTTAATTTGGGCGAGTGTTGATCATAACTCTTACGAGAAACTCATTCCCCTTCATGGTATGGGATCTTTAACATTCCCTGAATAGACAGTATGTCAGTTTATCATCTCCTCCAAAAGATGGCATCTTCAATAATGCAGTGCTTTCCCAACACTTCATTGAAGTGTCAGCCTAGACTATGAACTTCAGCTCTGAAGAGAACAGGTAATTGTTAAAGTACATTGTTTGCGACTGGGTGGAGAGGCAATGTTAAATTTATTCTGTGTTACATCCTCCTCTGTATCAGATGCCAACATAGTCTGATACAAATGAATCTGGCATCTAAAGAAAGTTATCTTGATCCACACAGAAAAATAATCTTGGAACTGTCTTCGGACCTTCCTAATTGAAAAATAACACCAGACATCACAAAATGAATGTACTATGTGCTTCCAATCTAATCTTTCAATGATGCATCTAGCCAGTGGAAATCATGGAAGGAAAATTACACAGTATTTCATGGCTGGGGCGATAAAAGAAGTGTGGAAAAGTAACATGCAGTTTACACCAATCTCTGACTTCTATACGATACTGTAACGGTAAGAGAGTTAGTACTGAGTTTGTTCCTTCTCTGTGACTTGACAGTTGATAATAAGGTGAGAATAAACAGGACACTGTTTTTTGTTTATGGTCCATTAAAGGATTATAAACAGATTATGCAAAGCAAGTTTCCAAGGTAATTTGATCAAACAATCACAAGTGTATAGAATGGGAAAAGAGAGAAAGAAGCATGATTCCTGAGCCTTCTTCAGACTGGTGGTCACACAAAGTAGTTTGTGCTGTAAAATTCTTTTAAAAATACTGAATATCACAATCCACATTATTGCAAGTTGACTCACCATGACCCAAAATCGCCAGTTCTACCAATGTTGAATGTGACTTTTCTGTGCCATTGCTGCTTCTGGAACAATTAGCACATTAAGAATTTATGTCTGTACAATACTTTGAGTACCTTTTGCACTGTGAAGGTACAGCGGGAACTCACCATAACCACTAGGAGGGGAAGTTTCACAGTAATGTCGGGACATTGCAATACATCAAATAATTCAATTGATTGCGGAAGATTGTTTTCCCCAAACACTTACATGAATTAAAGTTTTTTAAAAAACTTTAAATACGTATTGTATAAGTGATGTTATACCATTAAATCCATTAAAAGTAAAATACTATTTTACATTTACAATCCGGTTTCTGTGCTGTCCATAGCACCGAGGCAGCCCTGGTCAAAGGCTCTAACAACATTCTAAACATGGTGATCAGAGCTGCCTCTGCCACCTTGATCTCATTGACTTCTCTGCTGTCTTCAACACTGTCGACCACTCCATCTTCCTAACTGCCTCTCCTCCCAGCTCAGTCTTCATGGACCTGCCCTCACCTGATTTGACTCTTACTTTTCTCATCATCTCCACTTTGTTGCCACAAATGGCTTCTAGACTAGTCCCCACACTGTTAGCTGTGACATCCTCCAGGATTCTGTCCTTGACCCACTACTTTTCATTATCTACATGCTCCCCCTTGACGACAGTTTCCACAGATACCACATATATGCAATGACATCCAACTTTATCTTTCCGTCTCTACCCTCAATTCCAGGACCTCTGCTGTCCTGACAGACTGCCTGTCGGACATCAAGTCCTGGATGAGAGCTAACTTTCTACAGTTGAATGTCAACAAGACCTTGGCCCCCTTGATTGGCTCGCGCCAGCACCTTCACAACGAGGTGTCTTGTTTGATCCTCAACTATCTTTACTCCCCCACATCCAAGCCATGACCCGTTCTGCCTTCCCTCACCTCCGCAACCTGGCCTGACTCCTCCGCAACCTAGTCCGCCACTACCTCGACCCTCAAGCTGCTGAAACCCTTATGCCTTCATCACATCCTAATGCCCTGCTTGTCATCCTTCCCAATTCCTCCCTCCATAGGCTGCACATCATTGAGAACTCTGTGGCCAGTATCCTCTACCACTCCAAGCTCCGTGACCCCATCTCCCGCATTCTCGCCCAACTCCATTGGCTTCCAATCACCCAGAGGATTCTTTTCTTAGTCCTCACCTTCAAAGCCCTCCAATGCCTCGCCCCAGCCTACCTTTGCGACCTCCTAACCCCCTATCAACCTGCCCGCTCTCTCCGATCTACCGGCTCCAGCCTGCTCCATGTCCCCCGACCCACCTGCCCCACCATCTGTGGACGAGCCTTCAGCCACATCTGCCCCTAACCACTGGAATTCCATCTTGCAGTCCCTCCACCTCGCCCCTCCCTAGTCTCCTTCAAATCCCGCCTCAAGACTATCCCATTGGTTGTTCACCCCAAATCCCCTCGTTTCCTTCCACCTTGCCTGATCCCAACCCCAGCTCGGGTCTGAAACGTTGACTGTTCAGCGCCTTGGGAAGTCTTCCCGACGTGAAACGCACTATACAAATATTATTTTTAGGTTGTTGTTACACAATAATGTGGTTCAAGACAACTAATAGGTTTCAAGAAGATTTCGCTCTGCTATTGTGAGTCTCTCTACAGCTTAATAAGTTACATGTACCAATGTATGATGTATCATCAATTACAAGTTTCGTTTAGAAAATGCTGACTTAGGATCCATGTTGAAAAAAATGCAGTGCAATCCACTGCAGGGCAAACCTCAGACTCTTCAGTCAGTCTAACTCTTCATACAGAAGTTCTCATTGATGGATTTGAGCTCCTGGGGATACAATAGAGTAGCATGGTTTCTGCACGTATCAAATACCCGTCAGACCAAAAAAAAGAGGGTTCACAATGCTAACCTGACAGAAAGAAACAGGGAGTTTCTGTGAAAATATGGATAATATCATTGCAGTCATTTTCAATGTAATTCACCGTTTTAAGAAATTATGACTAATTTGGCAAGCTGTATATCACTGGTACAATGTAGGTGAAATCTCTCTTGATGCTAAATGTTAGCAAATGATGATGTGCATTAATAATGAAAAAATATGATATTCCTTTATGTATGATGCTCTTGCCTTTCATCATGGCTTTCACCTTCAAATGGAGAATGTAAGATCAAGGGAGGGAATGATATTTTAAAAGAAAATGCACATCTACCCATCAATTACAATTGATTGTGATTACTCTTCAGAAATACTATAAAGGCTTTGTTTGAATCTGCAGATTCAGATATTGATAAATTGTTGACATTTTTGTTCTCAATGGCTGTGATATCAGAGCAGCTCTGTTGGATTATTACCTTTAATGGAGTTTTAACAATATTTCACTCATCTATAATGTAAATCTGCATACAGTATTATCTTGTATACATGGTACACATATGAACTGTTACATTCCATCTTTGTGTTACCTTTATTCAGTTTCTAGTAACATGTAGAGCAGCAGGAGCAATGTTTGGTTCTTGGCCCAAAATAACTCAGTCTTCTCTTTCTCTGCTAATCAACAGATTTTTTGAAAAAAAATTGTCCATACAAATCTTTTGCTCTTTGATTTGTTTTATCATAAGATTGGTCTGGATGAAGAAGACCCTGTTAATACATAAACTATTAACTATGGCACATTACAATTATCCCTGAGGTAAATTACATGGAAAGTAATTTTAAACAATGGATTTTAGACAAATATCTGAATGGAGACATCCAAATGATAGTCTCCAAAAATTCATATAGGAAAAGGTAGCTTGTGGGTAAATTTACTTATCAGACAATTCTATTTTGTGGGTCCCAGTATTGGCAGAGAGAAACTCTATAACAGCAAATGCAATTTGATATTGCTTCTTCACTGCTTTTTTAATATATTAAAATTCAATTTCTCCGACTTCCACAATTGCTCCAGTGGTGTTACCTTTGACAAACCAAGCTATTCCTCCGATCCCAATGGACCATTCTGGAGGTCAAGCATGAAATTGCAACTTCTGTTGTTAGTAATACTGTATACTTCTCTACTCCACCATTTACAGTGAGGTCTGAGCAAAGATCAACCTGATCATTTCATTTGTCGGTGTGATAGTCTTGTAAACCGATTGGACACCTAACTTTATGTCTGGTCTGAAAGGTTTTCCTCTCAATTTTACTCCTTTCCATCCTGAACAAAGTGACTTATCCAGAATATGATTGTATGAATACCAGCAGTCCTGTAGAATTGAGTCCATGTGGCCGTTCTTCATGAACAGAAGGGTCAGCAGGTAATTTGATGAAATAAAATCTCAGATCAGTCCTGTAGTTCTTGCTTGACCTCAATACGTGTTTGCTTTCTAAATAAGATACTAAGATGGTGTTGAAGCTTAGGAACTGTGGATAATTTTGACCCCCAAGTCATAAGTATTGAAGTTTAGTCTATGAGAGGTTTGGCAATATGTGTGTTAGCTCCTTAAGACAAAATGATATTTGGGTAAACTTCCTTTCTTACAACCCCAAATCTGGGCATCTGAACATTACACGCAGAGATGGAGTTGGTTTGTCCAGTTATAGTTCAGGACAATCACAACTCAAAGCTGTTTTGTCCAATCATCATACTACACAGGGTAGGGAATGTATCATTAGTATAAGGTATTTACTAATGAGCGGAGTCAAAGGGTAAAATCAACAATCCATCACCATACTAATCAAGTACAAGCACTGGTGTACTTGATCCCCAAGATCAAGTACCAACATGTTCTCAAGAGTTATCTATCTCTTTATTGCTTGAGAAGCAACTGTCTGAAGCTGTCCTCGAACTATATAAATTATCTATTAATGCCTTCTTTTCTCCTCATTAGCACTTTCCAAATAAGGAAAGGATAACAGCCATCCATCAAATCTACTTTGAGAGATTTCACAGAAAGCAAAGACAAAGCTCCAACTACACTTGTCAACTCCAGAGATTAGTAAAGGTGCCTCTTTACACTCAGTTCTTTCACACACCCAGCCCCATATCAAATGATGATTTTAACTCTTTCCTTGCACTCTCCTTGTGTGAATGTCAGTCTGACTTTGCTGGTTCCATTAACCCTGAAGGAGTTGGAGTTGGCTTGGGGATTTTGCTTTTATGTATTAGTGTTTTTGTGGAGTCTTGTAGCTCAGTGGCTAGAGCACTTGCCTTGCAAGCAAGAAAGCTGGGTTCGATTTCAGGCAGGAGAAAACCAAAGGCAAGTTTTCTTACTCTACATGCCTGATATTAATCCCTCCCCCAAAAAATTGATTATTTCAATCCACGACTGTTTATGGGACAATTGCTGTGTGCAATTGACTGCCGCGATTAGTCCACAAATATACAACAACAGCAACTTTCATTTATACAGCGCCTTCCACACCCGACGGCGTCTCAGAGCGCTTATACAGTCAATCCACTCTACAGTATATTCTGTGAAGTGCTTTGAGACATCCAGAAGACATGAAAAGCGTTATATCAAATGCACAGATTATTATTAATTAAGATAAAGCTGACATCTCCCTGTTTGCAAGGCTACATAAATTCAGTGCTAATTACTGTGATTTCTAAAACGCAATACAGTATTGTGGAATTGATACAGGGAGCTAAATAACTGGCAAAAGCTAGTTGCAATGTCTCTTGCATATGGAAAACCTCAAGTGTATGTGTACTGTTCACAAGCATCCTTATTTAGCCTTTAAATACTGTTGCATCATGGAAGTATTGCATCCAACAAAACGACTTAGGAGGATAAAGGATCTAATAATAACTAGTAGACTGATTGTTAATCTTGTAAA
Organism: Hydrolagus colliei; assembly: GCA_035084275.1. Taxonomy (NCBI): domain Eukaryota; kingdom Metazoa; phylum Chordata; class Chondrichthyes; order Chimaeriformes; family Chimaeridae; genus Hydrolagus; species Hydrolagus colliei. The sequence goes on from CM068748.1 coordinate 10,687,254, forward strand.
TTAAAAAAATGTAAACGTGAAATGTTGGTGCATGTTGTCTTGTTGGGAGTAGAGAGAGGAGGTGCCAACATCATTGTGGTGATAACATCAGGATCTTTTGTGTGTAGTGACTTACCTTTAGTCCATGTTTTTCTGAAAGGAGAATAACTGTACAATTCCTGAAGAGTACTGTAAAGGAGTTGGCAGTTATACAGCTCAAACATTCTTCCCTAACCCTTTTCCTTACCGATATTACAATACTGATTGGGTAAAAAAACAGAAACTTCTTTGACATCAAAAATGCATTTCAGTGTTAAGCATGTATTTATTTCAAGGACACAGGAGTGTACCATGGTTAATACAGTATGTCTTAAGTCTTTAGTAGTGGTCAAATACAAGGCTCTTTCAATTATATTTTACATAAATGAAAAATACTGCAGATGCTTGGAAATCTGAAAGAAAAACAGAAATCCCCAGGAACACTCAGCAGGTCAGGCAGCATCTATGGAGAAAGGAAAAGTGAGTCAACGTTTTGGCTCCATGGCAAGTTTCCTTCCTCCATGACTTGCTGAGTGTTCTCAGTAACTTCTATTTTTCTTAAATGCAAAAAACATTATTGGAATTTTTAATTGGAAAATACTTTCAAGTGGTTAGCACTTGGATGAAGATAATGCATATTGTATTTCCTAGATTTTCAGAATGCGCAATATTCCTTGCATGAAATTTGAGCTAAAAAAACTTTTATGATATATTTTGAAACTGTACATTTGAATACTTCTTTATACTGTAGTACTATTTACTATTAGCTGGATGTCAATCATAATAATTAAAATCAGAGCTATGAAGTTCCCTTCAGAGTTCATGATTGTGAGAGTAGTATTATGAGTGTGGATGTCGCTGCGCTTTGTGGATAACGGGATGTTCGGAGAAGGGAGTTGATATTCAGAAACCTCTAATAATAATAATCCTTGCATTTTTATGCTTTTCATGTCTTCTAGACATCTTCTAGATGTTAGCAACTGAACAGATAAGCAGCGGATGGGTTTTAAAATGAGAAATGTTGGATAATCCATAGTGACCTAAAATAGCAAACATGAATGAAAAATATATAACATGGTTATTTTTTTCTGGATTTTATAGATATCTATATACAAGTGCATACAGATGGTCAATTATAGTGTGAGCCTAGATAGTAAATATTGGCAAACTGTTTGACCATGATGGGCATTACAGATGAGATTGATCACATGATTGTCTCACATTCGCACATGCTCACTTCTGGCAGAGGTTACAGAAAGGTCATCAGCAAATTTCTTCTTAATCTATAGACTGTAAAACCAGTTGTAGTGCCCCCAACTCTAACTCATGGGGATAAGATTGACAGTTCAGACTAGAACAGTTTGGTCTTAATACCTTGTGAACTAGCTGTGACTACTCAGCCAAACAGATTATGACTATATTGTTCAGTATCAAACAGCAGAAAAAAAATCCCAGTCCTATTTTCATATTTTATCAAAAATCTCCAAGCAATTAAGAGTTTAAAAACTGTAAACAAGATGGATACTAGTTCTTAAATCTACAAAGCAAGCCTAAATTTTGTTCAATTTGTTCTCTTGAAAATAAGACTGTTATGATATAATCTAAATATTTAAAATCACGATGGCAAAATGAATAAACGCATTGGCCATTGCAGCAATATGGCTCCCCATAAAAAAATATTATTTTACATTAAAAACACAATCTCCGGGTTTATTGTGTTCTATGTACTCAGTGGGAAGAATTCATCAATTTAGGCTCAGCACTATGTTGCTCAGTCAGCAAACTTGTTGGCATCTGCTTCATTTCATCTTTCATTGATAGTGCAATGTATTCATAACTTAAAAAAATTCCAAAACAGTTATTTTTAAGAGGACCGGGATAAATTCACAAAACTGAATGAATAGCTTATTGCTTCAAAAAGCTGACCTCACAAAGTTCAAACTGAAGTGATTTGAACGTCCTTTTTTTCCATTAAAGTAAATTTTCAGGTAAAGAATCTTTAATTACTTGTAAGAGAGACTGTTTATCAGAGCTTAACAGGAGATGAAAGAAGACAGTGCACTGACTTCTGTGGCATATAACAATTCTGACACGTGCCCACATGGGATGCCCTGCAGAATTCTAAGTAGCACAGGCTGTACATTGGCACTGTGGCCTTGTTCAGGGCCTGACTAAGATTAGGAAAAGCTGCCAAAAGAGCGAGGTAAACTGTCAGAAGTGCTCTGTCAATGAAAGATTCCTCTCGTCTTTTTCACTGAAGTACTTCAGTTTCTGACAAAGCTACATGACTCCTTGTCTTGCAACCCAATATAACTGGGAGCTGGCATCATTTGAAGGCAAAGCTAAATGACAATGAATGAACTAACCAAATTATTTCAGAACTGCACAAGTAACTCGTACCCCCTTTGCAACTACAGGATGGTAATAAATCTGGCTCAGGACTAGACAAAATTTCCACAATCTTTGAACTCATAGTTTAGTCTTACATTTTATATAGCACTGGGGTTCTTCTGCATTGCGGGGAGATGCTGTCCTTCAAATGAGACGTTAAGCCAAAATCATGTCTATGTTCATGTGGATGCTAAAGATCCCATGGCATTATTGAAAACAAGAAGGAAATGTCCTGGCTGACGATTCCCCAAATAAAATTGGTCATTTACTTTTTAGCTGCTTGAGACATTATTGTGCTTAAATTGTCTGCCATGTTCATCTACAAAACCCACAGTCAATGCACCTCACAGTAAAATCCTACGAAATTCTTCTCTGTGAAGCGCTTTAAGACATCTTGACTATATGCTACGACAAATGCACAGATGATGATTTATTATTTTGGATGTGAGATCTTCATGTTAGCACGGCATTTAGCAAAAGCCAGCTATGTGCTGGGTGCAGCATACAATACTCCCATTGCTGCTAGGTCTCCTCCATTCAATACTGCTGCCTGTGCTTTTGTCACACACTGAGAGCGCATCTTAGAAAAATCAAAGAAACTGGGCAAAAGAGGTTAATTACCTTCCAGATTGATGTGGAGGATTATTCTCTCATTATTTTCTTTGGTACCAAGGAGAGATGGAGTAATTAATCATTTTTCCTCTCTCCTTTCTTCCTTCATGCTTTTCACCTGTTGCGCCATTGGGAGAAAATAGCTAAGGCTTGCTGTAAAAAGGTGTGAACAAAAAACTGATATTCATTTTACACTGTGGGAGTACACAAAGAGTTAGAGCACAAAGGCAACAGCTTTCTTTGATAATATACCTTTGATGTCATGGTATTGAGCAGGAATGTCACATTCTAATTAAGATTGTTCATTAATATGAATTAGCCCACTCTTCAAAAATTGATAGCATCTTTTGTTAAGTAGATGCAGCATACATGTCAAATGAAATACAACTACAAGTGCTTTTGAACACATGGTAAACAAGAATTATTCTTGTTTACCATGTAACAAGATATTCAAAAACATAGTGGTGACAAAATGGAACTCAGATTTCAGAATGATACAGTTTCTTCACCTGGGCAACAAGAGTCTGATGGTTAGTTCAGTGTCATGTTTTCCTCGGTTAAAGAGTGATTGTAATAATAAAAATAATCCTTGCATTTCATATAGTGCCTTACCACACCTTCAAGCCATCTCAAAGAGCTTCGCGGAATATACTGTAAAGTTAATTGACTGTATATTTTGTGGGCGAAACACGGCAGTCAATTGCATGGAGCAGTGTCCAACAAACCGTCATGATTGAGGTGATCAATTTATTATTAATTTTAAAAAAAGCAATTATTCCCCCCGGAAGAGCGATTCTCCAATTGACTCACAACTGGGTTCCTACTTACCGCTATGTAAACAGAGATGTGTGGAGGAAGGAAACATTTCGCCCTGTGGGGAATCAAACCCAGGTCTCTCACTTGCGAGGCAAGTGCTCTAATCACTAAGCTGCAGAACTCATCATAGTGAAGGGCTGAGATGTAGTTTGCTGTCTGCAGGTTCTCAGATAGAGAAGGGTATGTGCCACAGGGAGACCAGATTAGGAGATGTTTTTATTTCTCAACAACACCTTCAACTTGACAGTGAAATTTGTGAGCTAGCTTGGCATGTATCAACAGGTAGCTTCCAAGATTCTGAGTCGAGCATTCAGCTCGTAGGTAATTCTGAAAATTGTGTCACTCTAATGCTGTCATTTTCTATATGTTTGTTCCTTGTTTTTTCCACTATGCCAAAACCAAATGTGCAGTGCATGGAAGGATCAATTCTGTACACAGTGCTTTCTGTGGGGGGTCCTGTAGTTCAGTGATTAGAGCACTCGCCTTGCAAGCGTGAGACCTTGTTTTCGATTCCAGGCGAAACCTTGGGCAGGTTTCCTTACTCCACACACCTGATAATAAACCCTCAAAACAAAATAATAAATTGGTCACTCAATCAACGACTGTTTGTGGGACATGGCTGAGCACAATTGGCTGCCGCGTTTCGCCCACAGTCAATTACATTATAGTACATTCTGTGAAGTGCTTTGAGACATCTAGAAGCCGTGAAAAGCACTATAACAAATGGAAGGATTATTATTATTGTTATTGCAATCCATAGCAACTGGAATTTAACCAGCTGATGGGAGGCTTGTATCCTGCTCCAGAGTGCACCATGCACCATTAGCTGAAACATTTATTGAATGGAAGCTACATTGTGTGCTACAGTGATTATTTATATTGCAGAACTGCATGATTTAGAAATGATTCTGCAGTATCCCAACTGCTTTTGCTGTGGAATTTTTGTTTACATTCATGGTTTGAACCAGAGTAACAGAGTTTGCACTCACAGTTTGAAAATTGCAAATGGCAAATAATTTCTTGTCATTGAATTTCCCTTTTGTATTGGTGCACTAATACCTCCCTCATCTTACATTGAGAACAACTCCCATTAGGCAAAGCTGATGTGGGCAGAAGTGCTGCTTCAGATCAAGCAAACATTAGCTGCTGTACTGCAAAGTAAATGCAGGATATGACTGCACTGTATACAACTATAGAAGAGACAGAGGTAAATCACAAATTTGTTGCAGGCCGATATTCATTGCATGAATAACAAAATATTTGTGTTTGTTGTGAATTACAATGCCACTGTGAACTATAAAAAGTATGAGGCTGACACTTTCTCTCAACCAAGACCATTCCAAAATTAGTGAAGTATATATGTGTTTGTTTTAGAGGGAGTAATCAGAACGAGAAACTAAAAGAAAACAATAATGTATTGAGATGAAATACAGAGAGACTGTGGAATTTGTTGTGCAGAAGATGGGAAGGTAACAGAAGATAAACTCGAAAGGCTAGAACCATTCATATGTTAATAAGTTCATTGAGATTCCCTTGGGCGCTGATCACTAGATCATTTACAGTAGGCTGGGTGTGTTTGCATATTAAATGTGACTAGCTGTGGCTGGGTCAGGTCCTTTCACTATTATGCCGAGTTCTGCAGCTGTGAACTGGGTTCACTGTTTGAAGCTGGTGCTTCCTGTCTGCAGCAGCTCTGCGGCTGACCTGGTCCTTATGCTTTGTATCAATGCCATTGAAACCACTAACATGACAGATTATCAGCACCCATCCTCTGGTTGCTGTCTGCTTTGTTCAATGCACTGTTAGTTTAAAACCAGTCACTATAATCTGCATCTTTCCTGCAAATGTGCTGTTCTTTTAGTACCAGATTATGTTAATGCTTAATATACTCAATAGCTTCATTTGTGGCCCTAAAAGATCCTAGACCCTGGTGATAGCTAGTTCGCTTTGAGATATTTTCTGCAGTGGAACATACTGTTCCCTTGAGTCTTAGTGCAGCTTGGGAGCTTCACAAAAAGGGCAGTATCAACGCTGCTATCGATTAAATGGATTTAAATCTCAAAGGAGCCATCATTGCTGGTTTTGAAACCCTTAGTCATAGATTGCAGTGAGCCATGAGGGAGTTTTTCAGTCATTTCAAAAATGGAATCTTTGGTCTTTAGGCATTTTGCTGCCACCTATAAGCATTCAACGGTGGTACATCCAGGGTCCCAGAGATGCACCCGATGCACACATTTAAAAGAGGAAAATTGCCTTCCAGTTTACAGACACTTGGCCATATATCCTTCCAGTTAGAGACAAAACTCAGAGGAGTACAACTATCCCTGAGACATACACATTGGTGAAGTGGAACAAGTGCGTGGAAGAACAGCACCAAACTTATACACCATACAGAATAATCAACGTTTCCTTCCTTTTGCCCATATATTATGTATTATTTGGCACCTGAGCACATTCACAGAGTGGACGAGGGGGTTAGTTTTTAATTAACTGCTGTTTATGTTCAGACGCAGTGGACGGGTAAATAGTGGACAAATAATTGGCAAATTCAGATCCCTAATTAAGATACGTTGGTTGTACTCCATAGGTCTTAGAGATCCTTTCAATATCCTACTCTGGGGATTAAATGAGCCTGGTTTCAGGTGGTAGGAAACATGTAATTTATGTAAGACACAACCACCTTTGTGATGTGAGTTTGTCAATTCGCAATGCTCATTTATAGCTATAATATTCACTTGTAGCTAAAATTCACAATTTCTTAGATCACTAAAGTTATCCTGTGCTGAACTAATTTTTCTAGAAGGAACATTCCCACTACCTGATCAAGAGAGCACTAGAATCTCATAAATATTTGATGAAATCTTTATTTGTAAAGATTTATTGGATTATAAACTCAAGATTCAAGGTTTATAGTACAATAAGGTATCACAAACTTGCCTTTGTAAAATGACTCTAAATGAAATGCTTGTTGAGTCCCTGATCTTAGTTATTTTTAAACAAGTAAGCTCATATTATTGCACTTTTAAATTTTATTATTTATATATTTTTAATTTGGGGACTGAGCAGATGTACCACATTTGGTTCATCCAATATTATACATTGCTATATTCCTAGTTGGGCGTAAAATCATTGATCTGTAATTTATCATCTTCATGTCATCCATTCATTATTTTATAATATTCCAAAAGAGGAGTTTCTTCCATTTTTCTGGTCATTAATCCTGTACATTAGTTGATCATTCCCTTCCTGGTTGTTTGCAGTGGCAAATAACTGCTGAGCCTGACTTCAGAAATAACAACTTACATAGTGCCTTCCACATCAGGCGGCGTCTCAGAGCACTTAACAATGGCAGAACCCTAGGCTGAACCATCTGTAGGGGGAAGGTGACTGTAAGCGTGGTCAAACAGAAACGTCTTTAGGTGCGATCTGAAGATGGGAAGTGGGGAGAGGGGGTGAGGCGAAGGGTTGAGGGAGGGAGTTCCAAATTTTCGGGGCATAGTGGCTGAAAGCACGGCTGCTGATGGTGGGGCGGAGGACTTGGGGGACAAAGAGGAGGCCAAAGCCAGTAGAGTGGAGGCAGCTGGTACTGCTGTGAAGATAGAGGAAGCTAGAGAGATAGGGGAGTACCAAGGTGTGGAGGGATTTAAACACAAGACTGAGTATCTTGAAGTCAATCTGCTCTTTGACAGGGAGCCAATAAAATTTGGCAAGGAGTGGGATAATCAGAATTTTGGACGAGCTGAATTTTGTGGATGGTGGAGGAGGGTAGACCAGTGAGGAGGGAGTTGGAGTAGTCCAACAACAACAAATTACACTTATAGAGCACCTTTCACGTCGGGAGGACGTCCCAAGGCGCTGCACAGGAGGCATGTGACCCGAGCTGGGAGGGGAGTGTTTGGGAAGGGGTGAGACACGAAGGGGAGGTCGAAAAATTCGGGGTGGAACAAAAGGCACGGTCGAAGAGGAAAGTCTTCAAACCGGCCTTGAAAGAGGAAAGGGAAGAAACGAGATGGAGGGAATGGGGGATGGTATTCCAAAGGGTGGGAGCGGAGAAACTGAAGGCCCGGCCTCCGATGGTGGGGCGGTTCGGGCGGGGGGCTTGGAGCAGGCCAAGTCCTGTTGAACGGAGGGTCCGGGTGGGCTTGTAGGGGGAAAGTAGATTGGTTAAATAGGGCGGGACAAGGCCGTGTAAGGCCTTGAAGGTGAGGACAAGGATCTTGAACTCGATCCTCTGGAGAATGGGGAGCCAGTGGAGACGGGCGAGGGTGGGGGTTATATGGTCGCGAAGGCGGGTGCGGGATAATACACGGGCTGCAGAGTTTTGGATGACCTGCAGCCTGTGAATGGAGGAACTGGGGAGGCCGACGAGGAGAGAGTTTCCATAGTCCAGCCTCGAGGTGATGTACGCGTGCACGAGTGTTTCGGCAGCACGGGGGGTAAGATAGTTGCGGAGCCTGGCAATGTTGCGCAGGTGGAAATAAGTGGTGCCGGTCAAGGCACGGATGTGAGGGAGGAAGGAGAGTTTTTGATCGAACATGATGCCGAGGTTCCTGATTGGCTTTGTGAGGTGGAGAGTACTGCCTTGGATGTTGAGGCTGGCAGAGCCCGATGTGCGAAGGCGCTGGCTTGAGCCGAACAGGATCGCCTCGGTCTTACTCACGTTCAATTGCAGGAAGTTGTCCCTCGTCCAGGATTCAATGTCGGACAGACATGCTGTCAGAACATCGATGGTCTGGGCGTTGAAGGATGAGGCAGAAAGGTACAGCTGGGTGTCGTCCGCATACATGTGGAAATTTACCCCATGTTTGCGGATGACATCGCCCAGAGGGAGCATATAAAGGGTGAAAAGGAGCGTGTAAAGGGTGAAAAGGAGTCCAGCTGAAAGATGACAAAGGCATCGCCCAGAGTTTCGGCAACTTTTGGAGTGAGGTATTGACAGAGATGAGCAATGTGGCAGAGATGGAAGAAAGTGGTGCTGGTGAGGGACCGGAGTTGGGGAGGAAGGATAACTGGGGCCTTCAGAAATGGTCACTACATTTAGCAGTAATTACTTTGAAAGAACTTTCAGATAAAATACCTCCGTTGAAGCAATTTTTACCTGTGGGTTGTGGGGGGGTTCAGAAGGAAGCAAGTTGATAAGGTACAAGCTATAACTGAAAATAATATTTTTTTAAAAGAGAGCAACTTTATTCTTTCATGTTTTTGTGATAAGGAACATTCCGTAAGTCGTAGCCTTATGCCTGGGAAGTGCAGATTGCAAACTAAATTTGTGATGGGCTCAGTAGGATGACATTTAGAGCATTGAACTTGCCTCAAAAATGTAAAGTACTTAGCTTCCCAACAGTAGGTGTTTTACAAAAGAACCACAGTGGGCTAAAATGCTTAAAATAAGGTGGCAGTACTGATCAGCCTACATGATTAGTGAGCGAGGCAAGAAAGAATTTAAATGCTTTTGACCAATTCTTTGTCAAGGTCTGCTTCACTATGATGCAGATATTTTGAAATCGTGGATGCAATTGGATTGAAATATTAGCACAGTTTACAATTTCTGGAAGATGATGTAGCTCCTTCCCTCCTTTATCCTGCTGAGTATCTCCTGTAGAGCATTTCCCTCCTTTTCATTATCAAAAGATGCAGTTTAGGCACAAAGAACTAGACAATGCTATTTATTTGCACCTCCTCCACATAAGAATTCCAACTGCAACATGTGTTAGGGGTTCTTGACCCTCTGCAGAATAATCCAGATGGACTGTGGTCACTGGAGTACCATTTTAGTCTTTGGCACAGGATTGATCATAGTAGGGAAACATCAACCAGTTTTCTGAAGGTCTGCTTTTGTTTGCAGCTGTACAGGTTTTATCATCTTTTCCACGACTGAGACATATTTATTTGGCTGTCAACTCTCTGGCTAGCTCATTCTCTGCAGAGGAAAATAGGAGGAAATGTGAAGTATCCCCTAATTTATGTGTTGCATATTTGCAACGCAATCTGATGTTTCAAGTTAAGCAAAAGCCCTGCACCAAATTCAAATGGTATCGGCCATGGATCAGTAGGTAAATGCACTGTGAACATGGTACTACAAGTAGTTTCATTTCTAGATGCCAATCTGGTGTTTATACTGCATAGGTGCTTATGCTTCCTAGCCTTCCTTGCCATCATCTAAGTACACATATCTCTGCAGGTCGGGGCAATCTGTTGCGATCTGTACTATAAGAAAAAATTCATGTCTTCCAATCCCACCATTCCCCATATACAAACAGGAAAAAGGTGATATGATCAGTTCCATTGAGGCAAATGTTATCCAGTGCAAGATGAAGAATTAACGATCAAATTCTTAATTGTCAGTCTCAAGCAGCCTGTTAGCTGGTGCAAGAGCAATATTGGGAGGTATTTGATGATTTTGGAGGGGGAAAAGAGGAGTTATTGGTATAATTTGTTTCTTATCAATTTAAAATTAAGAGACTGAAGTCATATCAGCACAATACAATTGTGATGCAATATTTGATCTGTTACTTATTCACAAAATTGATTTAATTAGATCTAGAAGCTTTTGATGCTTTACTGCAGACTGAATGTAAATTGGATATAATTACCATATGCCATTATTTTATTTTTCAATTGGGATTTTTAAGTACAAGAGGACATATTGTATCTTCTAAACTATCCCATCTCTCACCCAAATTGCTGGGTTTAATTTCAGAGATGACACAATGGCATTGACTTGTCATCTCAATCCATGAGGATGGATGCGAACAAACTGCACCAACTAATGTTCTTTCAGAGATATGAGACTTGCGTATACATCCGCATTCATGGTCTGAACCCAAGTCACAGAGAAGAAATTATAATATCTTACCTATCCTATGGTAACACCACACACTGCTATTACCAGTTAATTCTGAAATGCTGCTACTTTCATCTTTAATTCATTTTGTTTGACCTCTGCTCTTGCAGTTATGTTCAACTTGGACAGATGTGCTTTCTAAATAATTTTTCATGCACAGTAGTTCAAAAATGTTCTTGCTCTCTTTACTTCTACAATATTTTGCTTAACTGATTATGAAAATTCAGTAATGTTTCATTAAGATATTGTCTGGTCAGCTCAAATGCTGTGCATTAAATTAACAGGTGAGAACTCCCTCAAGCCAATTTTGTCTATTTGCGACCAGGGCTCCCCCTACCTTCACATACTCCTTGATCTCTCTGTTGCCTTCAATACCATTGACTACTCTAGCCTCCTCTCACTTCAACCTTTATGGTTCTGTCCTGGAATGGTTCCGATCCTACCTCTCACACCGTCTCAACTTCATTTCCACAAATGGTTTCTCCTCTATCACCTGCACCATCTTGTGCGGCGTTCCTCATGGCTAGGTCCTTCGTCCCCTCCTCTTCAATATCTATATGCTTCCTCTTGGTGACATCATCCGCAAACACAGAATTAACCTTCACATATATACGGATGACACCCACCTCTATCTCTCTGCCTCCACCATTGACTCCAGGACCACTGCTGTCTTGACACAATATCTGTCAGACATCAAGTCCTGGATGATAGCTAACATTCTTGAATCAAATGCCAACAAGACCGAGGCTCTCCGGATTGTCTCCCATCAGTGCCTCCACACCTCAGGCGCTGATGCCATCACCATCCAAGGATGCACACTCCACCGCACCAAGCCAGTCCAGAACCTTGGCTTCATGTTTGAGCCTCAAGTGTCCTTTTGACCCCACATCCATGCCATGACCTGCTCTGCCTTCCCCACCTCCGCAACATTGCTCAGCTCCACCACTGGCTCACATGGCAGGCAGCAAAACCCTTGTGCACGCATTCATAACATCCAGGTTTGACTAATCAAACTTGCTTATTGGCCTCCCAACTCCTCCCTCCTTAGGCTGCAGATCACCCAGAACTCTGCACCCTGTGTCCTCTCCCGCACCAAGCTCCTTGACCTATCATCCCTATCCTCGCCCAACTCCACTGGCTTTCCATCACGAGGATAGAGTTCAAGATCTTGATAAGGCGCTGTATCAAATGCAAGGATTATTATTATTATTATTCTCCCTCACCCAACAGAAGGACAAAATCAATTGATTCTTAAAGCTTTGTATTTTGAAAGCTTTGTACTTCCTGACCCCAGTGAACTGAATATAATAATTACACTTTGTGCTGAAGAAACTAGAAACCACCCATCAATTTATATCAGTGACCTGAAGTAGCCTCAGATAATGAGATCACCTGTGCTGCAATACTGGTTGAATTTATTGGGACCATTCAATTATACATTACCTCATGGAATAGGATGAAAGATACTTGCACGATTTCTAAACATTTAAACTCTTGACCTACTTGAGTAGGGATGGCTTTGCAACATAAGTAATCATTTATTTCTTTTGTTAGAATTTTAAATTGAAATTTAACTTAATTGTCGGAGGATAGAACACTTGTACATTACAGCCTTCTTTGTCCATCCTGCCGATTATTGCTATGTGGGAGATGAAAGGTTTCTCTGAGCCAAGGTCATATCAAGCTCCTGAAGGTGAAATGATTTTGTTGTAACTCACTATACAGCCAAATGTCGCTTCACAAAGTTCATTTTGAGTGAATCTAAATCTGAGAAAAGGCAGGAACTTAGTATTATAGTTTGATAGGTGGTAAATAAGTACATCGGTGCCATCTGTGAGTCAATTACATGACTGATTGACTGTCATTGGTGTGTGGGCACAAACAGTGAATGGACCATTTTACTTGGTGGATTTTTGGCCAACAAACCAGGAGAAGCTTCTCTTTTTGAATAGTGTCACAGAATCTTTAATATTCACCTGACAGGCAAACAGGACCTTAGTTTGATGTCTCATCTGAAGGACAACACCTCCAACAATGTAGCACCGCATTGGAGCTCAGCCTAGGTTATGGGTTCAAAGCCCTGATTGAACCCGCAACCTTCTGATTTAGAGACAAGAATGTGAACAACTGAGTTAGTTTTGTTGCGAGTTGGTACCAAACATCCACCATAATGTACATGTAGTGTTGGGATGGAGGAAGTGATTTACATGCTGTGTGGTGGTGCATATTCCATATTACTTGTTTATTATGCCTGTTGTTGATAAAGAGTCAATAATTTGAACCTCCGAGTGGGATGCATTCAATTACAATAATTAAGCTCCTCCTTTAACTACAGCATGCAGTGGGAGTTTATGTATTATCTGTACACCAGCACAGAGCCTCTGGCTTTCTTCATTAAGATTTTTAATGAAGAAATCTAACTTTTACAGTCAAAGCAACTATTCACTGATGGGTACTAATAAGTAAATCAAAGATGAGATGTGAAAGTAATTAAGTTTCTCTGCAAAGACTTTTATGTTGATTGATGTCGGATTAAATGGCTAAGAAAATGCTCAGAAAGCAGGATGTGCACAGTCCAGTGTGTGCTATGTATGCAGCAAGACTAATGAGGCAGAGTAGTAGGGTACTGGCTTCGGCCTCTTTATACTATCTGTAACGGAGATTTTTGTTTGTCTTTAAATATATGAATGCCTGCTTTATGTGTGAGCAGGGGACTGTGAGGGAGCCTGATTTTTTTTGCACACAGTGCACAAGAGGACAGTCGATTCTACTTTGATGAATCTCAAAGTAAACAAGGAGTGGAAACAAAACACCAGCTAACTGGAAATTTCTGTGATGTGAACAGAAAATAATAATTCGTGCCATGCATGAAGTTGTCGGTCAAGGGGTTTGTTGCCCTCCTGATTCCCCTCGTAGTGAGTTGCTGACATGTGGGGGAAGGAGGGTCACAGAGAGAAGGAAAATCAGTGGAAATGTTGCCTAGCTCATTTTCTTGCGTCACCTTATGGTTAATTTCAAGAGGCAAGGAGAAATCACTTGCCTGCACTCTAGGTGCAGAGAGAGAAAGAAGTAATCTGGGCAGAAAAATGGAGGAACAGCTGTGAATTGGATCAATACGATGCTCTCCTCCCATGCATTTAATGTGGGTTGCAATTACACTTGTTCTTATACTTTCTAAACCAGGCATTGGAAGGGGGAGAGAGTTATTCACATTCTGATACGACTTATAGCCTCGCTTATGGTATAACAAGCGTTACTGTAATTGGTTTCTAACCTAGCTGATTAGTGTGTGCTGGTTTAGTGCTGCCTAAGGTGGCAGCAGACAGACTTAGCCCACAGCAATTGTAACATTAAATCTAGCGTCAGGCAAACAAGGAAATGAGCAGCCTTTAATGACTTCATCACGTAACAAACTGAAGTCAGGAATTTGCCATAGGTGCAAATATACAATCATGCATTCTGCCATTTTTATGGCATGTTGTGCTGGCTGAAATCAATCGTATGCATATATGCATAGCTACAGTTTTCTCACTTTCTCCCACTTCTGCTTGACTGAGCACACAGATAATGTACAGCCAGTGAACAAGCACCAGCTGTAATGCTGATCAACTCAATTTGAAACTTAATACAACTCATTGTATCCCATAAACAAACCAATACTTGGAAAGGAATTAAAGATAATACAGTAATTCATTCTGTCAAAAATGCAATCATAGGTTGGTCTTTCGGGTTTAGGAGTGTTCTTTTTTTAAAAAAAATGGTGTGCATAATGGAATTGCACGTGGTGCAAAGATCAGGGAAGAAAGGCAAAGAGAGAAAAGATAAATAGAAGTCACACATGAATTTAAAAAAATCTATATTGAACTGTTTGGCGGCTCTTCCACTGCGCATTGTATTCTATAACCTTTTGTAGATTGTCAAATGGGGTTTACTACAATTCAAAATGACAGAACCATTTCCTGCTTATTGCTCAGTGCAACTTCTCTTTCGTTAGCTGATATGGTGAGGCCTGGGGTGAAATTTGCCTATTTTCTGCAGATTATTTCTTTACATACAATAACCGTAATTCTAGACTTCTCTGAGGGCTTCCTGAACCAATGGTCACTAAGCAATTTGTGCAGTTTCATTAACCTTGCAGAGGATTTGTTTTACAGCAAAAGGACTGGGTTTTGCAGGAGATTCAGATGCAACATTACACAGGATTGCACATACTGTAATCTAAAACGACTATTCAGGGTCCGACTGGTCCCAAAGTGTAAAACAAACACCTGTGGTACATCATCTCTCATGCCCTTCCAGTAGATTTATTTAATGGATGTCGTAGCTATCTAAATACTACTGTATTACAATTTGCTGACATAATGTGCCTCCATTGTGGAGTGTGTCCACTACCTTCCCTGTAAGCACAGAACATATTTACTACTACTGTACCTGTGAAATAATTAAATCCAAACTGTTGCATTACTGCACAGACATACTAAAACATTAATTATCTGAAATGTTAATAGGGTTAAAGTTTCATTGGTTCACGAGTTAATAATGTCCAGCTTTTCAGATAGGTATGTCACAAGATATTACCTTTTAGTGCCATCTAAATTGTCAATGACAAGGCATTTACAGTACAACAACAACAAAATTCAATAATAATTCATTTGAGATTTATTATCTGAATAATAATAATCCTTGCATTGTATTTGACATAGCACCTTATCATGTCGTCCAGATATCTTGAAGCACTTCACAAGATATATTATAAAGTGGATTCACTCTTTATTTTGTGGGTGAAACACAGCAGCCAGTTGCACACTGCAGTGTCCCATAAACAGCCATGGACTGAGTAACCTATTTTATTTGGTGGATTTGTTGGTGATGACACCAAAAGCTACATTGGGTTAGAGGAATGCTATGGGGGAAGTGGAAATGTCACAATGGTGTGATACTGCATAACAAAGGCAGAGGGGTTTCCTCTTCCTCTATAAACCAACATCTAAATAACGAGGACTATTACAAGCATGGTGACTGATTTTATACTCGAGATCATGTTAGCTTACTTTCACGTATCTTCAAAAGTGATTGGCCATGAGCCAGAAAATTGCTTTGGCAGGATAAAGAATTAAACTCATTCAACTGTTTCATTCATGTTACACTGACGCACGAGACTTGAATGAGATTTTACTCCTATGACTAGATGCAAGGTACAAGAAAAAACTGTAAAATACAAGAAGACTGTAAAATACATCCTTAACAGCAATGCTAGAAACTGGCTTGATAGTGGATCAAAACTGAATAAGAAAACTGTTCCGAAGAAGGTGACATTTATTGTTTGCAGATGGATTTTTAATCTAGTTCAAGTGAAGATCTGTTGAAGTTGGCTGTTGAAGCTCAGTCATTTATTTCCTAAAACAAAGGATTGGACATTTAATTCTGTGCAGATTAATGCTTAATGCTGATTAATGCTTAATGCTTAAGGCCCCCCCCACCCCTATGAGATCTGTATGTTATCTGGTTTCTCTGCATGTTTGCAATATTGGATGATTAAAGGTAGCTCGATTTGTATTGGTAGTTGTAAATATGTTTGTATTTTATACCCTCCCAAGTATATCAGACTCGATTTAATGTATCCAAGCATCGGATCCAATGGACCAAAGTGCATCCCATTCACTCCCATTTCATTGTTTAATGTACTTCAATTTGGAAGTCAAGGAACCTGCGGCAGCATGAATATTGGAAATGAGCTTCTTTACATTTTTATCATTTTTTAAACTAAGATCACTTTATTTTTATGGATGTGATTGACAGAATGATGTAATCAACAATTCTAACACTGCATGTTGCTCAGCATACGAAGTTGGCAAAATGCCTTTCAAAGTACATTTCCATGGCAACTACACCCTGTTATTATGCTACATGTGGAAGGTAGTGTATAAAGAATTGTTCACAATAAAGCTTGAAGACTTAACAGCAGCACTTATTCTGCCCCCTTGCTGTGTTTGAAATTTCTATGCTACCCCGTGCAATGTCATCGGCACAGAATATGCCGGATTTTTAGAAAATCAATTTTCTGTAGATTCTTTTCTGTTTCTTTTGTGGTGGTTTTTGGGGGTCCTCAGTTTGTGAGTGGAATGTAATTACAGAAGATGTGAAACTTTCTGACTACAGGTATTTTGAATTGAGTTGTGCAGTGATGAAGTGTGGGTATCAGTTAATACATCCAGGTGATGATGATGGTGATGGAGAAAGAGGAAAGTTGCTTTTGGAACTGTAGTACAGTACAGTAAAAACCCTCAGGACCTGGCCAATGCTGGTTAAAGCGCCTAACGATATTCAGCCGAAAACGCAACAAAAAAAAATTTCAGTGCATTTTTCCGGATAAATTCCGATTAATCGAATGTGGACCTTTTTTTGTGGTGCCAGTTATATGGAAGTTACAGTTGATCGGGTGCCGGATAAACAGGCTTTACTGTATTATCAAAAAATTTCTTATACTGAGTATACTAAGGACGAAACCCTGAATTACTCCTGCTTTGAAAGAAGCTGCATAATTTTTCTGATTAGCAATATTGAGGCTTTTCTTTGTGATTCTTATATGTTTTCGTTCTTTTTGACTTTTCTATTTTCTGATAAATATCACATGCCAAACTCTTTCTGGTTGGATACACAAGTCTGTTGTGAATTCCTGAATATTTTCGAGCACTCTGGGATGTGACCCTGTTTGATGGGTGCTAAATAAATACAAGTTGTTGTTGTTTATCACTGAGTCCTGTTGGTGCTGTTTTACTGAGTGTAAAGCATGTCAACTTACATTGTTGCACAGGAGAGTCGTCACTAATTTGCTCTTAGGCTATGCTTTCTGGGACGTATACCGATTTCCTTTCTCTAGGTATTTGTTGTACATGATCAGGTTTTTCCTGAATATTCATGAATATGTTATATAGATTTTGGGAAAAAAAAAGCATGTATTGTAATCTTTCAAATCTATAACACTTCTTACATATTGACAGTATTCTACTTTACTTAATGAGGTGGGTAAAAAATATTTTTTTAAAAAAAAACTGTGTGATCCGCTCCCTCTTCATTTGTCACCCTGTTTCTTACAACCTTAGAATAATCTGTGGTGTTTGTTGTATATCCCCATTATGGATGAATATTTCATTTAAAATCAGTAAGTGTACATGTCTACCAATGGTTGCGTGCAGCTGCTGCAACTCCTATCGTCCAATTAATATTAGTGATTTTTGTGACAACTGCCACGTGTTTGGAAAAAAAACCATGAGAAAGATTACTACAAGCAATGCAGTACAAGTAATAAAGCACTGCACTGATTAATATTACACAGTGCCCCCAATACCACTCTGCGTTTCTATGCTAATACAAATCCATAGATCCTGAATGGTTGCTGCCTCTTCCATCACTGGTTCAATATAACCAGAGAAAACTAATTAAAATTGCAGGTGAGAAGGTGCAGTTGGTCTCTCACTGGCAGCTCCTTACAAATTGATTACAAATCAAAGCTAAAGGCAGTCATAAAGACATGCTCCAATTTGAACTGGTCAGTTTATATTGTCTTCAGTTTATATTATACCTTCTGTAATGACAGAAGAATAAATTGTAATGGTGGGGTGGGAGGCGGGGAACGTTTTTCGTAAAAAAAATGAAGAAAAGAAATTTACCTTCATACAAACAAATAAAATTAAATCTAAAGTCAAAGTGATATCATACATTGTTTTGGTTTTTTGCCCTCGATTTCATTCCTGATTATCATTTGCTAACTTTGTGGAAGGATGGTTGGTGCTTGTGGCATTAAATTTCAGCAAGAGTTTGCACCTTCAGAAAATGAAAAAAGGGGATCACATGAATAAAAAAGAATGGCACAAGATTGTGGTATTGATGTCTTTCAATGTACTTTGGCACCGATGTTTGCAAAAGAGTATGCTTATGAATTATGTGCTGAGTTGCCTATCTCAGCCATATATACTTATTCAGATGTGGTGAGCAGAGGCAAGACTCTTTCCATAATAACAGAAAGTAAATCTGTGCAGAGTTAGATCATGCTCACCCACTTCCTTGTGGTTGATTTCCAAGTGCAAAAGTATGTAAAAGGACGTATCCTGTCCTTTCTGTGATCCATAAATGGTTCTTGGAAAACAGAGAAGAATACACAGGAGAAAATGTTTAAATAAGTGAGTGTTGCTCACAACATTGAAAGTGAATTATGCTCACACATTTTAGACGAATAGATTTGATGGAAAAAAGCTTAAAGGCATTTAAAACCTTGGCAAAATCCATGTATGTTTTTGAGAAATAAGTTTTCTATGAAGTATCAAAGTATAATTTTTTACAATTATCTTAATGAGCACTGAGACCTTTACATCAGTGTGTTTAATGTCAGTGTTCTCTCTGCAGTGTGAAGAAAATTAATCATAGGTCAGGAATTCCATTTCTTATCCATTTTCTGTTGTTTCATTTTTCTTACAAAGAATTAACCCCTTCATAAACATAATCCTTCAAGTGAGTCTAATGCAAAGGTTTGTGCAGCACAAATGCTTGCATTATAAAAGCCACTTTGAAACTGAATGATTACTGGTGTAACAGGTTCTCTATCCTATTCCCACCAACTAACGTTTTTTTTAAATAAAAAAATTACATCTTAGCCATTTATTAAATATTAGAATGGCAATAGCTATCTTTCAATTCTTCAGTTCTGCTTTTATAATACAGAGCTCGTAAAAATATTAGCTGTTGATCATTTTCTTGCTTGAACATTCTAGCCTAATATCATATTGACCTCTAAATACTGTAGATTCTATTTAGAGTTCATTTCACTGCATCTAAAATCTAGAACTTCTGAAGACTGATCTGAATATTTTAGTTTGCTTATTTGGATATCATTTCCCTTCAAACAGTTAGAAATGCTGTATGTGAAACAATCTTATCATCAAAAGCTGTTAATGCCTTCTTGTGTAACGATTTTTAGATTTTGGTTAAATATATACAGTTCTGTAGTTAAGAATAGTATTGAAGAACATTACCCTTTGTATTGCACAGATGATCAAATGATGTATTAGGATTGTCGTTTAAGTCTTTCCTTTGCAATGAAATTAGCCGTGAGCCATGACTCCTGTTGGATTATAAACGGTGTAATACTGTATTTTAATATGAATTGTGATATTTGATGCCATCTGGGACATCACAATGCAGCGACATGTCATCTCCCACGCTATCGCACCCACTCTTGCTCTTCCATTTAGTTCCTGCTTATTGATAATTTCCTCCTTCAGATTTCGTGCTGCTGAGACTACGATTTACTGCAATTTGGCATTGAGCACTTTGGGTTGCATTTGGTGGTTCCGCATTTTATCCACTTCAATGTGGATATCAAGGCACAATATACATTGTGACATTCTTATTTCATTGGAGAATTTGTCTTGCAGACCCTTGTGTATTACAGTCTTATTTGCTGCCCAGTATCTATAATAATTGAGAACACAATTTAATCAAAGAAATGGCAACAATTGTGATCTATTACTGCAAAGCCTCAAATTCATACAGTAGCAGTAATACAGAGAACATTTACCTCATATCTTGCACCATTAATGTCCTTTTTATCTTTTGCCTACATCACACTGCTTCTCTTGGATGATGCTAAGATTTAAAAAAAATAACGTGGCAATGAGTTTAAAGCTGTACATCAGTTTGATATTTTGTTGACATCATGATTTCAGATAAAATCACTTGAACTTTAATGTTGAGGTTTCTGTTGTCAGCAGAACCCTTTGAAATGATTTTGTTTCTCATAACTGAGAGCCCAAATATGTTCTTGAAAAATGGCACTGGTTTACTTGGAGTTACAGTGCACATTAATTCATCTCTATAAGATTCGTACCTCACCGTACTTTGCCATCATAAATTATATTCCATGTTGTTCATTGAAGACTTGTAACATGTCTAATACATATTGTTTCTTACTAACTCACAATGCACTTTAAAAATAGTAATCTGTGCATTTCATAAGTGCTTCCAAAATACTGTCTGTTCAGTGACTTGGGACATCCTCTCAACATGAAAGGCGCTATACAAATATAATAATAATATAATAATCCTTGCATTAGATATAGCGCTTATACTGTAAAGTGAATTGACTGTATGTTTGTAGGCAAAATGTAATCTTGTTGTTGCCTTATCATGTCGCTGAAACAAGATTTAGATTTATGGTTAAGTGTAAGAATGTGTGTGTTTGTCATCAAAAAGTCAATATGGCACAGCAATGTCCAACAAACAGCCAGGAAGGGATTGTTAGCCCTGACATCAATTAGTGCGAATGAACTTAAAGATCCATTTCAATAAGTAGAGGGTAACTTAGAGTAATACCTCATCCAAAGGATGACATCTCTGACCATGCAGCACTCCCCTAACTACTGTACTGGAACCTAGACCCTAGACTATGAGTTCAAAATCTCAATCTGAGGCTATAACCCACAGCTTTCTGAATTAAGAGGCCAGGCCAATGCCAATATTAAATCCCTGTATAACAGTATAATTCCGTGCTTATGTGTACTGCAAAAACGTATTCTTCAATATTAATATACCTTGGCACATCGAATTGCAAATAACTGAGAATTGATTGGTAACTTGACAGAATCCTGGACTTTGAGAGCCTATGATGTTTTAGATTCTAGTCACTTAGCCGAAACAGTAAAATATCCGACGTACACGTAAGTAGATTTGTATGTTTTTATGAATTGGCTAGGTAAATGCATCTTCTGTGTCCCATTAGCAGTTTTATTTCACAGCTGTATCTCAATATATTCTTCCTAACTTTTACAGGCTACAGAGTGCACAAGTATTGTGCAGTTAAATTGTAATGCAAGGAAACTATGTTTCCTTTTAATTCTGACGAACGTTTGACGTGAGAAAATAGTGACTATTTTTCTTCAGAAATTTTGCTTGGCATTGTGTCAACTATGGTGTCTGTGTTTTTATATATATAACATGCTCAGCCATCATTAGTATTCGGTTGCACTACATGAGCTGGACTGAACTGCCTAAATATTTATAGAATACCGTCAGGGTCAGAGTAGAGAGGGCGGTAAATGAAATTAAAGATTTACACCATGAAGCTGCAGCACTCAGCATGCAGCCCACGCAACACGCTGCACTCAGCTGGGAGAATGAGGATGAGATAACCCTGCCTGGGTGTGCGTACACTCTCTTTCTCCCTCTCCATTTGCTTGTGTGCTTTGTCTGTGGAGATGTGGTGTCTAAACAGGATTCAGCACTTCGTTATTTTAACCCTGCTTCCTCCTACTCTTGCAGATTCTCAGGCCGGCTGCCAGCTATGTTTTTCAAAGCGATTGTCTTCTCCTTGTTGCTGCACAGCTCCTGTTATTGAGTTTAGTGCCAGAGATGGCCTGAGTTTCTGCGTCTGGGCTGACAGACCCACTGTTTCATCGCCTCCGGCTGTGCTGTAGCTTTTCCAAAAGCAGCACACTTGAACTGTGTGTGTTCTGTATCATGTTTGGTAATTAGCCAGAACATCTTTTTGACAAAATATCAGTGCTAACCTTTTTCTCTTTTTCCATCTTCATTCTTCAGGCGTGGAATAAATGAGTAACAATATTTTAGAGGTACTGTGAGAAGGTTTGTGTAAGGATTTGTTTGCTGGGTTTATTGAACTGGGTTTCATTGGGAATTATTTTTTGACTCTTTCTTCATTTCTCAGTCTGTTCCCCAGCACTACTTATGCCCCATCTGAAATCCCATGTGTGGCTTCCTTTTGTACCCTATTGTATCTATGTACAGTGTAGAGAAAATAGACACAGTAGTACTAGTAGACACCGATAGTGAGACTCAGCAGGAGAGGGGGGGGGAAGAGAATGAAAAATAAAATAGTGGGAGCTGTTGAATGAGACATTAACTTGGATTCCATCTGCTTTTCCTAATGCATACCAAAGAATCCATGCCACAAATCAGAAAGATTATTTGCTGCTTTCCGCCCCTCCCCAGTCCCCTGCCCTTACAATTAGGTTGATTATGTGGCCTCGTGGGATTCGATACAAATGGGAAGCTCAGGAAGCTGCACAGTCAACCTTTGGTTAGTATTGTTAAATACCTTCTAATCCATTGGTATGGGAAGGAAGTAATGGTAGTATGCTGCCTTTTCACCTTTGCGGACAAAGTTTCAATGCAGCCTAAACCTTTGTGGATGATTGTAAGTCTCTTCTGTCAGCTGTAAATATAAGAAGTGAGATTGGACAGACTTGACTATATCCCTACTACCACTGAATGGCAAGGCCAGACTTCTACTTATAAAAGGATTTGGTAGAAAAAGTGAAATGATTCAGAGGGAAAGCTTCCTTTTACAAGCAACCTAAGAGCTGTTTGATATTCAGGTCAGGGTTTTGGGTTTTTTCCTGTTGAAATCTTTGCAGGAGATTAGCAGCCTGATAATAAATGATCATTAACATAGTCTGAAATTGTTAATAAAATACATTAAAAATGAAATGTAATGTGAATGCTCATCCATAATCAGAGCAAGAGATGTTCAGCCAAGATAGCAAGAGAACTCTTTTTTAATTGAGTGGATCTAACCTGTTGGTCTTCACTTCCAATCACTGGACTGCATCTGGGCGAACAGACTAAAACCTAATTATGCTTCACCCGTCTGTTTGATTTGAAGCCTGTCACACATGCTAACTAGTTCATGAGAAGAATTGATGATTCAGTTATATTTAACCCTATGTGTCCTCTGATTCCACACATGTCCATTTTGGGAAACAAAATCAGTACATACCATCTTGTACATTCCTGGAGATGCCCACGCACATCCAACTTATTAAATCCTGAAGAAATCTGAGCATTTAGAAGCAATGGACATGTGTGTTACAGCTCCATTATTCAAAAAATCTCATTCATTCAGAACTCTGCCTGCATTGTTATCTGGATCAAACTCTGTATCCACATCTCACCAGTTCTGGCCAGGTTCCACTGGCATCCCATCATCGAACGGATCGACTTCAAGAACCACACACTCGTGTTCAAATCTCTTCTCTCCCTGCGACCTCCCTCCCGCACCGAACCCCTCACTCCCAATCCACCATCCGCCACCTCCGCTCGACTGGTACCAGCCCCCCTACTTGTTTCTCCCGCCCTCTGCTCTTCCATTGGAGGTCGCACATTTAACTACTATGACCTGAAACTCTGGAACACTCTCCCTCAATCCCTCCTCTTTTTACCCTCTCTCCCCTTTTCAAGTCCCATCTAAAAATCTTCCTTTTTGACCGTGCTTACGTCCATGAAGTTTCACTTGACCAAATGGACACGCCTCTGTTGTATGAGAGTCCCAAAAATAGACTTGGTTTGTAAAACAACAAACATACTATTACAAATTTGAATGGTACAAATTTTCTCACAATGAATGAATTAATTGTCCAAATATACATTGGAGAGCATCCCCACTGAATTGTACAATTTAATGATATTAAAGGATGCGTGAGTAACACCAGAGTAGCTTCTAATCAAGGTGAGCCTGCTTGACTGATGAATGAGACTCTGGGTAAGGCTTCCCTCTGGATTATCAAGCAGTGATACCAGTCTTGGAGTATGCCATTAAGCTGGTCTGTTAAATGGTCCCAAATCGCGAGCCAGTTTTCTCACTTGGTATTCAAACAGATTCTAAACAACATTCCCTGGAGTCCCTAAGTACTTTAATTAGAGCATTGCCAAACTGACCCTGAAAATGATCCCAGTTCGAATGGAGTATAACTAACTTCAAAAAGGCAACCCGATATACAGTAGTTGCTGCTTTTTGACCACCACTTAAAAGTATTCCCCTGCTACGCCCTTTACCATATTGTTAATAATTACTATATGTGTTGGTGCAATGTTCTCATTAATTTCTGCTTTTGATCTCAGCTTGTACATGTACTGCTATCCAGTCTGATTAATCCTACTTATTCTCTGCTGTGATTGCTATTCCTCTGACAGATGCTCTTCCAGAGTGTGTTTCTCCCACAAATATACAGCCAATTTTCCTACTTTCCTTCCCCCAACCACAACCCCTACCCCCCTGCTCTGGTCCCTATCTTGGGATGTTGTTGTATTCTGTGAAGCACTTTGAGATGTTGATAAGATGTGGAAAGCGCTATATAAATGTAAGGATTATTATTATTATCAATGGTACTTTTGCTCATGGCTTCATTGTATGAGAGATAGCCATGGTCTAATCTATAATAATAAAAAGCAGCATGTAGTTGAGCCTGTTGTATGTACCTGAAGCAATATTTAGTAGTGATCTTAATCGCCATAATTGGTAATAGAAACTACTGGCTGTTTGCAGTAATATTGCAAATTGAAAGAAGTCCTAAAAAAAACAGCCACAAGAAAAGAAAATCTGCAGGATGATTTTCAAATAGATTACTTGCAAGCTTATACGTTGGGTATATGCTTGACTCCCTCAATAATTCTGACAAAGAGGGATGAATTTGAAGTATTGTAGGAGGGGATAAGAAAAAGTAGACAAAAGTGAGAGCTAGACCTATATCAGATGAAAATAAGATGGAGGGGATTAAGAAATGATTGACCAAAGGTAAGACCTTAAAACGAGATTCTGACCGAGTAACCACTTAATTAATTTTGAACAAATGCAAGGCACTACAAGTAGAACCAGAAGCTTACATAAGTGTTTAATAAAGGGAGACCTGATCTGGGTTTTTTTTTAAAAAAGGGATATAATAGTAAAGATCTTGTGTGTTTTTTTTAATCCTTGCTCAACAGTTTTCTTCATCTTCCTGCATCTTCTGATATTTTAGCCAGAGGATCGAATTCAAGATCCTTGTTCTCACTTTCAAGGCTATTCACAGCTTTGCCCCCGCCTATCTCTCTGACCTACTGTCTTTCTATCAGCCTGCTCACACCCTCCGTTCAGCAGACTCAGGCCTGCTCCGAGTCCACTGCCCTAACCGCCCAACCATCGACGGCCGGGATTTCAGCCTCTCTGCTCCCACACTGTGGAACTCCATCCCACAGCCCCTCCACCTCACTTCCTCCCTTTCTTCCTTCATGATCTTCCTCTTTGACCGCGCCTTCGACTCCCCCACTAACTCTTCCCCCTCTCCCACTCTCCTTCCCCCTACCCCGACCGTCGTCCCCCCGCTCGGATCCCAACCTGACTGTTCAGCGCTTTGGGACGTCCTCCCGACGTGAAAGGCGCTATATAAGTGCAATTTTGTTGTTGTTGTTAATGGTGGTGCCTTGTTGTTTCAAGACTGATCATGCAGCAAAGCTGAGGGGAGGGAAACCCCCCCACTGATAGAACACATTGTTCTTCTCTGAATTCACAAATCATCTGCCTATGGCTCTGTTGGCAAATTGAACAAAGTAGCCAAATGGAATGATAGATGCTCACGCCTCTATTCCACGAAAGGAGTTGGAAAGGCTATTGCTACATTGCTGAACAAAAATCATTACAAAGAGTTGCATGAAGTCACATTTCTCAATAGACTGCGAATGAGAGGATGTCAGGATAATGAGGATGAACGGATGAGATCTGTGGCTTGGAAGAAACTTGCAGTTTTCTCTAATATCCTTTTGATTTTCTTTGGATGGGTAGGCAAAGTGGGGAAAGCAATGATTGGATTCACTGTGTGAAATTGGCAATGTTACTGACTGTAAGATCAATATTGAACAATTTGGACTATGTGAAATAATATTTGTGGAGAGCAGCAGGCTGCACATTTGAATGAAATGCTTAAGGACAAAGCTCAGGTGACTTCTGTATCCTATTTATTCTCAGGCTACAATTTGAGCTCAACAATTGCAAATTACAGTAAAAGCCTGTTTATCCGTCACCCGCGGGACCTGGCCAATGCCGGTTAAAGCACCTGCTGGATATTCGGGTGGCCTGCAGCTGAAAACCCATCCCCCCCAAATTAAAGTTCTTTTAACACACACTATACACACCAGACTAAATAATAACAGATAATAACAGAATATTGTATTGGTACTTATTGTTAAAACTACTCTCTTGCGCTTCTCACCTTTACTGATTGAGGTTTACAGTCCAGCGATTCTTTTTTAAATGGAGGACGCCAAGTGGGTGAAAAAAGCGGCAGGCGATTTTAAAGTCTCATGACTTTACTAGCGGCACGCCGATAGCCCTGGAGAGCCCTAGTCTCTACTAGCGGCAAACCAAAATACTGCACCTGCGCAACAATGTGGGTTATCAGCTAGCGTTAGCGGCTTACCACTAGTATGGCTTTAAAGTTGCACTCCATTTTTTTCACCCGCTTAGCGTGCTCCATTTTAAAAAGAATCGCTGAACTATAAACCTCAACCGCAGCAACATGGCTTCAAGCGCAGCATCTACTAGTGAAGGTGAGAAGCGCAAGAGAATAGTTTTAACAATAAGTTAAAAATATTCTATTATTATGTTATGATTTATGCATTTACAAATGCTCCACTGCTATTGTTCCGGTTAAGTTCTGGTTTATCGAATGGGGACTTTTTTTGGGCGTGCCAGTTATACAGAAGTGCCAGGTTATCGAGTCACGGATAAACAGGCTTCTACTGTACCTAGTTTGTGAAACAAGTTCACTTACAATTGCATGCTGTCAAAAAAGTAGTGTTCTCCTCTGCCAGAGCTTGTGGAAAGGTGAAGCAGTTTTCAATATTTAACTTTAAATTGCACATGTTGGATGCAATTAATTTGCATTATAAAGAATAAAATTGATGGGCCTTGAGGAGGAGCAACTAAGATAATCGTTTGGGCTGATTAATGATCACACATTGTAAGTCACTTGCCATAGAGGCATTTAATGTCTAATTCCTGCTAAGTGCATAGTAGCTCCATTAAGCAGTTTTACATAGAATTACATAGAAAATACAGCACAGAAACAAGCATCTGTCGCAACTAGTGTATGCCAGCGTTTATGCTCCACATGAACCTCCTCCTATCCTTCCTCAATTAGGCCTATCAGCATAACCTTCTTTTTCTTTCTCCCATGTATTTTTATCTAGCTTTGTAAGCCAATTAAGTTGGAGTATCCTAATAGGTAAGGGTCGTACTTTCTACTGGTAAGCAATACTGTTTTAGCAGTTTAAATCCAACATCCCTCAAGCATGTACAGGTTGAGTTAACTTGTCTTTTTCTGTTTTTCTTTAAAAATACACAAAACACAGTAACCCTTGGCCCTTCACTTAAGGTTCTTGATAAAAAATATTTTCAATGGATTTCCAACAAAGGTTAATGCTGACTAAGTTGCAGACATTTGTTAACTGATGTTGCGTGATAAAGCATATAAAAGATACTGTTATATATATTGATAATAAATTTGGAAGCTCTATCTGATGAGGAGAAAGTGTCTGCCACCGATGCTAATCCTTGATGCTAGACAGTAATCTGCATAAAAATGCAAGCATAGTGAGGTTTATAACGTGTGTGTTCAGTCTCTTGGGTGAGCCCATAGTTTTTGCACACAAAAAAGTCCAGCACAAAATATTTATAGAGCTGCCAAGCAAACAATAATGATTTGCAGTTTCACTGAATGTTTGTTCTTGAAGATAATAATAATCCTTGCACGTGGTATAGAGCTTTTCACGTCTTCTAGACATCCCAAAGCGCTTCCAGAATATGCTGTAAAGTGAATTGACTACATATTTTCTGGGCGAAAGGCAATTTCCACTTTAGAATACTTTAAAACTGTTTTAAGATATTCTGTGGTTTCAGTGCAAATTGTCCCCATTCTTCCATTAAATAGTTGGGATGGTACATTAAAGTATAATTCAGCCTTGGTTTAATATATGTTGAGAATGGAGAAAGGAGACCGTTATTTACGTCAACCATTTTTACCAATTCAATTGCATAGTCATTATGTGTAATTCACAATAACTTACAGTATGAAAGTGGACACTTATGACTTGAGTTTTTTTTTGGACAACTAGTTGTTATAAAGATAAACTCGCAATGAAATTGGCTGTTGTACTTCAGGGTACAGGTAGACCCCACTTAACAAAGGGGTTAGAGACTTTAAAACCTTTCAGTAAGTGAAAGTTTCCTTAAGGCAGAGTTTAACTACAGGTAGACCCAGCTTAACGAAGGGGTTAGGGACTTTAAAACCCTTCGTTGAGCGAAAATTTAGTTCAGCGAGAGTTTAACTGTATTACTGTATTTGGCAGCAGCCAAAATACCACCCCGACCCTCCCACTAACATCAGTTTAGTTCCTAGCAGTTCCTAGCGCTAACATTTTCGGTGTACAGGTTGAGCAGCCAAAAGTCCGGAGTTCCGGAATCTGGAATGTGACAAAAATTGCAGGAATAAAAATGCCAATCCTACCTGCTTCAGGCCAGGTCTTCACAGTCACCACACTGAAATATCACAACCTGGGCCCAGGCATTTCCTGACTCGGGACGCGCTTCTTTCTTCCTCCCCTCCTTTCTTTCTCTCTACCCCCCCCCCCACTCCCCTCTCTTTCTCTCTACTCCCCCCTCTCTTTCTCTCTACCCCACCTCCTCTCTATCCCACCCTCCATCTCTATCTCTCTATCACCCCCTCCACCCCTCTCTATTCCTACCCTCCCCTCCCTCTCTATCCCATCCTACGCTCTATCCCTCTATCCCCCCCCTCCTCTCTATCTCTCTATCCCCCTTCTCTCTATTCCCTCTCTATTCCCCCCCATCTCTCTATCCTCCCCTCCTCTCGATCTCTCTATTCCCTTCTCTCCACCCCCCCTCCCTCTCTATTCTCTTCCTATCTCTCTATACCCCTCCTCCTCTCTATCTCCCCTCCCCTCTATCCCCATTTACACCCCTCCCCTCCCTCTTTACCCCCCCCACCATCTCTCTATCCCCCACCTCTCTATCTTTCTATCCCCCCCCTATCTCGACTTACTATTATTGAAGCAACGAAGCATCCCGCTGCTTAAGCTCCTCCCATATGGGAGGGACTGCACTGCTTAACTGAGGCACTCTAAAGACTGAGTGTGCATTGCTGGGACAACCAGAGAGAAGCTGCAGACGACAAGCCCGCGAGGTTTAAAGTGTGTAAACATTCGTTATAGCGAAAGCAGCCTTTGTTAAACGGAGAAGTGGTACAAATAGAAACCCTCGTTTTAGTGAAGTTTCAGTAACCGGGCGTTCGGTAAGCGTGGTCTACCTGTATATTACTGTATTTAGCCGCAGCCAAAACGCCGTCCCGACTTGAGCCTCCCCGCTAAAATCAGTTTAGTTCCTAGCGGTTCCTAGTCCTAACATTTTTAGTGCACAGGTTGTATGCATTTGAACATACAGGTTCGGTGTACTCCAAAATCCGGAGTTCCGGAATCCAGAATGTGACAAAAATTGCAAGAATAAAAACGCCAATCCTACTTGCTCCAGGCCAAGTCTTCACAGTAACCGCACTGAAATATCGCAACCTGGGCCCAGGCCTTTCCGGACGCATGACGCACTTCTGGCGTTCCAATTTGTCCGGAAATACCGAACCTGGGCTTGGCTATGGGCCGGAATTCAGGACTCTCAACCTGTACTAGCGAAGGCCTAAGGTAGATATAACTGCTATTGAAGGCTACACAACTTTAAACACAACAATAAAATATTAAAATGTTAGTAAATACAACAATAAACAATGAAATACTTACTATTATTGAAGCCACGAAGCATTCTGCCACTTAAGCTCCTCCTATATGGGAGGGGCTGCACTGGACCTTAACTGAGGCACGCGAAAGATTGAGGGTGTGTTGCTGAGGAAACCGGGAGAGACACTACCCATGAGAAGCTATGCACGAGAAGCCCGCAAGATTTAAAGTGTGTGTAAACATTCGTTATAGCGAAAGCAGCGTTTGTTAAGCGGATAAGTGGTATAAATGGAAACCCTCGTTATAGTGAACTTTCGTTCACCGGACGTTCGGTAAGCGGGGTGTATACCTGTATAGCAGCTGTCATCTAGTCACTTACTGAGTCTTCAATCTTTGCTTCTATTTTGACTCTATCTTTTATAACTGCTAAGCAGTTGTGAGACAGCACCTTTTCTAATAATGCAGAACAGAATGTTTTATTTGTAGAGAATTTTCTCAGCGAATTGGCATATTGGGAATAAGTTGCTTTGATCATGATTCACTGGCTAGTTCCCTAAAGCATTGAACCACGAGAATTGTCATGGATGTCTACCCTTGACAATTCTACCTTTAAGTGCTCCAAGACACTGCCTGGCGTGAAGAGCGCTGTATAAATACAAGTTGTTATTGTTCTTGTTCTCCCTCCGAGAGTGGAAATCTCCAGGTCTGGTTTCACCTGATAATATTTAAGGTCCTACGTGTACGAATGCAATTAAATTTCACTTCAACTCGAGGCTGAATGCATTTGCAGTAATATAATAATAACCCTTGCATTTGATATAGCGCCTTATCACGTCTTCAAGACATTTCAAAGCTCTTCACAAAATATACTGTAAAGTGAATCAACTTAATACTCGGTTCCTACTTACTGCACGTAGGTGTGTGCAGTAAGAAAAATTGCCAGAAGTCAAACCTAGAACCTCTTGCTTGGGAGACAACTAACCACTAAGCCCCATGAAGCGATTATAATTATTCTGCTGTTTTAATTGCATTTCTGACACCATGTCCCATTAGTATGAGAATGTGAACTGATTTTGATTGCAGTGAATGAGAAATCAGCAATCTGATAGCACAAGGTGACAATTATATCTGATGGAAAATTCGCCAGTCACAGGATCCATAGAACTCGGTAGGTCGAATGGCTTCCTTATGTGCTGTATAATTCTATGATTCTATGAACTCAGTGAACGAAGTAACAACACTGCTTTAGTAATGTGGAGTGAACTAAGTAGGTGTAAGACATGTTGCAAATAAGTTCTGTAAAGCAAACAATTCAGTGTTCGTCATATCATGAATGTGGCATATGTATAAATTGGTAATACCTAGCAGATTAGTAATATATTTTCCATTATTCATTGCTTTTTCTTATATTGCTTTGTTGAGGACTCTTTTTTGGGCTGTCCCTTTGGTCCGTCTGATTTTCCTAGGCACATATTCCTGCAGGTATTTGGAGGGCAGCAGACTTTCATCTGGCTCCCATCAGCAATGCAAATGAGATGAGGAATTTCAGATATGTACTTGATGTTATAACTACACTCATTTTATTGGTTGGTTTCTTACTTTAGAGTTAGGGTTAGGGAATATCTATACAAGCATGTGAACAATAGTGAAGTAATATATCTGGACATTACAAAGGAAAATTCAGTACAAGGGAGTACAAGATGATAGGTGTAAAGAGAGTAAATAATACATGCTGTATTTAAGAGGAAACATATCATATGTGATGGAGAAGGTAATAGACTGGATTAGGAGGGGACTTGTATGGAGCATATTGCCTGTTTGACTGCTGAAACTATCTATATAATTCTATACAAAAAATTATTTTAAGAGGGTGACAGCATATATATGACAAGTTTCTAAATTTGCATATTTTAAGCAATGGATTTAGTCCCCAAAAAAATTATTCCCAATTTTCCTGGAGGATTGAAGATCTTGAATGAGAAACAAACCAAACAAACATTGCTTTCCTATGTCTCAGCCCTCACCACTGCCTTATTCTGCTCTGATTGCCTCATCATCCTCGGGGACTTCAATCTCCATTTCACCTGCTTGGGCTTCTCTCTCTTCTCTCAACCCCTCCCTCCACATCCATTCCGCCACCAACGTGCACAGCCACCTGCTACCAGGTTGGCCTGGTAATCACCCTCAGTGTCTTGGATGTCACCATCACTGACAAGGCCATCTCCGACCATTATTTCATCTTCTTCAACTCCTCCATTCATTTCCCCATTTCACCCATACCCACCACCATCTTCTACCGCCCATGGACAAAGATCTCCCCACAATTGGAGTGCTCTGAACTCCTCCCTCTCTAGATCACTTCCCGCACCAACCCATCCTCTGCACTTACTCTCCTCCACAACATCCTCTCCAATGCACTCGATGCCCTTTCCCCCCTCATCTCCCGAACCGCTTCCTACTGTATCATGACTATCTGATCCTCCTCCACACCTCTCCTCCCATCTCAATCTTCAAGGTTCTGTCCTTGACTAGTTCAGGTCTGAACCTTCACACCATCTTCACTTCATGTCTGGCAACGGCTTTTCCTCCAGCCCCAGCACCGTCTTGTGCGGCATTCCTCAAGGCTCTGTCCTTGGTCCCCTCCTCTTCACTCTCTGCATGCTCCCCCTCAGTGATATCATCCGTAGACATGGAGCAAATTTCTACATGTATGTGGATGACACCCAACTCTTATCTCTCCGCTTCCACCCTCAACTCCAGGACTACCGGCATCCTGACTGCCAGCCTGTCTGACATCGAGTCCTGGACGAGGGACAACTTTCTTCAGCCGAACGTCAGCAAGACTGAGGCCCACCTGATTGGCTCGCGTCAGTGCCTCCGCACCTCAGGCGCTGGAAGCATCAGCATTCAAAGCTGCACACTCCATCTCACGAAGCCAATAACAACAAAATTACATTTATAGAGCGCGTTTCACGTCGGGAGGACGTCCCAAAGCGATGAACAGGAACCTGGGTGTCTTGTTTGACCCTGAACTGTCCTTCCTCTCCCACATCCGCACCATGACCAGTACTGCCTTGCTTCGCCACCGTAACATTCCCAGACTGCATCACTACCTCACCCCTCAGGCTGCTGAAGACCCTCTTTCTCAATCATGCCTTCTGCCACCCTCCCACCTCTCTCCCTCCCCTCCCCACTACCCTGTCCGTCCCCCGTGCTCGGGTTCCAACCACTAACTGTTCAGAGCCTTGGGACTTCCTCCTGACGTGAAAGGCGCTCTATAAATGTAATATTCTTGTTGTTGTTGCTCCAGGATATTGTTTTCATTTCTATTTTGCGTAAACCTCATCAGTTTACATTGTAAATAGAAATGAATGAGGAAATGAAATAGAAATGAATACTCTCATTTCAGAGTATTGAATTATGCAATATCAAACATGTTTGATACCTGCCCCTCTTTGCAGCAAACAAAGATATATATTGTTTGTATATTGATAACCTGCTAAACTACCCCATTTGAAAAGCCCCTGAGAAACCTTTTCAAATGTTTATAAGAGGTTACACGAGTGCTCTCATGTCATGTTGATATTGCAAGGCTGCCTCTGCATTATGTTGGGCTGCCAAATGATGCAGAGCAGATTGCAAAGCAACAACTATGTGCACAACATTGTACATGTACCAGAAACTCATGATTTCCTAGTTATAGCCATTGGACCATCTCCGATCTCAGAGGAACATCTGTGCATGCCATTGATGCAATTAAACTTACTGTTGGCCAGAATGCCCAGGCTGAAAGTTCAGCCTGCTGGTGTATAGCAACACAAATTTGTATTGCTTCATCCAGTGGTGCTACTGACAAGCGTTTTGAAAGTTGGGTTTCAGCATTTCTGGAGACAGCAGTGTCACCTGATTTACCTCTCGGTTCTGCTACTAAAGCCTGGAATGCCATTGGTAATAGCATTACAAACAAAAAAGCTTAATATCATTTAATGGCTCGGGTTGGCTTGAATGTGAATTGGTTTTGAATTGGCTTCCTTTCCAAGAAGGAAGCTGATCAGTATTACGTTTCCTGGGTAGCTGCAAATATAGAGGAACATTAGGATAGAACCAGTGTTGTATGTCTGAAAGGGAAACAAAAAGGAAATAAGAATGTATCCTAACATTTTATTTCCCAAATCTATTGTGTAAATCAATATAGTGTAACTAGACTTTATTTTCAAACTACAGTAAATTGCCAGGAATGTGCTCTGAGCTTCATGGATAATCAGCTAGAAAATTATTTAACGTTTATGTTCAAAGATTTATAAGAAAGAATTCCCTTCAATATTCAGGTGTCTAATTGATATCCTTTAAAAAGTAGTCACATGGTTGATGCTTCAAAGTAGATTTAGGATTATGTGGTTACATTTCTTTAAATAGATGGAATATCTTTGTGCTTCAAGGAACTTCTAAAAGATGTCTCACTTTTTAAAAAAAACACTGTGCATCCAGCCAATAGAGACAGAACAACAACAACAACAATTTACATTTATATAGCGCCTTTCACGTCGGGAGGACGTCCCAAGGCGCTAAACAAGAGGCGTGTGACCCGAGCTGGGAGGGGAGTGTTTGGGAAGGGGTGAAACACGAAGAGGAGGTAAAAGAGTTCGGGGTGAAACAAAAGGCACGATCGAAGAGGAAAGTCTTCAAATCGGCCTTGAAAGAGGAAAGGGAAGAGGTGAAACTGAGGGATTGAGGGATGGCATTCCATAGGGTGGGAGCGGAGAAACTGAAGGCCCGTCCTCCGATGGTGGGGCGGTTCGGGCGGGGGGCTTGGAGTAGGCCAAGTCCTGTTGAACGGAGGGCCCGGGTGGGTGTGTAGGGGGAGAGTAGATCAGCTAGGTAGGATGGGTCAAGGCCATGTAAGGCCTTGTAGGTGAGGACGAGGATCTTAAATTCGATCCTCTGGAGGATGGGGAGCCAGTGGAGACGGGCGAGGGTGGGGGTTATGTGGTCACGGAGGCGGGTGCGGGATAGTACACGGGCTGCAGAGTTTTGGATGGCCTGCAGCCTATGAATGGAGGAACTGGGGAGGCCGACTAGGAGAGAGTTTCCGTAGTCCAGCCGTGAGGTGATGTACGCGTGCACGAGTGTTTCGGCAGCGCGGGGGGTGAGATAGTTGCGGAGCCTGGCAATGTTGCGCAGGTGGAAATAGGCGGTGCCGGTCAAGGCGCGGATGTGGGGGAGGAAGGAAAGTTTTTGATCGAACATGATGCCGAGGTTCCTGATTGGCTTCGTGAGGTGGAGAGTGCAGCCTTGGATGTTGAGGCTGGCAGCACCCGATGTGCGGAGGCGCTGGCTTGAGCCAATCAGGAGGGCCTCGGTCTTACTCATGTTCAATTGCAAAAAGTTGTCCCTCGTCCACGATTCGATGTCAGACAGACATGCTGTCAGAACATCGATCGTCTGGGGGTTGAGGGATGAGGCAGAAAGGTACAACTGGGTGTCATCCGCATACATGTGGAAATTTACCCCATGTTTGCGGATGACGTCGCCCAGAGGGAGCGTGTAAAGGGTGAAAAGAAGGGGACCGAGGACAGAGCCCTGAGGGACGCCGTGGGAAACTGTGCGGGGGTTTGATGAAAAGCCATTGGAAGAAACAAAATGTAAACGATGGGTCAAATAAGAGTGGAACCAGTCAAGGACTGTGCCTTGAAGGTTGAGGTGGGAGGAAAGACGTTGAAGGAGGATGGTGTGATCGACTGTGTCGAACGCAGCAGACAGGTCAAGGAGGACGAGGAGGCAGAGGGAGCCCAGCAGAAATCCAAAAGGCCAGAGATTACCACCCCCCCACCCTGTTGGCTATTGGAATAAAAGTCTGTCCTTTGTTTGTGAAGCTTACAAGTAAGACCTGAAGGATAACTTTCCAATTAGTCTGACCTTTACTCAAAAAAATTCTGCTAAGTCTTTTATTCTGAAGGCTGAAGATGTTACCTTTGATGTCAAAGCTGATTGATGTTAAAAATCCCTCTGTTGCTATTTCTAGAGGGAAGGGTGGATTGGTAGAAATATATTGCCCTTATTAAATAGGTACTGTTTGAAGCAGCTTTAGATCCTGGAACAGGCTAAGATAAATCCTTGTCACATATCTCACGGTTTGCAAATATTGTTGTAATTCTTCCTTGTTATTGGAGAGGTAGCGGGTTATCCTGATACTTGCTGTATCACCATGTATGACATCTGAGGCTAAACGTAGGTGTTAAAGAAGGCCAATAGTTCAAAAACTAGCCAGATGCTGTGACATATCAAGCTTTATCTGCTTTCACACATTTTGCCTTCAGCCATTTTCCCCCATCCTTTGGAACTCCATTCCACCTTGCCCTGTGTCCCTTGCCTCTTTCAACACCCACCTCAAGGCCCTCCTCTTTGACCATCCTTTCAATCAATCTCCTTCACCGCGCGCCTCGCTCTCCCCCCTCCCCAATCCCTACACCCAGCTCGGGTCAAGAATACTGTCTGTCCAGCGCTTTGGGATGTCCTTGTTGTTGTTTCAAAGCATTAGTACATTGTTGAGTGCAAATAGACCGTTTAGTTTCTTATCTCCCACAGGCCGCTTAGAGACAGTACACACACAGGCACTGCTGGTTGCTAGGACACAGCATGAGCCTATCAGCTCAAGGGGTACGTCAATGGTGCCTGCTGTTTTGACTTCAGAAGAATTCATCCTGAATCTTAAATAGGTTGTATCATTGGAGTTTCTGATGCTAACCAGCTTAAATGGTTAGAGGGAGTAAAACTACAACAAACAACTGTTATACATTGCATTTACATATTGCCTTTCACATTAGGAGGATGTCCCAAACTGTTGAACAGTGGAGGGTTTGCACTCAAGATGGGGGTTGTGTTCAAGAGGGGCCAATGGGGTGGCAAAGAGGAAGGTTTTGAGATGGACATTGAAGAAAGTGGGGAAAGGACTCCGGGATGGAGTTCCAGAGAGTGGGGCAGAAAAGCTGAAGGCCTGATCACTGATGGTGGGGCGGCAAGGTGGGGGACATGTAGCAGGGCAATGACTGATGAGTGGAAGAAGCGGGCAGGTTGGTGGATTTTAAAAGGTCACAGAGGTAAGTGAGGTAAGACATGAGGGGGCATTAAAACTGAAAATAGTATTGAATCTTTAACCCCTGCTTGTGACTAGTAAAGAATCACAAGAACATCAGCATTGAAAGAAGCCAATATTTAATGATAGTCAACACTAAACTCAGTCATGGTACCTCAGCTATTGTATGTGCAAAAAGTGAGCATAACAATGTGCAAATCGTAGACCACAAATTAGTGGATGTACTTGTGCATGAGGCATAATAGGGGTGTGCAGACATAAAAGACTAAGCTGTTTGACCATTTATTACGTCAAAAGATAATTAATCTGGGCCTTGATAGAATATCAAGGACCAGATTATCAGTGAGTCTGGATTAGTGGTGTCTGGAACCTGTGCCTCAGTGAGTCTGGGTTAGCAGTGGCTGAATGCAATACAAATTAGCATCACACTCTACCATGGACATATTCTATAAACCCTTGTGAAATTGACTCAAGAGTTGTGCTCTTCTCGGGAGGATCGGGCACATTGTTGGAGCAGAGTAGATCAAGCATTATTCTGCATTCCCTATTCTGATTCTGATCTTTGAGAGAGTGGAGGAAAATATAGGGAAGAATAGCTATTCAACTATTAAATTGCTTACCTTGAGTAAGGAGGCAGTATGGTTGTGAGAGTAGATGGCTCCAGACCATGTTAAGGAGAACACGGTGGAATTATATTTTAAAATGGCATATTGCATAGAAAATAGGACTGTAACTGGGCCAAGGAGATTGTTGTTATTTGGCAGCGCCCCAAGATTGAACTGTAAGAGCCAGTTACACTTCTGGCTCTGATTAATTCGTTCTGTGACCTGGAGTCAGGATCATCCACAATCTCAAATCAAAGGAAAATGCACGTCAGGAAGGGCAGTAGCTCATCACTCGGAAAATAAAAAGCCCTTTGACCCTCTTAAGATTAATATCAGCTGGATTTGCTATTGAGTTGCCGTATGATTAAATGTTTTTTTTAATGAAACATTTGATAGGAGTTTTTTTCCTTCCACATTTGATCGACAATTCCTGATGCATCTTTCCATGTTGCCAGGGTAACTGGATATGGTAACTAAACCTTTTTTTTTCAAAACACTAACTTCTCTGTAAAATGTACATGTTACACTAAATACTTAAAAGAGAGTTTAGACAAGTAAAATAGTTACAGGACAAATGGATAATTATGAGGATTTCAATTTCTCTGAACCAAAAGTGGTCTGACTCTAGGCCAAGCTGAAGGGTGGAGAGAATATACAAGAATGTTATAAAGATGATCAATGGCTGCTTGCATACACAAAATGTAAATACTAGACTTGATGTAAAATAGAATTGAATGTTTAACTGTCCATCAGAAGAGATTACTGTTGTCACATGCAAAAGCCTCCAGTGATCATTTTACAATTAGATTTTCTCCTGTACTCAAGACTGAGCAGAAAATAGTTATATCACTTTAAAAATGTGAACCTTAAAGCTATGAAAAAGAGCTCTGGAGAAGGTTAAATGGGATCTAACACTTAAAATAAAATGCTGAAGGCCATTTTAAAGAAGTAGAAAAAATAAGTGAAGGAGAAACCTAGCAAGACCAAGATCAAAATAACTGAAGAAGAAAGTCAAAAGTTAAAATATTTAAAAAGATGCAAGGTAATGAATACAGAAATAGTCAGAACTGAGTAATTTCAAAGGAAATACTGGGCAAAGTAACAGAACATTAAAGGAACCAGCAGCAAGTGGGATCCAATTTATTTTTAGCTGCATCAGCAAAAGATGATGCATTATAGGCCAGATAAGTCCTTTAAGGGATATGTTAAATAGATTGCTGAATTATTAAGTGCATTTTTAACAGTGTTATTTTACAAGAAGACCATGGTCTAATTCCAGTTATTTAGCCTCCAGAATCTTTAACACAAATAGATATCATTGATATATGTGCTTTTGAAAAAACACAGATAATTAAATATCTACAAGACAAGATGCTGACCAGAAGTGATGCACCATAGCATCCTAAAGGAAATGTGAGAGGAAATCGATGCGCTCAGGTTGATGTTTTCAAAATTTCTATAGAACACCAGTGTCACATTAAGTATTACAGAATAGCAGAATAGAAGGTTGAAGGTTCACGTCCCTGTTTGTGCTAGGTGAATCTCTCAGGTGGCAGATGGATTGCTACAATCAGCCTTAGCATCCCTTGGCTAAAGTAGAGGATTGCCATCTAGGGACATGTGCAGACATCAGGTGAAATTGGCATTATGCACAGCTGTGATGATCCTCTATGGTCCAAAAACCTCGCCAGTTATGACTTTCTGAGTTCAAATATTAAGAACAACAACAACTTTAATTTATATAGCACCCTCCACGCCGGATGGCGTCTCAGTGTGCTTCAATGGTTATTTGCATAAAGTATTAGGTTTTTTTCTATAGGACAGTTATGGAATCGTATCCCAGCATGATCATAGCGGTTAGTGGTCCAGAGAAAACTGATGAAGGGCAATATGTTGCCTGGCTTTACACTGATATCTCCATTAATGCAGTGTAAGAAGAATCTGCCACTCCAGATAATATTAATAATTTGGTGGCGAAATGGTTGGTCTCCAAACATTGTAAAATCACTGTCACAGCAGTGTATGAATGGTGCTTGGAGGCAGCCAAACAACAAGTCGTGCAAAGATGCGACAACATCATTTTAAATCCATCAAAATGAATTGGCAATGCAAGCTTAAGCATAGCTTAATGCTATCTGGAGTACTATTCGTTGGGAGCTGTTTGGGTGAATGGGTTAAAGGGCTTGAAATTTCAGAAAAGGATCCAAGAAGGCACATAAGGTTCTACTGTTAAGTACTTTTTTCTAATCTAGAAGAATATTCAGTGAATGATTTTCTAAAATCCTTTTCTTTTCTCCTGCACATGGAAAATCACTGGGCTTTAAACCCATTAAAGAGTGAAGGAGAAATTTGAACACTCACTTGACCCCTCATCTTCAGTTCCCTGATTCTCTTCAGCCGCACTATTTTGAACCAAACTATACATTACTACATTGTTTATTTCCTGTAGGTCAGTCCATTTGCTTACATTCGATTTGTATTTGGCTTAACTTTGCCTTTCATTAAAAAAATTCACCAACATTCAGCAATCATATCACTCCATAAATGTAGTTCAAATTGTGGCATAAAATTCCCTGACATTTCAGAAATCCGGCCAGAGAGGATGCATTTCAGAATACGTGAGAAAATGCAACAATGAAAAAAATAAGATTAGCGATATTATTTATATATAGAGACTAGTCAAAAAGATAGGCAACATGGATTTGAAAGCAACAGGGCATGTCTCAAATACAGTAGTTGAATTCTTTGAAGACATGGATATAATGGAATCAAACAAAACAGTGATGTCTAAGATTTCATCCCCAGTTTGTGTTGAATTAGCTGATTACAATCAGAGCAACAGATAGGAAGCTACAAATGACCTCAGCATCATGTGATGGAAAGGGTGAGAAGCAGCCAGATTACTGATCACTGTCCGGTAACATTCCCCTCTTTCTTACCCCTTGTTGGAAAGTTAACATGCAAGGTCATCATGTGAGGGCAGATTAGCCTCAATAGTAATGCTCCATTCCCACTACTACATTATCAAATAGTCTGCCCACATTCACTGTCTGGCTCACAGATTACAATAGCCACTTGGGGAGGGAACAGAGGCATGGACATACAGCAGCTTTGGGAGAAGAGGGTAGGGGGGGAAAACAAATGTAAAATGCACATCGTGATGATACAATTCTTTGCTTTTTAAATAGAGCTTACAGTTGCAAGGTCTGACTAGTTCAAATTAACAACAACAACAACTTCGATTTATATAGCGCCCTCCACGCCAGACGGCGTCTCAGAGCGCTTCACAGTAGCGGATCCCGGGACTGAGCTAGGAGCAGGGGCAGGAAGGTGACCAAATTAAATATGGCCAATTGTACTTAATGGTGTGAAGTAATCTCTGTAAACTGCAATTTCTGTATGTTCTGCTGGTTAGTGACATGGCTAATTATAATATAGAAATGAACCCTGCCATCTCTCATGCTTTTCTTCCTGTCCAGTCAAACTACCTGGCCAGATGGAGAGTTTATCCTTTCCGGCAACATTGCTGGGCACAGCAGGAAGTCAGATCTACCTTCCAATGGAAAGCACTTATCATCCATCTGCTTTTAGTTCCCTGAGGCATGGAAGGCTATTAAACGGCTGCATTAGCAACCTGTCGCTTTCTTTTAAATGCCACTGTGACCTGCAACTTCTCTTTGTCTTGGTGCAGTGCTGCCATCAAAATACTAGTTATTATATACTCTTCAATTTACTGAAATACTAAAGATATTATTTCATGCGATGGGTTGATCAGGTTGAATTTTAATGATAGTGATTCTGTGACCTTTGCAGTGCTTACCTAATTTGGCTGCCTTTCTACTTCACCATGGGACTAATTCCAGCCCCAAATTCAGCAAAAGACCAACAAAGTCAATGAAGCAATGCTATTGCTTCCTGCACATTTGTTTGCACAGCAACTTCTGGTTCCCATGCTTGGAATCAGTCCTGTGATGCTGCTGATTTTTGATACTTGGACAAAATCTCTAAATTCTATTAAATTTCACTAAAGGCAATAAGTAGGAGGCAGAGTAAGTAATGAGAAACAAAGCAACCAGAATCGGAAGGATTTAGAGATTTTCGATAGCTGGGCATGGTGGCAGGATGAGGTTCCATGTGGGTTAGTTTGTTTTACATGGAAGAAAGGAATCAAAACGGGATTATGTGTTAAATGTAACAGATGAATTACATTTAATTAAGTGTTAGACCTACAGCTTAGTGGTTAGAGCATTTGCCTTACAAGCGAGAGTCCTGGGTTTGATTCGAGGCAGGGCAAAACATTGGGCAAGTTTCCTTAATACACACGCCTGATAATAATCCCTCAAAAGAAAAATAATAAATTGGTCATTTCAATCCACACATACTACTGTGTGAAATTGGCTGCTGCATATCACCCGAATATATACAGTCAATTAACTTTACAGTATATTCTGTGAAATGCTTTGAGATCTCTAGAAGATGTGAAAAGCGCTATATCAAATGCATGGATTTTTAAATTTATTATTATCTGCTGATTAGTAAAGAGGTCTTGAACTATTGCTGATGTATCTATTGTCATGTCAGTGTGTGGTGGCAGTAAAATTGACACAAAATACAGCAACAACAAAATTACATTTATAGAGCGCCTTTCATGTCGGGAGGATGTCCCAAGGCGCTGGCATCCAAGTCACTTGAATTGCATAAGAGAAAGGATTACAAATCAGGAGGCTTTTACTCTTAGGCAATTATCCCATCTTCTCTACTCTCTTCACCATCCTCTTCTCTCCTTTTTTCTGCTTTGTTCCACTGAGATTTGGTTCCAGAGGCATTGAACACCTTGCCAATGTGGCAGGTATTTATGTTTGAGCCTTAATCAAGTCAATTAAAGGGGCATCACAGCTCTGTAGATCCCACTCTCACATGATGTCCACATTCAGGCACATCCAAGCTTTTCTAGCTGGGGACTTTGGCTCTTCAGGCTGACTGCTTGTCTAACTCTAGTGTGCTAGGCCAATTGTAATATCAAACTTGCCACCCCAACAAATTCAGCACAGTCTAAGAATCAAATCTATAACCTTTTGTTCTGAATGACCAGGTCACGAAAGCTTATTAAAGCATGCTTTTGTCTTGCTTTATTCTTCCCTGATGCTCATTTTGACTAATTTAATTTTGTTTCTCTGCATGCAGTTAACTTTACAAGTAGGTTGCCAGCTGCTTCTTACCGGGGAATTTACAGGAATTCAAAACCTCTTACTTATTGTCCTCTTTCCTTGGATAACAAAAAGAAGATGGATACAATTACATAACTAATTTATTTAGTGCAGGACCAATGAAACAGAAGTAAAAATAAAATTGTTCTCTAATAATAATGCTTGCATTTGATTCTAGGCCATTATCAACATCTCAAAGTTCTTCACAGAACACAGTATCATGTTGATTGATTGTGTATTTTGTGGACTTATTTAGATAAGTGAAGTTAATAACATGTGTTTCAATCTAATCTTTATTATTTGAATCCATCAAGCCCAGCTGACCCATTTCAGATAGTTATACAAAATCATTAAGAGCAGCACTTCACACTCTTAAAGATTCCTTTCCAATTTTGTTTGTCACATTTTAAATAGCTTTGTTTTGAATTTCTAAAGCATACTCATCATGGATGGAAGTTTTCTATTTTGTGGCTTATTGTAATTTGGTTGCCGTAATTGCAGCTTTCAATGCATTTTCCTCCTTGTTCAAGAGGTTTGAACTGAAATTGTAAAATAAAGCAATTACATTGCACTCATAAAGCTTGAATGTTGTACTCAGTCTCCTCAACAACTACTTGACGGAATGTGAAGTTGAAGAAGAAAATACTAACACAATGTCTAACTCGTGTCCTAAGGTGACCTCTGTTCTAACTAACAGTATCTGTTCTAACGAAAGAAATTAGTTCTATTGAACTTTTGATATACGAAGGTTTAAAAACAATGTAGTTGGTGAGAGTCAAGTTAATTGGTTCCTGAAACTGAAATGCAATTGATGC
This sequence comes from Hydrolagus colliei, assembly GCA_035084275.1. Taxonomy (NCBI): domain Eukaryota; kingdom Metazoa; phylum Chordata; class Chondrichthyes; order Chimaeriformes; family Chimaeridae; genus Hydrolagus; species Hydrolagus colliei. The sequence continues at coordinate 10,731,221 of CM068748.1, forward strand.
TTTTATAAACATTCATTTATTTTTCCGTTTCAAAATTGTAACCAACAGGTAATTGACAAATCCGTTTATAATAATCATCCTTGCATTTAATATGACACCTTATCACGTATTGGAGACGTCGCGAAGCGCTTCGTAGAATATTCTCTAAAGTGAATTGACTGTATATTTTGTATATGAAATGCAGGAGCCAATTGCATACAGCAGTATCCCACAAGCTGTTATGGATTGTGACCAATTTATTATTATTATAATAAAGTGACTTTGTGTTGTAAATTAAGTGAGGTATAACAGAACAAAAGATTGGAACAGTTTTCCATTCATATCTTCATGCAATTTTAGGATAAACGTGGTATGAATTAGATGCAAGTCGAACACCATTGACACTGCCTGAGCAATATGGCTTGATTTACCTGTCAGGCTTCTATTTCCCAGGACCTAGCTACCCATACACTCACTTTGAGTCAGTTTACCAATTATAGCAGAATGCCCTCTATCTACACACCAATATTCAATGGCAACACATGGTATGTTTAAATTGTCCTCACTTAGGAGATAGATATTATTTAAATATTGTAGATTTAACTCAAAACATGTTTTGCACATCAGGAATTTAGCATAGCATTGGAGCTTTTTAAATGCATACCCTAATTCAAGTGAAGGACCACATTCGATGGTACAGTGCAAAACCAAGATTGAATAGGAAAGTAACTCAAAATTTGGGAAATTATGTGATATTTAATTTAGTGTGCCTCAGTTGGAAGGGAACCGATTTCCCCATTAGTAGATATTTGCTTCCTTCTGTGTTGGAGCAGTTTTGTGCTTTGATCTTTAAACTTGTTTTAAGAACTGTGTTGAATATTTTCCAGAAAATGTTGGCTGCTGCTTCAAATCTCCACCTTCATATTGAGAAAAAGGTAGGAGAAATCATGGTAGTGAATCAAATTATTCTGGAAGAATTGGCATGCAGTACCTTCCACTCTAGGGAGAAATAGGTAGAGACATCAGTTTATCATGTACAGAGCTCAATGTACCAACAATCTTTCTCTTGATATCATATAAATAATTAGGGCCAGGTGGTCGATGATATAGTGATGCAGGGCTGATTTCCCTTGTGCTTCCTTTCCAATTTCAACCACACTGGAGCACAGAGGTCCTAAATGGAGGCCAGTCTCACAAGTAGAGTGAGCTCTCGTGAGCTTCATACACTCTACAATTGCTGTGTGTGCTGTGTTAAATAGGAGAGGAAACCTTCAGGTTGAAGGTTGGGAGCTTCTGAGCTTGCTGCTCAATAAATAATTTTGACTAATTTGGACAGGAATGGAATTAAATGGTGAATTCCTGCCAATGTTAGTGGAGATGATATGGGATTTGTGATGTTTCAGTGAGAGAATCTGTGGTATTGGGAGCTTTAGCAATTTTAGCTGTACTGGAGAATTACTGCAGTTAAGTACTGTGCTGTGTTCTTATATCAAAGAGGATATTATTCTAACACACATGCAGCTGACATGACATTTAACTTGACATGGCCTTTCCGACATCAGTGAAGTTGTGCAGACAATCTGAATGGAGAGAGCACTAACAGATAGGTGGGACGTGAGCTTGTGTCTGCAGTCTGCAGTCTCCTACACTCTGAGCTATGGTGTAGTGAAAACCAACTGATTTCCCCTCAGGAATAAAAAAAAGTCTGCCTCAGGCTGTTATTGCACATCTATTAACAGCTGCTTACAAAATAACATTGCATGGGCCTTCTAGGAAGTTTCCGTATCAATACTGGGCCACAATACATTTTTAATCCATGCCTATAGTATTGACCCTAGTTAGTGAATGGTTGTGATTCCCTCTTCATTTGATTAGGCTGCAACTGGCAAGGAATGAATTAAATTTATAAACAACAGAGTTGATATCTGCAGTGTTAGGAAGCAGAATCAATATCTTCTGACCCTTGGGCATATGCATCATCCAGCCCCAAACTTAGAGATCAGATAAGGAGCTGAAATGTCACTGATAAAGATTGAAGGTGATGTGTAAATTTTAAACTCATTGCACCCTTGATGCACGAATGCTCTTCAGTCAGGCTGTGTGCTTATCTGCTAACGGCCACAAAGATCTTTCACGTTTTCCCCACAGGTGAGTTCTTTAAATCTGCTGACCAGCTGACAACCAACAATTTAGTGCTGCTTCTGTGGGCGAGAGGAAAACCTCATTAGGAGAATCATTTTGTTTCATTCTCTTTATTCTCACTGGGTGGCTGACACCACATTATGGCAAGATATGCATGGTTATAGAGGATACAGGTTTGGTGGGCTGAATATGACTTTTCTTACTCCGTTTTGTGATGGTACAGTAATGTACTGCAGCATTCACGGAGATGCTTTAAAACATTCTGCTCTAGTCAGGGTGCATAGTGCAAAACAAAAACATGAAAGCTACAACATCTTTAGCATAGAAGAAAGATTTTAATCCGTGGACTGCTGTCTGGTCTACAGAGATTTTTGTCTGGTTGTTCTCTGCTTTTGCCTGTTAGCAGCTCACAAATTGAGATGCTGAAAAAATACTAATACAGTATAGCAGTAATAAAGGAACGGAGATATCATGAGCAGTTTTATTGGTGACCTAATCGAGGAAGATAAATGCAAAGATACCCAATTTGATATATAAATGATATGCTCAGTATAATACATTTTCTTGAAGAGCTATCAGAAATTCTTGTTGCCTCTTTTATAGAGTAAGACAATTGAGAATCTTTGTTGAATTCTTCACTGCATTATTCTGGAGATACATTGACTGCGAGCTTCTTACAGTGGATCCATAGGAAACCAAGGATGTTTGAATCCCATGATTGAGACAACTATGTTATCATCTGAGGAGGCAAATTTCCCTAGATGTTTCACCTTTTCCCAGTGGTTCCAAATCCTTGTTTCCCATGGAGCTACTCACAGAAACAAAGTGATCCTTCCAGTTGGTGGTGTCAGCAGAACAGCCTAAAGAAGTTGGAAACCCCACTGAAAGGCCTCCATGTCACTTTCACAAAAAAACAAAGAAACTTCCGGAGGTTTCTATTCTTACTCAATATAATGAGAGAAATTCTTTGAACGAAAAATGCTTCAACTTTCCTTTCTTGTTGAAGTGACACTGCACTTGTACTCTATATGTCACAACCCCTTCTTACAAAGATAGATATATTCATACCAATCGGGATTCAGACAAAAACATCCTAGATTAAATAAACTTTAAGATAACATTAATTAAGGTAGCTCATTAATTACCTAAACTGATGGACATTCATGGGTAGACTACCTGAATACTGTACAGATGAGATTAATCTGCTTTTGTGTTCATTTATCATCTAAGTATGTTGCCACTAGTAGATTTTAATAATTTAATAATACCATGTCTGGTTATAATTGGCATCTCATTAAAAAAATTACTTTCAGAGTATCATTAATATTAGTCATGATAGTGTCTTTATTTTCTGCATTGGCGCTACTGTTCCCTTAATGTCCTTTACAGCCTCAAGTGAAGATTATAGATCATTATTACAAACTCAACAAAGTTTCTCACACCAGACAAATCAGTCCACATCTTAAGTCTAATAGGATAATGCTGTTCTTTATGTATTTTTCTCCATCAGGATTTGGATCTTCTCTGACTTTTGCATTAGAACTGTAGAAATGTATGGCATAGAAGGCCATTTGACTCATCATATCTGCATGGCTCTCTTAAGAACAATCCGTAGGTCCTTTTCTTTCTCCCTCCCCATGTAGCTGACTTATTTTAACAACAACAACAAAATTACATATCTGTAATGCCTTTTACGTCGGGAGGATATTTTATGGTATCTGTTCAGTTCCCTCTTGAATGCCAATGTGGATTTTGCCTTTACCCCCGGAAAAGCAAACTGCCAATTGACTAATAACCGGGTTCCCAGTTACTGCTGGGTAAACAGAGATGTGTGGAGTAAGGAAATTTGCCCAATGGTTTCCCCTGCTGGGAATTGAACCCAGGTTCTTTCGTTTTCAAGGTGAGTGCTCTAACCACTAAGTGGTCTTCACTTATAGCTCTACCTGTACAATGATCAGATCCAAATCATTAACCGCACAGCTAAATTCCTTGCCACTCAAACTGCCCAGTTCAAGGCATTTACTAAAGGTTCAGGTTGTTTAGGAACACTACTAGTGCAATGTAAAAACAGGGGCAGAAGAGAAAACTAACTGCTTGATTGATGAGGGTGTGCCTTAATAATAATAATAATCCATGCATAATAACTCAGGAGATCCTGAGGTTTTACCATTCTCATGCTTCAGCAGAGGAACTTGCTCCCCAATTACAGATAGGAAACATTGAACTATAGGTAAAAAGTGGATGTTTAGAATTCAGAGCATTTTGGGAAGATAAGAGGTGCAGTAAATAAGCTTTCAATCTTTACCAGACTATTCGGTATAAGCATTTCAAATAAAAAAAAGTATGTTTTTACATCAACAATAAAACGCTCCAAGTCATTATTTTTAACTGGCGCCTACAAGTTATTGATATTGGCTTTTATTTGTTAAGTGGATGACTTGGAGAGAAAGAAACATAACTGAGATTTATTTTTTTCAGACTAGTAAATGGTTGCTCAACTGGGGATCATTCTCAGTCTGATTGTTTCCCAATTTATTAAATGAGTGCCATTTTGAGTTTTGTTTAATAAGGTGTTGATATAAATGAGACAATTTCATTCTCATGGAGGTATTTTGGTTAACAGCTTTTCTGCGATAATGGAAAACAATTCAGAGCAAGATGCTTATTGTGGCTACTTGGACTGATTTTTATCTTTATTGCCAGCTCTCCTCTCAATTTACAGGCTGACATTGAGCCTTGGAGGTTTTATTTGGGACCTTGATGTTGCGGCTATAAATTTTTGTGCAGTTTCACAAAGAGTGGAATTGTCCAATGAATATTGTACTACCTCTGCCTTGTGACCTCTGCACAACCTCTGCTTGACTAACCAGTCTTACTTTCCTCTTGTTCTTAAGTTTCGCAATATATTCCTGTTTGAGTCTATAATGATCACTGTGCACAGGATGGCTGCAAATCCATCCAGTGCTGTAGTGGGCAATTAACAGGCACATTCAAAAATTTGTTACTTTATCCCTACTTATCCTGTGAAGCATTTTGAAATGGCTCCCTGAGCGAAAGGCATGAGCCCAAATTTAAGGATGATTATTTTCCTTATAATAACAGTGGAGTCCTGTAGCTTAGTGATTAGAGCACTTACCTTACAAGCGAGAGAACCTGGGTTCGATTTCTGGGCATGGTGAAATGTTGGACAAGTTTCCTTTATTCCATATTATTAATTTGGTTTACATTCTCTCTATTTTATTATACCACGTAAGCGAGTTGTAGGTTGGCCAACACCACAAGGTGGAGCTAACTCACATCTTGGTATGGAATAATAATAATAATCCTTGCATTTGATATAGTGCTTTTCACATCTTCTAGATGTCTCAAAGCACTTCATAGAATATACTGTAAAGTGAATTGACTGTATATTTGTGGGCGATATGTGGTAGCCAATTGCGCACAGCAGTTATGGATTGAAATGACCAATTTTTTTTGGAATGGAATAAATTGCAATTTTCCACAATTAGTGAAGAAAGGTCAATATTCGAACATCCCAAAAAGCAGAACAATTCACTGTGTTGTTGGAAAATGTTTGTCAGCTTTTTATCAAATATTAGTGTTTAGTATCTTTGGACAATACTTGCGAGTATTGATTTATTCAATACACCTTTCGGTAAAATGCAAACTACTCTTAGAAGTACAAGTTATTAAAATTGTGACCGATTGTTTATTTGTATGGGTGGGTGTTGATGGAAAGCAACAGGATGTTAGCTCTAATCAATCTAATGATGATTGGTTACGTTTCTTTAAAAATCGAGGAATGGACATGGCGAAGTGGATTTCTCCAATTCTTAAAAGTCCAAGTTGTAGTGGCTTACATTTGTAGGATAACTTGCTTATGATGTAGATGATGGTTAACTCTGTTAGAATTTTTAAGATAAAAGGTATGATTAGACTATTGCCTCTTTTCACAGTTTGAAATGAATTCTGCTTTCATTTTCCAAGAAGCATGTTATTTGTACTATTAGTAAAGCTAAAGTATTTGGCTCTGAGCTGTTTTTCGACTTTCATCTTTTGATTAGTGAGCTGGATTGGTGGTATGTGTGACTCAATTGCTTGATCAAGGATTGCAAACTTTTAATATAAAAAAACATTCCAAGCCTGGTTTCTGGCTATTAAGTTCAAAGACTTGAAAAATAAAGAATTTGCAACAGATTCTGCAGGAATGAAATGTTCTACTTATGATAAAGGCAATAAAACATCAAAAATAGTAGCAGAGAGATGAGAAAGGGAGACAGAGTACTGTACAGTCAATAAGTTGGATGTTGTCAGTGGTGCTTGGAGGCACTAGAATTGCTGATGAACACTTCGAACTTTGACAATCTGGGAGGAGCAGTGTTTGACTACAGAACATCTGAAGGTTTTCTTAAGATTGATTATTTTTCAAAAAATAAACATAGTTTGGTTAGCCATATGATTGAGTAGCAATTATATAGAATAAAGAATGGCAGGAGTGAGAGTTTGGACATTCTACTTCTGTGCATCATGGGCTTTGAAGAAAAGCAGCACATATAGATATTAACATCTTCTAAAAAAAAGAAAACAAGAAGTTAACTTTCCTCAGTTTGAACCATATTGAAATACAAGCCTTTGGTCACACAATAACACTTTTAAAAGGACATTGAAGCATTTTGAAACATTCAGAGAAGAGCATGTAGGGCGATTCCTGAAAGTAGAAGTCTGTTATCAAGAAAAGCGTATTGAGCTAAACTTGCACTTGTTACAAAAAATTATTGTTGGGACAAACCATGATCCAATTTTAAAATAGATAACATAAATGTGAGATGCTATTTGACATAGTGAAGTGGCACATTGAGATGAACAAATGATTCACAAGAATAGTGTGGGGATAGAAAAATAATTGTGAAGGCAAGTGAGGTGTGAATTGTGCAGAATATGAGGATTGTGAAGTTTTAGTGCCTTTGAGTATCAGGGTGTAGCTAGGTATGTTGTTCCCCCTCCCCCACTCTCCCCTCCAAGAGATAATTCCAATTAGCTCATTATATAGAGTAGGTCTAAATGGCTCGATGGCCAAATATCCCTTTCTGTTTCAAGCTTTTTGTAGATGGTAGATGATAAGATCAGGGTCAATGCACTTTACAGAACATTCTGTGAAGCGCTTTGAGATATCTAGAAGATGTGAAAAGTGCTATCTCAAATGCAAGGATTATTATTTATTATTATTATCTGGCTATCCCCTTAGCAAGAGGATAGCCAATGCTCTTGGGATTTAGGATATGAAGAAATGGGTACAACTGTGTCGTAAAAGAAAGCCTGACACTTTGTCATTGTAAACGTATTCCATAAATGGAATAAGCTATATTGTATTTGATAATGGGCTTTTATCACGTCATCGAAATGTCCTGACCCCTGACTGTTCAGTGCCTTGGGACATCCCCCCAACATGAAAGGCGCTCTATAAATGTAATTTTGTTGTTGTTGTTCTTGTCTCAAGGTGCTTCATAGAATATACTGTAAAGTGAATTGACTACATATTGTGGGTGAAAAATGGCCGCCAATTACACACAGCAGTGTCCCACAAACAAGTCATGGATTGAGTGACCAATTTCTTTTATATATGTTCATCATCATCAATAAACAGAACATCTCACCATCAGGACTTGAAGATCATACTAGTACAAAGTATAACCATAAACCTTCACATCCTTTTTGATATATCGTACCATGTTTTATATTTCTAAACAGAGAAAAGCAAACAAATTGTATCCCACTGAAAGGCTTAGGGCGAAGGATTTGTGTTTTGCAGTCAGATAGATTGAAATTCCAGTAAATGGGAAAGCAAAGTGCAAAATACAGCCAACCTCTCGAATACAAAATTCCCAAGTCTTGCTTAAGAGGGACTTAAATTAGGAAGTTATCCTGATATAAGGTTCTTAATGACTGGTTGCCATGACCTCCTCAGATGTATTGCAGAAAAGAACTTGCTTATGCCATCAGTCTTGCTCTCAACTCTGGAAACCCATCAGTTGAGTGCTATTTTGTTTCTGAAGACTGCATTGCATTAAAATGTGTTTGATGCAGTTTAATGGTGCGTTACTACAGTTTTATGGTCCTCCTCTTAAACAGCCCAGGCCTTTTGCAGTAATTTACTGTTGCATTATATTACGTGATATTTCATTTCCAGCTGCAGCATTGCAGGCTCTTTCTCAGTCACCTCTTGCATTTGTAAAATCTTGCCTTAAGGGCAGAACAGTGATTTCATGTGCAACCTGAATGTGTAACTAGAAAGATGATGTGAAGAGAAACATTGCTTCAGAGTAGAATGAGCATTATTGAAAGACTTTGTGGAATTTTCCTCTTGCCCAAGGCTCATTTTTAACCAAGTTTTGTTCTCTGCTGAAATTTGTATTCTGTTAATTACAGCTGTCAATGTGCATCCTTTAGTCGCTAAACAAGATTGATGGGTGGAGAAACATTACATCCTTGGGCACAAATTCACTAAAAACAATAGTTTTCTTTTTTTTAAATATCCTTTTGCATCTAACTTTATTATTACTGTAGGTAACAAGATTATTCAATACTATTAATCTCGCCATTTTTTGTTTCATGTTTCTAGATAAACTCTAAATCTATATCTCTAAATCGTTGTATGGATAGCTGCAGTTCAAGGGGTACCACCATCAGAGAAAATGGAGAAGTGGATACTATTCAGATATTTCCGTTGACAATATGGGGTGATAATGTAACCTCTTTGTTTCTTTTTACAGTAAAATCTCGAGTTGTAATGATTTTAGTTGACTTGCAATTAATTGAAAAATGTCAGTGTTTTCAATGTTCTGACCTTGGCATTGCTGCGGCATGTATGACCTAACCATAAGAGGACATACTGAGTTAAACATACACAATTCTGTGCCTTAGAAGGTAGGAGTTTCCATCAACAGAAAATGTTAACCTCTTGAAGAGATGGCTTACTAAACAAACAAACAAAATTACATTTGTATAGCGTCTTTCATGTTGGGAGTCATGCAGTGTCCATTCGGAGAGATTGACAAATGGAAAGGAATAATTACCTTCTCAGTGTGTTAACTGATGGAAATTAGGTACTGGTAAATAATTATTGTGGTAAATGCTCCTTTTTGAAATTTTCAAAATAAAATGAAGGCCTTTCATGAGTGTCGAAGTGAGGGAGATTGAAAAGTTAACAGGGTGTGCAGGCAAGCGTTAGAGATGAGATGAGCATTTACAAGAACGAGTATTAGCAGGTTGTGCAGAGACAGTAAAGAAAGATGAGAATGAGGAGCTCAGGATGAAGATGTAAGAGACAGTGATCTTATGCAAGATATATAAGATCACAAAGGGTTTGGATGAAGAAAATCCTCGCCAATACTATTGTGACATATTCCTTTTTGATGCCATCAATCATTATGAATTCTGAGTGAGGCCAACAGTTTAGAGCCAAATGTTGGGCCATTTAATTCTATGTTCTTATGCTTGTTGAGACATTACCCACTGTGAGGCCCATTCCTTGGTCACAGAAGATGTTTTGAACGTTGGTTTAGTTCCAGGCGCTGAATTTGTTTAAGTTGAAGTTCTGGTGGAAATAAACTCCTCATAGCTCAAGAGTTGTGCCTTTCTTCCACGCACTCAATAACGTCTATGTAGAAAAGGCAAAGTCGAGCAATGGGTTTATACTTCTTAATTTCCATGTCAATTGTGACCTTCTATATTGCACATGTGAAATTATTTAATCATTCAATTAAATTACATAATTACATAAATTCCAGAATTTGAGCACTTATGAGAAAGTTGCTGCCAATACTTTGCAAGGGATGAAGATCACTACATTAGCAAAAAGTTGTGCTATAAATCCATGTTCATTTATCCGTGTAGTGATGTGGAGATGAGTGGAACTACCATATTCATTATTTTTTCTTTCAAATTTATAATACTAATAAATAATCTCTTAATTTGGTTATAAATCTTCACTAACTTGAATTGTCTTAAAGTATCTCATACAATGAATTGTAGTGACTTGTTAAAAATCTCTGGCTGCTATTGGCTATCTGGCCATGATGTTTAAATGGTGATGGAATGCAAGACAGCCATTCACGCATTACTGGAGGTAATTAAAACATTATAGGTTTTAATTAATGTTTTGGTTTCAGGAAGCTCATTAAAAAAATCACTTATCTTTTATCAAAGGAGAAATCCTGGCTTTAAACAATTTGTACGTTACACGCAGACCTCTTTGCTGATCTATGATACACTCTACATATTTGTGCAAATGCTTGACTTGGCTCATATGAGGGATACTGGTAGAGACCAATAGGCAAAATTCATTGTGTCCCTGTTGAATGGAAGCTGTGGGGAAGGGAGGGAGCACAGGGATACATAATAATACAGGTTGAGCGTCCAAAATCCAGAGTTCCGGAATCTGGAATGTTCCGAAATCCGGACTCTGGGATGATTGGTGGCAGGGTGGTCCGGAATCCGTAAAATGTTCCGGAATCCGGACACCCTGAGAAGAGCTACAAGGTCCAAAAACCAGAAATATCGCAACCTGGGCCCAAGCATTTGCAGACTCGGGACGCACTTCTGGCGTTCCAAAGTCTGGAAGTACCTGAACCTGGGCTCGGGCGTTTCTGGACTTCGGATATCAGAAACACGTTCCGAAGTCCGAAAAAACACGGAAACCGACCCGACTCGGCCCGGTCCCGAAGTTGCCGGATTCAGGACGCTCAACCTGTAATAATAATAAATAATAAGAAGAATCCTTGCATTTAATATAGCGCTTTTCATGTCTTCTAGATGTTTCAAAGCACTTCACAGAATATACTGTAAAGTGAATTGACTGTATATTTGTGGGTGAAACGCGGCAACCATTGTGCATAGCAGTGTCCCACAAACAGTCGTGGATTGAAAATGACCAATTTTTTTTATTGTGTTTGTTTTGACAGATTATTATTAGGTGTTATAGAGTGTTCAATATAATTATGTAAATGTGTAAAGTTCCTTTTTAATAAGCGGCTTTCCGGAACCCTCATAATTACTATTTTCTTGTGAGAAGCAATGTTGTGCCTTTTGAATAGGATTTAGATGGAGATGGTGAGCCCAACAAATTGATTCTGCTTCAAATTACTGCTAAGTGCATTGGTCCTATAGTTGTTGGATCAGCTGTGACCAACCTTACTTAGTTGCTTTTAATTATGTCATCGAGAGTTCTTGGTTGTAGCCATTCATTGCTTACTGTATGTTACACAGGAACCTGCAAAGGTAAACATTTGCAAGTTTTGGTAGATCAGAAACTACAAAGCCAAATACCAGTATTTAACACTTGTATTGCATCTTTTATAGAAGTAATACTCCTAACTGCAGATGGTTTGGTTCTTTTCTTGCTAGCTATAAAAGTTTTGTTGTTGAAGCCTGTGAGCAGAACACGTCTTTCATGAAGGAAAGAGAAAAAATATTAAATACTTTGGAAAAGAGAAAAGTACCTCATATAAAATGGGGGAAGGTTAAATATTAGTAGCAGTGTCCCTAAGGCATATGAAAGGTGGTCAAGTGTTGATTTCAAATCCTTCTGTTTAATGTTATGTTTATATATCAAGTACAGTTCTCTTTATTATAATCATTGCTTCTTGTTGGCGAGAAATGTCAACCCTGGGGCTAAGAACATTTCTGTACGCATTGCACCCAGTGTAGCATCAATGACTCAGAGGTCGGGTGGAAAACGAATTAGATGCAATGTAAAATATCTGCTAAACTGTATCAATGTGTCTTAACCCCATCCATAGAAGTCTTTGCTCTATCAGTGTTGTATCTTCACGTCATAGATCATTCTTCCTTTATTGCTACTTTGTGTGAGATTGCCAAAATATTGTTAATTTGTGTTGATGCCAAATTATGTGCAGTTTTGTGGACTCTTGACAGCATCTCCTTTCTTCACATTTTTCTGAAGTATTTTATTGTTCTTTAGGTAATTTTAATTTGCAAAGTGATGACAGCTCTTGATAAGTCGGCAACATCCTACAAGGTCATGTGCACATTGAAGGTTGAAGACCAATACAGCTTCTTTATCTATGTACCAAGACTGCAATCTGCAATTTCACAGCTGTGTGGATGAATTTACGATGAAATAAATCATGCTAGGCTATTAAGTTCCCCTCTTCAAAATATTTGCCTACTTTATATGTGCTGATTACCTTTAAAAATCCCATAACATATTGAACAATGATGTAACTTGAGCAGAAAAAGCAAAATATGCTATTTGAAATCGCACTATTAAGAAAAAGCAGATAAGGCTTTCTTACAGGACACACATTCCACAGTGCAACTTATTTCAGAATCAAGCTTTTCACACTTCTAGTACACTTTCAATTCTAGAACTGGTAAGACTGAGCAGGCTATCTTTAGATTTAGGTCTCTAGTTGTATATTGTCTGGTCTGAATATCAAAAGCCATTAATGAATCTTTAACAAAAGTTTCACTGCCTTTCCTATTTACTAAACAGATTTAGTTCTCACACATGCAACACTGGTAAAGGGCAAAACATTCGTAAACTAGTGGAATAGCCCTTCAAAAAAAGTAGCCCTTCAAAAAAAAAACAAGCTATAAAAATGGGACTTTCAACAAGTTTTGAATGTAATACAGAATGGTACATCTTTACTGCAGTGTTACAAATCAAATAATTGCAGTAGCATTCAAACGCTCTTGAAAATGGAATTCTCAGAAGGAACCTAACAGTAGATATATGTCCAGATACGTCCATGCTGTAGGATAAGAGATTACAGATTTAAGATGGTGACGGGTAGTTTTAAAACACAACAAAAGGCATTGCTTTGGAATGGCTTAACATGAAAAGGCTTTAGACGCCAGAACATTGGGCTCATTTAAGAAACTGCTTGATGTTGTAAATGAGTAAATAGTAAATTAGATATTCTGAAGGTTCCCAAGATTATAAGATTGGTCTGGATGCACGAGGCTCTTTGGTTCATCCAATCTTATCCCCCCAGAACACTGAGCTTTTTAAATGACTCCAGTGTCGTGGTCTTTACAATTTTCCCTGGCAACTTGTTTGAGTTGTTGATTACCATCATAAAGAAAAACTTATTGGTGTCTGTTTTGAAATTGCTCTCTGTAACTCTAAACCTATGTTCATTTTTTCAACCGTCTTGATGCATCCTAAATTATTGTTCTGTGATTAAAAGTTATGATCCAATGAGTCAAAAGGGTGTCTATTATATTTATTGCGATTCACAGTGAAATTTCTAAGATATGACATATTAATTGTGTCAACCTTATCTGGTTCTCATGCATGTGAAAGTGATGAGGCCTGTGGCATTAGTTAAAATGTAGAACCTGGGAGGTTCCATCTGCAGAAGTTTTGAACTGACTTTGATTTGCAGTGGAATGAAAATGAATGTAGTAACAATGAATTGTATTTGCAGTCCCTAGTGTGCCTTTGTTGAAGTGAGAGGATTGCCATTTACTATATCTGCTGGTATAGTGATTGATAAATTTACCCTAGTTGTATAATTCCAGCAAACACTTTTCTATTTTGCCAATTTTAGAAACATTTAATTTTGCTCCACACATATGACTCTTGTGTTGTAGTCAGCTGAAAGCTCTGACTAGAAGAACCCACGCACCAGTTATGAAATAAGTTATTCATCAGTTTTTAAAAAGTTGAAGACTGAACAATGTACCAGTTTATAGCTATTTCTCCATTCATCTCCATATATAATAATCCTTGCATTTGGTATAGCGCTTTCCACATCTTATATATGTCTTCTGCCTGTAATTCATTACGTTTTCGTGGTTTTCAGTTGGTTCATTTTCCCTGTATTAAAATGTGTATTTTATTCATTTAAAAAAATTATTTACTCTAGTTAATGTACTCGTGAAAGTGCTCAATAAGTGCAGTGTCAAGTTGGCAGAACTACACTGCTTTTCAGTGCAATTCTTGTCATTCTTACATATGGTGTTTTAACCCATGTCTGCTTATACTGACATATCATAGGAAAATATGTTCATAATGGGGCTCGTTGTGTTTGAATACCAAAAGTTGAGGTAGTTTTCAGTCTTGACTACATTGTTATTTGGAGGTGCAAAATAGAGAGCAGGCACCACTCAAGTCAAGGGACAGGAGAGTCAATCCAAGGCATCCCTTACATCCACCCTATCTCATTAATAGAAGTCAGCAAGTAGCTTGCTTGCCTTTAATCCTCCTAGCTGCAGAGTTTGTGGACTAGGAAACCAAATTGGGTAAAAAAAAAGAAGGCTTGCTTCCCCTTTGAAAAACTGTTTTATTACAAAATGTCTTTAAACTTCAAAAAGTACAGTACCTTGGTCAAGCAGCAACATATTGTTTCTTATTGTTGTACTTCTCTCTTTTATGACAGCATGTGACCTAATGACTCAAGGGATCCTCGCTTTGGTGTCGTCCACTGGTTGCACTTCAGCTACTGCCCTCCAGTCTCTGACGGACACCATGCACATCCCACACCTGTTTGTCCAACGCAACAACGGAGGATCTCCTCGCACTGCCTGTCACCTAATGCGCAACAGTGATTGGGAGGAGTACACGCTGGCTGCTAGGCCTCCAGTCCGCATCGGAGATATCATGATGAGACTAGTGAATGAGCTCAGGTGGCAGAAGTTCATTGTCTTCTATGACAGTGATTATGGTAAGTGACTCAAGACACAGAAAATTTTAGTTGATTTTAGGTAAATGTACATCGAATCAAATCTTATCAACCACTTCCAATGTAATTGAATTAACCGATTAGGCACAAAATTCCATTGATTACTTTGCTTCACGAGGAATATAATTCTCGATTCAAAATTATTCCTAGTTATTTACTTTCAAGGCCATTCACAACCTTGCCCCTTCCTATTTCTCCGACCTGCTGTCTCCCTATGAACCTGCCTGCCCCCTCCCTTCAGCGGGCTACGGTCTGCTCCATGTCCCCGGTCCTACCATCGGTGGAAGGGCTTTCAGCCTCTCTGCCCCCACACTGTGGAACTTCATCCCACAGTCCCTTCGCCTCACTTTCTCCCTTGCCTCCTTCAAGGCTGGTCTCAAGATCCTCCTCTTCGATCATGCCTTCAGCTGCCTTCCCAACTCCCTCCTTTCCCTCCTAACTCTCTCCCTTGCCTCCTCTCCCCTCCCCCCTACCCAGCCCCTCCCCCTTGCTCGGGTCCCAACCTGACTTTTCAGCACCTTGGGACATCCTCCAAATGTGAAGGCCCTCTATAAACGTTGTTGTTTTCCCAGCTCAGCTTGACCTGTTAATACTGGACTGCATGAAGGTTGCAATGCATTTTAGAAATTAACTGACTTCTGTGTAAATTACCATTTGGATTTTAAAAGTTTAATCTTTTGGTTGATACTGAGCTTCTTATGAATCAATTAAAACAAATACCATACAAGGTTATGGAATTAAATATTTAAATGACATTCATGTAAATCCAAACTGGTCACAACATACCGTAGAAAATTAATTCTATGTTTATTAGGATTCTGTTATGTTAACAAAGAATATCCAGATTTGTCCTGCAGCTCTATTTTGAATTGTTAATATTTTATATTTTTACTCCTTGTAAAAATGGCATGGCAATAGTTTCCGAACTGCTAACCAACTGTTGTGCAAACATCTGGTGAGCAAAAGAAAAATCTTAATTTTGTTTAGAACATTTCCATTGTCTACTGCCCTAATGCTGATGTATTGTAAATAAATGCAACAACAACAACAACATTACATTTATTGAGTGCCTTTCACGTCGGGAGGACGTCTCAAGGCAAATGCACATTTTAACCATGGTTGAATGCAATCGAACTGCATGGCATTTACCCTCTTGTCAATTTGTCTGCATTTACCTCTGAAATGATGGTTGGACATTGGGCCTGTGAGATACCAAAAATGTACTGTTATGTGCATCTGCTAAATTCTGGTCATGGTTTCCAAGGATTCTCATAGACTGGCTACAAAGTACTAAAATCCTTTCATAAATTTGCACAGACAAAACAGTGGATTTTTTTGGTAACAGATATAAGTTTTAAAAAAATATATATATATATTTTTACATTATGATGTTTAGAGATATTGTAGAGATGAAGAAAAACAGAGTTAGAGCCTCAAAGAAGAGAGAGCGAGAATCAAAGAGAAAGTAAAGTCAGAGTGAGAGAAGAGTAGTGTAGTACGGTAAAATTCTTAATTAAGCTTTTTTTTAAGCTGGTGCTGCAGCCAAGTTGTATTTTGCATTACGTCCTATTATCCACACTGTTTGCTTATCCACAAAGGAGTCGGTCTCAATTAATATGGCTAATCAGTTTTCTACTGTACTGTACATTTGTCATCATTCGTCCTGCTCCAGTGCTCCCTGCAGTGCTTCCATTACGATTTGGCTCATTTAAAAAAGGACAGACAATTTCAATCATCTAATCCATAATTCACTTCAATCTTTTTTAATTGTAAATTGATGTGCTCAATTCCTGTGCTTGTGGTGTAAATCAAATATTCTGCTCACATCCACAGTATTTGCACCATTCATCATGAAAACCTGGATCATGTACCCCTGAATCATTTTTCGCTATTGAGGCAAAGTTTAGCTTAGTGAACTTTGTCTCATAACTCTTAAGCCTCAGAAAAATCTGTGTAATTTTCAAAACCCTCATAACACTTTAAAGTCCTTTTGAAAGTAGAATGCACATAGCTACATATTGTGTTCTTAATGTGGTCTCACCAGTATTTTAGAAATGCATAGAATGAATTATATTTCTCTTGTGCATGTATTCCCCGGAATATGCTGTACAATACAGGAACATGTGAACACCGCAGGTCACCTATGAAAACCACAATGCAATACAAAGAACATGATTATTTCTGTGTACATTCAAACCAGAAATCCGGTAGGATCAATGCATGTTGATTTCACAACCTCAAAAAAACTAAATTGCCTTTAAATGTCTACGAAGAACCATTTGCATCAAAAGGATCGCCTGAGTATGTGCAATGTCTAGATTTTTTTGCTTCTAATTGTGCTGCCTCTACAAAATGCAAGGTGCTGGTTCTGCTGTCTGTCATGGAGCATCAGTAAGATGGTGAGAGAACAGCTCAGCCCCTCTGTGGCTGTATCTGAATGCAGGGAATGTGGAGGATTATCAGCAGTCATGACTGTGACAGCTGCAGCAGTTTGATTAAAGAGGTCTTGATGAGGAGTTTTCTCTGTAATGCCACGTGTGGAAGTCCCTAAGGATCAGCCTCTGATCTCTGGCTGTGTTTGAATAACTGCCAGAACTGACAAATCTGTGCTGGGTTATGTGGATAATTTAAGCTTAATGCTGTGATGGCACACATTGGAGTCAGAATACTGACTTGGGGATGATGAGGGAGGTTGGGGCTGTACATCTGGGAATTCAGTTTGTGTGTTGCGTGTGTACTGGGAATATGTAGGTCCCCAGTTTGTTTTGAAAACATAAAACTCCTTATAAAGTATACATGTCAATATGTCCTCGTATTCTGTTAACTTATTGTCTAGGGTTTAGAACCAGTCTTTCATTTAAAAGAAAAACTTTGGATATAAATTCAGGACAAGCGTACAGTGTTTTGTAAATCTCAGTGAGTCATGGAAAGCAAGAAGATTGAGGTCTAATCCAAGATCTGTGTTTAGGTGATCTTAAGCAGCCCACAGCTTCGAGAAATGAAAACCAATGCAGAGTTTCCATATCGTTTCATTTATCTCTTATCCCTGTGCAAATGTGGATTTCAGGTGAGGACAGGATTAGGTTTGATAGTAGTTTTCTTTCCTTAGCAGCTGATCAGCCCCAGAATCTAAAGCTACTAAGCACCCATTTTTTATTTGCCAAGGAAGCATTTAGTGATATAACTGGTTTGTATCTTTGAGTAAGTTAAGCCTGAATTGGTTCAAGATAGTTGCCCCATCTCTCTCCTTCATCAAATTCCACCTGAAAACTTCCTCTTTGTGCTTAAGGCCACCTCCCTCTACCAGCTCGGAATCAGGCTCCATCACTGTTAAGTGCTCTGCCTTACGTGGTGGGCGTTATATAAGTGCAAGTTGTTGTATAATGCTTTCAGTGAATTGGCATACATATCTTTTTGATACACTAAACAACAGTATCAATTTGAACATTTAAATCAGGATTTACCAAATCGTAAAAACATCTAGTAAAGATTTAACAACTCAGGAAATCAGACATAAATACTGCATTTAATAACTGGGAAGTTGTGTGATTTGTGTCTAATATATATGTGCTTTAAATAAGACTGAGATTAAGAATCAAGACATCTGATTTAATTAATCAGTATATGGAAGTGATTGAAGGCTCTATGTTCAAATCAGCAGGTGTTAAGCACTTTTGACAGTAACTCCATGGCAGTTATTAGCAAACTAGGGGGAAAAAACAATTTTCTGATTCACTGCTTCTGAACTTACTGTTCCACATCCTGTCATTTGTTTCTCGGTAATGATGGTGAGTAACTTAATGAGTTGGCAATGAAGTCATTCCATCCGAAATAACAAGCAAACCCTTTGGAAAACAGCAAATGAAGGTAATTGTTGTTTAGTGGAGATAAAACAAAGTGTGGACTGATGAAGAGACGTTTTGTTTGACCAGCAACATGTAGTTTTACAAATTGCATTAAAATATCTTACTCCCACCAATACCCACAATACGAGATATATAGTACATTGCCCCAACAAAATATATAATATCAATTTCAGAGAACAACAACAACAAAATTACATTTATAGTGTGCCTTTCACATCAGGAGGCTTGATGTATTCCTACCAGTCTAGAAAAGTAAACTAACTGAATAGAGTAGTTGTAGCCCATGGACCTCAGCCAGATAAAGAGAAGCAAGTAGGATATGTAACTTCAGAACAAGATTATTGGTGCATTCTATTACTGTGTGCAAATTAAATGCCACAATCACCTTCAAAATACACAGTCCCTAAATTCTGTGAAGTGTTTTGAGATATATGCCCAACCTGAAAAGCATTGTATCAAATGCAGGGATTATTAATAACAAGATGTGCAAGTTTTATTTAGGGAATGCAGCTTTCTGTGGATTGCTGGCTGGAGGATAGTGAAGGCTCCACTGAAATGATACATGGTACTGGGGACTACAGGTTGGTTGCAATCTAGTTGTCTATGAATGTGTTATTGACGAATGTTGTGCCTGGATAATAATCCTCTGCAGCAGGTAAATTTATCAATTTCTCTGAACGCTGCTTTATCTGACAGGAGGTCGAGACTCCAAGTAGCTCTGAGGTTGGAACTGCAACCAGTGATAAGGTTTGTCAGACATTGGGGTTACCATTCAAACGGTTTTCAGTCAGGCAGAAAGCTGCCTCCAAAATCCGTTTATCTTTGGATATCATAGTCCAGTTGATGGATCACAGGTCAATAATTTGTCTCAAGTGATGGATAGTGTGAGCAACATATCATTGCAATTACCTGTAGAAGGTATTGATTCCTCAAAGAAAATGGTTGAAAGCATTTCTTGCCCTGGTGTACAACTATCAGTGACTGCCTTCATATATTCCCCACAACCAAATCTACACTAATGTGCAAACCCTCTTCAACTTGTATTACTTTTCCAGTGGTGGCAAAACAGTTATAATCAAAGAATACAGGCGCATATTTTAATATATTTTATTATATGGTATGTTATATATTAAAATTAAAGATTCTTCATGTGTAATGAAAGTAAATATCATTGCCCATTTTAATTGAAACATAAAGAGCTACACATTAGGATCTTAGAAGACATATTTATAGTTCCCCCCCGCCCCAAAAGCTTTGCAAGTGACTACCTGCTCAGATTAATGAGCAACATAAAACTATCTAATCGTGAGAGTTGTGTGGTACAGTACTTTGTGTTTTTTTTATAACTGGAAGAGCACAGTCCAGGTCTTGCTTTCCACTGGTACGTTGAGATAGTGGAATCTCTTCCAATTAATGCACATCATTAGATTCACTTATGGCGTTTTGTTTCTGGGGACTATGGAAAAAAAGTTGGCAGCATTGCCTGGGTACTCTGCACCTTTTGTGAAATGAAAGAACTAGTGAGCTGTTAATAGAAGTGTGTTGGTCACCTGAATACAGAAACACATGGTGCGTTGATTGATACAGTGTCAATCCCATTCTGGTACTTTGAGAGAAATTTTCAAAACCAAATTATAGTTTACGTGACTTTTACTATGCTAATAATGGGATCTAGAGAGCATTTGTGATCTAGGGAGCATTTGGCTAATTTGTTATCAACTCCACAGTTTATATCTTGTTACTGTGTATGCTTATACTCCAGTCATATGGGATGATTCTTCCCTGTCCTAAACAAACTTTAATCTAGATGTATTCTCTTCCTGATGCTTGCGTCTCCAGCTCATTTGGCTCTTCAGACAGAAAAGGCCAGAAAAGGCCTGTTGAAATGAAATGCACCGTACAGTTATAACAGTGCCTGCATTTCTCTTCTTATACCAATACGTCCTGGTGGTAATGTCATTTATAACCTTAAGAGTTTAAAACATCGGAAAATGACACATTGACGTTAACGTCACCTGTCTCTAAGAATTTGCCAAATTGAAGCTTTTTAGTTCGTAAAACGTACCCAGTTGTCATGGTGTTAAACCCTTTTTAGAAACTGTAATACTGCTAAATGTTCCTTTAACACCCAAATTGTTGATTTTGATCGGTGGCAAGTGGGTGGTAAAATTAACAAGAGTTCAAAAATAGTGCTTCATTCCAATGTCATTTCAAGTTACAAACTTAAAGTTCCATAAATAACCCCAAAAAGGAAAGGATTTGCTAAAATTGAATCATCACAACATCTGACTGAAAAAATGTAAGTTATCCCCAATGGCTGTGTATTTAAAAGCACAGCTTGCTATTGCACTAGACCAGAAGGTTGCAGATTTGATTCCCATTTCAGTTAGCTAAGCTTTGCCAGGACAGCAATTGTGATGTTACAATTGTTCTCCTTTGGCTAACTGGAGGAAATTGAAGCCAGGGATTTCCTGATTGCACTTAGTGAATTCCACTGAAAAGCGCACACATGGGTATGTTCCATAAGAACAGGTGGTGCTGCCCCATGCACTCAAATAAATCACCAACATTCACCAACTAACTTTAAACACAAAGGATCGCTGGTAAGGGAAGATAGCAAAGGGCTGTCAGTACTCAGTGCACCATATGTCAGCAACATGGGGGTGGGAGAGAGGAAGAAAATAATTCTAAGAAAACATTATGAAAATAATCCAAATACAGTAGCTTGCTTAAATCATATGTCGTCATTTTAAAAATGCAGATCATGTCATCAGATGTATTTTCTAACAAGAGCACTTTCAGTTCAATAAATTCTTCTCATTACATAGCACAAATTAATGCGTCATTATTCAAATCATAAAGACTGCTCTTCTCTGACCTTTCTCCAATGCATTAATGCCTTTTGAAAGTAGATTCTCCCAAAACTACATACAAGATTCCAGATGTGGCATTGTGTTATCGAAGATATTATAATATCGAACCATTTTACCCATCACATTTCTAATCCAGGCTGTGCAAAAAAAAACAGTATACTTCTTCAATGACAGAAGAGAAAATTGGGAAAGTGATGCAAGCTTTCATACGTTCCTGCTCACAGCTGAGAAATTAGGCATTGCATAAGGAACAGAATGATTGAAGCAGAAAAGTATAATCTTAAATTACAAATGCCAGATGAGGCCAAGATGTCAAGAGTTTGTATGAATTCTTCCTTTTTTCTCTCCTCAATGTTACATTTGTGCTTACACACAGCTGTACTTCCTGCCAATTTACCAGATGCTTTTACAAAATAGAAAATTTCTTTCGTGTAAAAGAAAGAAAATGTTTCAGAATCCTGTGGAATAGTAATTTCTGTTCAGAGTTTTGAGATGTCTGGATTCCAATCCTCCTGAAGTAAAGGAGGAGAAATTGAGTGATTCAATATTTGGTTAAGGTCTGCCTTTAACAATCCCCAAGTGCTTGGTTCCAGAACGGGATCCAGGAGAGACTTTCCCATCTTATGGGGAAACTTTAGGAAATGGATAAAGTACCATACAAAATAAAGAGAAAGGTGAAATATTTTAATATGTCACGATTCTGGGATAGGATGTAAATTCTCATATAAAATTTCATGCGTAACTAACTCCAGAAATTCAGCAATGGCATCTGAGAGGCACTGATATATGGAGTTTTCCTCTCCATTAAGATGGAGAAAAAAGTTACCCCAGCTCCAGTCTAGTGAGAGTGTTAATACAATTCAGGCAACAATGTAATATATTTTGGTTTTCAGGGCTTTGGATTGTTAGTTTTACAGTAAGGGCCCTGACACATGGCTTCACTATAAGCCAAATGAAGAGCAGAAACGGGCACATTTTTAGAATTGTCTGTTTTACCACTATAAACAAGTAATACATGAACAATTCAAGAAGCATTTTATAATATGAATTGATGTTTAGATTTACATGTATTTCTATAACTGTCATTTTTAGGTACCTTAAAACTCTTTAATCAGCTTATCTATATTTTATAAGCAGGAACACAATACATTGCAGAAGCTGTAACTGGAGCATACAACTTTAAATGGGCATTGACATAAAGGCCTTGAATAAGAAAAACAATTAAGCTGCATACACCATCAGTGTAATCATTATTCAAGTGAATAGCATTGTTCAATAACTAAATAGTATTGAAACTTACAATTCAGTTAAGTCTAACTAAGTAAACGAGCAAACCTTCATTCATCAATGTAACATCAAAACTTACAAATTATTATAGCTGTGTAGATGCACACTATCCAAAGCAGCAGCAATCCCAGCACTGTTTAGAATGTTGGGATTTTCTATTCATATAGTAGTACAGAGAATATACTCAGTCCTCAGAATATAATGTTCACAGATTGAATGAGAAGGTGTCATCCAAAATAAATCAGTTTAATTGATTTATCTAATCACACTGATATGTTTGATGGCTGGATCCTAAAGATCCATTTTCACTTTAAATCTTCTAGGCCTCCACTGCTTTGTGTGCTGCAGTGATGGACCTTTCTGATTTCAAAAACTAAAAATTTACATCTTGCAGAAGAGTTGTTGGTGGTGAATTGAATTAGAACACTTGCCTTGCCAACAAGAGGACCTGGGTTCAAATCCTGTGCAGGTGAAATGTTAGTCAAGTTTCCTTACTCCACACGCTCACGTTCATCAAGGAGTAAATAGGAACCTGGTTGTTAGTCGATTGGAAGATCGCTGTTTCTAGGGTGGTAATAACTTTTTTTTTAAATGGTCACTCCCACTGTTTGTGGAATTGACTGCTGCGTTTCACCAAATGTAAACAGTCAATTCACTTCACAGTACATTCTGTAAAGTGCTTTGAGGTGTCTCAAAGACGTGCTAAGGTGCTATATCAAATGAAATCATTATTATTATGGAAGAAGGGAAAGTTGATGTTTTCCATCGTAATGCAACATATTTTCCTTTTGACCACTATATCACTGCATATATCTTTGAATATCGTGTGGTTGTAAATTGCATTCGGCTCTCCATAGTCTTAACACTTTTGGAATGAGATTCATTAATTCTGAATTACTGCTTGATTGCATTGATCCACAGCAAAATGGCTTGCAAGACTTACCGTAGCAACAATTGCACACATCCCACTGGCATCTCAGCCACACATTTCAACTCGACTTAGAAAGATACCAACCTTGGCTGTATGATCTTTTTAAATAGAATTTCACAATTATAAGTATATGCTGGAAAGGTTATTAGTTTAGGATCTGTTATCAAACAGATTTGTGTAGTCATGGGCCGATAAGTGCTTTTCAAACTGATTGCAAAAGCAGACCACCTTCTCACCTTCATTGTCACTTTCTTCTACTTGCATCCAGGTTCCCTTATGTACTTCCATCACTTAGTCATTTCTAATTTCCATTGTCGTACCCCAGAGGTATTTTTGCTCCCTTTTCCTGGTCAGTTCCAGATCTATTCGCTTTCCCTTCTAACAACTCCACTCCAATCTCTCAATTTAATTTCTCTTCCCTAATTCCCTAATCTCCCACTTTGCCCCTTTTTGACTTGGTTCACGTTAGACTTTATTCCTGACTGACCTCTGTCTCTTCTTAGTTTTTGAAAGTTGGTTCCTGGGAAGAGAAATATAATGCTTTTTACGTTTAAAATGAATAATAATTGATAACAATCCCTCAAAAATAAAAACTATAATAAAAATAAAAACTATAATAAATAGGTAATTTCAATCCACAATTATTTGTGGGACACTGCTGTGCACAATTGGCTGCCATGGTTCACTCACAAAAATATACAGTCAATTCAGTACTTGACAGTATATTCTGTGACGCGCTTTGAGACGTCTAGAAGATGTGAAAAGCGCTATATCAAATGCAAGGATTATTCTTTATTATTTTTGTTTATGGGACCTTAATTATCTGCTAATTTCAATTACCCAAAGTTGGTGTACCACAATGGTGGATAATCAAGGATGTAAACATGAATGTGACATCTACATATCTGTATGTCCCCAGGATGGCACTGATTCATTGTGAATGAGTTCATATGTGAATTTCTGTCTGAGTCTGGATTAATGCAAGTCTATGGTGAATCTTGTCTTTACAGTGACTCAACATACAATACATCTCTCTTGTTGGTTCTCATAACAAGTTTTGTCTTTTCAGAGCCTGACACTCCAATCTGTTTATGGGATTTTTTTTTGTGTGGATGATGAAGGGAGGGGGCTGGATGGTGGGGGGAGAAAACAAAATTAATTTGATCCAAAAGTTAAAGTTTTTGGAGGGTGCTATCTCCAGACTTACAGTATATTCTGTGGAGCGCTTTGAGACATCTAGAAGTGAAAAGTGCTATATCAAATGCAAGGATTATTATCTAGGGCTTTAAAATTCAGAAACCGTGGATAATACTGATAAAGACGAGCTGTTTAACAGGTGATTTCATTTCTGGAGGTCATAATCATAAAATTAACAAGCTACAAGACGAGAAGATTTTATTCTCTCCAAACAGTAGAAGAGTCCCATAAAAAAGCATTTAATGCCATGTTGATTAAATCACATTACAAGTTTGGATGAATATTTGGTCAAGAATTGGATTGAATGTTGTAAGGATAGGTGCAGAAGTAGATGATGAAATGCTTAATATGATATGATGGAGCCTGGGCTCATGCGAATACAGAAATATCAATGGAGTGCAGTCATTTGGAGTAGAAGCACATAGGTTTTCATAATAAATTGAGATTGTTGGTTTCACTGGATTACCTTTGGGAAACTTGATACATTTGATAAAGCTTTCTTGAACATATTACCTGTGCTTACTCACCTCTCTGAGGAAATTAAATTGAGGAGAGTTCATGACAATGTGCATCTTACATGGCCTTTTGAAAGGAATGGTTCAGTAGGTTGATTAATTTTTTTGTTCATGTATATTTTAAGTTTCATTTATTTCTCTTTCTTTGCTTCTTCAATGCCTTCAAAGGTATTGCACTTCAAGCACATGCTGAACAATGGAAAAATATGTCCCAATTTAGGGTGAATTGGTTCAAACTTCAGATTTTTCTGACCTTACAATGGTGAAGTGACTGGCATCTTTCGTCTCCCATGTATCCTATCTGAATCAATTTATCACTCTAGAGACTTAAAGGATGCACCAAAGTACACCTACCCATACTATTTGTCTGAACGATTCTATAGGACAGCATTTACTGTTCAGTTCTTTTGGGACACATCTTTAATCATACCATGAGGTGCTTTCTTATTATACATCAAACAAGCCTCCCCTGATCATTGGTATACATGTACACAGTACTAAAGTTTCTGGAGGGAGTGAGCAATAAGCAATGCACTTCAACAAGAATCAGAGGAGGAAAGCTACGAATAGGAAAAGCCTGTTATACACAGTATTTTATACATCAATCAATGAGAGTGGTTGAGGAGCAGTTCAGCAGTAACTCTTTTCTGAAACAACAGATTTATCAATTCTTTACAGAAACCTGCCCTGTCCCATCCTACCTCAAGTTTATGAATCTGTATCTGATGAAGTGTTGAGTGAACTGCAACAATTGTTATAATTCCTGCAGGTGGCTTTCAAAACCATCTTCTTAATCATTGGCCTTAGCTCTAAATAGTAATGAATGAGCCTGTAAAGCCCAGAGGGAACCTGGTAACTTGTCAGTCCAATAACAGATGGCTTGTTACTACAAAATTCAGAGGGATTTGCAAATCACAAATCTGACCAGAATGATTTCAGTGTCATAAATCAGGTATATTATCCTGTTTCATTTGAGCATTGGATTTCAAGCAACAGAGACCATTTGTTATGACAGTCAGAGGGGACCTTTAACTCACAGAATTTCTTGTAATACCAGTCAGTCGGGAGATCAAAATACTGTCATCTGTGTCCACCCCATAATCATTCAGAGCTGTTGCTTTTGTACAGATCTCTGGGACAACACTGAGACAAGGTGCTGAATTTAACCAGAGCCAATTCAATAAACAAGTAACTTTATTATGGTGGTAAGTACTCACCTCGAGGCACATATTATTGCTTCTGTTTCATCAGCTAAATAATAGCATGGGTATATTAGGATAAGACACCAACAAACCTCTTCCATCATGAAACAGTGGGTTACATACATAAGGGAAGCCAATACTTATACAAAGAGACAATGCCCTTGGGTGATGGCCAAACAGAGGATCTCTCTGGAATACATCTGCTTCTGAGGATTTGTATCCTGTTGAACAGTCAGTTATGGCCAATTTAAAAACAATGCTGTTCAGTTCTTGCAAATCATTTGCTTTCTTAATATCAGAAACTAAAGGGAAAAAAATTATGTAAAGTAAAGTAGACCATCAATGTGTTTTAGATACGTATTGAGCTACTGCCACTGTTTAGATGCTGAAAAAGCACCTGTGACAGAGCCGCAATTTGTCATTCTTCCTATGAGGAATTGTGTGCTTCACATCCTGCCACTTAATGGAGTACAGCACTGTCGAGGCACACTCTGTGTGTATAACACAAAATAGACACTGATAAAGGATCACATGTCTGTTTTTGTAACATTTAAATTATATTGACAATATAATATAAAGTGAAACGTTATTATTAAAATAATAATAACGTTTCACTTTAGTCAATGCAAATTATATTATCAATATAATTTGATATAACGCTTTTCATGTCTTCTAGATGTATCAAAGCACTTCACTGATTATACCGTGAAGTGAATTGACTGTATATTTGTGAGCGAAATGTGGCAGCCAATTGTGCACAGCAGTCCCACACACAGTTATTATCAGGCATGTGGAGTAAGGAAACTTGCCCAAGGTTTTGCCCTGCCTGGAATCAAACCCAGGTATCTTGCTTGTAAGGAGAGTGCTGTAACCATTGAGGTACAGAACACTAATAATAATAATAAATCTGCCTGCTGGCTGTTGTGCGCTTTAAATGAATGGGTGACTCATATTAAATCTTGTTTAGGAGTAGACAAAAAAGTTATGGGGAATGGACTTGTCAGCCAGAGTCCATCCTTCCTGCAGCTGCTTCTCATGTTAGCCACAAATCCACTTCATTGGTTTATATCCATCAGAAGCTGATGAGAAATCTCTGAGGCTTGAGCCAAAAGCTGCTTGAAGGCATTGCCTGGAGTCTAAGTTTGTGAACATGGGTTCATACATCCAGGGCTTGGGATACACCTTAATTGGTTTGAAAACTCTGTGTATCCAAGCTGTGGGCAAAAGATGGTGCCAACAGGACAAACACTCGTGTTTTATTCAGAGCTACTATATTGCCCCCCAGATAATTCAGAAGGAGTTCCTGGTACCTGAAATCTACCCAGTGAGTGCTCAATTCAGCGCTTGTCGAATGTCAAATGACCAATGTCAGGTTGGGACTATGCTCCCAGGGATGGGAGGTAAACAGGGTCTCCTTCAAGCTGAACTGGCTCCAAGTGACATGTTTGGCAATGGAATGTCAGAATCGAGCCAATCTTCTGTCTCAGCAATCTCAGCGGTTCAGTTCCTAAGCCAGGTGCGTCCACAGTACTCCAGGGCACTACTAATGACAGCACAGCCAGCATGGCTCATTGGCAGGACTTGTAACAGGGACTCTTCCCAATCAGCTCCCATTAATCCTGCAAGCCAAAGCCCCAAAGAATAAAATGGTCCCAACAGGACAAACATCAGGGAAGCTTGCCAGATAGTGCTCTCAATGACAAGCTATTTAGTTGGTTGGATTCCAGAAGTACCTCTACCCACTCACTGGAGTACCCAGCCCATCAATCTTTCCAACATGTGCCTGATACTCTCTGGAATTAGGTCAGCAAGATGTGTCTCTCCAGGGAGAGAGTTTGCATTTTATTCCAATTAATACCTGTGGAAGTCCCATGTATAAGTGTGATACATGGAACTCTGCCTGTTTTGTTGTTGTTGTTGTTTTGAATCCTCTTTAACTATGGGGATGGGTTTCCAAATGTGTCAGTCAGATGGAAAATATGGATCATATCATGGGAGTAATTTTCCATGTAATTCACTGTTTTAAGAAACTATGACTGATTCTGCTGGCTATGTATCACTGGTACAATGTAGATGAAATATTTCTAGTTACTCTCTGTAGCAACTGATGATGTGCATCTCTCCTTTGTTTCAGTAATCTGGTCTCAAAAGGAATACCAAAAAGTAAATGTCTCAAATTAGCATGAAATATGTTTTATATTACCCTGATGTTAGGAGCCTCGTTCAATTCCCATAACTTTACAGTCATTCTCAAGTATATTTTATGTACCTGGAATAAAAAATTAATATTATTAAATTTAGATGGGGGATAAATTGCATGTTGCACTAGAAAGTATGTTTATAATAATAATCGTTGCATTTGATATAGTGCTTTTCACGTTTTCTAGATGTCTCAAAGTGCTTCAACACAATATATTGTAAAGTGAATTGACTGTATATTTGTGGGTGAAACACGGCAGCCAATTGCACACAGCAGTGTCCCACAAACAGTCATGGATTGAACAACAACAACTTCAATTTATATAGCGCCCTCCACGCCGGATGGCATGTCAGAGCGCTTCACAATAGCTTGAAATTACTAATTTTGTTTTAGGGATTATTATTAAGCGTGTGGAGTAAGGAAACTTGCCCAAGGTTTTTTCTTGTCTGGAATTGAACCCAATTCTCTAGCTTGCAAGGCAAGTGCTCTAACCACTGAGCTACAGGACTCCCAGTGTTTCATGAAATATTTCATTTAATTATTGGTGATGAACTACATTATGAATGCTTGATTGCTTTCTTTTAAAATGTCTTAATGTAGGATCTTAATCCTGACATTGCTCCTCAGCTACCTCTCTATTTGCACAGTCTGCCTGTTATTCTGTCTGTCAATCATATTTCAACTGGCTTGAGTATATATGCAGCTGCAAGTAGACACTTTTTATTCCCAAACAGACCATAATCTACTAATCATTCTCCAGGGAGGTCAAGGCATTGTTATGACAATCTGTCAGTGGGAATTGCAGTTTGAAAAGAGACCTCTGGCAGTGCAGTACAGTACAGTATTTCCGTTCTAAACATTGTTTTAATAAAGACAGGTTACTCTCAGCTTCCCTTTGTTAGCCATTAACATACACTTTTATTTTATGATTTGTTCTGTGGTCTTTTGTTTTTCTCCTTTGCCTTTCTTCTTTTCTTGTTTTTCTCACTGAACCATTTGGATTCTTTTCCTTTTCAGTTTTATTCATATGTGTCTGTTCTTTCCATTCTGGAACCTAAAGGAAATGCTGTTACATTTTTTAACAAAAACTCAATGTGCTTGTGAAGATGAGTGTCTTTGGTATTGATCTACTTGCAGAGGTTCGTTGCAGCAATAGTGTGTGGGCAGATTGAACACTTTTTACTGATCTTGGGATGCTGTTTTAGATCTGAACATCATCTACTGCAGATCATATAGTCAGTTGCTCGGAATTTCATTTCTGTTTAGCTTCTAGCTAGCGTATACTGCTGCAACAAGCACCATTCGACACGCACCAAATTATAATCCCACTGAGTCTCGGACTGGAGGCTGCATCCTGGATCATTCTCCAGAAACAAACACCTGCTTCTGACAATTCCCAAATTAAAACCTAATGTAAATACAATATCCCTGGAAACTATTCTCCACATTCAGATGCTTCTAAAACACATTCTCGTTTCATGCAGCAGCTTAGGGAATCAGAAAAATACATGTTAATCAGACCATTGGGTGTTGCAGTAATTTACTGACCTCATTTTAAAATTCTTATCATGTGGTCAAGAATTCTCAAAATGCATAAGAGGATATACTGGAAAGTCGATTGACTGTATATTTTGTGGATGAAACATCAGTTTACGCATTGCAATGTCCCACAAACAGCCATGGAGTGAGTGACCAATTTTATTGGATGATTGTTGGCCAGAAACTCCCTTCTCTTTTTGTATAGTGCCATGGGATATTTAACATTCATCTGAACGGGCAGGTGCAACAACAGTTTAATGGCCCATCCAAAGAACAATATCTCCAACACTGCATGGGAGTGTCATCTGAGACTATGTGATTCCAAATCCTGACGTGGGGCTTGAATCCACAACCTTCTGTCACAGAGAAGAGAGTGCTACCATTGCACCAGGCTGATACACTTTTAGATAGTCACATGTCTGTCTTAATGAATGTCTGTCATAATCGCCTCTAATTAATTGTAATAAATAGTCTAGCTTTCTTGATGCTTGACTAATGGGACCCCAGACATTTTTCTCAAACTGATTTATTTTCTCTGCCAATTTCAGACATCCCCTCTGGAATGTATTGGTCCTTGCTATGGGTATGATTCCACAATCTCTGGTCATTCATCATTCATGCATGCTGACGCTAATTGTACCAGGTATATTGCCATCATGCTTTTATCAGTGAGAATCGCAGAACGGATCAACTTCCAGATCCTCACTCTTATGCTTAAATCCTTTTGCCCTCTGCACCCCCCAACACCATCTCCCCCCCCCCCACCCACCCCCCCCCCCCCCCCCGACATCTCTAACCTCCTCTTTCCGCACAGCAGTACCCGCTCCCTCCGCGCTATTGGGTCTGGCCTCCTCCTTGTCCCCTGAATCCTCCGCTCCACCATCGGCAGCTGTGCTTTCAGCCACTACACCCCAAAACTTTGGAACTCCCTCCCTCAAACCCTTTATCGCGCCCCCTCCTTTCTCATAGTCAGGTTGTACGTGACGATCTTTCTCTTTGACTGTATTTATGGTCACTAAACCCTCCCGCTGGCTCGGCCTCGGGCTCTACCATTTTGAAGCGCGACACGGAGGGTGCTATATAAATAGAAGTTGCTATTATGGTTGTTGTTGGGTGATAACAATGGAAGTTATGGTGTAGTAAACCATCTCTAAATTTCCATTTGCTGCTCAGCTCCACTATTCAAAAGATCCAACTCATTCAGAACTCTGCCATCTGCATAATTACCCAAACCAATCTCTGTACCCACATCTGACAGGTTCTGGCCAGGTTCCACTGGCTCCCCATCACCAAACGGAACGATTTCAAGAGCCTCACACTAATATTCAAATCTCTTGACTCTCTGGCACCTTCCTATCTCTCCGACCTCCCCATAGAATTCTCAATCCACCACTCGCCTGGCTCTGGCCTCCTGCTCATCCCTCGCACCCTCCACCCCACCATCTGAGGGTGTGCATTCAGGGACTACATCCTGAAACTCTGGAACATTTTCCCTTAATCCCTTTGTCACACCACCTCTCTCCCACTTTTCAAGTTTCCCCCCCACCCCACCCCCCCCAGTCTGGCTTGGAGTGTGGCTCTGCCACTGTTAAACGCTCTGAGATGCTACCCAACTTGGAGAGCGCGTTATGTGCAGGTTGTTGTTGTTGACCTGTTAAAAGTTGGCTATGAGTGAAAGAGATGCTGGACCACAATCTCTGGATTCTGACATTTGAATCAGCAACAAAAGCTTTGCAGTTTACATCATCAGAATATTTGTGTTTGTGGTAGAGTTAATCCTCGCTACCACCTAATATTTCTAACTGGAGTAATTTGGTTGCTCTTCCTGCACAAGGAAAACAATGATTCTGCCATTGATATTTTTATACCCACGTGCATAATCAGTCCATAGTGCAAAGACCTTCATTGATAAGCTTTTATAAATAACTAATTTTCCTTTGAGCCAGTCACTGAACTGGGTGCTTTAAGCAAGCTTCACTGAGAGACGGAAATAAACTCCCACCATATGCCACCAATGCCTGTTACATCTGGTTACTGCTCCATATCTAAAGCCTTTCAGTAGGATGACAGCACTGATTGCATGTATCGTAAAGGTGAAAACAAGATGCACGGATGTTAGAGAAAATTGCACAATTAAAACGTCTGTATTTCTGAGATCGTCCCAGTTTTAAACAAGTCATTTTTGGTGCATTCTACAAATTCAGATCATTAGAAACAATTATAATTAATGTCTTAGCTCTCTATTTTTATGGAATATCTCCTGTGGAATATAGCTGATAACTTCATCCAGGATACTGGATTGAATTAGTTGGGGAGCATGTATATAGAAGAGGCTAGTTTCTTGCCTAAATGGTAAAAATGGGACGGACACTAAACCGACATCTATGCCAGGATTAACAAGTCTTCTCAGGCACTTCCTCAATGAATTTTAACGCAAGCCTTTTAGGATTATGAATGCCACCTTCCCACTATCATCAAAAGGTTTATTTCCTTTACCCCAAGTTGATTTCATTAAGGATTCTAATCTGCTGTGGGAAAGTTCACTGTTTATTTGTGCCTTGAATGCAACAGCTCAATACGCCTCCAAAATCTTTTGATTTGTAGGCTGAATGTTCAAGAGTGAAAGAAGCTCAGATAAATTATCTTTTACCTTATTCAGAACCTGGGTGAAAGTGGATGATCTTGTATGTTTTGATCTTGCATTCACAAAACAGAAGTTTAATTGTCTTCATTGAGATAAAATGGTATAATTTGAAAAACTGGTCTGAGACCACATTGTGCTTGTGTCCAGCTATCAGTTGATATTTCAATTGGACAACATAGACAGATAAACAGGTTTCTAAATTAGCCAGAAAGTCAATGAATAGAAAATAAAACTTGGTGTTATATTGATGCTCTGACAGTAGACATCACTAACTCATTCAGCAGATATTTGGTGCAGATGTAAAAAGTGTTCAGGTAAAATTGCTGCATAAATTGTTCTCCTCTTGTTTCCGTGAATTCAACATTGTGCAGTCCTGTAGCTCAGTGGGTAGAGCACTCACCTTACAAGCAAGAGACCTGGGTTTAATTCCAGACAGGATGAAACCTTGGGCAAGTTTCCTTCCTCCAGACGCCTCATAATAATCTTATTATTATTATCAGACTTCAAAAATTGAACAATATAGTTAGTATGGCATACAGTGCAATTAATTTAAATGAATATTCCTTGGGATAAGGGCATTTCACCCACTATTCACTTTACAATATATTCTGTGAAGCCCGTTGAGACGTCTTGAAGACATGATAAGGTGCTATATTAAGTGTAAGGATTATTATTCTTATAAATACTTACAACAGTTTTTTCCTTGTTAATCATATGAAAAAAATTGTATGACTTGTTGTCACCAGACTACATACTGTAAGGCATTCTACCACCTATTCTGATATCCTCAATAATATGTAATAAAAGATTGTCCTCCATTTATTAGCAACACGGGACGTCCTCCTGACGTAAAAGGCGCTATACAAGTGTAATTATTTTGTTGTTATTGGTCTGGGTTGGTACCATTTGAAGCTCTCTGAGAGGCTGTCTGGCATGGAGGGTGCTATATAAATCCAAGTTGTTGTTGTACTTTACAGTAATTGATGAGGCCACTTTCAGGAATTTTTGAAAAGGCTAATGCTGTGCAGTGTGTCTGAACTGAAGTATAATTCTACCTGAAAGAAAACTGTACTTGGGTATGAAGTGGTGAAAATATTCTGAGCATGGTATTTTCAAAAATAATTCCAAAGCATTAATTCTTTTGAAAATTGAAAAGATAAAACATTCTTGTTTGTCGAAAAAAATTAATAATATTGTATGTTCATAAGAGACATTCATTATAAGGAGCTTCATCCCATTCTTAATGAGGAAGTTCATCTGTCTCCACTGTTGCTCCCTTAACCAGGGGACACCTAATTAAACGAAAAATAAGCGCAAGCGCAGGGAGTGGTACAGAAGGAAAATGATTTGTTTAGTCTGGAGCAGAGTAATTTGCTAGAGTTAATTGGGCAATTAAAGGATTGGAAAATGAAACTTGGTGGTGTTAACCTTCCAAAGTATGCTTGCCAGATTAAGGAGACAGATGGGATCGTCTGCGTTCCCTACAGTGACACTGCTCAAGCACCGGGATGCAACACAGAACAGAGCTTTTATCAGATCACAACGGCGGGGGAGGGCAATTGCCATTGGATGTGTCTCTTACAAATGGAGGCCAGAGTACTCCTGCATGCCAGGCATTAGGTTTCCAGCAAGTGCTTTTACATTTATATTTTAGTGGCATACTAGCTTTCCATGCTGGAACTGGTTTGCAACACTACTCTGCATGTGTCACTAAATGTATGAACTAACAGTTATACTTTTAATCACCCAGGCAGCCCCTTTGCTCTGCCCTCTTAGCTTGTTCTGCTACTTGTATTGACTTCTCAGGTCTGTTCAACTCTTTTCTCATTCTCTTTTATGCCCCTTGTCCTGCCAGCTTTATAATTTAGCATGTTGGGGTTCTGAACCACAGCTTGAGCTTCCCAGAAGCTCTGACCTCTGTTAGAGTGTAGCACTAATAATATCAGTCTACAGCCATTCCTGCATGATATAGAATCACAACAAAAATCTTAAACCATCTTAAACCTGAAATTAAGATTAAAACAATGTTCTTCATATTTTTGAAATGGATAACACCCTGGAGTAGAATAAAGGTAATGAATGGTTATTGGGTTTGTTGAAGTAAGAGAAGTGACAGTGAACAAAACACAAAATACTGCAGATGCTGGAAATCTGAAACGAAAATAGTGAGAGTTAGGAAAGCTTTCTTTCATCCCAGCTCTACCCAAACCATCACCAACTCTAACTGTTTGCTTGGTAGAGAGATTTGAACCACATCCTTTTCTCAAGTGTATGTGTACGACCCAAACATGAGTTAAATCCAGATGGCCACTCGTTTAAACCGACCTAGAGCAAGTGGGTCAAACAGGAAGTAACTTCTGTCAATAGTTTAATTGATGCATCGCTGAAAATGACCACATCACTCATTAGTTGTTCCAAATCAATCTGTATAGATTTCAATCAAATGGGATGGAAGCTACTTCCCTCTTGAGTGCTGTAAGAGGAATGAGTCAAGCCAATGTTGACTAGTTCCTAGTGAATATGACAGCACAATGCAAAATTACCTGCATTTCAGGATAAATGGATACTAAAATCCCATGCTAACCAGAATCTTTGAGATGTCTCAAGCACATGATAAGGCACCATATCAAATACAAATACAATTTTTATTATTATTAACTAGCTAAAGAGAAAGCAAGATTGATAGACATTAAAAAACATGTTTGAATTGTTAAGAGATATTAAATGAATGACCCAGGAGTCTGTTACTGAGACACCGCCTGCTTCTCTTATGCATAAATGGTTCTCATTCACAAGTGCAGGGCAAGGTACAACAACAAATTTACATTTATATAGCACTTTTCACGCTGGGAATGCAACCTAAGGTATGAAGGAAAGAGAAGGTAATTACATTTGGAAATAAGACCAAGCTTCGGGTTGGGGGAGTGGGAGGGAAGAAGGTAGGATGAGTAGCCTCGAAGGATGAGATCAAATGGGGTCCCAAGGCCCTATACCCTTCTTGTGATCTTGTATATAGCCACATTCTCCCTGCTGTTAATCATTTTTTTCTATCCTCACCGCCACATTCTGCCCCAGCTCCAGGGCATGAACATTAGCACAGCACACATCTTTATGCTGCTAAGCTGTCGCTGTCCAACAGCTCTGTCAAAAGCATGTGAGCGGTGTATACTTGCCCTCTGGTCACACACAATGCAGTAACAACAAAGCCAAGGAGGTGTGAGAAAGGAAAATGCCCTCAAAGGATGAAGTGTCATGCTGAACAAACAAATGTATAAGATTACATAGCTAAGGAAGTTAAGGGGGGGGAGGGGGAGGGGGAGAGAGACAGCTGGGGGGTGTGGGCAATGGGAGAGAGATGGCTGGGGGTGTGGTGGGGGGAGAGAGACGGCGGGGGTGGGTGGGAGAGAGGGATGGCGGGGGTGGGTGGGAGAGAGGGATGGCGCCGGGGGGGGAGAGGAGAGAGGGACAGCGGGGGGGGGGGGGGGGGGGGTGATGGGAGAGACGGGGTGGATGTGATAATACACAGATAGATAGAGATGGGGGGGATGTGAGAGAGGAGAGAGACACAGAGCCACAGACAGAAAAACACAGAGATGGAGAGAGTGAGTGTGAGAGACACACAGAGAGAAAGATATTTACCTCCTGAGGAGATAGGCCCCGAATGCGCGCGCACCCCCCGAATGCACGCTCACCCCCCCGAATGCGCGCTCACCCCCCGAATGCGCGCGCGCGCATGCGCAATACGAAAAACCTGAAAATATCGATATTTCAGTATATCTCAATATGAGCCCATCGATATATCTAAATAGGAAAATTTCCATATCAACGGACCCTATTGGAGAGCCAGGTTATTTTGCACAGAGAGTAAAATAAAGATGCCTGAATGTTTTGTTGGCAGGAGGATAAGATTCCTGTGGAGAGTTGCTTCAACAAGATATCTGTTTCAGTTGAAATTTAAGAAACTTTGTGCCAGCCTTTCTGTTGATCCCATGGTGTGGCTTGGCATCTCACCTGGCACCACCTGTCCACCTCATGTTTACTATTGCTGCACTATTAGTTTCGATAAAAACATTTTTGTTCAATCAGTTATCTTGGAGGTTCTGGTTTTTTACTCAGCTTTTCTATGCAGACTTTACTTTCAGATTTTTTGCATCCACTTCCTTTGTTTATGAAGCACAGTTGGCTCTTATACTGAAAGAAGCTGTAAAACTGTCCAACATTAGAAATTTATAATAAAATATCCTCTCTCTCTCTGACCAGGCGGTCCCTCTGTCCCCTCATTCTCCTAGATCTTTCCACTGCATTTGACACAGTCAATCATGCCATCGTCCTCCACCACATTGCCTCCCTCATCCACCTTAGTGGTTCCAGTCCTATTTAACAAACCACCAACAATACATCTTGGCAAATGGTTTCTCCTCCCACCCCTGTCCAGTCACCTTAGTGTCCAGTAACCTGGCTCTCCAAAGGATCCATCCTTTATCCCCCTTATTTTCCTTATCTAAGTGCTCTCTCTCTCAGTGATGTG
Source organism: Hydrolagus colliei (assembly GCA_035084275.1). Classification (NCBI taxonomy): domain Eukaryota; kingdom Metazoa; phylum Chordata; class Chondrichthyes; order Chimaeriformes; family Chimaeridae; genus Hydrolagus; species Hydrolagus colliei. The sequence goes on from CM068748.1 coordinate 10,768,831, forward strand.
ATCTGCAGACCTGAGGCAAACTGTCACATGTATGTAGATGACACCCAAATCTACTTCTGCTCCTCCAGCTGTGACTCCCAGTCTTCTGATATCCTGTTAGCTTGTTTGACAAACATCAAGGCCTGGATGATGGCAAACTTTCTGCAGCTGACTATTGGCAAGACAGAAGCCATACTCTTTGGTTCCTGTCAACGTCTTCTCTCCTGCGGGTCCTGAATTACTCCCGGGGCTCATCCTCGGACTCAATGAACCTGTGTGCAACTTAGGCACCAGCTTCAATCGCAAGCTTTCCTTTCTGCCCCAGATCCATACCCTAACAAGAACAGATTTTCCGCCTCTGTCGCATTCTCTACCTCTGTCTGTACCACACAACCAAAGCAACCCAAACTCTCGTCTACACCTTCATCACTTCCCGGCTGGACTATTCCAGTGCCCTACTTGCATGTCCACTATACACAAAATATAATTAATTCAAAACTCCTCCATCCAGATACTCAGCCGCACGGAAGTCAAAATACTCTGATCACACTAGTCCTTGCCAGGCTCCACTGGCTCCCAGTTACCAAACAGATTAATTTCAAGTGTTCCAGAAGGCTACCTCTGCATGAAGGGTGGTCTCTAAATGCAAGTTGTTGTTGTTGTAGTACCCCCAAATTCATGGCAATAAATACAAGAAAACTGCTCAATTTAAATTAAAATGCAAGAAAAACTTAACATTACAAAAAAAGGTACACCTATTGTAATCAATTGTTACTTCTCTGCCTTTTTTGTGTTTCTTTTCAATTATTTTGTACATAATAATAACAACAACAACTTGGATTTATATAGCGCCCTCCACGCCAGACAGAGTCTCAGATAATGTATCTTTTCTAAGATCAATTTGAACCTTCTTATGGTTTTTTTGCAATAATCTGTCTAAATCAATATTTATGTACTGGATAATATTTTAAAATACAAGTAAGGGATCTGATCAGATCCCTGGGTACCTCTCAATCGCTTTCCTCAAAACATTTCATATCTGACAAATTGTTAAAGTGTATCTCGGGATTTCAGCTAAATTTCTCTCCAGTGACATTAATCACTGATGAATTTTTAGAAAGCTTTCCCAAAAGCTTTCTAAAAATTCAGCTAAACAATGTAAATTTCATTCTCCTTGTCAATAATATCTGTTGAGACTTATAAGAGACATCCTCATTTACAGTTAATAATCTTTTTCCTTTGCACCCTCTCACCTTGTAGACCTGTAGATTTCTTCAGAGCAGTGCACTAATATAGCTGGCAAGAGCATTAAAAGCTTCCAGAAGTTATCACCTGGAAGTAACTTGGACACCAATCCAAGGAACCCAAGATGAGGGGAAAAAAATCAGTCATGCTGTAGCCCAGGCAATGCTAGCATTAGCAGTCTAAATGTGTCTGGATTAGTTTATCTCTGGTGTTGGTTTCCACGTTTCTCTACAGATCTGCTGTGTGATGTGCTTGTAATTGATGTCATTGAAAGTTAAGTTAAGAAGCTACCTAAAATAATGGGCCTTCTTTGGGAAGGGAATTTGATATTCCTGGTGGGAAAAATGTCACCATTTTGTATAACCCAAAATAACTCCCTCTACATCCTTCACAGCTTTGCCCCCTCCTATCTCTCCAACCTGCTGTCTCCCTATGAACCTGCCCACCCACTCCGTTCAGCTCACTCCAGTCTGCTCCATGTACCCTGCCCGATCTGCCCTACCATCAGTGGACAGGCTTTCAGCCTCTCTGCCCCACACTCTGGAACTCCATCCCACAGTCCCTTCATCTCGCTTCCTCCCTTGCCTCCTTCAAGGCCGGTCTCAAGACCCTCCTCTTCGATCATGCCTTCTGCTGCCCTCCCAATTATCTCCCTCCACTCCTAACTCTCTCCTTCCCCTCCCCGCTACCCTGCTCATCCCCCTTGCTCGAGACCCGACCTGACTGTTCTGCACCTTGGGATGTCCTCCCGACGTGAAAGGCACTCTATAAATGCAATTTTGTTGTTGTTGTTCTCCTTTAAGAGCTTTACAAAAGGAAAAACAAAACAGTGATTTTACCTGCAGCATTTCATCAGCTTTGTATTTTTCAGTTAATAAAATGTAGTATAAAATGCACAGTGAGCTATCCACAATGGCAGCTTCAGAAACGTGTGGGCGACAGCAAGTCAATAATTTGAAAAATAAAGACAGATTGTTTTAGAGTTCAGAACACCGATTTTTTTATGGGAAATGTTATTTTGATATGAAGGAATGTTACAAAGCTCCTACCACCAAATGGAAACTGAACATTTTGGCAATTGTGGATTTTTGGCTGCATTGCTGTCGTACATTTTCCAATCTGGGTTTAACACAATGGTGCATTGATTATTGCTCATGAATTAAACACAGCAATTAAAACAGTTACTTGGAGTAGGATCTCATTTAATTAACCTAACTGCCATTTTCAGATTTTCATTTTAAAGACATTTAATCAATGTGCACCATTATTTTAATTTTTTAAAACTAGGTTTATGACTGCCTATAAGACTGATACAGTACAGCACAAGGCTGTGGTTTCCACACTGTTGCACATCAAGCTGCTATGGCAGGGGAAAAAGAGAAGGTTGAATGTGACAAGAGCAAGGAGACAGAAAGGTTACTGGACGAGATGGAAACAAATGCTGTATAGGCCGAAGATGAATGGATTGGCATTATCTGTGGATTAGTGTGTATGAAAGTATAGGGTCACAGGAAAGTAATCAGTGAGATCTGCCACATGCAGGCTGCAGATTTACTGGGTACCTCACTGTCACCCAGGGCTGTGCCTTTGGCAGTAAATGTCATTGCGGTGATTAGTTTCTATGCTGATTACAGCACCTGGGGAAGACTAGAGTAACAATATGCCAAGTATCCATTCCATCTGTATTCAAGACGTGACAGATACACTCTTCCATAGAACTTGCAGGTTCATGCATTTTTCGAAAGATGATCTGCCATTGCTGTGTTCCCCAGAATAAGTGACTCCATTTACACAAAAATATAAGCATCAACAGGCATTCAAATGAAGTACAACATCCCCAAACTCTGCATGTTGGTGCTATGCAGTGCCAAGAGATGTTATTTCAGGTGATTGTAAAATTCTCACTTCACCCCTTGTTAGACTTCTGTGCCAATTTATTTGGACAGTTTAACCCTCCATAAAACTAGCTTTTGGCTAGTGACTATCGCATTTGTCTGAGGGCTTCTTAGTTTGTTGAGTACTGAATAAGAATCAGCACAACAAGGCAACAAAATGCACAATGTGTTATTAATGCAGCATTTATACTGCCGGGTCTGGCCTCCTCCGTGTCCCCCGAATCCTCTGCTCCACCATGGACGGCCGTACCTTCAGCTATTACGCCCCAAGGTTCTGGAACTCCCTTCCTCACTTCCCTTCACCTCGTTCCCCTCTCTTCCTAGTTTCAGGTCCCAGCTAAAGACCTTTCTCTCGAACGCGCCTTTAATCACCTTTCTACCCCTGCCCCTTGCTCGGTCCTGGGATCCGTTGTTGTGAAGCGCTCTGAGATGCCGTCCAGCGTGGAGAGCGCTATATAAATCAAAGTTGTTGTTGTTTGTTGCTGGAAACAAAGCTACTTTATTTTCAGTGGTAGAACAAAGAACGGGATCCTGCTCCACGCATTGACAATAGGTGTTGTTTACAAGCGCTTAGTTGCGTAGGTGCAGACCACTAAAATTGTTTTAGTAGTTAATGTTATTTTAAAGACCTAGAAAAACAACACAGTAGTTTAATAACACTAAAAATGACTCTTGACATTGTGTTTGCTATCCTATGACTTGCCTAAGAGCACTTTGAAGAGACATCAGGGAAAAGAGCCAATTGATCAGTGCCAGCTGTGTTTATCGTTCAGTATTAAAATCATTTTTCATCACTAATTTCCATTATTTGGGGTGAAGGTCAATAGTAAAAGTGAGTTTAACTTGATTTTTATTTTAATAAAACAAATGTCAGCAGCATCATGAACTTGAATGTCGGATCCAAGAATGTGTGTGCCATGCAGAGGTAAGCCACTTCTGGTAGTGTGCACACAGGATATTTCAAGCCCTTTTAAGCAGATGTTCCAAAATCAATCCTGATTTTAATCGTTAACCAAGTTATTTGGTGCAATATTTCCCCAGGGTTTTTTTTTCCTGGTATTTTGACAATAACAATAGAAACCCCCTACCAACCCCCCCCCCCCCCCGGGTTTTTATTTTGTGAGTAAAAACTGACTTTGAAGGCTCTTATTTATATTGCAGCAATGCAAATGGCAAAGCTACTGAAATCTTCGCACTGATTTCAGTGGTGCAGTACAAACACAGCGTGAAAGAACACTTAGGATGCTCAAGTAGCTATTTCAATGCAATGATTAATCTGGTAATGCTTTGTAGTAAGCACCTTCCAAAGTGTGGAAGTGTTTGTCGAGTGATGCATTCTGCAGAGCCTGGGTTCTGCAGCGATGATCCACCCTGACATCTGAATATGCCTGATTATGAATGAGGCGGAACTGTAGCGGTTTGCACCTGGAGGTGAGGTGCTGGCAAGTGTCAGAGAGATCCATGACAACCTCCTTGAAGCACGCTTCCATTAAAGAAATCTATCGACAATGAAAAATCATATTCATATTTCTGCAAGACAAGTGCTTGTACACACTGGTCACATCACAGACTATACAGTCTCATCAGAATAGATGTGGGAAGCAAAACAATAAGAGCATCTTAAACAACCATATTGATTTGGGGATATTTTTAATCAACTACTGATATGCAGATTTTTAGATGGACCTATTCCCTTTGTGTTCAGTTGAAACAATTTAAAAAAAAAATCTAATGAATATATTTGTGATTTATAAATCTATCATGTTGTGATGTTTCCTATTCAATGTACGTTATATAGTGAGTATTATCCTAGTTTTCTTGCATTCATGTGAGTGAATGTTGTTTGCTGTGAATCTTATGGTTCAAAACCATATACAGCCTGCAGTGAGTCTTTCTAATGGTACTTCCTCCACTCCAGTGGCTCAGGCTAATCCCAGTCCATACTAAGATGTTGCTTGTATTTCTTTTTCTATACTAGTACTGGTGTTTGGAGTTCTGCCTGTGATTAGGACAATCCAGGTAATGCAGTAATTGCTTGTGGGGCATTTAGAAATCTTTTCCCCAAAATATATATACTTGCCTCATTTGTAGAGGAAACAAATATATTTTGTAATTTATTTATGGCATAAATATGCTTTGTATATAGATAATACTACTACTAATAATAATCCTTGATATAGCACCTTATCATGTCTTTGAGACATCTCAAAGCGCTTCACACTGTAAAGTGAATTGATTGTCTATATATACGTGTATAATATAGCGTGTATACTTAATATAATGATTCAATTATTGTAAACATAACAAAATTCTTAATTTACATTACATCTAAATCTTATTTTTATCTTTTCTAACTCATCCAGTAAAATTCTATTGTTCCATCATGTTAACTTTCAAGAAGGAACTAGATAGATAACTTTAAAACAATAATTTGAAGGGGTATGGGGGAAAAGGTAGGAAAATGGGATTGAATAAAATGCTCTTTCAAAGAGCTAGGATGAAATAAGTAATAATAATCATTGCATTTGATATAGCACCTTTTCACATCTTCAAAAATTCTCAAAGCACTTTGCACAAAATAGTATAAAATGAATTGACTGTATATTTTGTGGATGAAATGGCCATCTTCTGCGCTGTGAATGAGCTCTTGCCTTCTCCAGTTACATTCACTTCTGTGATCATATACTCCTTTGCTTTTATAAGAAGTTTCAGTTTGTGTAATATTACCACTGATAGTATTACTTAGGTGACTTATTAAGATCAAAGAATTTGGTACATTTACCATAAATTTGAGTTGGGTGCAAAGGGGTACAACTAACAGTGTGTTCACATGGTTCTTTAATGGGTGGATTGAAAACTGTCAGTACCTTTCTCAGAGTCAGGGCAATCAGCTTCTCAATAATGTTAATTTCCTGCTAAACATGGAAAGTGACCATATTAAATTTTCATTTGCAATTCGTGAATTAAGCCTCATGAAATTTTTATTAAAATTTAGAACCTGCTATGATCAGTTCATCAGTATTGTTTCCAATTTCAATATTTTCTGAAGATATTTATCTTGTTCCCATAGTAACTGGTTAAATGTTTATCTGGTGATGTGCTACTTATTTGGTTAGAGAGTGCTGCATCTAGGAGATATCTGCTGGTTCATTAATTTAAGTGGTTCTTTGTGATAAACTGTGAGATTTAATTGCTGGAATTTGAAGCAATTGTTCTTTAAGTCCAGGCTAATACTCTAAACCAATACCGGGGAGTACTGCACAATCATAGGTGCCACCATTCAGGGTAGATAGTAATCAGTAGTACTGTCTGCCAATACTTCAGGTGGACTTTAAAGATCTCATGGCAATCTTCAAAATGAAAAGGGAGTATCTTCTAATACTTTAGCCTCCTGAAAAATGGTGAATCATTTCATGGCTGTTGGTGCAACTTTGAAATGTATGCAGATGACACCCAACTCTATCTTTCTGCCACCACCCTCGATTCCAGGACCACCATTGTCCTGACAGACTGCCCGTCAGACATCGTCCTAGATGAGAGCTAACTTTCTACGGTTGAATGTCCTGCCCACTTCCTCCACTCAGCGGGCTCTGGCCTGCTACATGTCCCCTGACCAACCTGCCCCACCATCGGCGGGCAAGTCTTCAGCCATTCTGCCCCATATCTCTGGAATTCCATCTCATAATCCCTCCGCCTAGCTCCCTCCTTAGCCTCTTTCAAGTCTCACCTCAAGATCCTCCCATCGGTCACCCCAAATCCCCTCCTTTCCCTCCACCCTCCCCGATCCCAGCTTGGGTCTGCAAGCTCAACAGTCCAGCGCCTTGGGACGTCCTCCCAACGTGAAAGGCGTTATACAAATGTAATCGTGTTGTTGTTGTTAAAATGGTTGCTGTATTTGGATTCAAAAACAATTTTTCATTGTTTGAACTGTTATTTAATTAACTGTGGAAATCTTGTAGTGAAGCATATTGTAAGGCAAGCAATCCGGTTTCTCCAATTGCCCTGTATAAAATACCTTCAGACAAATAAATTAATTAAAGTTGGAAGATGATCATGTCAATGTCAAGCTTAATTAGCTGCTGAGATTTCAAAGCTGTAAATTATTCTGAAAGGATGATTTAGTCAAACTAATTCTAGGAATTTAACACAGTAAAAGCTTTATATGCCCCTGAAAAGGGTAGTTTTAACTTTAAAGGAGTTGAAAAACTTCCGAAGTGATCGGTGAGAGTGCAGAGGTAAGCACCCCTCTCTGTGGAAACTAGAGTCCGTCGATATGGAAATTTTCCGATATCGATATATCGGTTGGCTCATATCGATATATCAATATCTCCAGGTTTTTTGTACTGCGCATGGGGAGGTGCACACGAATTCGGGATGCGTGCGCATTCCGATATGCGCGCACATTCCGTGCTCTAGGCCTAGGAGGTTTGCAATGCCGGCGACAAGGTAAGTTGAAAAAGTTTGCTTTATACCGATGTATCGATATATTGCCGGACACGATATACTGATATTTACGATATATCATTTTTTAAAAAATCTATATTTTTTAATTTCCAATATCGGCATATCAATATGAAAAATTATACCGATATAACCGACATATCGATATATTGCCGGACACTAGTGGAAACTCTTGGCTCTGTTCTGTGGCGCCTAAAAGTGCTACAGCAGAGTTTAGCATCTTGTAATGGAGGATTGGACATAGTAGCTTACCACTGTGTGGTGCAACTGGTTGGCACTTTGCATTGCAGCACTGTGCTGCCTACTTCCCAATGATCATACATAAAATGAAGAGGAGCCTTTTCTTTTCATGTTGTTCAATTTATGAGGCAATCTTCCTGATTGGGTTTGTATCGCCAGTCAAATTAAATTCCCGATATGTGATCTAAATAACTATGTGCAGTTAAGCACAGAATGTTATGCCTAATGGAGGATTTATGTTGTGTATGTACAATAGAAGGAACTTGCAAATGCTTTTCTTTCCAATATCTAACCAAGCAAGAGATTGTTCCATTCTGAGAACATTACACCGGGGTAATATCTGTTGTTGTAATCAAAAAGTCACATTTTGCTCAAAAGGTTCAGAATTTTTTTTAACTTTCAGAGCTTCTGATCCAGTCGTCACAAGATCACAAGATAAGTTTAGATGAAGAAGATCCTTTGACACATCCAATCTTATCCCTCTGAACTCCAATCCTACTGTCCCCTATCAATGACAACAACAAATCACATATATAGTGCCTTTCATATCAGGAGGATGTCACAAAGCGCTGGACAGTCAAGGATGTGCACCTGAGTTGGGTGTTAGGATCAGGAGGGGTGGAGAGCAGGGAGGTTGAGGTTAGGAGGGTGACCGATGGTACGGTTGAATATGAAGATCTTGAGACAGGCCTTGAAGAAAAAATGTGCAGAGTATCTATTCAATACTACATTTCATTGTGGCATGCTGTAGCTCAGTGGTTAGAGCACTCGCCTTCCTTCCAAGTGAGAGATGTGGGTTCGATTCCATGCAGAGCGAAACCCTGGGTAAGTTTCCTTACTCCACACGCCTGATAATGATCCCTCGAAACAAACAATAATAAATTAGTCATTTCAATCCACGACTGTTTGTGAGGTACTGTTGTGTGCAATTGGCTGCCACATTTCGCCCACAAATATAGAGTCAATTCACTTTATGGTATATTCTGCGAATCGCTTTGACACATCTAGAAGACATGAAGAGCTCTATATCAAATGCAAGGATTATTATAATAATAATAATCCTTACATTTATATAGCGCTTTCCACGTCTTATCGACATCTCATTATTAGTATTATTATTTAACCAGAAGTGTCAATTACATGTTTGGAAACCCTGCCCCCCTCTCCTATTGTTCCTATTTTCCCTGACTAGCATATGTCCATCAGCTTTATTCACTTTCATCTGTTTAAAGTGGGATCCTTTCTAATCAGTGGGCAGAAGTTAAAATTCCACTTTTAGGTATTTAAAAAGGGTAAGTTTTGCCCTTCAAACCTTTTAAACTGATAAGTTTAGAAATAACAAAGGAATTACAAACAATACTTATTCACATTTTCATATGTTTCCCTAGGTATCTATTTTTTTCATGTAACATAGTTTTGTTTAACCAGTGACTGATTACTAATCATTTTGGGGAAACAAGCTTGAAGAGGCTGTTGAGCCTTACTGTGAAAGAGATGAACTTCACTGTATGACTGGGTCTCCCTCCAGGTACCAACATTCACTGATTTAAATAAAAGTATTTTTAAGGCAACAGGGAAAGAGAGAAAATGGGTTTATTTTAATGCAATCAATTTGTGAATGCTTTGAATTTTTGTTGGAGGGGCTCTTTAAAACAATTTATTTGAATAGAAATGAAACAATTGACTGAATTTAATTGCCTTTAGACGATATAGAAAGAATAATGAATACCAAGAGTGATTACCAGGCAATGAGGGAATCGTGTGATTTTTGTAGAAACATTGCTAGATATCTAGAAATGAATCGCCATAATGTTCATTGGGAAAACCAATTGATGGTCCACATGTGGTGCAATGCAGTTAAATTTGTTGTGTGTTACATCAGTGATCATGATGTTTACAGCAGCATTATAAGTAAGATGTTAGTGTTTTCTACTATTTTACTATTTGAAATGTAGCAATAACATCTCTCAATTAATCCAAATGACTCGGTCATTCATTTTTTGGCTATTTGTGTGACTTAGCTGTGTGTAGTTTGGCTGCCACATTTTACCTCCTGATTGCTAGACATTTACACTTGATAGCAATTACCTGTGAAACACTTTTAGATGCTTTGACACTACAGGCGCAACTATTATTATAGATTTCATCTGCAACCCTAAATTGTCCATGGGCTTAATGTAGCCTTTAAACCACCAATCAATTTGTTTTTGGCATTCAGGTGAATTTTCACCCTCACAAAATGTAATCATGCGGTAACTTTGTATTAGTGATGTAGCAAGGAATATTTTATATTCATTAATAAGGACACTGCAAATCGTATGATTTACAATTGGTTCCATTTGGTCATGGATTGCTGGTTAGTTCATTCGGAAATCACCATGAAGTGCAGTAATAATAGAGATCAGTCTGTGGAACAATAGGCAGACACCCTTGGCCTTCAGAAGGTGATTCATTCTAATCCAGCAAATGTATTTGGGATGGTGCCAACCAGAACAGTCGGTTTGAAACAGGTCAGTAATTTGAAACCCAGCACAGCTGTTCAGGTCACTGCGTTTCTCTAACAGCTACTGTCAAAGCCTCAACTGAATTGGAGAGTTATCACATCCAGCATCTATTGAGAAGATTAGATTCCATAAAAAATTAGATTTTAGGGATTGCTGATGATGCACACTCTGACAGCTAGTTGCTGCTGGGTTAACTTATTTACGAAGTAAATTAAAATAGCATTTTAATTGCAGTAGCTCCAGAGGCATTAATTTTTATTTGATAAAATTACAGTGGTATGTAGTGTACAATGGTTTGACATCTGCTATCCTGCAAACTGCATTTCATTTTGATGCATTTTCATCTAAATACAGTATATAGAAAGATATATTTAATAGAGACTGCAATAAAATACTTCACAAAGATTGATAATTGATTTTTGCTTCAATTTGGGGAGTATTGAAGCAGATGGGGATTGCCATTTTCTTAGTTTTAGATTTTCTCCCTGGATGAAGTACTAACAGAGGAGAAGGGTACTCTATTTGTTAGTCAGGTTGTAATTTTGATCTGGTTTTCAAAATAATTTCACAACATGAAGAAAACATTGAAGTCACCAAAATCAAGTGTATTTTCAAAGTACCATTCCCATCACAGGTTGTTTTCTTACTGTCCAACCAATGACCTTTACCAATTCTCTATGAATGGCCAATTGAAGATGAGTGCGACCCATTCCTAAAGTGAAATTTGGCCTCAATTGGTTCTTTGACCAGTTATGTTTTATATTTAGGGATATGGTTCTGACTCTTAGTTTGCTCTCGATCTTCACACAACGGTTGAGGATTGTGCATCCATTCAATTATAGTGAACATAACATTTTACTTGTAGCAGCCCATTTAATTTTGCACACAAAAAAGAGTGAATATAGTGAACATATTGGGGCCATGAAAGATACCAGTTATACAGCACTGCATTTTTTTAAACATGTTTTTGCTCAGCAGAGTAAACTTTTAAAAAATTTGCTTATAGTCACTTTGTGGAACAATAAACAAAGGTCTTTCCCAATATTTCCTTGAAGCCAGAGTATATACTTTTTACATGGCTTAATGTAGGGTTAATCCTTGATCACATGATTCAAGCCTTCCATCGAAGGTTAACAAAAACCCATTGGATATTAACAGACTTGCTCTTAGCATTGCTCCTGAATATAACTGCACTACTGATGTACAGCTTGAACCTTCAGAGATTACAATTACTTGCAGATGGTGAATAGAATCATGTTCTGTCACCTGCTACAACAATGGGTTTTCTCATTCTATACATGAAGTTCAACCTCCAAACACAGATGGATAAGTGTCAGCTAGAGATCATGCTGTGTTTATTAATGAGTTCTTTAAACACAGAACATTGCATTATGCAGAAAGAAATTAATTTTTAGAAACAATCTTTGACATTTCCTAATGCCTGAGGCTGTTGGAAGTAAATATAATGTGAGAAAGTACACGCAAACAGGAAATGTGAAATGAAATCCTTTGTGAGACAACCCCCTACTACTTTCTCAGAATAATAATAATCCTTGGATTTGATATAGCACCTCAGCAGGTTGTCGAGACATTTCAAAATACTTCACAGGATATACTGTAAAGTGGATTGATTGTGTATTTTGGGGGCCAATTTGCGAACATAAATCTCCCACAGACAGCCATTGAGTGAGTGATCAATTTTATTTGATGGATTTGTTGGCCAGGACACAAGGAGAAACTACCTTTTCTTTCGAATAGTGACAAGGGATCTTTAAGGTCCAAGTGAATAGGCAGATGGGGCTTTGGTTTAACATCACATCAATGTAACACATCCCCAGATCTGCACTTGAGTGTCACCATGTTGAAATGTTAGATTATGTGACTCCAAGTCCCAATGTGGGGCTTGAACCCAGAGCCTGAAACTTAAGTTACCCATATTTTAAACAGACCACACATATAATGATCCATCGTATAGCCAGTGGATGAGGACAAAGAGAATTAAAAAGTCAAAAGTAGTGTAAATGTGCCAAAACTAAAGAATATAACAGTATTTATATTTTGCCAACATTATATGGAATTTGCAGATCATCTTCCAGTTAAGAACTATATGTCACAGGAGATCAAAGAAGGATCATCATTATTTCTGCAAAACAAAGTTGCTTCATGACCATAGTCCTAAAGTTTAATTCCATTTTTAGTTGATCAATTCTAAATCTGATGTGCCTGGGATTCACCCAATTGAAGCCAAAATAATTTGTGCAACGGGCAGCCTCAGGATTCAAACTCAGAGTCAAAACCTCCCTGTTTAGCTTGTAATTAAGGAGTGAGCCAGTTGAACGACTGAGTCACCGTGCAGCCAGTTTCCATCTGTTAGAATAGAAGTGAATTCTTGAACTGTAAAATGAGATTTACCCAACTGAAAGAACAAGTTGCAAAAATGTGGTTTCAATCGTACTGTTTAAATTAGACCACTGCAAGGATTATTGCTTCCAAATGGTGTCCTCTCCTTCTATACTATATATACCCTGTGTAAAAAGAAACACCACATTGATGCCTAAAGAAGCTCTTTAAGGGTCACATATTGCTAGAACAAAGATCGTAAAGTAACTATGTAGCTCTTATATTAAATACAGTAACCACACACTTCAACCAGAGTGGATAGACGCCTCAAACAACTAGCTCTCATGGTTAAAAAAAATGCTAAGCATTACTTTCGGATCTCTTACCTTGATATTTTTGGTGCACCAAAAGGCTAAATAATTGAGCAGAAAATTAACATCATAACAAACTAACAGCATAGCCACTGGACTGAACAAGGCAATGGTCTGATGGTTCCAGGTTGAATACCAGTTCTACTGAATAATAAGTATTACATTTATCTACATAGACAAATCCATTCCAAGGAAGGTGAGGGCAAGTACACTGCTTTGAGTGGACCCACCCTAAACAAAAATAAATTGTTTGTTGCCGGAACAATTTATGCAATCCTAAATGCCTTTTTGGTATTTGCTGCACACAAGCTTGATGTAGGATGCAGAAATAAGACCCGCGGTGTTCACAATGATATACTTGAATTATCTGATTTTCTTATCTGTGTTTTTTTAACATGGCATAAGATTACACCCCAGACTGACTACAAGAGCTAGTGTTTTGTCATTAAAAAAAGGAATAGTTTTTAATCATAGCTCAAGAGACCGATTCAGACACACCTTCACATAAAAAAGGTTAACAGACATTGAATTGTTTTTCATCCCACACCATTGATTTTGCTCATTGTTACAGCAGTCGATCCTTAGCTCGACTGTGAAATATCCTCACGGAAACAAACTGAAAGCTGCTTACGTTCCAACTCACTATTTATAGTAAATCTCAAATTACAGAGCCTTAAATAATCCCTTACGTATTCTAAATTGGAGGTTAGTGTAATGTAACACTATTTTAAGATGAAACAAACGACAGCAAAACCATGCTCTTAATACTAATTACTTTACTGCTCATGGACCCAAGCAATAAGACACATGTCTATTGAAATCTTCTATGAAATAGGGTTTATTCATTCATTGCAGCATGAAAACCTAATTCTATTCTTATTCCAAATTTTAGGCTAATGTACTGTAACATTATTTAAACCATGGAATCCTAACTAGCCTGCAGTGACACTCCCTCTTGATTTTTCCCATCGTTCCAAATGTGCTATTTATAATTATATGGGTACCTATCTTACAATGTTTTTCATCTATCAATATTCTCAACCAATTATTATTCTTATGTCATATTTTTATATCTTTCATTGTTCTCTTTTCAGTCCTCCAGATGTGAAAGGCACTCTATAAATGTAATTTTGTTGTTGTTATTGTTTGTTCTAATGTAAATGATACTGCAGAAATTAGGTCATTTAACTTACTGCAGTACCTCTACCTCTTTCCTGTTAATGGATTATTCAGAATGATGTCTCCTGAGTTCTGGTACACTGCTAGTAAATGCAGGTGTAATTAGAGCCCTCAAACCAGAACCGGGGATTGTCTTGCTCCATGGCTTTACATTATGCCATGTGTTACAGAGGAACAACCCAGCAGTATTAGACAATGTGCTAAATAGCTGGGAGTATTGGCTGAGATTATTTTCCACTCAACGAGATAAAGTAATAGAAGTAAACAATTTCTATATAAAAAGTCAAAGGAAAAATAAATTACTCCATGGGAGTAAGATAACAATAAAGATAAATTTGACTTAGTTAAAAGGCAACTAGATCAAATAAGTTACATTCAATTCAACGAATAGATAGTGGTCCTATTGAATGTCAGAGAAAAGATCCAGGCTTGCTAAACTGGTCTGTCAACAGAATAAAATAAACACGATTATTGTCTATCCACTGGACAAACCTAATAAATAGAAGATGATATTTACAAAGTCATGCTACAGTCTTAAGGACTTCCTTGTACTCACCTTGATTCTTTAAACCATCATGCTGCAAATTAGACCTGGGAAACATGCAGGCTTCTGCATTCAGAATCCTCAGTGTAATTATAAATAAGCAATAATTGCTTTTGATATAACACCTTTCCCGTTGGCAGGACGTCTCAAAGCACTTCACAGGACTTACTGTGAATCCTGTGAGTGTATTTTATAGGATAATTTATTGATTTATAGGATTGCTAATAGAATAAAGCATCAATCAACACAAGACAATATAAGTGCAATACAATGGTCCACCTTAGCGATGGACAACATGGGTCTGGTTCTGACATAAAACTGACTTGCTGTAAAGCAGCAGGCAACTAGAAGAAATCCAGCAAGTATTGAGCGTAAAATCTTTATATGTCCTCCAGTTGTTTATTGTTCCGCTGTTTTGTGATTATTTTATATATCGCTTTTGCTTAAAAACCTTGTCTCAGCTGTAATTTGGTCTCCCATACATCAGGGAAGAGAGCGAGTGAGGCCCAGGGGCTGCTTTCATGCTGGTGTTATTGGAAACCATCTTACTAGAGATGAAGTATAATGTAGAGAATATGCCAAGAGTGACAAAAATAGGTTCAATTTATATTCACTGTATATTGTACACAGCTCAACCCCTGATCTCAGTCTAAGACATGATGGCAGAGCAGAAGTGTGGCATTGCTCCACAGGAAAGGAAACATTAGCGTCAACCCAGGCTGGTCACCATTCTCATACCAGCTGTTACAGAAGCACAGGTGCAGGCCAGCTGCCCACGCTCTTGTTGTGTGTACATGGGGAGCCTAAAGACACAGCAAAATAATGAAAAATTGTGCACAGAGGGAGACAAATAAAGGATTAATTCTGGCCGGTGGGGAGGTATGATAAGTATCTTCACACAAAGAAGGTTGACCAGATAATTCTCAAAGTCATGGGTGGAAATACGATGATATTTATCGTATAGTTTTGCTGGTTTCTGCTTCCAATACTTATAATGTGTTGTTCAACCAGAACCAGAGCTTGAGGAACATCCTTGAATTAAAACTTTTTGCCTTGTGATTGTTTCACCAGATATTCGAGGATTGCAGGGTTTCCTAGATCAAGCCTCTCGCCAGGGGCTGGACGTGTCTCTGCAGAGAATCGATAGGAATATCAGTCGAATCTTCTCCAGCCTCTTCACCACGATGAAAACTGAGGAGCTGAACCGCTACAGGGACACACTGCGCCGAGCCATCCTCCTACTGAGCCCACGTGGGGCCCAAGTTTTTATCAATGAGGTCAGTGCTGAACATGATTGACAAGTGTCTTGTGCCATACACCTCTCTGAACTCATTTAATATTGTAGAACGGTGTGTGTGCGTAACTGTACCTGTTTGTTTGGGAAGGGGTAAGTGTGGGTGAGGGTCCTGGAGTAACAATGGAGGAAGTGGGGAACTGGAGTAACATTGGGAGAGCTGAAATTGTGATTGGGGTGAGCTGGAATGATAATGCGGTGGGGGTGGGCATGACTTTTTATACTTTAGCTCTTAATAAAACGCAGGCAGAGGGAATCCTTTCTGATATCTTCAATGGTTAGCAACATGACCAGCAATCAAAGTGCCAGAGAGTGAATGAGCTGTAGTACCCTATGATCAACATTGCAGGCAGTATCTCTGCTTGTTTCAATAGCTGTATTACTTTTTCTGTTACATTTATAAAACCCTTGTGGCTCATTGCTCCATGCAGCCTATAGTTTATATTTGTTCTCAAAGAAAACAACAAGGTCTTTATGCGGATAGTAAATTGAATGTTTCTCCCTAATCCTCTGTTTGTAACTCTCTATCATCATTTGTCAGGGATGAGTTAGATGCTGAGGCTCTGTAAATGACTGCATCCTCACTAGTGACTTGCTGGTGTTCGGAAGGTAGAATGTTAATATTCTAACCAGGTATCTAATTCTTAATGATGACAAATATCAGAGAAGAGGAAATCGAGCTGTTGAAATACAGCTGCAAAACAACACTTACTCCCTTCATTAGGAAATGAAAAGGAGAGGAAGAGGGAAATGAAGTGAGTGGCAGTTTTCTCATTAGATATCCAGGACTTTTAGACTCCAATTCCATCTGTATGTTGAAGCAACATCTTGTAGAAAGGCTCAGAAGAGCTGTGACGGGTCACTGCCTGTCAGAGACACTTATTAGTTGCGAAAGTTGTGAGCTGAGGGAGAATATAAATGTGACCTGGATTAAGATGTGCAGAGAATGCTGGATATTCACGTCCATCACAGAATGATTTCTTTAAATCTACTTTATCAGAGCAGCCAAACCAGCCTTGAGATCTATTTCTAAAATGTCTAGTTTGAAACATTGTTTTGTTCTCCGATTTGATTTTCCTGATCTTTTAATCTGCTTCAGTGGATAGGAAGAGCCACATATTAGCCCAAGGGCATCTTGCAATGAGATAATAGTAGCTACAAGTGTGGAACAGCACACAGACAGGTAGATGGATATGGACCTGCAACCCTTAGGTGCATCCAATTAACGTACATGTTTCCTATATCGAAGTTACATGTTGTAAGGTGAGTAGATGTTCAGTACTGATGTAACATAACACATGTCATTCTTGGCAGCATGGCTAGATAGAGTTTTATCTTAGACCCCAAACAGATAATACTTATCGGTAAGTTATGGGGCATGTCTCTATTAATATTTGCAAAGAATGACACACCAGGTCTGCTGTGCAATGCAGGAATCTTATTCACTGCAGGTCTCCTTAGTAAATTACTTTTACAGCAGCATTTTCCAAGGTAGATTAGATTGTGGTCAGTTCCAATGTTTAAAAATGGATATGTCATTATAGAAATAAAACGCCATCTGTTCCACAAATGCAAGTCAACTAAGGATAAACTTGCACTTTTATTGTTCTTTATCACATCAAAATGTCTCAAGGCACTTCATAGTTAATTACTGTTAAGATTTAATGACAATCCTTGTATTTGATATAGAGCCTATACAACAACAAAATTACATTTGTATACAGTAATATGAAAATATCACAGTTTTTGATATTTCTGGACAAACATGGCAGCCAATTTGTGTATAACTGTATCACCAATAATTATAAAGTGAACAACCAATTTCTCACCTTGAAGATTGTTGATCAAGTTACCAGGAGATACTCCATTTCAATAGTGCCATGAGATATTTAACACCCACCTGAACAGATGGATGGAACTTTAATAATAATAATCCTTGCATTTGATATAGCGCTTTCCTCTAGACGTCTCAAAGCACTTCACAGAATATACTGTAAAGTGAATCGACTGCATATTTGTGGGCGAAACTAGACAGCCAATTGCGCACAGCAGTGTCCCACAAGCAGTCATGGATTGAAGCGACCAATTTATTATTTGGTTTAACACCTCACTTGAGGGAAGGATATGCCTCAAACAATGCAGTGCTTCTCCAATCCTGGAGAGTAAGTAGGACATTAAAGTTCGGCATTTGACTTAGAAGGAAGCGTGCATCTAACTGAGCCAAGTCTATGTTGATAGGCCAGCCATTTGATCTAACTTGCTCTCACTAATAGGCAAACAAATGATCAATTAATCTGGAGGATTGTTGGTCACAACAAAACACTTGTGAATAGTGATGTTGCAATTTTTGACCTGAACAGGCAGGTAAGGACATGGTTTGAACTTTCATCTCTAAGGCAACATCTCTGGCTAGGGGTTCCCCCTACTACACCTGGGGCAGTCCCAGCCTTGACAATGTCCCATTGTAGGTTTGAATAATGTCCCAATGTAGGACAAACATGTGACTCACCGACAAGAATTGCTTCAATTGAAGAGTTGCATCAAATTGACAATGCTGTCAGTCTAGTTCTATCACTTATCATTGTCTCCCGATTGTTTTCAAACAAGACTTTCTTGTGGACAAATTGTTACCTTTTTACTTTTCCTATTTTTCTAGATAAAAAAGGTCTGTTTGTTTGCCATTTAGTAATTCTTTAAAATGTCTGAATCCTAGCATATCCAGTGACTTTAATCCCATTGCCCTTGAATGATTTCCTAGGGAAATTGTGCAGCTGTAAATTTCATTGTCAATAGTAGATACTGCAAGCTCTTTGGGGGAGTGTGAAAGTGTTATGTACTATTATTTTTAATTATCTTGTGACTTTTGCTGTGCCTGTATGATGTATTGCATCAATTTAAATTCTGTACATTCTCATTCTCTGAGATAGACCTGGGAGTGTTTTATTCAGCAATTATTGATCTTTGGCAGTCATTACCCATTTTCCCCATGAAGATTCTGCAAATGCAACTTGAAGCCAACCGTTGAAACCTCCTAGAGGCAAGCATATTCTCTGCTCTATATTAAGTAAAATTATAAATTGCAGAACATATAGAACATGTGAACATTGTAGAAAGATTTAACATTAAAGTTTTTTTAAAAAAGGAATTTGATTGCAAAGAAATGGAAGCACCTACTTCTTGGTAGGGTTTTAGTGCTTCAACATTTTCAGCTTGCGCACCATACTGTGACTTAAAAATCACCTATATTGCAGTAATAAATTCAAGCATCAGAACTTTCAATACATTTTAAATTACTTTATAGTTTCCACATATTCTTTCTTTTTCCCACATAATGTAATTATTTCATCCAGGTTTTTTTTTAATCTTTTGAATATCATTCCATTTCTTCTTTTAGAATATATCATTCATTTCAAAAAGTGAATGAAACATTTTAGAAATATTTTGTCCAATGACCTGAACAAACTGGTTTTGGCAGCTAATTAAAACTACAGTACAGTAGTACTCTATTGCTCTTGTGCACCTCCTAGTGGCTATTTTCAGCTTGCTACAGGAACTGAGGACTCTGGATTGCAGGATACTCATACTATGGGGGGGGAAATAATTACAACTAGAAATTCTTTGAGGAATGGAATTGTCTTATGTTGTGGGTCATTGGTAACATCACAAATCTTGGGTGCGTGAGAACATGAAATTCTCTTAACAAAAACTCCAAATACTGCAGATGCTGGAAATCTGAAACAAAAAAAAGTCATTGGGAACACTCAGCAGGTCAGGCAGCATCTATGGAGAAATGAAAAGTAAGTCAATGTTTCGGGTCCACGACCCTTTGTCAGAACTGGGGCATATTGGGAGGGAGAGGCTTTTAAGGATTAACAGAGAGGGAGAGGCAGGGCAAGGAAGACAAAGGAGGAAATGGGGTAGATAAGGTGCTGTTCCTCGAGCTTGACTGTGGTTCACTGGAACAGCATCGAAGGCCATGAATAGAGAGGTCAAATTGCGAATGGGAAGGAGGGTTGCAATGGCACGAAACCCATAGGTCATTTCAACAACCGAAACCGGTTTGTTGCAATTCCCCTTTTTCACAACATTAACACCTCTTTAACCCATCATCTCCTGCCATCTATCCCATTCTCTCCTTTGTCTTTCTTGCCCTGCCTCTCCCTCTCTGTTCCTCCTTAAAAGCCTCTCCCTCCCAACATGTGGGTCGTGGACCTGAAACGTTGACGCACTTTCCATAGATCCCGCCTGATCTGAGTGATTTCCCAGCGATTTCTGTTTTTGTTACATGAAATTCTCTGCTTGTCTGTAATTTTACTGAACTTGTGAGTGTGTGAGACTAATGGGAAATAGATAATAGATTTCCCATTAGAAACTTATACAGCCTAGATCCATAGATTTTTTTTTACAGATAATTGGCGAATTGGCTCCTCAATGTATCAAAAGGAAACATTAAATTGGAATCTTTATTAAAAAAAACTGATTCATCAAAAAAATCTAAACTGAATGATGTTTTGTGCTGTTGTTTTGCAGTCAAACTGTGCCTCAGTTCTTTTAGTATTTTACATTATTGCTTATCTGAGTCTGAATGGAGCTGGCTCGTGGTAATGTGCACAAAACCAATAGTATAAAACATGTAAAGTCACAATAGGGCAGATATGATGTTAGTGTACAATAAAGTTCCATTACAATCAATTGAGACCTCCACCCATCCCACACACATAAAATAAAGCTTGTAAGATTTAGCTAAATGTCCAGTTGTCCAAATGAACAATACAATTGAATGCGATAAAAGGACTCCAGCCATCTGCACTTAGAAGCCTGTTAACAGAATAAAAATACTGTAAATGTCAATGTAGTATTTCTCTGTTGTTACAAGATATCATAATAGACATGAAGATATACTTTTACTCTTTCAATCTAATGTTATCCTGAAAATTAGATGTGGCAACGGGTTGACTTTTGTCTTCAGAATTCCACATCTAATTAATCTTGTGAGGCTGATAGTGAAATGAAATAGAAACAAAGTGTCAATACATCAATGACAGTACATGTACAAAACCACGTGATCCACTTTGATGATTGACAGTAAAAGTCTGATTCTGGCACAAAGACTTGTTGTACAAGCAGCAGATAATTAGCACAAACCCAACAGAAAGGCCTTTATTGAGTGTAAAATCTTTAATAGTTTCCATGCTTCATTTATTTATTGTCTTGCTGTTTTGTGCAAATTGTAATTTATTTAGTTTCCTCTGCTTCTAAATGAAAATAAATACATGCTGTATTGGTTTATTGTAGGATTTAGCTCACCATGCCCCCTAGCAAGCAATTTCTAATTCCACATAGCCAGCGAACTGGGAGAGGAGCCAACACAGAAGTAAGTATTTATCCATTAAGGCAAGTTCCATAAAAGCCAAACATCTGCCAAATCAACCTAGGATAGCTACTTGGTACTCATAATAGCCAGTTCAAGAATAACATTATCAGAATCTTGGCAGTGGGTTAAGTCAGCAAGTGTAACTCAATGGGGTTAGCTTTAGGAGATGACAATGGATTGAAATGAATGAGTCTAGAGACTGCACGATGACAACCTGTGCAACATGATTTCAAGTAACTCAGAACAGCAACAATTTACATTTATATAGCGCCTTTCACGTCGGGAGGACGTCCCAAGGCGCTAACAGAAGTCACTTGTTTGAAGTGGGATCAGTGTGACATATTCCAATTAAATTACATTTTAGGCAAGCAATTAACGATGAAAAAACTCCATAGGAAATATACATATTAAAGGAAAAATAAAGTTGCAGAGTGGAGAATACGTTTTGTTTTAAATATTCCCCCTGTCCGTAGTCAAAAAATACATTTATTAATATATCTTGTACTTCTGGCAAGGAATGTTCAGATTCAACACTTTGCTCAACCTGCTTTTCTTTTCATCAAGTCAGATCTGGTGCTGAATGTTAGGAGAGGAGCGTGATCTTTCCTGGAGTGGTTCCACTTGCTTTACTGGGAACAGATGTTTCAAGTTGGCATTGTATCTAATCTAGAGCTACTAGATTCTAGGAATACGGTACATGGTTCCAGTTGGTTGTGTTCTGATCAAGGTTTATGCAGGATAAACCTATCTTTCTTTTTCAGATGGGAATTTTAATGATATACATAATAAAACTTATGACAAACAGAAAAAGATATTCAAAGTATTATTGTTCCCTTTAAAAAATATGCAAATTAAATGTTTTACAAGCAACCACACTGGGGCTTTGTGAGAGCATTTCAACAATATCTTGTTCAGTTCAATCGGGAGAAGGTCATCAGTTATGGTTTAGTCCTCGAGAACTTGAGCAGGTTATTTCTGCTTATGCAGGTGATTGTTGCAATGAATTTGGGATTACAATTATCCTTGATTTCTCAGTATTATTCCTAATAATAATCCTCGCATTCATAATAGTGGCTTTCATCAGTAGGATGTTTCAAAGCACTTTAAATTTAGAAGTGGATATTAAATTTTAGGATTTAAAATTTTAGTGACTGCATTTGTAAGTGAACATGGCAGCCAATTTACGCCAAGCCCATTCCCTTTTATGTAACATTGAGAAAGTGACAGGGCTACCAAATTATATCTCTCCCAAGGTATGCTGCTGCTTAGCTATATGTTCTCAGCTATCACTTTCAATGGAAAAAGAAAACACCGACATGTCCACATCCACAACAGTGTTATCCAAACTAGTAACAATCACAATCAAATCACCTATAGAATTTTCAACTCACTTATTTAATCTCTTGCTTCACACACTAAGATTATTAATTTTCACCTGTTCAAGGAAGGGGATTTCTACACTCAACTGTTATGTGTACAATCTAATTTATCTGTCTCAACAGTTAAAAAGGTCTATTATTAAAAGCAGTCATCAACAATTCAGGCAAATCAACAATTTACATTGTAATGCTGACCTCTTCATGAGTAAATGTCCCCTTGGAAGATGTCATGGGCCATACCGATAACTCCAACTGAATATTTGAGATATAAGATGCATATCTTGAATACCTTTTCAACTGGAGCAGTCTATTAAATCAGGGAAATCCTGTATCCAATTGAAGGGATGAAGTGTAAAAGAAATTATTTTGAATGTTACACTTTTAATGAAGTTTCACTTGCAAAAAATCTTGTGGATTTATAATTCACAATGGAACTTACTTTGATATTAAAAATGAAATGATTAAATTGCTTAATTATTTAAAATAAACAAATATAACCCTAAGTAATTAAAGTTCAATGCTTTATTAAATTTAAGCACTTGAGACATTCATAAATGCTGAAGCCATTTTGAGATACAGCAGCTCAAGATGTTTATATCTTACAGCTGCCTTGCTGTTGTTAATTGTTTATGTGTCGCTTCAAAATATGATGTACCAACACTTGAAAACTCCTCTCTCATGAAATGGCTCTGTCAGGTTCCTATCTTGCAATACTTTGTACAATCGTTAAAGACATCTGGATTAAATGCAATTTGATATTAGTGTATTTGCCCCAGCACTGCATAGATTGGGCAATCTCCTCACCAGCAAAGTGCAATTAAGAATCTCTTCTCTCATCTGTTTTATGCATTGCTCAATTGAGTTTGGTCACTTACAGCAAGTGCACTTATAAATCAGTGAGTAAGGAGTCTGTTATTGCCATTAATGATACCTGCAGATTCCATACAAAAAAGTCGCTTATATTGATTTCAAGAATGGTTTAGCTTGTTTGTTTACTGGAGCCAAAGCATTAGCCCAGCAATGTGATTCAGCCCAGGCGCAGCATCGCTCCATGCCCGTGGATTTTATTATTTATTGCTTCTTATTTACCCATTGTGGAAGGTTTGAGAATTGAAATAGACCAACCATAATTAACACTTTATTTTCTATAGAACTCTCTCAGTCACTGCCAAGATTCCTCCTAGAATTTATTTTCTTATTGCCAGAGCATTGTTACACACTCAAGAATGATATAAGCAGGAATCTAGGTGTAGGTGGGTGCCTGCAATTACAGTCAGGGAGTAAAACATAGTGGTCGAGTAAAAAATAATAAATTGGTCACTCATTCCCTGGATGTGGAATACTGCTGTGTACCAATGGCTGCCGTGTTTTGCCCACAAAATATACAGTCAATTCACTTTACAGTATATTCTATAAGCACATTAGATGTTTTAAAGATGTGATAATGCCCTACATTAAATGCAAGGATTATTATTGTAGATCTACAACTGGGAATGAAGTACAATTTATAAAGCAGGCGAAATAACTTGACATATTTCAAAAGAAAAATCTGTTTCATGCCAAATCATTCCAAACTGAACTGACTTGGACCTTAGTGGAAATATCAAATGATTAGTTTTTGAAATTAGCAGTGCAATAATGCATTGTTTCGATTCTAAGGTCCTAGGCCATAATAAAAAAGGATTGAAATACTTCAGACAAACACAAAACAGGAATGAAGAATTGTATCACGATTCTGAAGATGACTAACTAACCAAAACAGATGTTGCTGGGAAGTCTTAGCGAGTCAGGCGGCATCTCTGTAGAAAGGAAAGTGAGTTTGTGTTTCAGATTTGTAGCATCTGGAGCATTTTGTGTTGTTTTATGACTATCTAACCCATTGTCGCAATTTGTTGATCCTTCAATGTACAGCAGAGTATGCAGCTGCAATAGCGTTTCTGAGCTCAAACAAATACAATAATTGCAGAAGGTCATTGAGCAAAGACTGAGGGGGAGGGGGTGAGGTTACCAACAAGGTGAGAATTCCTGAGGGAATGATTTCTGTAAGACAGCTTTCCAAAGGCCTCTCTTAAGTCAACATTTCATTTTGTGATTTACAGTAGTTTGTCTCTACTTATTTTCTAGTTGCAAACCCTAGCAATTGTAATGCCTTTAATAAAAAGAATTTTGTGAGTCATTCCACCCACAGGAATTGTTCTGCCCAAGCGATTATTGTGAGAATCAAGAACTTTATTTGGAAAAGGGAAGAAAGTCTAAAAGTTTGCGTGGAAGATATAAACGAGAACACAATCATTGGCAGATCTCACTCAAGATAGAAGTGTTAAAAGATATTGCTTAAAAGATCCACAGTTCATGTTAATACGGACCCATGCTTAGCCTACTTTATCAGATACTGTTGACTTGTGTTGCCAAACTATTAACTCAATAATGGTCACTAATTAATAATGTTTACATTACATATTAACAGAATCTGCAAGTACAGAAATGGGAATGCATGTATGAAGGATTCAATCTAATTTGATGGAAATAATAGTTTAGAAAGGTTAACTTCAGAAAACAATACCCTATATTGTGAGAATTTATCTTTAGAAAGTATAGTATAAAACTAATTGTTAATATTTTATTGTTTTTGCTGGCAAACACACTGGAGTACTTTCATTAAAATTAAATGTGAATACATCTGAAGCTGTTTTATGCCACTTATGTTG
Source organism: Hydrolagus colliei (assembly GCA_035084275.1). Lineage (NCBI taxonomy): Eukaryota > Metazoa > Chordata > Chondrichthyes > Chimaeriformes > Chimaeridae > Hydrolagus > Hydrolagus colliei. The sequence continues at coordinate 10,794,344 of CM068748.1, forward strand.
TCTCTATAGTGGATTGTTAAAGTGTTGGCCTCTCATTCAAATATTGATACTTGCAAAGGTGTTCATCAGAGGTACAAGCACAAGGTGGTAAACATATTGGGTCATTATATCATCCTGTGCAAGCTGCACAGTGATTGAGTGGGGTTTGCATTGGGAGAACATCTAATTTATAAGATGGTGAATGCAGTTTACAGAAAAATTAACGTGCATTAATGCTTTTGATGTGTATACATAACATGACCTCATTGATTCTGATGCTCCATGAGTTCCTGTCCTCCAGGCAATCATTTTGTAAAATTGCTTTTTGAGCATCCCTAATTTCTGGAGCAGCCTCCATGATGTTATGAGATCCTTATAATTCTATGTGGATGATGTTTCCATAGTAACTAATGCAATGAAACAGCCCAGTATGGTTCTTCTGCTAGTATAAGTACACCTTGAATTCCAAGGAACATTCGTTCTGCAATATGAACTTAACTAGATTTCTATCAGTTTCACGTTTTACCTAAAGTCATTATGTAAATTATAATAAAAGTAATGAATTTATCGTGTAAGCCTTGATGTCGTAACATCAGTAATCTTTGTATACCTTCCAGATGTATTACTACCCAGCAGAAAAACAGTAAGTAAATGTGAATTTCAAAAAGTCATTGCTTAAAAGGACAAAGTTCCAGCTTTGAAGATAGTTCAGATCATGGAACCATTTCAGAATTGACTGAATAAGAATTCTTACATTTGACATTTGTCCCTACCTAACTGTACAGCGCCTTGGGACGTCCTCTCGATGTGAAAGGCGCTATATAAAGTTTTGATTGAATGAGTGATTGAGCATCTTTTACGTCTCAAAGCACTTCACAGGATTTACTGTAAAGTTTAGTGAATGTGTATTTTGAAAGCAAATGCAGCAGCCATTTTCATATTTCAATGCCCCATAAATAGCCATACCCAGCAACAGCTGAAAAGTGAATTATTAATTTTACCTCGGGATAATGAAGGTTAAAAACACTAGGGGAAACTCTCTTCTCTTTTTAAATCATGCCATCCATCTGAATGGGCAACTGAAAGCCGACACCCAACACATCACTGGCATGTCAGCTTTGGCTATGTGAGTTCCAATACAGGACATGGGTCTTGAACTAATAACCTTCTGACTTCAAGAGAATGCTACCAATTGAGTCAGGCTGACACACACACAGGCTAACATGATTGGCCGGCCACCAGGATGGTTTATGCTGCAACAAATTTATTAACTCTTACAATGCAGATTTCATCATTGGCAGATGTGAGTGACATATTATTGTCATGGGATTTATCATAATCCAGATGCTAAAAATGAAGATCTTTTCACAATGTCTATAAAATAATAAGCCAACTGGAGTATTATTAGCAAAGAGATTATAAGGACCACATTGTATCACCACTTTGGATAATGCCTTCTCCTTGCAAACCTGGTAAAGTGGCATATGAGTACTGTTACAAATGCCTTTGTTTAAATTTCTGATCAATTGTGATAAGGTCAGAACAACCCACCCCTCTTAACAGGACAATGTGTTATGGTAGTCTTAAGTAAGTGATGCTGTCCAAATGCAGCAAGAGCCAGTGCAACAATGTGCTGAGTTCCTGTCATGTTCATTTATTCTTAATTAAAATACAGGATTAATCTGAATATAACAGTGCTTCCTACTGTCCCATTGGTGGCAGATAGAAATTAATTACTTACAAAGATTTATTGTACTCTCCCAACACCCCCCCCCCACCCCAAACAAAACTGTTATTTACCTCCTCCCAAACTGTGCTCACCACACCACAGAGCTCCCAATGAATTCAAACGAAACCCAAACAAAGCCTAAATCTGCTAAGGTTTTATTGTAAAGAGAACGTTAAAATAATGAAAAAGGACTAAACTATAGCATATTCATAAGTTATGATCTTGATCTTGCGTAGTTATTGTTTGCAGTTTAACATAAGAACAAGAACATAAGAAATGCTAGACAAAAAAAGACCAAGTTCCACCTTGTTTGCCTTCACCTTCCTGGTGATCGCAAGCACATATGTCACAAACTATCTATGTAGTATTTCCCATAATGTTATTTCCTAAAGAAAACTTATCTAATCCATGTTTGAAAGAATCAACACTTCCTGCTTCAAATGTCTCCCTAGGGATCCTATTTTCATAGGTTCACTATTTGTTCACTGAAATAGTGTTTGCATGGATTAGTTCTGAATTTATCCCTTTCAATCGCAGGCCATGTCCTTTAGTTTTACTATTCTGGCAAGTTGAAACAGCCAGTCATGATGTATATTGTCTCACCCCTATAGAATCTTAAAGACAGCAATCATTATTGCCTCTCAATCTTCTCTTTTCCAGTGTGAACATACCCAATTTACTTAGTTGCTCCTCACAGTCCAGTCATTCCATTTCTTCAATAATTTTGGTTATCCTCCTCTGGATCTTCTCGATTTCTCCAATATCCTTTATGTACTGCGGCAACCAGATCTGTACACAGTACTCGCTAAGTATGGTCTCACCAATGATTTATACAAAGGCTGGGTTATCCCACTATTTTGGCTTGATATCAATCTTTTGATACAACCAACATCTGGTTTGTTTCATTCACTGCCGCAGAGCATTGTTGGAAGAGCTTCAATTTATTGTTAATCAGGACCCCCAGGTCCTTCTCATTTCCCATGCATATTATTTTCCTTCCATTCAAATAATTCCAGGATTTTTTTCCCCATGTCTCCACATTTAACTTAATTTGCCATGATCTGCCCAATTCCTACGTATGTTCAAATCCTCCTGTAACATATCTTGTTCAGCATTGCAATCTACCATCTTCATCAGCTCGGTGTCTTCTGCAAACGTGCTTACAACTACTAGTTCTAGATCATTTATAAAAATATTAAACAAAAGAGGTCCCAAAACAGACTCCACTGGTAACATTTTCCTAGTCTGGTGACATTCCCTGTACCACCACCCTCTGGGTCTTCCTGTCAACCAATTGTGTATCCATTGTAATATACCTCCATTGATTCCTGCTTTCTTTACTTTCAGTACCAGTCTCTCAACAGGAACTGTATCAAAGGCCTCAATGAAATCCAGATATATAACATCCGCAGCCTTACCCTTATTAAGCTCCCTTGTCACACCATCAAAGAAAAGCAGTAATTTGTTTGGCAAGACCATCCCTTCATGAACCCATATTGACTATCATTTATGATTTTAGTTCTATCCAGATGCTCTATGAGTTTATCCTTAATAAAGTCTCCATAATTTTACCCACAGTGGGCGTCAAACTTACTAGTCTGTGGAACAATGAGAAACTATTGGTTTCTCTGACAAAACAAAAATTTTAATAGAAGCACATGGGCAAATTTGCCAATGGGATGAAACAAACATTGCACTCTTCAGTGAATAGAAAACGTCAGGAGTAATGGAAGAAGTAACTGAAATATATTATGCATAAGTGAATACTTCTGTTTCTTATTACCATAGGATTTAAATTGAGAAGAATAGATTCAGTATCTGAAAGCAGTTACGTAGAATCATTGACATTTTGCAGCACAATAGGGGATAATTTGGCTCATTGCGTCTTCACTGGTTCATGGAGCAAGTCTGGCTCATGGAGCAGGTTCGTTCAAGCCCAAATCCCTGCCTTATCCCCATGACCCTTCAAGCCTCTATCCTTCATATACCTGCCTAATGTCTAATTTCATCGAAGGGTTCAACTTGTTGATATAAGGAATAATAGACATCTGGCTTGGTTACAAGATATTTCCATGGTCAGTGAGTTGACATAATTTATATGGTAATAATTTTGTTTGTTTGTATATCTCCAATCTCTTTGGGTGGGGGTGGGAGGTGAATTGTTAGGGGGAGAAATTAAGGGATAATATTGAGAATATTTTCCGTATGGTTGAGATATGCATCACCACAGGAACATTGGGGTTTAACTGCAATGGTGCTCACTCCTTGATGACTCCTTGATTAGTAAAAGACCAATTCTGACTTTACAGTAATCCTGCACATGTCAGTACATATTGGATGACGACCCTTGGTGAATGTCCATGATTGTGAGAGCTTTTTCCCTCGCCAGCTCCCACGGATGAGCAAATAATGTAGTTGTACCTATTATATCAAATCCTACACAGACCGATGCTTGATGTGAATTATGCTTTAAACACTGATAAAACCTTTACCAACGTTGCAATTTAAAGCCTCAAGCTTGCAATAATGTTTTACATCAAACAGTTCTGGAAGATAAATTGGAGATGAACATTAATGTTCCTTTTTGTGCCTTAAGGCAAGAGAAAATACTTTACTAGTTGCATCTGTAATGTTGTCTTTTCATTGCATAGGGTTTCAAGCTTCTCATGTGGAACTTGTAATATGTTACAGTGTTTCTTAGCATCTAAAAATAATTCAAAAATGGTAATTTAAAATGTTGTTTGATCATAATGTAGAGTGACAGTGCAAGATGCGTGCTATGCACCAGAACTCTAACTGCAAATCAGAAGGCCAAAATACTAATAATACTATAATGATAATCCTTGCATTTGATATAGTGTCATTCACTCAAGAGAACATCCTGCTTCACGGGAAAGATTCACAGAAATTTACAGCGCAGAAGGAGGCCATTCAGCTCATTGAGCCTGCATGGCTCTGAGCAAGCTGCTCTTTCAATCCCACAAACCTATCCTATTCCCACACCCCTTCAAACCATCTACAGTACTTCCCTCTTGAAAACACTCCCTCTACCACCTTATTTTGACTTCAAATCCCATCAATTGTCTGAGTGAGCAAATTAACGGTGAAGTAGTTAGTGTAACTATCTGAAGTTTAGTAACTGTATTTCGTAGGTGAATGTGTCTATTGGATGGAGAACGCTCATGGGCACATACTTCCATGAAGAAGAACATTTTCAAATATAAAGTCAGATGGCAGGAGTCACAGTACTGCAGGATTTCCTGCCTATTGTTTGTTGTATAATACAGACTCTGGGAGGACAGGTTTTATGGAAACGAGTGTATAATGGAATTTTCTGTGCCATTTGGTTTTGTAAATGCTTATGACTCACTTGCTGCAGAGCTTTTTTTTGTAAAGAAAGCAACAACTGACTTGACCTTGTCAAAAGGTTTCAGTGAAGCTTAATGTTTCAGAGATATGAATAAATCTTTTTAATATCAATCTTAGCTTACAGAGAAGGCTAAAATTATATGAACAAAAAAAGCATTACAATTGGCAAAGAACTATTGTAAAAGCTGCCAGTGAATGCCACCACTTTACTCAACCTCAGAATCTGTCATTACAGCACTTGATGTCAAAGCTGCTGTCAAGTTAAGAATCCTAGGCAGCAACCAGAGGATTCATTTTTAGACTATCTTGAGTACATTTTATTGCAGAGAATTCAAAATACATCAGTAAAATACTCCTGAAGTTTGCTAGTATATATCAACAAATCTGAAGATTGTACCCTTTTTACTGTATTTTGTCTATCTTTTTATTTTAGTATAAAATATGTACAGAGGTCAGGTATGTACTGTAGCACATTGTAGTAATTTCAGACGATTCAGTTAACTGCTTCAAGTTCTATCTTATTTTCCAGTTACCAAATTTACATGAAATAGAAGGAAAATAGGGAAACCATAGTGTGCAATGGTTAGATACACTGATATTCTTTTTCTGCACCGATGATAATGGTGTGAAAGTCTTCCTCCAGAGCATCATACTTGTCATGTTTTGGAGTGGTAGAATATTATTTATGCTTAGAATTGCCCATACAGTACATTCCAGCGAAGCCCAAACTATTCACAGGAGGCAGGAATATTGTAGGACTAGTTATTCTGAGCTCCTCAGCTACAGAGAGGCATTGACAACTTTAATGCAACAAGAGATTACAGTTGAAGGGAAAAAAAATACTTTCTCTGCAGCTGTAAGGATCCTATGTAAAATGAATACTGGACTCAAAACTGTTCTTAGGGGAAGAGCACAGTTATATAGCGCAAACCTGCCTTTAATACGGTGCTAATTAGCATGCTGAACTTTACTCAGATACATGGTCAGTGTGGGAAATCAAAGTCCCATAGTATTCACCTGACATTGAGTTTATCAGGTCGTGATTTGTTGCAGTGAACTATTGATTTTTCTCATCCTGGCTCCTGAGTTCTGGAGTTGGTAACATTGCATTTTTTCCATCACTGGCCCTTCATGATTTGTTTCAACACAGACAGTAAATTTATAGAATCTATGATTCCCATGACAGAAATAGAGCCTGACACATGCTGACAGAGGATGGCCGGAAACAATGATGTTCAGCATCTCTTGAGGTCAGTTAAAGATACGTTCATGCTGTAATATCATTTTCAGTGTAGAAGACATCATGGGCATAGCTGTAGAAACTGAACAGAATATTTGTTAAAATACAAATACAATAGACTAAAAAAAATGTGGTTGAAATATTATAATAACAAGAATAAAATGTTAAAACCTTTTATGGTCTGACTGATATAACCTATGTAATTTGTGATTCAAAAGTGTTTTCTAGTCAGCTCGATATCAGCCATGTACAGAAAACCATAACCATGCTTCACAGTCACCAAACCAAACTACTAAAAGTTATATATATATATCTATATATATATATATATATATATAACAATTAATATAAGTTTTATATCTATATATATATATATATATATGGCTTCAGTTTGTTCGTGAGTATATACTCTCTTCCCAGAGGGATGCACTATGCTTACCTAATCTGAGGTCTTTACTGTGTACAAAGTTTGATTTTTTGTAACACAAAAACTGCACTGATTGATATAATAGCTGCTGAGATGATTTGCTCCCCCACCCCCTCTCTCCCCACCAAACTAATGCAGTGCGGAGTGCCCCAATGTATAAACAGCAGTGCCCCAACCTGGATCATTGCCTGAGCAGCACATAAACCTTATTCTGGGTTCTTCCACGAGGTTTGATGACTCAACTTTAAAACCCTCTCTGTCAAATATATTCCTGTTATAAAGATTTATTGGCTCATATTTTCTGTTGTTGCCATTCTTACTTCCACTCCCAACTAGTAATGTCTGCAGTTGAGATGATGACATTTACACCTGCTTAAATCATTTTTATAGAAAATGTAATTTCTGGCTTGCAAAGTCAAAAACCTTATGGTGTGAATTGAAAGCCAGCTTTGTATGTTTCCTTGGAACCTTTTTAAAATGGGATTTTGCATAATTATTTTTACACAAAGATTTATTAACAAAATCTTACCCAAGTGGCCATTGAAGCTGAGCCAATTATGACATTTAAAAGGGAATTTGATAAAAACATGAAGATTAAAGATATCAAAGGGCATAGAGAAGGAGTAGGAAGATGAAATTAGAGCAGATTGCACAGAGTTAGCACAGCCCAGGCACAATAGGTCATAAAGTGTATTTTTGTACTGAAAATTCTGTTTCTAGGATTGTCTGTCATAGTGAAACCTGGTTGAAAACCTATTTATTTTAACATCTCTGTTGCAATCTTTGACATTTACGTAAGGTCTGGCAAACTGAGGCCTACTATCACAATTGCAAATCATAACATTACTATTGCTTAATTCCTGAATTAGGTACATCAAGAAATAAGTGGTCTGCAATATGTTGGAAACAGTCCATACACACGAGAATTGATGATACAAATTAGATTCCCTTTAGATTAGTTGCAATCTAAAAGGAGAGGCATAGATCTTCTCTCTTTTTGACAAATTGATTTCTAAGTTCAAATTTTTCTGCTACTACTGTGCAAAATATATATTTTACAAAGAGAACCTCCACATAAACCAAGGACTGGTTTGAATTCAAATAATTTATTTGCAAATTGCTACCTGGTTTTAGAATAAGGAACTTTAGAAGAGGTGAATGAAGAATGCTAATAGCAGCACACCAATGCTTCACATTGGAAATACCATTGTTAAGGGAATGGAAATTTATAGTTGCAGTGCTGAGTTCCTGATCTGATGTGTATTATTGTACGTTGATTGTGAGTGAAAGCCAGACAATGCCTCACTGGAAGGGAGCACTTTACTGTGAGCTCATTCCTTGGACCATGACTGTCCGAGTGACAGGACACCAGGACAGGTGAGAGGAGCAGGAAGAAAATATAATTAATACCTTACTCTAGGCACACCAAGGCACTATCCATAGGGGTGAAGGTCACTTTACAAATGGAAATTTTGTCCACAAATATACAGTTAGTTCACTTTTTAATTTTAAAAAATGCATTTTTCCAGATAAATTCCAGTTAATCAAATGCGGGCTTTTTTTGAGGTGCCGGTTATACGGAAGTTACGGTTGATTGGGTCATGGATAAATGGGCTTTTATTGTAGTTGTGGTTGCAGATGTTCAAAATGTGATCATCAGCCTCAGCTAATTGAACATGAATATAGTTTCCTCTTACACATATTGTTTGAAGAAACCTAATTATATCTAAACTGATACCTGCTTCCAAGGAAGAGCAGTAATAACGATAGTGCTTCTCACAACTCTTTGGGAATGGAAATTTATAGTTTGCCTTTGATTCTAACAAATTGATTCTAACACATTGTTTTCTTGCACTGCTAATTCACTAAAATGCAGTGTTTTATAGTGTCACATATGTCCTTGCGCAGCACACAAATTATCAAAGTGCCATGGCTGGCTTTTGTTTAGTTGTGTGTTTTTAGGGTGATCACAGTTCCTTTAAATAACCTTGAAGACGTGAATTACTATTCACTACATCCTCTGCCAGATATAATGGCATGGTGTTTTCACTGGTTTTGCTTACATTTCCTACTCTTCTTGAAAAGAATCCACAAAACAGTCTCGACAATTGACAGCAGTTAACTGTGACATGTATTTATTGTCATAAGGCGCCACAAAAATGGAAGTTCAAAGAAAATCTAAACTGGTTTGAAATCATGAAACAGATTAAAGTGTACAATTGGAACATTACTTTGAAAGTATTTTTAGAAAGGCTGTTGATAGTAACTTTTAAAATGGTTTAACTGATGGCTTTTGGTGAGGAATTGCTGACTCCACCTCTGTTAGGTTACTTACTGTGAATCACTGTTAGAAAGAAGAGTAATATTGATTGAAATAGGCTAATGCCCGGTGACCCTGAAAGAGCCATTATACAACAGTTCATTGAGTTAAATTAAAAGTACGAAATCTTCAAAGAATTAACTTCTCCATTGAAAAACACTTCTGGAGGAGGAACATAAACACAAAAAAAAGGAACATTTGAACAGGAGTAGGCCATTCAGCCCTTCGAACCTGTTCCGCCATTGAATTAGATAATAATAATAATCCTTGCATTTGATATAGCACTTTTCATGTCCTTTAGATGTCTCAAAGCGCTTCACATAATATGCTGTAAAGTGAAGTGACTGTATATTTGTGGGCAAAACATGGCAGCCAATTGCGCATATCAGTGTCCCACAAATGATTGTGAATTGAAGTAACCAATTGTATTATTGTTTTTTCTTCTTGAGGGATTATTATTAGGCGTGTGATTATTATTATTATTATCATCATTATCATCATCATCATCAACATGGCTGATCTGTGCCTCAACTAATCTGTTCAATTCCTGGAGAATGGAACCTGGAGAAAAATGGCCGCAGGTACTTCTGGAAAGCTTGTGGGTAATCAATCAATCACCTTGGTGTGTAGTTTATATGGAATTATGCATTTCCTGGTCATCCAAGAATCACCTCATGTAGTTATAATACTTCACGCCATGTCAGTATATTTTGACATCCTATCATTTTGTTACCATGTAACTGTACCAGTTACATTAGTTGTGTTCATCTCTACCCAACATCATAATCGTTAAACAAGGCAAAATATTAAATCTATGATTGTGAGTTTATAAAAATAATCTAATGCCTGCACTCCACTCCACTCTAACAGAGCTTTAATGTAACTGACACTCTACTTCATAACTCACTGACAGCCATCTGTTACTCATACTTTGTCATTTATAATGAATGGGTTATTTATTTGGAATGCATTCACCAGAAAAAGTCACCCTGATGCAGATTGTGTCACACAATTTAATATATCTTCAGGCTAGACATGACCACTATTGCCTTTTCAGCTCGATCACACTGGCCATGCTACATTACAGAAAGTAACGTTCAGAAAATAATTACACTGAATATTGCAGAGAATAGCAGATACCTATTTATTCTTCTTTGCTTTCATTGTATTGTGATGCCACCAAACCTAATCAAAGTGATTCTTGCTGCAACGTCTGTGAGCGGTGTATCCCATGTAACTAGGTGCAATTTCGTCAACCATTATTCTAAAAATCATTCAAATAATTTTGATGGGCTCAATTAACATTCATTATCAGCCATCAAACCTTTATTGACAAAGGAAAATTATCCCAAAAGGTTCTGGAGTAGATTTGAAAAAGGAATTGGGAGAGCACAATATGAACCAAAGTCTGTAATGAGTAATTACTAGGGAAATAAAAGGTTGGATGTATTTCGGACAATTGCCCCAGGCCTGTGAAATCCTAATGAGTCCATAAAAACCCGTAATTTATACATTGTGCACTCTATTGGGGATTTTTGACTTTCTGAATTCTGTGAATTTTAATTACAGTTAATGGAAATCCTATAAATGACAAATGAGAGCTGGGAGAGGGCTTTTACAGCTTGTAGCCCAATTAGTTTCCTCTTAAATGGCTACCAATGCTATTCTTGGGACGAAGATGTAGAGACATCATGGGTCTGTAAACAAAAGCAGAATAAATGAGACCCAACCACTCAATTTATCCATACGTTAAAGCAAGTGGGAAACGTAAAGAAACAGAGTGTACAAGTGGTTTAGTACACTCTGGGACTTGGGTTAAATTCTGGCTGAGTGATGGAAGTCTTGCTCTCATGTGGTTTCTACATGAATGAGTTTGAGATAGCTTGATCTGATTCCAAGTGAACATGGGTCAATAACCGAAGACAAACTTTAATGTAACATACTTAGTAATAAAGTTATGATCTCTTTCTACAGAAATGTAAGAATGGGGCATTAGCAGTGTTCATTTAAAGCTGAGACCCAAAAGTTTTTTTTCAGCTTATTGTGGCATAACTGATGTTTGATGTTGACACTCGGTGATGAAATTGGATTTTTCTATACTCCAAGATGAATAATCTTCAGCTCGAAGAACACAATGTAATAATTAACTAAATTAATTTCCAAATAAAGGAGTTTTTCCATCAGGGCTATCTTTAATGGAAACCTTACACGGTGTAATTGAAAATGGTGACATAAGGGAGAACATGTACAGGTCAGGGCTTTCTAGTTTTTGTGGAGTATTTAATTCTGTTATGAATGAGAACACTTTGGATGTTCATCAGTGTCGGAAAAGTGAGCCATGACGAATGATCTATGACAAGCTAAGACTCTTCAGTCTTCAAATGAGCCATTTCAGTGGGGAACTTAAACAAGTACAGTATATAAGATTTTAAATGGGATTGACAAAATAAATCCAGCAGAATACTTTCAGATATATCTTGAAGCAGCAAAACAAGAAGACACATGGTTTAAGAATTGCAAACGGAAATTTTAGAACAGACACCAACAAGTATTGACAGTGGCTTTAGATTGAGTTGACATGGGTCATACATGGTGATAGAAAAAACTCAAGGAGCATAAACTATGAATACTGTCACACATTATGTAGTAAATTTGGTGGACTATCATGATTTAAACCGATGATTGCCTAAATCAATTTGCAATATGCTGTGTGCCATTTCATAGCAATCTTAACTAATTTCTTCCATGAGTTTTAACAAGCTCATTTAATTGACTCAGAGAAGGTCAATGCAGGTTAAAAATGATATACTAAGTTGTGAAGTGTCTGGTGCAAATCATTTAATTATAAAGAGATGAATTCTATTACACAGACCACTGAGCTTCTGAATGGTTAGTAAATGCCCAGTAACAGCTGGTTAAACAGACTGATAGGTGCAACAAGTGTCTGTCAAAAACGCAATGGCAATTCTGTATTGTGGTGGTTGATCTTATCAGATAAATGCACTGTATCTCTGAGGCAGTCAGATAGATGTGAGTTTGGATGTCACATTGTTCCTTAAATGGCACTGCAGCAGAATAAGTGTTACAATGAAGTAACTAACAAAGTGGTCTGATAGGGATGGGTAGAACTGACATTTTGCACCTTCAATTAGTGACTAATGTCGTCCACGGATGGCTACGGGTTGTAAATATTGAATTGGTGATTGGTTTAGGCTGGTTGCAGTATGGTTTTGGACAATAAGCAGACAATGCATCCTTGTCCAACAAATACCAGAAACAGATGCACAGATTCAAAAAGAGCTCCTGCATTTAATGTAAGACTTTAAAGATTGGTTTAAGGAACAAGAAAGTGACCTATGATTAAAACATTAACCTTAAATCATTTATTCCAAGAAGACGATTAATGGGACCAGTCTCTTTCTAAGGCGCAGTGGGCAGACTGAAAAATGATGCAATTACCTTTTTGAATACAGGAGTGAGCAGCTGATTAGTAATGTCCAGTAAGTTATTTTATTTTTGCTTATTGAGGCATTTTCCATCCTCGAGAGCGTTGTGCTGTGAAACTAGCTGTTTACTTTCTCAGCCCTAGAGGTAATTATAGTCACCAGGCATCTTTTAAAAAAAACGTCATTTGCAATCTGTGGTCCTGCAGAAAAGGTGGGGAGATAGAAAGATATTGACAGCCCCCTATGCCAACCTTGTGAAAGAGAAGATGAAGTTTTGTGCAAATGTTAACCCATTGCTATTTTTATACTGTATACTAAATACTGTAGTGCCATTATAACTGTGCCTGGAAAAAGAAAATGCAAATGCATGCAAAAAAAGTCCAATTAATCCCTCTTTCCAATGGGTCACATATCATTAATTAAATTTGTAACATTGATTACATTTTCCCTAATTCATTTATAATCCATTGAGGTTAAAGGCAATAAGCGTAGATGTTATTCTCAGACAACAAAAAGAAATTGTAATTCTTCCTTAGCTCTGAAGCCAATCAAGTTACTCTGAATCTCAATCTAACATTTTCCAGCAAAGCTAGGGATTCCAGGAGAATCACAAACTAAATTGGAGACAATTGAATGTTGTGTGCAGTATGGTGGTTCCTGAGCTGCTTGCGAAGGAAGTCTCAAATTAATCAAAGCAAAGGGTCAAACAATATATAATGTCAGATGTAAGAATAGCTTTTATCGAGATCAGCTTGATTTGGCTGATGGAAGCAGGGAGAAGCTTGCCTTCTTCCATTCTATGTAAAATCTGTAGAGCTGCAAAGGTTAAGGTGTTTGAAATCATGAGGGGAATTGACGATCTAGATAGGGGCAACTTAGGTCCCTTTGACAGAACAACAACAACAACAACAACAATTTACATTTATATAGCGCCTTTCACGTCGGGAGGACGTCCCAAGGCGCTAAACAAGAGGCGTGTGACCCGAGCTGGGAGGGGAGTGTTTGGGAAGGGGTGAAACATGAAGGGGAGGTAAAAGAGTTCGGGGTGGAACAAAAGGCACGATCGAAGAGGAAAGTCTTCAAATCGGCCTTGAAAGAGGAAAGGGAAGAGGCGAAACGGAGGGATTGAGGGATGGCATTCCATAAGATGGGAGCGGAGAAACTGAAGGCCCGGCCTCCGATGGTGGGGCGATTCGGGCGGGGGGCTTGGGGCAGGCCAAGTCCTGTTGAACGGAGGGTCCGGGTGGGCGTGTAGGGGGAGAGTAGATCGGCTAGGTAGGATGGGGCAAGGCCGTGCAAGGCCTTGTAGGTGAGGACGAGGATCTTAAATTCGATCCTCTGGAGGATGGGGAACCAGTGGAGACGGGCGAGGGTGGGGGTTATGTGGTCACGGAGGCGGGTGCGGGATAGTACATGGGCTACAGAGTTTTGGATGGCCTGCAGCCTATGAATGGAGGAACTGGGGAGGCCGACTAGGAGAGAGTTTCCGTAGTCCAGCCATGAGGTGATGTACGCGTGCACGAGTGTTTCGGCAGCGCGGGGGGTGAGATAGTTGCGGAGCCTGGCAATGTTGCACAGATGGAAATAGGCGGTGCTGGTCAAGGCGCGGATGTGGGGGAGGAAGGAAAGTTTTTGATCGAACATGATGCCGAGGTTCCTGATTGGTTTTGTGAGGTGGAGAGTATAGCCTTGGATGTTGAGGCTGGCAGCGCCCGATGTGCGGAGGTGCTGGCTTGAGCCAATCAGGAGGGCCTCGGTCTTACTCACGTTCAATTGCAAAAAGTTGTCCCTCGTCCACGATTCGATGTCGGACAGACATGCTGTCAGAACATCGATCGTCTGGGGGTTGAGGGATGACCTAGAACAAGAATTTATCATCTTAAAGTCAGAAATCATTTCATAACATAATGGGTAGTGGGAATATCAAGTTCACTCCCCCAGAAAGCATTAGATGTAGAACTGATTGGGATGTTTAAAGGAATAAATAAAACCATGGCAAGATTTTGTTTTAAGGGATAATGAGAAAAATTAAAAGATCTGCCTTGATTTAATAAAATGCTGGAATAGGCTTGACAGGCTGAATGGCCTCTTCCTGTAACAATATTTTTTTGGAGAAGACAAGTGTGCACATGATTGTGGAAAAAAGCAGGCTTGATGAGTTAAGTGGCCTCAAACATACTCCTACTCATTTATATTAAGGAATTTCAATGGTTTATATTCTGGTTATTACCTGACAGTGATTGCAAGTCTGTGGTCTAATTGAGAGGTTCAGATCCCACTACAGAACTACAAGACCAAATCTAAAAGAGTTTTTTTAATTATCCAAATCTGAAAACTGACTTGCAGCACTGAAATCATTTGTTGGTACCAACTCATTCATAACTGTTAGTGGGATATTACTGTGCGGAATTGGCTGCTATATTTTGCTGCACAAAATATAATTAATTTACTTTACAGTATATTCTGTGAAGTTTTTTTGAGATGTCTCGAAGACATAATAAAGCACTATATCAAATGCAATGATTATTATTATTATTTCACATTTTTGGTTTGTTTTAATTGCCAGGAGAGCTGATTTACATTGCTACATAGGGAATCGATTCTGCAAGATGAATGATTGTCACATCATTGGTGTAATGTTTTTCCAGAAATAGTTTCTGTTATTTAACAGGGGTGCTATTACTCTATGAGTCACAGCATGGTGTAATGTGGCAAGGTTTAAGTAGACTGAAATATTAAGATATAGATATATGTTGAGCTCGGGAGTGGAATTTTAAGCCATTTGACCTCCAGTGCACAAAGACTTTTATAGATTTATTGTGTTTGAAAATCTATTAATCCGCCCCAAACTCCGAAAGCAGAATTTTTCCTTAGTTCAGGACAATAGTTCAACAAATGTCATGAAGGCCTCTCACTTCATATATTCCATGGTAATAAACCTTCAGTGTATCTGCCAAAGCTATGAGATCATTCGAATTGAAAGGTTAAAGCTGCTTGTCACTAGAACAAATAATGCCTTAGGCTGCAGATTTTGCTAATGGATATACCAATGCGGAATGGAAACTAAGTACAAATTAACAATGTCTGTCACTATTTATGGTTTATTTTGTTTTATTACACTCCTGAATGGAATCTTCAATGTGACCATCTGAAATGCAATTCAATTACCTAATTTTACTGCTTTATCATTGGGAAAGAGTACATTCTTCAGTGTGCTGTATACAGAATGAATGATGGAGGGCAAGAGTTGTTTGGGATAAGGTTAGAATCATAGAATCATAGAATCATAGAATTTTACGGCACAAAAGGAGGCCATTCGGCCCATCTAGTCTGTGCCGGCTCTTTGAAAAGAGCCATTCAATCCCATTGCCCTGCCCGCTCCCCATAGCCTAATAGACCCGTTCTCCCTAAATAAAGATCTAATTCCCTTTTAAAAGTTGTTATCGAATCAGCCTCCACCACCTTTTCAGGCAATGCATTCCAGATTCGAACAACTCGCTGAGTGAAAAAATTTCTCCTCAGCTCCCCTCTACTGCGCCTTGAAACTATTTTAAATCTGTGACCACGAGTCACAGATTCGCCCACGAGTGGAAATAGTTTTTCTCTATTTGCCCTGTCGAAACCCCTCATGATCTTATAAACCTCTATTAGGTCTCCCCTCAATCTTCTCTGCTCCAGAGAGAATAACCCTAGCCTATCTAGCCTCTCCTCATAGCTGAAGTCCCTCAATCCTGGCACCATCCTAGTAAATCTTCGTTGTACCCTTTCCAATGCCTTCACATCCTTTCTGTAGTGTGGTGACCAGAATTGAACACAGTATTCCAGCTGAGGCCTCACCAAAGTCCTATAGAGGTTAGTCAGCACTTCCTGACTTTTGTACTCTATACCCCTATTTATAAAGCCTAGTATCCCATATGCCTTCTTAACAGCCTTGTCTACCTGTCCTGCCACCTTCAACGAGTCACTAACACAAATCCCCAGGTCTCTCTGTTCCTTCACACCATTTAAAATTGTACTATCTAGCCTATATTGCCTCCCTTCATTTCTTCTCCCAAAATGCATCACCTCACACTTCTCTGCATTAAACTTCATCTGCCATGTGTCTGCCCACTTTACCAATTTGTCTATATCCTCTTGCAGATGGCTACTATCTTCCTCACTGTTTACTATTCTCCCTAACTTAGTGTCATCTGCAAACTTGGAAACTGTACTCCGTACACCCAAGTCCAGATCATTGATGTAGATTACAAACAGCAATGGTCCCAAAACCGATCCCTGTGGCACACCACTGCTCACTTCCCTCCAATCTGAAAAACAGCCGCTCACTACAACTCTCTGCTTTCTGTCTCGCAGCCAGTTGTGGATCCACGCTGCCACTGTCCCTTTTACGCCATGGGCCTTTAATTTCATAATAAGTCTCTCATGTGGCACTTTGTCAAATGCCTTTTGAAAGTCCATGTAAACTACATCAACTGCGCTACCATTATCCACCCATTCCGTTACCTCATCAAAAAATTATATCAGATTTGTAAGGCAAGATTTGCCTTTAACAAATCCATGTTGACTGTCCTTTATTAGCCTATATCTTTCTAAGTGAAGATCTACCTTGTCCCTGATTATGGACTCTAGAAGTTTGCCCACTACCGACGTTAGACTGACTGGTCTGTAGTTACCAGGCTTGTCCTTCTGCCCCTTTTTATACAAGGGAGTAACATTAGCTATCCTCCAGTCCTCTGGCACGACCCCTGTGTCCAAGGAAGATTGAACGATCGTGGCCAGAGTCCCTGCTATTTGCTCCCGTGCCTCACTTAGTAACCTAGGGTGCATCCCATCTGGACCAGGTGACTTATCCACCTTGAGCGACGTCAACCTTTTTAGCACTTCCTCTCTGGTTATAATTATTCTATCCATTTCTCCTACCCTCTCCTCTAATACCATGGCATTGGCTGTATCATTTTCTTTTGTGAAGACAGAGGCGAAGTACTCATTCAGTACATCAGCCATGCCCTCTGCCTCCACAATGAGATTTCCTCCTAGGTCCCTAATTGGCCCCACCCTCTCCTTGACCAACCTTTTACTCTTAATATGTTGGTAAAAAACCTTAGGGTTCCCCTTAATCTTACTCGCTAATTGTTTTTCATGCAGTCTCTTTGCCCCTCTAACTTCCTTTTTTAGTTCTATCCTACACTTCCTATATTCTGCTTGGTTCCCTTCTGAATTTTGAGCCTGACACTTATCATAAGCCTCTTTTTTTTGTTTGATTTTGGCCCCGATTTCCTTAGTCATCCAGGGAGGTTTGGATGCCTTACATTTCACCTTTGTGGGGATGCTTTTGACCTGTGCCTGAACTATCTCCTCTTTGAAGGTTACCCTCTTCAATTATTTATAATATAGAAATAAATTACCTGAGCAGTTTTATGTATTGGTAGAGTGTTATGTTTAGACATGCAGTTATATTAGGATATTCTGTAGGATAAAGATTATGACAAAACGTATATGCAAATGTCAAATGTCGCCAAGCTTACTTGTTCCAGATTTCCGACTTCAAGTCAGATCTCTGTAATAAGGAGGCAGCTGGAGATCTGACTGAGTGGAGTCTCCTGACAAAACTGTTTGTCTGCCATTACCAGTTGCCTCCAGACATAAACTAGTAAAGTGAAAGCGGTAGATGGTTTGAAGCTGTTGGTCAATATTCAGGCATAAAGACCGAAGAGTCCCAAAGGAAAAGATAAGATAATGCTGTGGAAGTTACATTTAGGATAGCACTTTGGAAGTCTGGGAATATAATCTCTTTTGAAAAGGCATCAGAATATTAAATTGAAATAGTTTCCAGCACATTCGAAACAGGATTTTAAAGGAGCATTTAGCATATTTAGAAATGATCCTAATTCCAGTTCACAGAATCAAAAGTCATCCATGTCACTGTCAACAACCTATGTCCCTATGCTCCAGAATGGAATGTAAAGGCTGCACAAAAAAAACACACTTGTAACTTTAGATTGCAAGAGAGAGAAAAACTTTCAGCATTTTCCCATTATTAATGGTTGTGAATCTTTCTTTAATAATCAGACATAGATTGGTCATTCACTGCAAAAACAGTGGGGCTGACTAGCTACTGTTATGAAATGTGACCAATGTCACAAATTTTGTGCAATATGTTGGGTAAATTTATACAGTGATATCTAAACACAGAGAGCAGGCAACATTTTTGGCTGACTGTTGAGTAAAGGTACATTAGTTTGAATATCAATTTGTTTACTTAAAACGAAAATGTCATCAATTCAATTAATATAAATAGTGTAAAAATCAACATTCATTACTCAGGATTGATCAGTCAATATTGAACTACATTTAGTGCATATATTGTGGTAGTATGGATCTTCAAAGCTTTTGTTCTTTGAAGCCTGAAAATTTGTGACTGTCTAAATAAACTAATTTTAAAAATGATCACCTTTCTTTGGCATATTTAATATAAAATATATTTTAATAACTCAAATAGAAATTGCTGCTTAGATTTTCAAATAGGTTTAGAAATAAGTGTTTTGAAGGGTCACCTTGCCATTTCCATGCTGAAGAATGGTGTTAGCAGATTGGTTAGCAACATCATTGCAGCTGATCTGGCAACAGTATTCATGGAGTGATGTTGTTTTAACAGCAAAGGGTTCTCTAAGCGACAGAGTCATGAATTATTGCACATTCCACTTTTTTAAATTGAACGCAACAAGGTCATTCAGAGCCTGGAAATATCACACAGTACCTTTTGTTAATTTTCAGCAGAAATGCGAAGCTATTGATTATTAACGGTATACTTCTGCAGTAGGGAACGGCGATTAATCGGTTTTTCGATTAAACCCGATATGATTTTCAGATCGGTATGCCGATATGGTGATTCTAAAAAAACTGTTATATCGAGAGATTCGATTTTAAAAATATACATCGATATATTTTTAATATCGTTCCTGGCAATATATCAATATTGTTGGTATTATCAGTGTAATGCGATCTTTTCCAGCTTACCTTGTCGCCGGCATTGCAACCTCCTAGATCTAGAGCATGGAATGCGCGTACATTCGGTGCGCGCGCACAATTAACGGGCGCGCACAATTAATGGGCGCGCACATCCGATGCGCGCGCACACTTTACTGTGTATACTCGACGTGAGTTCTGGCATCTTAACAAAGTCGCATCGCTGAAAATTGTAGTTTGAAAATTTACCTTTCTCATCATGGGGAAAAGAAGCCCCGTATGGGACTACTTTGAAAACAATGCAGTCAGTAATGGTGTGTTTAGATGTACAGTTTGCAAAGTCTTGGTTAAGACATCTGATTCGAGCACGAGCAGCCTGCGACATCACATTAAGCAGCACCACCCCGCCCAGCACGCTGCCCTCAGAGCAAAATCATTGTCGACAACAGCAGGAAGTCGAACCAGCGCTTCGGAGAAAGCGACAGGTAGTGGGGTCAGTGCAGCTCAAACAATTCCTGCTTTATTTAAGAGGAGAACATTGTACCAGAGAGGGGACAAAAAGTGGCAAAGTATCACGAACGCTGTCACTTTTTGCATAGCAAAGGAGAGCTTGCCAATGGCGAAGGACATTAATTCAGACTTCAGACTACATAAAAATAAGTGGCATTTTGTGGCTGTAAGTGTTATTTTTGTGTGTGAGAGAGTTAGAAGCCAGATTATCACTGTATGTGTGTGTCTAGTCAGACACACACAGCAGTGATAATCTGGCTTCTAACTCTGACAGTCGGACTGTCTGTCTCTCTCTTTTCTATTGTGATAGATCTCATTTACACGTGGACATTACATGCTACTTTCAAGCAAGAAATGGAGGAGAATAAATCTCTAGATTTTGTTTTTGGTGTGTGTGTGTTCTATTTTGTGTTTCGAGATGGAGGGAGAGAAGGAGAGGGGGAAAGTTGGGAGAGAAGGAGAGAGGAAGAGAGGAGAGGGAGGGAGAGAATGAGAGGGGGAAAGTTGGGAGAGAAGGAGAGAGGAAGAGAGAAGAGGGAGGGAGAGAAGGAGAGGGGGAAAGGATGGAGAGAAGGAGCGAGGGGAAAGGAGGGAGAGGAGAGAGGCGAGGGAGGGAGGGAGAGAAGGAGAGGGGGAAAGTTGGGAGAGAAGGAGAGAGGAAGAGAGAAGAGGGAGGGAGAGAAGGAGAGGGTGAAAGGAGGGAGAGAAGGAGCGAGGGGAAAGGAGGGAGAGAATGAGAGAGGGGAGGGAGGGAGGGACAGAAGGAGAGAGGGGAAAGGAGGGAGAGAAGGAGAGAGGAAAGGGAGGGTGGGAGAGAAGGAGAGGGGGAAAGGAGGGAGGGGAAAGGAGGGAGAGAAGGGGGGAGGGAGGGAGGGAGGGAGAGGGGGAAAGTTGGGAGAGAAGGAGAGAGGAAGAGAGGAGAGGGAGGGAGAGAAGGAGAGGGGGAAAGGAGGGAGAGAAGGAGATAGGGGAGGGAGGGACAGAAGGAGAGAGGGGAGGGAGAGAAGGAGAGAGGGGAGGGAGGGAAAGAAGGAGAGAGGGGAGGGAGGGAGGGAGAGAAGGAGAGGGGGAAAGGAGGGAGAGGAGACAGGGAAGAGGGAGAGGAGAGAGGGAGAGTGGAGGGGGAGGGAGAGAAGGAGAGGGGGGAGAGAGGGAGGGAGAGAAGGAGAGGGGGAAAGGAGGGAGAGAAGGAGAGAGGGAAAGGAGGGAGAGAAGGAGAGAGGGAAAGGAGGGAGAGAAGGAGAGAGGAGAGGAGGGAGAGAAGGAGAGGGGGAGGTAGGGAGCAAACAACATCGTATAATTCAACAGACCATGACACCAACATTACAAACTTTCTGGACCTAGAGCACGCATTTCGAAATGTACGTGCACCGCGACTGCGCGCGCATCGTCAGTGCGGACGCACCGTCAATGCGCGCGCACCGCGACTGAGCGCGCACCATAAATGCGCGTGCACCATCAATGCACGCGCACTTCGAATGCACGCACATGCGCAGTATAAAAACTCGATAGATCGGTTTAAGCAGGTATGAGCAAACCGATATATCCATATCCGGAAAAATCCCATATCGCCGTTCCCTATTCTGCAGTTTAGTAACTCTTTCTATCTATGTTACTGACATAATTGTTGCATAGCAAAATAAAGAATTCTTCCCCCTGCCCCCCACTTCATAAGCATTTGGTAGTTCCAAATATTAAACACTGAAGAGAACCAAGTTAATTGAATGGGACCCTGGAGCATTCCTTTCTCCTGATAGTCTCAGATCAAATGAGATTTGATGAGTTAGTGACGTGTAAATCTAAGTCATGGAGAAACAACAACAACAACAACAATTTACATTTATATAGCACCTTTCACGTTGGGAGGACGTCCCAAGGCGCTATACAAGAGGCGTGTGACCCGAGCTGGGAGGGGAGTGTTTGGGAAGGGGTGAAACACGAAGGGGAGGTAAAAGAGTTCGGGGTGGAACAAAAGGCACGATCGAAGAGGAAAGTCTTCAAATCGGCCTTGAAAGAGGAAAGGGAAGAGGCGAAACGGAGGGATTGAGGGATGGCATTCCATAAGGTGGGAGCGGAGAAACTGAAGGCCCGGCCTCCGATGGTGGGGCGGTTCGGGCGGGGGGCTTGGAGCAGGCCAAGTCCTGTTGAACGGAGGGTCCGGGTGGGCGTGTAGGGGGAGAGTAGATCGGCTAGGTAGGATGGGGCAAGGCCGTGCAAGGCCTTGTAGGTGAGGACGAGGATCTTAAATTCGATCCTCTGGAGGATGGGGAGCCAGTGGAGACGGGCGAGGGTGGGGGTTATGTGGTCACGGAGGCGGGTGCGGGATAGTACACGGGCTGCAGAGTTTTGGATGGTCTGCAGCCTATGAATGGAGGAACTGGGGAGGCCGACTAGGAGAGAATTTCCGTAATCCAGCCGTGAGGTGATGTACGCGTGCACGAGTGTTTCGGCAGTGCGGGGGGTGAGATAGTTGCGGAGCCTGGCAATGTTGCGCAGATGGAAATAGGCGGTGCCGGTCAAGGCGCGGATGTGGGGGAGGAAGGAAAGTTTTTGATCGAACATGATGCCGAGGTTCCTGATTGGCTTTGTGAGGTGGAGAGTACAGCCTTGGATGTTGAGGCTGGCAGCGCCCGATGTGCGGAGGCGCTGGCTTGAGCCAATCAGGAGGGCCTCGGTCTTACTCACGTTCAATTGCAAAAAGTTGTCCCTCGTCCACGATTCGATGTCGGACAGACATGCTGTCAGAACATCGATCGTCTGGGGGTTGAGGGATGAGGCAGAAAGGTACTACTGGGTGTCATCCGCATACATGTGGAAATTTACCCCATGTCTGCGGATGACGTCGCCCAGGGGGAGCGTGTAAAGGGTGAAAAGAAGGGGACCGAGGACAGAGCCCTGAGGGACGCCGTGGGAAACTGTGCGGGGGTTTGAAGAAAAGCCATTGGAAGAAACAAAATGTAAACGATGGGTCAAATAAGAGTGGACATCCTGTGCTGGTAAATTTGATCTTTGCCGGGAACAAAATGATCATTTTTGAAATGGCATAATCCTTCAACAGGTGACAAACAAAATTTGTCAGATGCAAAGTACCTGTGTCATGCAGCAAATGTGAAATATTGTTATGTTTCATTGCATTAATCATTGGGTATATTGATTCAGGGTGTAGATGAAGAGAATACGTGTCAGCAATTTGAACTGGGAAGAGGAAAGCTACTTCTCTCAATCTACTGAAGTTGGATGATTTGTTTTCAATCTGAGACTCGGCAGATGGACCACATTGGTTTAATGTGATCCTGTATGCGCTATGTTTTAACTGCTACGAAAGGGACGTTCTGGATCCATTCATTCCTGAATTGAGGAATTCCATTCCTGAAGCGTCTTTCACAGCTAAGCACTGCCATATGCTGGCTACTGCAATGCAGATGCTGGATACTGCAATGTGGAGCATCCTTACAGTCACCTCCCCAACACCTGCACCCCGGCATGGAGTCAGGCTCTGCCACTGTTAAGTATTCTGAGACGCTAACCTGCATGGAGGGCGCTATATAAGTGCAAGTTGTTGTTGTTGCATTTGCAAGCCAGCAGATGTTACATGTTCCATATAGTGCATCACTAACTACTGTGATAAGTTTGTTTTAATGCTGGAACATTGTCCCCTGTTCTTTGGATAAATATGGTGAAAGTAACTTGAAATTACTAGTTTGACAAACATTCCTCAAAGTCTAATGTTTCCCATTTATCTTAATAATTTAGAAATTATCCTTTGAGATAATTTTGACCTGATGATACCAAAGATGGGGAACAGCAAACTATGAAGAAGAATGCAAGAGTGCATCTGCAGGAGACAATGAACTGTTTCCGCACAGCAACAACAACAAAATTGCACTTATAAAGCGCCTTTCACGTCAGGAGGATGTCCCAAAGCGCTGAACAGTCAGGCGGGACCCTAGCAGTATCCTACAAACAGTCGTGGATTGAAATGACCAATATATTATGGTTTTGTTTGATGGATTATTATTAGGCGTGCGGAGTAAGGAAACTTGTCCAAGGTTTCGACCTGCCTGGATTTGAACAGAGGTCTCACGCTTGTAAGGTGAGCAAATCACTTAGCTACAGGACTCCACAGGACTCTACCATTTTCACTGGAAGAGAAAAGGTTAAATGGAAATCTAATTAGAGGTTATAAAAACAAACTAGAAGATAAATAGTGAAAGATTATCCTGCTGGTTGATAAAGCTGAAACCAGGGGGACAGAATTGAATGCTACTCTTCTATTTGCCTCAAGCTCTCCATCGGGGAGAGCAGAATTGTTCACAGGGGGCGTTACACGCACCTGCAGAGCTGGTGGAAGAGGATCTTCGAAGAGACAGTCGGTTATTTGCTAAAAATGCAATTTTACTGTTTACAACGTTTTTAGAAACCTGAGCTTACATCTGTTGCATTTACATTGCCAACCCTGCATTGATTCACCAACAAATATATTATGAATCTTGTCTTTGTGCATAATGTGTAGTATAAATGCCCCATACTATGGAATATTTAGAAATAACTTTCAATAACTTGGGTGCAGAGTAGGGTCCGTCGATATGGAAAATTTTCCGATTAGATATATCGATGGGCTCATATCGAGATATATCGATATTTTAAGTTTTTCGTACTGCGCATGCGCGCGCGCATTCGGAGTGAGCGCGCATCCTGGGTGCGCGCGCATTCGGGGCCTATCTTCTCAGGAGGTAAATATCTTTCTCTGTCTGTGTCTCTCACTCTCTCCATCTCTGTGTTTTTCTGTCTGTGTGCCTCTGTGTCAATCTCCCTCTCTCCTCTCTCACATCCCCCCCATCTCTATCTATCTGTATATTATCACATCCATCCCGTTTCTCCCCCCCCCCCCCACCCGCCGTCCCTCTCTCGCACCCCCCACCCCCGTCGTCTCTCTCCCCCACCACCACCCCAGCCGTCTCTTTCTCCCTCCCCCCCCCCCCCCCCCGTCGTCTCTCTCTCCCTCCCCCCACAGCCGTCTCTCTCACCCCCCCAGCCGTCTTTCTCCCCCCAGCTGTCTCTCGCCCCCTCCCCCCAGCCGTCTCTCTCCCCCTCCTCCCCCCCACAGCCGTCTCTCTCTCGCACCCCCCACCCCCGTCGTCTCTCTCCCCTACCACCCCCCCAGCCGTCTCTCTCTCCCCCTCCCCCCAGCCGTCTCTCTCCCCCTCTCCTCCCCCCCAGCCGTCTCTCCCCCTCCCCCTCCCCCCAGCCGTCTCTCTCCCCCTCTCCCCCCCCCCAGCCGTCTCTCTCCCCCCCTCTCCCCCCCCCAGCCGTCTCTCTCCCCCTCCCCCCAGCCATCTCTCTCCCCCTCTCCCCCCCCCAGCCGTCTCTCTCCCCCTCCCCCCAGCAGTCTCTCTCCCCCTCTCCCCAGCCGTCTCTCTCCCCCTCCCCCCAGCCGTCTCTCTCCCCCTCTCCCCCCCCCCAGCCGTCTCTCTCCCCCCCTCTCCCCCCCCCAGCCGTCTCTCTCCCCCTCCCCCCAGCCATCTCTCTCCCCCTCTCCCCCCCCCAGCCGTCTCTCTCCCCCTCCCCCCAGCAGTCTCTCTCCCCCTCTCCCCAGCCGTCTCTCTCCCCCTCCCCCCAGCCGTCTCTCTCCCCCTCTCCTCCCCCCCCCAGCCATCTCTCCCCCTAGCCGTCTCTCTCCCCCTCTCCCCCCCCCAGCCGTCTCTCTCCCCCTCTCCCCCCCCCAGCCGTCTCTCTCCCCCTCTCCCCCCCCCCAGCCGTCTATCTCCCCCTCCCACCAGCCGTCTCTCTCCCCCTCCCCCCAGCCGTCTCTCTCCCCCTCATCCCCCCCCAGCAGTCTCTCTCCCCCTCACCCCCCCACCCCCAGCCGTCTCTCTCACCCCCCCAGTCCTTGCATACCTGTATATTGTATTCGAGGATTGTGAATACAATATGACGGCTTTGCACCTCGGTCTGTGCATTGTGTATAGAGATGAGCATTCTGGGTCTTGTAGTTCAGTGTGCTCGCATCCCGACTTTTTACCTCGATATATCGTTTTTCCGATATATCGATATTTTGAAATGTCTATATCGGCATATCGATATGAAAATTATATCGGGTTTTATCGATATATCAATATATCGCCGGACCCTAGTGCAGAGTTTAAGCTACAAAATCTGACATGAATTTGTTTTTTTTAAAACAAACTGTTCCATTTGCAGTCCAATTAAAATCACTGGAACCACATCCAGGTAAGAGTTTTTTCTCACCAGATAATCTTACAAGTTATAAAAAGGGAAGTTTGATGCAGTATAATTCTCAGAATCCCAGCTTGGCAGTTCATCTTAGGACTCCTTGTTGAGTCACCGATCTCCAACAATGTAAATACCAGGGCCAAAACTGCATTAATATTTTAGTCTTAGAGCTACAACATCTGCTTTTGGTTCTGTGTTTATCTAACTTTATATGCCCCAGGGTATACATGCTTTGCAAACAAGCTTTTAGGTTTAAATAGGTTTTGTGATTTATATATCTTGAATAATAAGACAGGCATCTTTTCAAATCAGGTTTACTATAGGAAGAAAATTATTCTTGCTGAAAAATGTAGTGACTTTAACTGTGGGATTTTGGGCATTATAATTATACATCCCCAAAGTTTTTACACTAAATAGCAACAGCCATTTCGCCCTTTAAGTGTTTACAAAAAATGCTATCAAATTCTGAATATAGCTTCCAACCATCTTTTGTTTGATGGGCCATTACAAATAAACAGATATTTGAATGGTTTCCTTCAGTTTGAGACTGCTTGTCCATATCCTTCTACACTTCATCATAATAGAATGTAAGAAAATCATTCCATACTCCAAACAAACATCCAATAAACGAACATAACCTGTCTTCTCTTAAACGCATCGTGAAACTTCTTTGAGCAGAAGGCCAGATATCATTGATTTTTTTTTATCACGTTTGCTCAGAGAAAATAACACACTCAAAGGGAAAGCAAAATGTAATCTAAATTACTTGCACTCAAAGTTGGTTGAAATGAATCATGCCCACTCTCACTGCCTATTTTATATTGGATTCAACCAACAGGTGCAGCCCAGGTTTTTATTAATATACTGACCATGCTTAAACATCATTCTTTAACTGAAATCAAACCCTGGTTATAAATCATTTTTATGGTTACCAATGTCATTTTGTTGCTTTGAGTCTGTTTGGGTTCACATTAGACATGGCAATATGCTGTACTGTTGCCTCAGCTCCCAAACTAAATTCAGTAAAAGAGTATTTGGTATTCTTACCCATATCCTTCCATGTAGAACCTTGAGCTATATTGTTGCTACGAGGTTTGTCGAGAGCAATAATAGTTTGAGACCAACAATAATTGGAAGTCCAAGTGCAGGTTATCAACTGTAATACAAAGTGCATAGCTTTGTATTACAGTTGATAACAGATAACAGTAAAATGTTTTGTTAAAAAGAACAAAAAAGTATAGTAAAGTGACATAGAATTGAAGTTAATGGACTTGGAAAGGTGGTTACTTTTCACAATCTGAGGTGAATCTTGGGCACTTTCCAACGTGCCTATATTTATTCCTTTTAGTGGTTGCAATGGTTACATATAATACAGTAAATGACATTGATAGAAATACTTAAATATGTATTATTGCTGTGAAATAGCCTGAGGGGATCCTGAATGCAGAGACCTGAGAGGATGTAGTTGCTTGCAAAGGCAAAGTAACTAAGTTCTGTGATCAAAGATATGGCCATTGTATATTAATAGAGTACATAATAGGATGCTGCAGAGAACTTGCAATGGGAGAGAAAGTATGGATTTGAATGTAAGAAAACTTACTATTTCACAATGATGGTGTTAAGATGCAAAATGAGTTGACAAAGAGAGTGCTTGTAGGGGACTTCCAGGAAGGTTGATGAGGTTGAGAGATTTAAGTTTTACTCACAGTAAAACTGTGCTGGGTATCCTTTGTCAGAGGTTAGAGCATTAACCACATAAAGATCATGACTTGAGAAATAAAAGAGGAGGCAATATGGCACCCGTGGAACCATCCTCACACATTAGTCACAGCCTATAGCAGAAAGGGGTTAAGAAGAGTGTAAAAAAGTATATTTGTCATGTTTAAAATGTGAATTCAGTTTCACCAATGCAGATACTTTGTAATTTAAGATATTGAGAGTATGATATTTGCAAGATTATCTGAGCATTTTCCCATTTTCAAAAATACTTTGTCTAATAGCTATTCTACCCATCTACTATTTTGTTTCTAAAAGGATTGTTGTGTTAAGGAGAACACATCACACCTATTTATGAATGGTAAAATAGTTTGTCATTAACTTACAAGATAAACAATTGTGTACTTTCTGAATTTTCACAGGTAAATGTCAAAAATAACGTAATGCCTAACATCTTGTCTAGAAAGCATTGGGAATTTTTTACATCAAGCACACCTGGAAAGGAAGTACGTGCCAGTATGGTACAGTTTTAGAAACATTTCAGAGGATTTAAGTTATATGACAGGCACAAAGGCACAGTTAAAATGAAATAATGATGTAGGTCTATGACAGCAGCTGGAGGCAAGGCACGGACTGAAATAGAAAGCGGAGTGCAGGTGTTACCTCAGTCCAAAGGGGAAGTGGTACTGCAAGGAAAACAAAATGATTAGAAACTGTTTCAGCTGTAAGGAACAAAAATAAGTTTGAAACTCCTATTCTGGCCTACACTTCAATTGCCAATTTCTCTAAGTTAACACAATTCATTGTGTATTTAACTGTCCTGGGATTCTCCTTTGTCAAATTCTTGCCAATGTGTTTGCTGGCAAGGAATTTGAGGCAATCTGTTTCCGAAAGATCATCCATTTTTCACATTTTCCTTTATGTCTAAAGTAATTAGACACCATAGTTGACCATACATGAGCAATTATGTGTGCAAGGTTTAATTGTGATATAGGTTATGTGTCTTTTGTAGGAGAATTTGCATGCACACAAAAGGGAATTGCAAACTGCATTCAGAGAACCAAACATTTCTAATCACCTTTTAGTGAAAGATTAAATGTATAAGCTATCAAATTATGAAAATGTAACAACCTATTAAGAGAAATGATAACAAATTTTTTTGTGTAACAGCTCAGATGTAAAATAGACTTCAACCCATTCAAAGTAATGAAATTAACTCTTATTTAAAGTAGTTAATCTTGTAAATGACTTATTACTTCTTTTAAAAATACAACATTACTAGAATTGTGGCGAAGGTTATAAGAAGATAAATATAGTAAAAGCCTGTTTATCCGGCACCCGATCAACCTCAACTTTCGCTTAACCGGAATCATGCAAAAAAAGTCTGCATTCAATTAACCGGAATTTATCCAGAAAATGCATTGAAATTTCTTTTTAAAAATTGCATTTTCGGACAAGTATCTGGCACGTGCTTTAACCGCCATTGGCCAGGTCCCAAGGATGCTGGATGAATGGGCTTTTACTGTATAAGGAATGTTTCATGGAACATAAGGTTACACACTTACACCATGGAAGAGTCAGACACACAGAAATCATTCCATATATAATACAGAGAATAATTTTTCTTGATGTACCTATGGGGACTTTGACCTTATGGCTGGCCGTTGTAGCCTCAACAACTTGGTAATAAAATTTCCCTGCTTTGATAGAGTCTGTTCTTGCACCAAAAATATTTCTAATTCCAAGCCTCTTACCGCCAGTTGACTGTCATTTGAACTCTTTACCTCAGTTGAATTAGGTTACCCAAAAAGTATTTTGAATTTCAACTTTGCTTACTTCATTAGAATAAAGATATTTTTCCAAAGACTGAAATTTCTTGCTGTTACAGTGTTTTCTTGCTTCAAGGCTACCTGCCTCTGAAGGTGTATTCCGTGAGTCCTTGTCCTTGGCTGGCTGTCAGTCAGACTCTTTCATCAACTAGGCCCTGACCTACATACAGGTATTTGGAATTTAGAGTGCAATCGGTGGTTGCAGTCATCAAACTAAATTCAACAAATGTTATACTTAACCCAGAACTAGCATCATGCTTCTTTTCTCATTGCTCATATGTTTCTAGGTCCATCAGGAAACGACAAATTTGAAGAGGAATGTACCTCAGTACTGATTTGAGTTTTAGCTAAATGCAATAAAAGCTTCAAAGCAAAAGAAGATACTCCTGACGATTCTGAAAAGCAAACCAATAGCATTTCTATCAGTGGATACAATGTGAGAACCCCTTTTCTTCACAGTATGTCCAGCTGACTTACACTTGAGTGAAATGGATTTCTCCTTGACTCCTTCAAACATTCCTTCTTCAAGTAGTCCTTTGTAAATGGACACCATTGATCAATAAAGAAAAACACATATCAGGAGTATTTGCCTATAGGATTAGTTGATTTCTTTGGATATTCAGTCTAGTTGTTTTCTTCTTTAACAACAGACTCTGCAGCATTGAGATAGGTCAGTTGTTGTTTTGCCCAACACACAATTTGCAATCTTTGTACTTTCATCTTAATATATTATCCTTAATTGTATAACCGCTCTAGTGCACTGGCATATATTTAGTTTTTACAGTTTTTGAGTTATAGGTGAAGTAAATTTATTAGCACAATTTGCATATGCTAATGAGGTTTAATTAATGTGCCTCATTTAAATGCCATCCCTAATGGCAACATAAATCACTGGGTTCGTGCCAGCCACTCAGATTACAGGACTGGTGGTCTGGGTACACAGTTTTGTACTGAGGCTGTAATGAACTAATTACATTGATGCTTACACATTCAGCCATTCTGTTTATAATAAATTGTGAGTTGCTGAGCTCTCCAAAGAAAAGAAAATGAAATCTGACATTTTGATTAGAAAGATTTTATGAAATGCGTCATGTTGAGAGTTGTTGCTCTTTGCTTAGATGAGTGCCTGGCACTTACTTGTGCATGGGATTACACTCTTACTCCGCAAAAGATCCCTAACATATAAAGATTAAACTTTACCATCTTTGTGAAGGGAGGACTGATGGGTGTTGTAGAGAAAAGTTTATATTGTAATTGAACTAATTAACAGATGTAAATTAGACTCATTGGCGTAGTCCATTGAGCATTACCTCTAATAGCAAGAAAATACTTTCCAAATGTGCAGATGTTAGATCTTTGTCACCGAGACGTAAGGAATAGCTCAGTTTTAGCAATAGGTTATATTTGTGAGCCAGCCTGAAGTCGAATATTTGAAATAAATATTCCAAAAAAATGGCTGCCTCGTTTCTTCCACAGTCAATTCACTTTACAGTATAATCTGTGAAGCGCTTTGGGACATCTAGAATACCAAATGCAAGGATTATTATTATTATTTGTTAGTGTAAAATGGTTTTACAGGCTGGGTGAAATTTCGGATCTCTGGTTGCATAATAAGCCGAGCTGCATGGTTATCTTTTCCAGACAGCTGATGAAGGTGTTGATAACATCAGTTTTTTCCTTACTTGTAGGTTATACCCACAACTGACAAAGCAAATTAAGCATCAATTATGTCTCCATTCATTCATAGTGTCCTAACACTAGGGATTGAAGTACATCAGGAACAGTTCTTATTCCATTTCTTATGTACCTTTCTACCCTTGGACTCCAACAACAGTTTTCAGAACCTGATTGACGGGCTGTTATCGGTCCTATGTATGCCGGAAAATAAACTCCCCAGTGTGGTTGATAAATGCCACTTTGAATTAAAATGTCAGAAACTATATACAGTATTTCATTCCAACAGATATATTATCCTTTTCTGGTACAATTTCTAAAAAAAACTTGCTCCTGGCTATTCTCAGGAATTTTATTCCGAAGACAACTCTTTTTCATTTGCTTGTCAACATGGAACAGTACAAGCCGATTTTGCCAGTTTACAAAGGTTTATCATTGATCCACAGTTTAATACTGGATGCTCTGAATTCCTACACCATGTGAAGGGTACAATAAAAGTGCAACTTGTTGTTGCATGTTCAAAGACAATTTTGCCCAATTTTCAATGGGCTCTATCATATGTAAACAGTGTATAATAATGAATTCTGCCAATTAACAACTTAGACTTATATAGCGCCCTCCACGCCGGACAGCGTCTCAGAGTGCTTTACAGTAGCAGATCCCAGGACCGAGCCAGGGGCAGGGGTAGAAAGGTGACCAAACGAGCGGTCGAAGAGAAAGGTCTTCAGCTGGGACCTGTAACTAAGAAAAGAGGGGGCAAGATGAAGGTAATGAGGGAGGGAATTCCAGAGCCTTGGAGCATAGTGGCTGAAGGCCCAGCCACCAAGGGTGGAGCGGAGGATTCGGGGGACATGGAGGAGGCCCGACCCAGTGGAGCGAAGGCAACAGGAGCTGGTTTGAGGAGAGAGGAGGTCAGAGAGGTAGGGGGGTACAACAGAGTGGAGGGATTTGAAAACAAGGATGAGGATCTTGAAGTCGATCCTCTCGGGGATAGGGAGCCAATGAAGTCTGGCAAGGACTAGGGTAATGGGGGAGCGAAGTTTGGTGCAGATGAGTATGCAGGCGGCAGAGTTTTGGATGAGTTGGATTTTATGAATTGTGGTGGAGGGGAGACCGGCGAGGAGGGCATTTGAATAGTCCAACCGTGAGGTAACGAAGGCATGGACCAGGGTTTCAGCGGCTTTTGGAGTGAGGTATTGCCAGAGACGGCAATTAATGTGCAGTCATCTGATTAGGTGATGCTGTAGCATCAGCAGAGACTGATTTAGACCAGCTGGAGACTGAAATATAAAGGCAGATCATCATAAGAGTTCAGGGAGAAGAAACCTTCTCTATTCTGCTTCTATTAGCTCAAAATGGGTTAGGATTTCTTTAAGGCTTTTTAAAGTTCCAGCTGGTCAAAGATTGGCACCTCTATTGGTGAAATGTAGATTAGAGAGATGCAAGCATTTGACTGAAAGATTATTATTTTTTGGTGACCTATGTCTGAATTTAATCTAAACAAGCCTTAATATGACTTATGGAGATCTTCTGACACATCATAAATGGCGAGTTGTACTCTTGAGTTCTCCAGAATCTGGTTAGAATGTGAATACTCTTGTTTTGAATGGCAAGAGAGGCAGAAGATCACACAATGAGATTTGTTTTTGTATTGGAATACATTATTGCTATGCTAAACATTCCTGATAGAGCAGCTACCCTTGAGGTCATTATTGCTTGGTGCTTTTACATAGTAAGTGCATAGCAAGTGTTTGCTCCCTTAATACATTTAATCTTCTGTTTTATCTGCACTCCAGACCAATCGCTGGATTTAATTTACCCTTTGCGATGGTAGCTGCAAGTTTAATTTAGTGATGTCATCTGTTAGAATGAAATCCTGGGGAAACGGGGTTGTTTTCTCACTTGAGAGTCAGAGGGAATCAATGAACAACCATATTGCCACAAATAACCATAAGATACCTAAGACTCATTTCTTCACAGGTTTGTGCTCCAGGTGAAATAATCAATGCATATGTGTGTGTCCATTGTTGATAAGGAACATGCTGTTTGAAGTAAGGGATTAGTTAAAGGCAAGAATATAGCAAAATTAAAAATATTAAAATGGTAGAAAAGGCTAGGAATTTTTTTTTAAGATTATTTAAAATTTTAAATTTATTTAATATATGAGTAGTATTGTAACATTCTTTTGAAAATGTTACATTACATTTTCCTTTGAGAGTATTTGCAGAGAAGTCCAGTAAGTAAGATCAATCTTCAGAGTGCATGGCAAGGATTACACTGGTAAGACTTGTGTTGATCAACTGAGCTCCATGTTCAGGCAACAACAACAACAAATTACAGTATTTGTTGTTGTTGTTGCCTGAACAAGCACTTCATATAACTGACTAGGAGCCCAATCAGAGGAAAGAGAGTGTCTGAAAAGGAAAGGAGGAAGACGATGGCTGAAGGATAGTGAAAGATAGAGGTCTGAAGTCAGAGAGAACAAAGTACAGAGGAAATTTATGTTATGAATGTAGTACCGTGCTAAGCTTCAGCGGGGGAGTTCAATGCCTCATCTGCCGCAGTACCCATTAGTTTAAAGCGTTTTGAGTTCAGTAGCAGCAAATGTGATTAGATTCTGCCTTGTTCTGCTGAGACCTTTAGTGCCGTCACCAAGTGGAGTTGCCTTGCCTCAAAATATAATCATTAACTTCACTACAGTTTGTGTTCTTGATTCCATCTGTTTTTTGTTTCAGTTACAGTCAGTTTGTCATCATAGGAAATTAGCTGGCTGCGGTGGGAATAAAATTGTTCTGAGTGTGACCTTAGTACAAACTTGGATGATTGTTGAAGGAGTAAGGTGGACTTGTTGAAAGGGTGATTGAACCCACAGAAGGGACAGAATTGGAATTCAATGAGAATTACAAGTGTCCCAATCTACCTCCAAGCTGTATTGTTGTTTAACCAGCGTCATTTCAGGATACATAACTCAGGCAGACATATGACAGTTTGCAGGTCTCATGTCCAGACAAACACTAAGCTGACCCAATCTTTCAAGCTCAGTATATCTGTTAAGGTAAGGAGTTAGAAGTGAATTTTAAGCCGCTTCACCAACTGGCAGAAGGATATCTTGTATTCTCTGCTTTTATTGTCTGTAGTGCAAATTCTCGCCCCAGTGAGAAGTTAAATTATTCTTAACTCGCGCAAAATAAATCGAGGTGTCATGTCGATGTAAACACAATAAATATCTAATTCTGATCTTTGTGATATTACTGGGAAGGAAGGGAATGGGATACACTCTGATGCCTGTGTGTTTTCATGGAACAACAAAATTATCTTTTGCGCCCTTCACAATGGGAGGACGTCCCAATGCCCTGGAAGATCCTTGTCCTCACTTGAAAATCCTACACAACCTCATCCCGTAATACTTTTGTGGCTTCCTGTGACCCTGCTGCTCCCTCTGCTCATCAAACACGTGTCCGCTTCATGTCAAGCAAGTTGTTTGCTATTCTGCTCCTGCTATCAGGCATACAGACCCACACCCACCCTTCAACCCCCACCAAAAAAAAAATTGTTTTTGACTATATTCCTCATATCAATCTGTCCGCTTTCTCCTCCACTCACTCTGCTATGTGGAGCAGGCTGGCCCACCCCACTATCGGAGATCGGGCCTTCAGCCTTTCTGCCCCCACCCTATAGAACTCCATCCCACATTGCCTTTGCTTCACTCCCTCCTTTACATTCAAGGTGCGTCTCAAAACCCTCCTCTTCAACCAAGCCTTTGGTTGCCCTCCTACCCTCCTTGCCTTCCACCGTCCCCAATCCCAACTGACTGTCCAGCTCCTCAGTATGTCTTCCTGACCTATGCAAAAGTAATATGCTATAAACAAATGTAATTTTATAGTTTTTTTGTTGTATATTCTCAGCCACCTTCTCCCCAAGTCCCCCTCAGGCCTCTCCCCAGCTCAGGATCCTGCCAGCCTTGTGCTGCTCTTTGAGGTGTACTCCTAACGTGAAATGTACATTTCTGCTGTTACTTTTATTTTTCTATGGTTCCGACCTCATTAACATTTTTATATTAATCCCTTGCATTCCATTGTTGCCATTGTGTGGAGCTGCATTTGCAATGATAACTTCTTTGAATGCCTTCCAACACAAACAGCCTGTAATCATAATTGTTTTTACTCAAATTTCTTTAAAACTGCTCTGGGATGTGTAATTACCAAGGGGATGTCATATTGCACCAATCACAGGCAGCTGTGACATGAAGAGGCGAGTGCCACCAATTTCTTACGATTGCTTTGGAGTTCTCGCACAGTTACTAATGCATGTCTGTGTAATTTAAATAACGGCCCAAGAGCAACAAATTAAACTATGCATATGTTAAATGAACTTGTGCCAGACTGTTTCAATAAATGTGATGATATTCCATCTGTGTATTCAGATATTCTAAATCAAGCAGTGGCCAGGTCCCCGAGTCACTGATGTGGTGCAAAACCATTCGTATGTGTGTGTATAATACATAATGCAATAAATCAACTTTTAAAGCATCCCAAGTAGGCCAGATGCTGGGCACATTGTGCCTATTTAGATAATGTCACATTGGATCAAGGTTTCATGCGGTACTTAAAGCTTAGTGAAATATAGATAATTTGGTTGATTGCTTTATCTTCTCACTATTCTATACATGTACATTCTTGTATGTGACAAGTCAATGATTTCCCTGATGTCAGCAACTCTGAGCACTACTTCAGCCCATCTAAGTGATAAAAAATCTGTGAAGAATGATGGCATTTTGCAGATTTATAAGCGAGGAGTACGCTCTGCACCAAATGCCTGTGCTTAGAAACATCTAAAAACAGTTGCAGTCAGTCAGATATAAAGATAATAAAAGCTTTGATTCCACAGATTAACATGGTCATGATTCTGTATGCTCATTCTCTTCGTCACTCCATCTCTCCCTCAGCCATTCTAAGGTTAGTGAATATAAGTACATTTGCTGGCAGTGAAATCAGTTTTCCATAAGAATGAAGGATGAGAAAAATAGGAGTTTGTGGCAAAATGCCACATCTCCTCAATCACTTGGAATGTTACTTATGAACAGTAACATTGACAAGATGAATCACTGTATTAAAAAAGCTAAATTTAATCTAAGATGCATTCACTTTGCAGTTTTCTTTGAATATTAAGAAGTAGTCCATTACAGAAATCAATTTTGTCTCCTTTTTTGGTCTTTCCTGGATTTGGGGGATGTTTTGAATATCTGTAAGTCAGCTCACAGGTTGAAGTGCGCTTCAAGAACACCAAGTGATTGTGAATATATTTATGCATCAATGTCCTGTCAAATTCTTGAAATACATCATACAAGTGCCCATTGGAATAGATGTAGTAATGTCGTAGAGAAGGGAAAATAAATCTTTCTATTTTGAATGAATAACTGTGTTTGTCTTGGCAACA
Organism: Hydrolagus colliei; assembly: GCA_035084275.1. Classification (NCBI taxonomy): domain Eukaryota; kingdom Metazoa; phylum Chordata; class Chondrichthyes; order Chimaeriformes; family Chimaeridae; genus Hydrolagus; species Hydrolagus colliei. The sequence continues at coordinate 10,831,219 of CM068748.1, forward strand.
GATTATTTGATGAGGAGTGAACCAAGAGGTTCACAAACAATCAAATGCATGATGAGTAAACAAAACTTCAAGTAAATTTACATATGGAAGAGTCTGTACCAAAGATTTGAGCAGTGTTTGCTATTTCCAATTGATTTGGGTTTGGAGAGAGCTGGCTGCTTGTTATGACCTACTCCTGGCAGTTTGATTCCTTCCTGCTACTGGGATTTATATCTTGAGAAAACATGCTTTGATCCCTTGAGTGATATTTTGTGGAAAGTTTTAAGTGGAAAAGCTGTCTGAGCTATTATGGGCATGGTGACAAAACTATCAGGTTCGATAACCTGCATTAAGGAATTGCCCTCCTTAAAATTTTGTGAAGGTCTAGAAGAGGCTAAAGCTAAGTCTATCACACAGCAGCAGAGGGCAGAGGATGGGCTGTGAGTGCAATATTGAGACATACCTTCTAGAATTGCCCCTTAATAACTGGAAATCCTTTTATCACATTAATTAGCTAACTTGAAGAACTTCTGAAATATTAATTGTCATTTTGAAGTATAAAATGTTTGAAAATTCATAATAAATTTATGTAGTTTCCACAAGAATTTTCTGTTTGGCTTCTTCATGTGGATCCTTTTGACAGAAATTTTCAGCTATTTATTTTTGCAATCTCTGTCCTTTATTGATGTAACTGAAGTTGAAAAAGATGCTATAATTTATAGTGTAATTTATAGTGCAGTTTATAGTGCTTCCAGTATAGATTGCGTTTGTTCCTATCAGTCATGAGTTTAATACATTGACATGAGTTTCCATTAATTCTGACAGAAATTTGGTCGTGAACGTAAGATAAAGTTCTTGTGACATTTGAAGTTAAAAAGGAAAGATCCACAAACAGCAGCATATTCATGCAGATCTATGGCATATAAATTATTTACTACAGAATGGCTGGCCTGGTGACTTGTGAGCATCATTGGTTTCTATAGAGCTTGACTGTAAATTCAGAACAAATTTTTATTTTAATCTTCTTACATGAGTTCTAAAAGGTAATCTAATTGCTGCAATTGTGATTACCTAATTTCTTAGAAATTTGAGAGATATTGAACATAAGTTTAAATAACTAATTATGCAAGCACAATATCCCAAATAAATGAGCGAACAAGAAAACAACAACAAAATTACATTTATAGAGCACCCTTCACATCAGGAGGACATCCCAAGGCGCTGAACAGTTAGATCCGGACCTGAGTGGGTGGGGGGTGGGGGGGAAGGGTTGTGGTAGGGATGGGGGGAAGAAGAGTAGAGAAAGTGGGGAGAGTTAGGAGGGCAGCAGAAGGCATGGTTGAAGAGGACTGTCGTTGAAGGAGGAATGGGAGGAAGCGAGGTGAAGGGATTGCGGGATAGAGTTCCAGAGTGTGGTGGCAGAGAGGCTGAAAGCCCGGCCACTGATGGTGGGGCGGTTCGGGGGTGGGCATGGAGCAGGCCAGAGCCCGCTGAATGGAGGGGATGGGCGGGCTGATTGGAAGACAGCAGGTCAGAGAGATAGGCGAGGGCAAGACCGTGAATGGCCTTGAAGGTGAGGTCGAGGATCTTGATCCTCTGGGGGATGGGGAGCCAGTGGAGACGGGCGAGGGAAGGAGTGATATGGTTGCGGAACCGAATGCGGGAGAATACACGAGTTGCAGAGTTCTGAATAATCAGCAGCTTGTGAAGGGAGGAGCTGGGAAGGCTGACGAGGAGAGAGTTCCCGTAGCCAAGCCTTGATGTGATGAATGCATGGACGAGTGTTTCGACAGTGTGGGGGGTGAGGCAGTGGCAGAGTCTAGCAATGTTGCGGAGATGGTGGAAGGCAATACCGGTCATGGCACGGATTTGGGGAAGGAAGGACATAAAAAGCATAAAAAGTTAATAATAATGTGGTCCGCTGATGACATAATTTTCGGCAAGTTCCACCTGAGCATCCTGTTAACTTGTGGAGTGTATTAAGACTATTAACTCATTAGGACATGTTTATTAACCATTGTTTCACTCATCAGTTTATCATCCACAAATTAATTCAACGGTGTATTATTATCTGCACTTAGCTTACTAGTTGTTTATTAGTACTCATTAAATCATTAGTGGTTGATTAAGCAGTGATTCATTCATTAATGGCTTGTTAGTGCCAAAGCACTAAGAGTTTAAGTAATTCAACTTTCCTTTGGAAACTCATGCAGATATATTATATTGCCGTCTTTCTTTTAGCTCATTTGAAGTGCATCTTTTTAAAACTAAAATAGATTAAAAAGTCGAGACAAAATCATTGAGCGGTTGATATTTAGATAAAGGAACCTAGGATATTTAGACAGATATCTAAAATTCATGAAAAAAAAGTTTATGCTATTTCATCTGAAGGTAGCTTTTTCCATCATTATAGTAATTATGTTTTGATGATTATCCAAGATGATACATTAGAACCTAGTACAGTAATAGGCATTGAAGAAAATGAAAAGTCAGAGCACAGAATAATTACTGGAATAAGGTGTTAAGATTGTACATAGATGAAAGAAGGGGATTTGTAAAATATGGCAATGCAAGGGAAAAGTTGGCATAAATGGTACAAAGAACCGATTGTAGGAAGAGAGTAAGGTATAAATAATTTGACAACATCAGGCTGATTTTGTTAACAGAATCTCAGATTGCCAAAATACAGATTTTATGCAAACCCAGAATGTATCTGCACACACAGCTAATGTGGAGTACAGCATCCCCCTAAGAAATGAACACAGTACAAAATGCATCAAAACACAACACATGGTGCAGCTTGCTCCAGGCACATTATCTTCCGCTTTAGCTCATTGTGTGTCACTGTTGTTGTGGTGTTCATTTTGTGTGTAGATTATGTGATTACACGAGGTACACATGCTACATGCAAATGAACTAGGGTGGCACTTTTTGCACTACAGTACTTGTTATTTGCTTTGGTTAAAGGGAAAATGTACAATACAAATTACCTGTGAGATTATTAAGGCCATGGTGTTATAATCAGCAACAGTTCAAAGCAAACATATTTTCTACAGTGACGCTAGGAATTCCACTTATCAACTTGTGAGTTGCATTCCAGTTCTTGTAAGGCTAAGGTTACAACCCAGTTTACAAACTAACATAGATTGTTAGCAAAACACAAAATACTGGAAGTCTGAAACAAAAACAGAAATTGCTGGGAACACTCAGCATGTCAGGCAGCATTTATAGAGAAAGAAAAGTGAGTCAACATTTTGGGTCCACGACCCTTTGTCAGATAGATTGATAGATTGGAGGCACCTCATCTGCAAGTTTGTTATTTCTTTCTGCAATTTTCTGCTGGTTTGGATATTTTGTGGCCTCCTGTAGTTCATCTCAGCTTCACTGGCTACCTCCTCATAAAGAATAAAGATTATTCCCATTTAGAGTCATTGTCCAAGCCAGTGAAACATTTACATAAAAATTTTGCTTTTAAAATACTCCTCAGCAAGTGAACTTATTTCCTAGTGTTGTGACATCCATAACATATAATGAACATAGAACATAACCTACATAACATATAATGAATTTGAAAGTGTGCTGTTCCTCAGTCGTGAAATTCTTAACATAGTCATGTCAATTCATTGTGTGTTTGCTTGACATGAAGATGTTCACCAAAATAAGACTTGCCTCTTTGACTAATGACCTCTGATCCCTTTCCTAGATTTGATATACGGTATTTGGGGGGAGTTTCACAAAGTACCTAAAACATTGAAAAGCTATGGTATGTTTCAATGTTTTAGTAAATCAAATGCAATAATTTGTTTTTAGTGATTGTATATCCAGTTTAAGTAGAGTATGTATCTTCCTTGGCCACTTTATAGTCATATCTGCTGCATTTCTTGATCCGTGTGTCAATCATTCAGAAACTGTAGCATAATTTAACTTCACTGCTGTCACAAGAGATTTAAATCATTAGTCTTTATCCTGTATGCTGCCATTTACTGTCATTAGCTTTCCTTTCTATCTCAAAGAAAATGGTGCCTCTTGATTTCAGAATCCTATCCCATAGGCATAGTGGGGCAAAATGTGAAGAAGATCTGTGTCCTAATTAAGCTATTAAAACTTAATAATTATTTGATGTCTATTTCCTAAACTTGAATAACTTTTAAGAATCATCAAAGTTGTTTTAGTTCCTCTACCTTTGAAAGAATGTTCCCAGACCTTCAACCTAGGAGTTTTTGTTTTTAGCGTATTTTTATTCATGTTTGATAAAAAAACAATCTCTCACTAACATCGAACACCATTTCGCAATTAACATCACACAAACATCGTGGCTAACCCACCACTAATTTTCATAATCATGGTTAACCTGTTTCTTTATTTTAAAAGGCTGTAATTTAACATTGCAAAAAAGGAAGGATCTTGCTGCTTGAAACTATAGAGCCTAAACATCTCTGAACTTCTTCCAATTAAAATGTCTTTTAGGCCACTTTTTTTCCCAAAACATGTTATTTTATCAGTCAGCTTCATTTAGCCATCTTAAGCTTGACTTTGCTTTACACTGATGAGATGCAATAGCTGCTTAATACAACCTTCATACTGAATTTATAATTGCGTACTCTGAATCACTCTCACAGGGGCTGAGAAGAAATTTGTGCCTGCCCAATGAATTACATAGATTAGGCTGTGCTGACTGAAGCCAAATACAGTATTGGGTAATTGTTTTAATATTGTTACAGAACCAGGTGTATGACCAGCTCCAATAATCACTAAGAACTTAAATGTAGGTTCAGATTTAACATTTTCTTGAAATCATCTGCACTATGACACATCTATATTCCAGCTAATGGTTTGGATTTAGGGTCAGCTCAACATAGAATTAGAAGGATGAATATTCTGGAAGTATGAAACCAAATGAGCTGAAGGGCTTTTTTCATCCAAATATCTGAGTGATCTACTACAAACGCACATAATGATAATCCTTGCATTTGATATTACGCTTTTCACTTCTTCTAGATGTCTCAAAATGCTTCACAGAATATATTATAAAGTGAATTGATTGTATATTTGCGGACAAAACATGGCAGCCAATTGCACACAGCAGTGGACCACAAACAGTCGGGGATTGAAGTGACCAATTTTCTTGAGGTTATTTCTTGAGGGATTATTATCAGGGATGTTGAAGAAAGAAATTTGGCCACGGTCTTGCCCTGCCGGGAATGGCACCCAGGTCTCTCGCTTTCGAGGTGATTAGTCTAACTGCTGAGCTACAGGTACTCTAATGGCACCTGATGCCAAAATGATAAGATAATAGAGTAGATGTTTTCGAAGGATAAGATCAAATGGGCTTGAAGGGTCTTTTCATACGTATTGCTCTTCTCATCCTCTGGAAGTCATTAAGCAAATGAGATTCAGCTTTTAATTGATGTCCCTGAAACTGTATTTATTGCACTCCAAAACTTGATGTTATTTCCAGGGTGACTCCCACTTTCCTCATGCCAGTACCTTCACAGCTTCACCTTGGGACGTCCTCCTGACATGAAAGGCGCTATACAAATGTAACTTTGTTGTTGTTCGTAATGGGACAATCCGAATTGGAGGGTAATTTGAAGAGAGATCAACAAGTTGTGTCCACAAATATCTCAATGGGCATTTGCAAAACTTGCCAACTGGTTACTCAGTGTATGTTGGAAGAAGACCTAAGAGAGATGATGATTTGGAACAAAAATATTTTAAAAGGAGGGAATCTTTTGCTTGGACACTAAGAGATTGGGGTTCCAGTATGTTGCGCATTTTCTTACATAAAGTCTGTTAATGAACACACATAAATTATCTAAATTACAATTTTGTGGCAAAATAAACTCTTGGGCTTGTAATTGGGACACTTCCCAACAGAACTCTTGACCACTGTGGTCTCCTCTGAATATCTAGTAAGCCCATTTACTTCCTTTAAGATGAATGCTTTTCAATACCAGCAGAGATGGGATATTGTTTGTGAAACAAGCCATAAACAGATGAAAGGAATTTAGAAATAGAAGAGGTTAAAGTGAATTACATGTATCTCTATCGTTAAATTCTGAAGTATAACAGTTCCATTTGTAATATTATGCCTGCAAGTGAGATAACAGGACTTTGCCATAAAAATCACAAAACCTGCAGTACATCCAGTTGCTCATTTTCTTCTTGTGATATAAAATAGCGTTTATAGACCGTATAGCACACACAATCGAAAGTCACTTCCTCCACATTCCCAATTTTCTCCCTATGTTTTCTTGAATATGGTCGGAGTACAGCCAGCAACCCGTAGCCAACTTGTTCAACTGACCATTCTCTTTATGTGAACACGCAGCATGGGCACTGGCAGGCCATTCAACCAAAGTGATGGGATGGAGGGAAAGATTGAATCACAGCTGAGTCCATTTCTGTTCTCATTCCAGTATCCACATGTGTGGTCATTCTATCAGAGGCTATTGGGAATAGGCAGAAGGGAAAATTCTGGCTTTCTATCACAAGGTCATTGAAACAAATTATAATACAGTAAAAACCTGTTTATCCGGCACCCGATCAACCACAACTTCCATATAACCCGCATTGAAAAAAAGGGGCCACATTCGATTAACCGTAATTTATCCGGAAAAATGCATTTAATTTTAATTTTCTTTGTGTGTGTTTTCGGCCGAATATCCAGCAGGCGCTTTGACTGGCATTGGTCAGATCTCGAGGGTGCCGGATAAATGGGCTTTTACTGTACTGCTAAGTGTGACCTGATTGAGATATATACCTCATCATAAATCTACCTCCCAGAATACCTGGTATTCGATTGGACTGTATAACTTACTACAATACAAGCATTGCATTTCACCCTCTAAATAGTTAGATAGTTCTAAGTAATATAAGTTTACTCCTTTTTATTCCTTACTTGACCAGTGATTAATATCAAACACATGTTCCACATGCAGATGACATAATTGTTGATCTGAGTTTGCATAATGATCAGAATGAAATCTCACTGCCACTTGATTATGATATGTAATCCATTCACTTTGTTCTCTCCCTAGCCTCTTTCAAGGCACAACTCAAGACCCTCCTTTACAACTGCCTTTGGCAACCATAATACCTCTCTACCATCTGTCATCCCACCCACCCCCGCGCCCCCACCCCCGCGCCCCCACCCCTCCATCCTGCTCGGGTCTTGATCCTTCACTATACAGAACCTTGGGACGTCCTCCTGACAATGAAAGGGCTTTACAAATGTAATTTTGTTGTTGTTGGTTCAGATGAACATGGAGTATTCTTCAGAGAATGGCACTTTGGGATGCAAGTGATTGCCTTATGCTGCCACAGCAACAAAAAGGAGAGATATGCTATGATGAATATAACAATACCAATAATAATCCTGTCATTTATTTTAGTGCTTTTCATGTCTTCTAGATGCCTCAAAGCGCGTCACAGAATTTACTGTAAAGTAAAGTGACTATATATTTATGGGAGAAATACGGCAGCCAATTGCACACAGCAGTGTCCCACAAACAGTTATGGATTGAAATAACCAATTTATTATTTTTTTGCATGAGGGATTATTACCGGGCATGTGGAGGAAGGAAATTGCTCAAGGTTTCACCTTGCCGGGAATTGAACCCAGGTCTCTCGCTTGTGAGGCGAGTGCTCTAACCACTGAGCTACAGGACCCCACATGATAGAGTTACATTGACTGATCAGAGCGGTTTACATTCCTAACATCAGCGTATATGTATGTATATATATATATATATATATACACATATTACTGTACTGTATTTGAATTATTTGAAATATGTGTCTTTGGGTGGTTTATCAGTTTATAGCTTGGAGTAAATTATGGTGACAATGTATATAAATTGTGGTGATTTTTGCATCAATACGTGACAGTAACATGACCACCCCCCAAAAAAAAAAGCGAATATATCTGTTAAATATAAGGTAGTAATCAAGAGGCGACATGTGTAACAAAATGGAGGTGATAGGGAAATAAACGGCTTTTCAATTTGCCCAAAAGACTGCCCGTGGCTTGAACCCGCTGATTGCTTGTGGCTCTGTTCCATAAAGAGTTTTCGGACTGTTAGTAAAGTCCCCATTTAAGTGAATAACTGCTGTGTTTGGTGTTGATCCATCTGGTAATGTTGTTAGCCTAAATACTATGACATGCTGCATTAAATATGAAGGAAGAAAGAAGATATTGGCTGTCTGCCTGCTTGGGGAAGCTGGTTTGCAGCACAGAAGAATAGATTTGGAGGTTCCCCCTCCACAGCCAGTCACCTTAGATCTCTACCCAGAACATATGTGAACCTTTAAATAGTGCCTCTCGGGGTCTTAGAGACACAGCATTGGTGATGTAAATAAATCTATTATTTAGTATTTTCACTTGCTGATTGACAGATGTTCAATTTGATGAACTTTACATCTTACAAAACTGTTGCAAAGAAAACAAGACGTACCCTGTGAGAATTTTACATGTTCAAGTCCCATCCATTTGCTGATATTTTGGTAGCTTCCTCTACAATAATAGGTCTCCAAAAATAGAACTGGGAATGCTGGAAAGGACAGTAAGCAATGGCATTTCCTACTTGGGAGAAGGTCTCCATGAAGTTGAACTGGCTCCAAGGTGATATGTTTGGCAATAAAATGATGCAATTGAGTCAACCCTGTGTGGCACTCTCAGTAGTCTCATTCCTGAGTCAGGTGGGTCCACAGTACTCTAGGGCACTATTGAGCATCCATGTTTGCTCATCAGAAGGGCTTGAAGAGGCTGAGTGGTGACTGAGATCAGTCAGCTTGCCTCATCAGAGGGATTTGAAGAGGTGGACAAGTAACCGGGAGCAGGGATTTTTTCCCATTTGGGTCTTGTTAACCCTGTAAACCGTAACTGGTAGATATTCTCCAGATTATGGTAGCAAGGTGCATCCCCCAGGGAGACAACATATTTTCCACTCAACCAACTTGAAAAGATTATGCATAGAAATACTCGAAAAACCGTCAGGGAGAGAAGGACAGAAAGAGAGGAATTTATCTGGGCTATATCTGAACCCTGATATCATAAATGAAAGTGGTGTTCAACCCCTGTGGCAGTTATCAGATCACTGGAAACAGTGAGATTATTTTTAATAGAACAATTACATTGATTGTAAACACATTTGATTTGATATTAGCTTCAGAAACTCAGAAAAATATTACATTTGCACAAAAATCAGCAAAATGAATCTATGTGGTTCTGGAGAAACTGTTCAGGTCCGAAAACCCTAACTGTCCAATGCCTTGGGACATCCTCCCGAAGTGAAAGTAGCTATTACAAATGTAATATTGTGTTGTGTTGTATCATCTCTGACGTGGGTAACTTGAACCTAAGTGAAAGAATATGTGTTCCAGGTCATTTGCACCACCAAGTCGCACATCAGTAAAGGGAAGTCTTTACCCTCTATGATTAAATTTATTTTAACTCAAGTCCCAGAGATGAATTTGTATTCCATTTTATACTTGTGTTGTAAGAAGTTCATCATTACATTGCCACTGGGGACTACTCAAATAGTTCATTAAAAGCATCTTCACCGCTATTTGTACAGTCACCCTAGCATGAAAAGTCCACTTGTTCCTGCCCTCTGGGTAAATTGTTTGCGCAAATGAGATATTTCAATGGAAACCTATTGTAGTAAATTAATCTGAGTTGATTAGGAGGATGGATCATGGTGTGCTGGAATAATGGCTATCAAAGCAATGAGAGCAGATTGAATGGTGGGATGCTGGACACTTGTTAATGGGCAGAAACAGCTTGTTCAGACACAGTGTTCATAGTCTCAGATATTAATTTTCTTTTCTTTAATGGGTAATATTCCTATTCATCAGCCATTTAAATTGGTACATTGTCATTACAATGTTTAATACAAGGTACATTAACTTAGCTGCAGTGACAAATCAAGTCTGTTCTTCTGATTTAAAAACACTGTTTTAATGTAGAATCTATAACCATGCAGTATCCACCATTTAAATGTATTTCCAATGCCTGTCTGAAACTTACCACCACAGGATTATTTATTTCAGTTGTATTTGAAGTGGTTTGTGCACTGCCTTGCAATGAAATGTTTTGACCAAGGCATTGAGACTTTTCATGAAGGAAAGAAAATCAGCATAACAAGGTGTTATTCCCCTGACAGCAGGTCAGGCTGCCTCTGTAATGTTTGAAAATACAAAATTTTTAGTGTGAATCAGGGTGTTATAGCACCGAGGGGTTGAACTATGTCACATGCGTTATTTCTTAGTGTTATTAAAATAGTATGTTAAAATAGTTTAGTTCGAGCACATTGCATGACGGGTGATGTATAGATTAGACAGAGTTAAAGAATAACAGCTGACTAGAAACATGTTACTGTATATAGAAATTAGCAGTTGATTCTCTTATGAAAGTAAATTACTTAAATGCAACGTAGAGATAATTTTAGATGGCATCAAGCGAGGAGGCCTGTGGATTCTGATGAGGCAGCCTTTATTACAAAAATATCCCAATAGAGTATGTACCTGAGTTGATCACTAAGGATATTTATGATGATATTTATGTGAATAAATGTAAGGTGCTGCATATTGAAAATAAAAGAGAAAGCATAGAAAAGATAGAATTTGCTAATGGGGAAGCTGCAAGAGACTTCGGGCTTTCGGTTGATAATTTGCTTAACAGGTCCAAATAGCATGAAGCAGCGCTCACAAAAAAACATGCGAAGCTGGGAGACATCGTGAAAACAGAATTGCTCAAATTACCAGAAGTCATGCCTAATCTTCACATCACTCTTATCAGGCTATACCTTGGTACTGCGTAGAGATCTGGTCAATGAAAAATAAAGGTTCTTCGACTCCCTAGCTGTTTTCAAAACTATCTCTTCAACTGTGTCATTGACTCTCTTACCACAAAACTCACCTTCTTCCCTGCTTAGTTTCCCACTCAGACTCCATGAAGCATTTTGAGACGTTCTTGTATGCAAAACGTTTATACACATGTACATTGATGTTGCTACTGTATTGCATGTATTAAATAAGAGTATTAAATATAGATATCACCTATTTCTAAGCAATTAATTAAGTGCAAATAACAGAAGCTCAAATTGAGGTCTACTGTACTTGGAAGTTGTCAGCTGAAAATGTATTGCTTACAAAGGAAAAACATTATGTCTCTGAAAATCTTGAGGGAAAGAAGCAGTTGTGATTTAGTAAAGCAACTTGGAAAAAAATGAGCCTTTCAACCTATAATCATGTTGATGGTAAAAATTACAATTCTCACCAGTTATTTGAAATGTTATTAAGCACAAGGAACACGAAGCCTGGTGCAGCAGCTTGTTGGTGCACTAATGTTCTCTCCAACATGATGCTGTTACTTGCTTCTCATACAGATTGCACTGTGTAAACAGTTATTCCCAAAAATGTAATTTGCATAATAATAGTCCATTTAAAGAAAACATAATACTGTATGTTCTCTGACCCTGAACAGTTTTTAATGAAGTGATAATAACTGCATGATTACTGATGTTATTTGTATGTTACAGTACTTCCAGACAGACTGGGCCTAACTTAAATGTATGTATAGTCTGTACTCTCTAATTAACACGTTGCAGACGCCTCCAGGAACGTTCACCAGTGCTGTTAATCAATGCACCAAGTTACAATTCTTAGCTGTTGCTGAATGTAAAACAAAACTCAATTATTCTTGGCTAAAAAAGCATCCCAACCTTACAAAAGCCATTCTGTTGCCATCAATTTTTGGGGTAACTATTTGTCATTTCTTATTCTATTCTGCCCATCGCTTCTCTCAAATAAATTCCATCTTGTACTGGACATCTCCACATGATCAACCATGCAGCCAACTTTAAGGAAATGAGAGAAGAAACTGTTGTTGATATTATTAGGAGCTAAATATACCCAGAGGACTTGTGGGTAGTTTAGATTTATAATAATACAGTACTTGCATTTGATATTGTGTCTTATCATGTCTTCAAGAAGTCTTAAAGCGCTTCACAGTCTAATCTTACTATAAATTGAATTGACTATATGTTGTGGGTCAAACACAGCAGACAGTTGAGGACAGCAATCCCACAAACGGTTATGGACTGACATGAACTTTTTTTTAAGGAATTATTAACCCTGGAAAAGTGATCTTCCAATTGACTAACAGCCAGGTTCCTACTTACTTCTAGGTAAACAGAGGTGTGTGGCGTAAGATAGTTTGCCCAACATTGCACACTGCTGGGAGTCTAACTCGGGTCTTTCACTTGTGAGACAAGTGCTCTAACCACTGAGCTGCAGGATTCCACATATATTATACAGTACATGTAATATATATATATATGATAATTTTTGAAAACTAAAAATAAACTGTATAGAGAGAAATTATAGAAAGTTAATCAACTTGATTGTGGGGCACATGTTTAAATATTTTTATGGTAATTAATATTTAACTAAAGAACACATGATGGGTTACAAAAACAGAAATTGCTGGGAACATTCAGCAGGTCAGGCAGCATCTATGGAGAAAGGAAAGTGAGTCAATGTTTTGGGCCCACAACTCTTTATCAGAACTGGGGCATTGTTGGAGATTAAATTATCTTACTCTTTTAAAGCAGATTTGTTTATTCAGGTATACTCATTGAGCTGACACTAAAGCATATAAAACGACTACAATGCATGCAAACAGTCAACCGCTCCATTACTTCTGTTCCCTTCCGATTCTTCTTTTACTTTGTTCACCCTTTTCGCCTATTCCCTCTTATCCGATTCTGCCTCGGGTCTCAATATCGCATTACGCCCTAGTCTTCACTTTTGGGTTTACCTGTCATCCACCTCTTGTGATGACGCCCAAATACACTAGGTTTCTCATAATGCAATCTCATACTACCCGGCACACATTCTTCAGGTTAAAAGGGAATAGTCTTTTCTCTTCCTTGGTTCCTCTCAGTCGGTCTCGGGGAAAAGTAGGGGTGTTGATCTCTTTGGGGATCTGCTGTCACGTTACAGCTCTTCCATCAGTTGGTTCCCTTTCTCGAGAGCGGCTTGGCTACTGTCAGTTACAGTTTCTTCCATCAGTTGTTTCTCCTTCTCGAGAGCGGCTTGGCTACTGTCACATTACAGTATCTTCAATCAGGTCCTTCTCCTTCTGCTCCTCCGTCTCCGCTCTGCTCTATTCCTTTGTCGCAACACTTTTATCCTTTCTTGGACACATGGTGTTCACGTGAACATCTCATGCCACTCTCGTGCTTATTCACATTCTCTTTTACACCCAACTCTGCCTTTCTTCGCAAACAAGCTCTTCTTATCGCAGTCTGTTCTAGCCGGTTTCTAATGGTGACCTTGACGACTCAAACTATGTGCAGCAACTTCCCTTATCTTATACAGCAGTTATACAAAAACATCATTCTAGCCCACTCTCTGTTTTTAACAGTCTATACTAATTTTAACCAGTTCTTCACCAACTCCAACAGTATGGTGGGAGGGAGAGGCTTTTAAGAAATATCAGAGTGGGGAGGCAAGACAAGGGAAACAATGGAGAAAATGTGATAGAGGGCAGGAGATGATGTGTTACTGGTGCAAAGCAAAGGTGGGGGGTGCAACAAAATTGGAGAGAAGAGGTGTTAATAATGCAAAACAAAGCGGGGGTGGGGGTTGGGGGGTGAGTTGCAACAGAACAGGCAGATCAGAGGGAGAAAAGGTGTGTCTGGAACCCGGATGAAGTGGTAATGGTCACAGAAGTGGGGGCGGGGGAAAGCTGAACTGTTATGGTGGGAAATTGTTGAAATCAATATTGAGGCAAGAGGCTGTAAGATCGCTAGCAGTTAGATGAGGTGCTGTTCCTCGAGCTTGCGCTGTGGTTCATTGGAACAGTGTAGGAGACCATGGATGGAGAAGTTAGACTACAAGTAGGAAGGAAAGTTGAAGAGGCAATAAACCAGAAATTCTGGGTTGTGCTTGCGGACAGAACAGAGGTGTTCGGCAAATCGGTTACCCAATCTGTGTTTGGTCTCCCCAATGTGGAAGAAACCACAACGTGAGCAGCAAATGCAGTCAACTACATTGGTGGTAGTACATGTAAAATCACTGTCTTTCATGAAAACTGTGTTTGCGTCCTTGAACAGTAATCTGGGAGAAGTTGAAAGAGCAGGTATTGCATCTCTTGCGCAGTCATGGGAAGGTGCCAGGGGAAGGAGAACAACTGTTGGTGTTGATGGAGAAATGAACCAAGGAGTCACAGAGGGAATGGTCCCTTTCAAATGCTGAGAGGAATGGAAGGTATGGACTAGAAGACCCTATCAAGATTCTGGGAAGAGGGGGAAAGGAGTGAGGACAGAGCTACAGTAAATAGGGTGGACATGGTCAAGCGCCTTCCCTATCACAGTTGATTGGAACCCTCAGTCGAGGAAAAAGTTTGGTGGGGTAATCAATTTGGCTTTGGAAATATTACATCCTATCCCCTTACCAACCTGCCCACCCCACTCGCTCAGCAGGCTCTGGCATGCTTCAAGTCCCCCAAACAACTATTGGCGGGCGAGCCTTTAGCCACTCTGCTCCCAATCCCTGGAACTTCATTCCGCAGTCTCTCCACCTCACCCCCTCCCTGGTCTCTTTCAAGTCTCGCCTCAATACTCTCTTTGATGGACCCATTGGCAACTCCTAATCCCCCTCCCCTCTCCCCACTGTCCTCAGCTCGGGTCTGAAGCAGTGACTGTCCATCGCCTTGGGACATCCTCCTGACGTGAAAGGTGCTATAGAAGTGTAATATTGTTGTTGTTGTTGTTATTGTCATGCCTCATGAATTTATTGGAATTTTAGTAGATAATATCTATTCGGCCATTGGAAGCCAATGATAATCAGGTTGATGGTAAAAAGTGCGAATCTACGCGAATCTGCAAATCTATGATGGTAAAAACTGTGAAAAGTATTCATTCTTGAAGCATTGTTGAAACTGTATTGAAAAGAATAGAAATGCAAAGAGAACAAATGGTGGTTTTGTTGGAAGAGTCCAAGATGTTCGAACATCAATTATGCCTTGAAATCTAACTAATGTTTTCTGCCCTATCATTACTGGGAGTTATTTAATTTCTGCACTTATGCATGGCTAAATGTTAGAAAACATGCAGTGATGGAAAGATTCCCAAATTTGATTATTGTTGAATTAGAAAAGCAATCTTGCTATTTCTGCCCAAGTTAATTCTTGTTATTTTATCTCCTCCTTCCCCCAAATCCAGATTATTCTCAGTTGGTAATAGATATTATAGTCTCTGGATATTCAGCCTTAAGATTTTGAATGCCATTACACAAAAAAAAACGACGGGGTGTAAGGGGGTTAAAAATAAGCTAATGGTAATGGATCACTTTCTAGCAGTTGTACTTTTTAATGTAGAAAATCAGACAATTCCACACTGCACAACATTGCCACATTTTATGGTAGTGGGATGAGAGGGACATTGCAATTGATAAAGGAGAGGGGAGTAATTGTAGGCAGATGGGAGCAGGTGGAGATACAATTCTGCACTGCAGAAGTAAAACACCAAATATTTGAAATAAGGCCAAAGAAGCTCAGGCAAAACTGTAGCTTGTTGGAGGAAAATCACATCCCCAGCATGAATTGCATATTTACTGAGGTTTGGAAACTGGACACCTATGCAGAGCCACGATACCAATAAATTTCAGTTAAAAAAGCAGATATTTTTCCTCATTATGTAGGATCCCTTCAAGATAGTTCTTTTTTTAATCCAATGGGCGATAAAATGGATTAAATGAAAATTCAACACATCTAGATAAGTGTTAAAATGATCCCTTTGAACTTCATAGTAAATCTCTGGGCTTTCAGCTAAAGCTCTCGGCTTTCAGATATTACAGTACATACATTACTGCTAAAGCAGTAACAGCAATGATGGATACTATGCAGTCAGCAGAGGGAGCAATACAAAGGTGCAGTTCATCTGCATTGGAACAGCAAAAGATTCAGCTTTGAACATAGCTGTTTAGACACATCAAATTATATTTTTTAGGTTTAGACGCATCAAAATAGATTGCATTTTTAAACAATACTGGCAAAGCCTCATATCAAGTGAATGAAGCTGGGGAGGACTGCCAGAGCCACCAAAAGAGCACTATTTAATGAATTGGAAAATCTGCTTACATTTACTAATAATGCTACAGATGCCATATTTATTCTGATTTTGAGAATATAGTTAAAGCAACTTTTGATTACTTATCCCATAAACTTTATTTGTAAAAAAGCAAAAGCTTCCAATGTCTTAACCTGGAAGACAAATTCACTCAACACATTCCCACTACCCTCCTATAATTGTTTTTTTCTAAAAAAAATAAAGCACACCTCCCTGCGCTCAGAAATGGGGAGTGGGGGGAGAGGTGGAGGGGGTGGGCAGGGCAAAGTAGGGCTTTATGTTATCACTGACCATCAGCTAGGATTTTCAATGTGTAAAGCATGGTGCCATTACAGACTTTCAGCTGGACTTTCAGTGTGTAGGATTCTGTGCTGTCAATGTCCACTTAGCTAGACTTTATATGTAGGGCACTGTGAATGAATGAATGAATGAATGAATGAATGAAACTTATCATTCATACCACCTATTATTAAGAACAGAAAAACTGCTTTTTACAGCTGTGCCACAGTGGATTATCCTGATCATAGAATGACCAGATTACTTTGCTCTGTGGAATAACCTTGATAAATAAACAAATTGAGTTGCCAAATGGGGTTACTCATTTAAGCAGGCTACCACTGTTCTCTGGCATAGACAGAGCTAGGGTTCTGCAGCGTACAGACATATGTCACGTGTAATTTTATTGGCTACACATGCTGGATATCTTTGGTTCCTCTGAAATTCTGAGCACAGCTGTGCATGAGTAACCTAGACACGATGGCTCGACATGGCTTGTACGTGCCATTTCATGTACACTGACTCTTTTGAGTGTCAGAGTAAGATTGAACACCCTGTGCATTTGGCCTGTGTAAGTAAATAAGCACAATGAGTTGGCATTATTTAATATGCTTCACTTGTGCGTTCTCTCTGCTGCTGTGTCTCCACTAAAATAGGGCATTGTCTGGTTCATTTAGTAGGACTCTTACCGCTGATACAGAAGGTTGTGGGTACATGTTGGAATTTTGAGCACACACAGTCTCGGCTGGCATTCCCATTCAATGCTGCAGGAGTGTTGTTTTGTTGTTTCCCCCAGTGTTCGAGTTTGAGTCCTACCTCACGAACCACCAGATCTACATCTCTGCAAATGGTTTTTCTTCTCGCGTCCACCCAATCACCTGCTGGGTACCATAAGGATCCATCTTTGGCCACCTTCTCTTCCACATTTACATGCTCCCTCTCAGTGATGCATTCCCCAGACAAGGGGTTAACTTCCACATGTTTACGGATGACACCCAACTTTACTGTTCCAGCTCCAGTTGCGACCTCCAATCCCCTGACATTCTGTCAGCTTGTCTGTTGGACATCAGGAACTGGATGAACGCAAATTTCCTGCAGTTAAATGTCAACAAGACGGAAGCCATATTTTTTAGTTCCCAACGACATGGTTCTGACCTCCTCAACCTACCCCACCTGCCCTTAAAACTCTCCGAACCCATGCTCAACTTAGGTATCAGATTGAATCTCATTATCATTCCTTCCCCACAATCAGTCACTTACCAGCACCACTTTCTTCGATCTCCGCCACACTGCCCAACTCCGCCAATGGTTTACCCCAACAGCTGGGGAAACCCTGATGCATGCCTTTGTCACCTTTCGGCTGGACTACTCCAATGCCCTCCTCGCTGGTCTCCCCTCCTCCACCATCTACAAACTCTGCTGCCCGCATTCTCATCTGCACCAAATATTGTACCCCAATTAGCCCAGTCCTTGCCAAACTGCACTGGCTACCTGTCAGAATAATAATCCTTGCATTTGATACAGCACTTTTCACGTCTTCTAGACGTCTCAATGTCATAGAGCAGATTGACATAAAAATCCTCAATCTTGTGTTTAAATCCCTCCACTCCTCTGCACTCCCCTACCTCTCTTACCTCCTCTCTCTTCAAAGCAGTACCCAATGCCTCCATTCTACCAGCGCGGCTTCCTCCTTGTCCCCCGGTCCACCAATAGCAGCCATGCATTCAGCAACTATGCCCCCAAACTGTGGAACTCAGTCCTTCAACCCCTCTTTTCCATCTTCAGGTCAAACCAGACGACCTTCCTCTCCAACCGCACCTACGGTCACCTTCCCCCTCCCCCTGCTTGGCCTCAGGCTCTGACATTGTGAAGTGCTCTAAGACACCATCCAGCATGGTTGGAGTTATATAAATATATGTTGATGTTGTTGTTGTAATATGTACACTATTGAATTGTTTTTTGTGGAGTATTTCCTATTTCATCATGAAAACAGTCGCTGTCCCAGTATCCTTTCTTCTGCTTTGTCCCTAATTGTGACACTGTTTGTTCAATGTGCTGCTAGCTGCTAATTTATCAAAAAGTCAGTATTCTGTTCTGTTTCACTGCCAATGCAACAGTAGTGTTGAAACTCGGTCTTTTGAAGATTTTATTTGTGTATTTAAACGTACTGAAGTGCATTGAAAGCTAAACATCCGGAAAAGACTTGTAAATATAGTACATCGGATTTCAATGAAGTTCAATATCTGTAATGATTAGGATAGTATCTTTCAATGTAATTTGGAAGAGGATGAGTGGTATCAGGGAATTATTTACAGTACAGATATTTCTGGCAGACACTTTGAACTCAGCTAATGTCTGCTTCAGAGCTGTTATTGTTTTACTGCATTGTGGTTCAAGGTATGTGTGCCAATATAGCTGCTGAGAAATTATGGACACTATTATTTTGAAGATCCTGATGTATTATTTTATGTAAAGCAAAAGCGATTGAGTTGCTATCTATCAGTCCATTAGTAAGTGTGAGGAAATGTATGAATTTGAAGAGGGTCCTGCCTTTTGTGTGTTTTTGTGAAGGAAGGCTACTTTTGATTAAACAGTGTTCCTGTTCATTGGTTTAGTATCTATTTCAGATCTCTCCATTCCCCCACTCATTTCTTCCACTGACTATAAACTCTCTCCATGCCAAGGCACAAAAAAATCCCAGCTACATCCCACCTTTAGCAAAACATAAGTAGTTATTTTCTTAAAATGAATAAAATCTCAGGGCCAAATAAAATCCTGAATTGAAACCCATCACAAGGTACTAGACAGCCATTGACTCACTAATGTTGATCTATTGTAGTAAAATAAATGTATCTTTGGGGTTAGTGGGAGAATTTGTTTGATTTTGTCTAAGTGAGGAATATCAGTACTGTGGGGAAGTGAAGTAATTTTCCACATTTTGAACCTAGCGATGACATCAACTCTGCCAGAGCAGAGAATAAAATTTTGCTCCTGTAACGTGTCATGTCCCCATTCATATTTATGTTCAAATATTTTCACATTTCCCTAGGTTTCAAATTTTGATAAGGCTGTAACTTATCCTTTCACTGAAGGAAAAGTTCAAATGACTGTAAAAACAAATCTCTTGCTAAAAGCACATAAAACCAGTCATCATGGAATCTATTTTAGGTGAATTCCGAGATGTAAAAACGGAATGAAATCAACATCATTTAAAATAGGCAATTAACATGTCATTGATGAGCAGATTCCTTCCCCGGAAGAGTTGCTTCCAAAAGAAACATTCAAATTGCTCCCTGTTGGTTACAGGAGTGAGATTGTGTGGCGGCAAATGCTGATTGTACTTGAGTGTGATTTTTTTGGGTGTGTTTGTTTGTTTCATTCTCCATTATTTGTTTTCCAAAGTTTGTCAATTTTTTAGTTGAGATGTGATACGTGACCTGATGATGTAACTGGGCCACCCTTGATGTCATTGCATATTGCTGCCTTTTCCAATTTGATAAGAGTGCTTTATTGGCTGATCATAGCCCTGCCAGTGCTGATGATTCATCCCTTAATGGTTCAGTCTAATAGCCAAGAAGAGAAAAAATATATTGGAGCATGGCCAAGAGATAAAATTAACAGCCGCCACAGAAAGGCAATAAATGAGAAAGAGATGGAAGCTGATGGAAGCCAGAACTGCAGCGTCAGGGCCATAAAGCAAAGTAGAATTGTGAAGTATCAGGGCTGGACTTCCTTAGTAGAACTCGGAATCAGCAGTCAGAGATACTGGAGAATTCATCTGATGGTGAAAGATTAGGAAAACTAAACCCAACAGGGCCAGCAGAGAATACAGAAACTGGGTAAGAGGAGAGGACAATGCCGGTTGGAGTACAAGGATATGAGGATGTCAAATGCAAGGATTATTGTCAATGATATATTAGTGATTGATGCAATATATCATTATTCAATTCTAATAATAAACTTGCATTTGATTTGGGGCCTATTTACATTGTCGAGACAGGTCAATTAGAGACCTCGGGGCCAAATTTCCCCTTAAAAAACATGATATTTTTCAGAATTAATGAATGAAATGCTAATACGTTTGCTCTTGTTGAGAGTGGGCAGTCCATCAGCATGCAAAACAACGGGCGGGGGGGCGGGTGTGTGATGGTATGTGATGAACAGTGTATGAAACCTAGGTTGGAAGAAATTATGCAGGGTTATGGAGAGAGAGCCGGGGAGTGGGATTGACTTTCAATAGCTCTTTTCAAAGAGCTGGCACAGACACGATGGACCAAATGGCCTCCTTTTGTGGAGTAAAATTATATGAAATTGCTGTATTTAACATGCACCAAGGTGAAGCATTAATACCTACAGTACTTGCTGCTATTCATAAGACTCCATTGCTTCCTCTAGACCTTTCCATTCACCCTATACCTTCTGATTAATATTTAGTGAGCAGAGAAATTTAAGGTCCCCTGAATTATTTAAACATGGTGAATCAATTTGTCATTTTTAAATTAACCCTAATATTGCCCACAGCTCAAATGAATTTTGTTTCTTGAGGTGGCTGCTTGAATAATTCAGCACAGACAACAATAGAACAAACCCTTAATATTGCTGTAATGGTGCAATTCCAATGTCAGTTGTCGATATGTTACACAATGCAATAAAATGTAGGCTTCTAAAAGTTTTAAATAAAACCAATTTTAATTTAGAACAACGTCTTTATCTAGAACAATACAGCACACCCCCGGCACAGCATTGGAATGTCAACCTAGACTGTATGAAAGTCCTGACATGGTACTCAACTTCCCACAACTTTCTGTCTCAGAAGTGAGACGGCTACCAGATGAGCCAGGCTTTGTCTTTTTTGACGATGCACATAGTTGTGCAATTCCACTCTTGTTGTTTGAACCATCACACACCATGTCAATCTGAAAGGCATACCAGAGAGGTACATACTTTGTAAAGAAGTTGTATATGTTTGAAATAGGAGGTGTGCATTGATACAACTGCTGTGTCTACCCATGACAATAAACGAGCCAATAATTGTCCTAAATTCAAGATCACTTGACTGCTATGAGAACATGCAACATTCTCGTTCTAAGCCATATGTGGACAGGAATTAACATTAGGACCAATAGAAGTCGTCTGATGCTAGATATGAGTGAAATTGTCAGATTTTACCTGGTATTCACTACCATCAAAGTGATCCATAATGTGAATCATTACCCTCTGATTGAGCAATGTGCTAGCAATCTACTCACCACATCTTGTTTATGAGCTGAAAGCAGCAATGATTTCTGCACCATTATGTACTCTGTCTGCCCTGTCTGCCTTGAAGAAAATCACTTGCTAATGATACTGCAGGGTTTGCGTTCTATAGCTGTAGAACTATTGTTGAATGAAGGCAGCAGCAGTCTTCAGCAGCCCTTATCTGCCCTGACTGTGAAGGGTGCGAGATGGCCACTTATCAGAGTAGTTAGTGAAAGGTAAATGGGAAAAACTCTGAGACGAGATCATCATAAGGTAGCAGGAGGCATGTTTTGGTAGAGTAAGCGTGCATTTTTTGGCAGGTTCCATGTTGTGAGAAAAAGAGCGAATTTGATTCCACTTGCAAACCATTTTTAAAGTGTAAATTTCAGAAATAACAGTAACAGTATTATATTGAGTTTTGATAGCCCTGAATGGCAACCCATCCATTGAAGGGGGAATACTTCAGCCACACTTCATCTTGTATAGGTACAAGAAATATTAAGATAGGGAGCTGGTTTGAGAACAATTCTTGCACATCTCCAATGATCTTAAGTAGCCCTCTGCTGCTATAGAGAATAGGCATTCAAGGGGGCTGCCACTGCACATTCTACAGTCGCACTCATCCTCACATAACCTAGGATTTACAAAATCATAGTTTGCTTAAACTCAGAGCAGATTCAAAAATCTGATATCAAGAGAGTATGATATTGTTTTTAACTGAGATTGGGAATCCCTAGATGCTGAGTTCTGGGATAGCAGGTTCTGACTTTCATTAGTATTGCTAATTTTCACTGCGGTCATAAACTCCATGACCTGTCAATGCAATATTTCAACCAGCTTTGGCCATCTACAATGATACAGCCTGGTTCAATTAGTTACACTCTTGCCACTGAATCAGAAGGTTGTGGGTTCTAGCTGGGCATCAAGCCCTTTGAACTTACAGTTTAGGCTGAAACAACAATACAGAAGTCCTATCTAGTTATTCAGGGGACATTAAAATATCCCATGGTCAGTTACCTCGCAGCTGTTGTGTTACAAAACAACAAGCTGCCATGCACAAAAAGGCTATCACTATTCTCTACAGTAAAATCCTGTGAAGCACTTTGAGACAATCTCTGGATGTGAAAGTTTTCTGTCAAAGGCAAATTTGTAAACAGCTTTAAAATATTTATCTTGCTTATTTCAAAGCACTGTGTATAACCTCAACCTTTAGCCTGCAGCTCCATAATTATAAATTATATAATAATAATCATCCTTTTATTTGATACATATAGCGCCTTATCACATCGGAAGGATGACTTGAGCTGCTTCACATAATTTTCGGTGAAAGGGACTGATTGTGTATTTGTACGCTAACATGACAGCACATTTGCACTGTCCCACAAACAGCAATGAAACAAATTGCCAAATTCTGGAGGAATTATTTGGGGGATCATTTTCTAGGAGAAACTCCCTCCCTTTTTTTGAATAGTACTATACTATGGTAATTTTAATGTCCACCTGAATAGGCAGACAGGAATTTATTTTAATATCTCACCTGAAAGATTCACGCCAACAATGCAACACACTCCTGGCACTGAATTGGGGTGTTAGCTTAGACTATATAAGCTCAAGTCCCAAAGTGGGACCTCAACCTACAACATTGTCACTCGGAGGCAAAGTTGCTACCACTGAGCCAAGCTGACAATTATTAATCAGTATGAAGAGATACCTTCCTGAAGTGGGCAAGCTGTGATCATTGAATACACTTTAAACAGATCCATTTGATAAGGCACAACATATTGGATCTGTTGCACAGTGAAACAAAGTGATGCAAGCTAGGCTTCCTGCCCACAATTCCCCACAGAACAAACTCCAAAGCTTTGCAGTTGCCAATGGGGGAGGCACCAAGCTTGGAGCTGGCAATCTCCCACAGGGAGGAAGTAAAATTGGAAGGGGAGTTGCCTTGAGATCCAATGTGTGTTTCGGCAGATGGAGAACATTATCAGCAGATACCTGGCAGCAGGTTGTCTTTCTACCCTACACCCGAGGCATGATGCATGATTTGAGTTGATTTCAAGAGAAAGGAAAGAGGAATTACAAGATAACACTGATCATTGTACCTGGATACATTCTGTAAAAATGAATCATTGAGTCGTTTCAAAGCAGTTATCCTTTTATAATAACATCAATAGCTCTTGCTTCACTCATGTGGTTTGACATTATCTCAGGCCATCATGTTATAGTTGCCTTGTGGCCGTCTGTTTCTACTGACTGACCTCTTTGTGTTTCTGCAGGCGGTGGAGACAAACCTGGCCTCCAAGGACAGTCACTGGGTCTTTGTAAATGAGGTAAGTGTGTGCCCTCTGTTACAAATACATCCAGCACGGCCCATCCAGGTTAAATGGTCATCATCTCACTCACTGCTGAGCTTAACAATTTCAGTTGTGTTGCTCTGCCCAATTACAAAGGATATGCTAGGTGCTTGTCCACACAGAGAAAGAGGAAATCTAAGCAGTTCTTCCAGGATTTGTCTTATGGAAACCTGCCTGCTTTAAAAACTTCACTTCAACTGCATGTACAGGACCAAAGCTTTCAAAGTGTATAAAAGTTATGTTGTCAAATATATGCAAAATATGGTCTTTGCAGATGTGATGACTTAATTTCACCTAGGATCAGATTTGTGTGCATTTATCTATTTCTAATGTTAAAATGTGCAAAATATTTTTTTAAAGAGCCGGAACAGACTTGATGGGCTGAATGACCTTCTTCTGTATATTGCTGCATTATTCTATGATTCCACAATATTACTTCTACACAACCAGGCCCTTAAATATAGTCCCTTAATCATTTCAATACCTAGGTTTTATTTTAATATTCAAAATGTTTTACCACTTCGCTCCATATTTGGTGCAAAGCACTCCAGGTCACAATCCAATATTGAGTATAGATAATTTTAAGATTCAATGATAATTTTAGAGACCTTGAGGGTAAAAATATCATTATCTCTTGTTCAGTAAATTTACAGACCTTGGTATGATTTTATAATGGGATTTCCAGATATGAACACATGTACAGAAAGCTAACCTACACTAATGAGTCAGGCTATGTCAAACTCCATGCAAAATGCTCACTCTGACTGACTCATTAATTCCTCCAATGTAACAACAACAACAACAACAAAATTATACTTCTAGAGCACCTTTCGTGTTGGGAGGACATACAGCTAACAGCTCCATGAGAAATCACAACACCCAGGAAGTTATAACAAGAATATTTTGAGGAATCAATGACTAATCATAATAAGGAGCTTCTTAGTTCTATTTTTTTCTTTTCATGTTTAGCTGTGCTCCAGATATATTTTATTAGGGGAGACAGTACCTTCACTTTTTGGAGTGTAAACATGTGTATAATTTGTACATATTTTAATCCAATCGGAGTGATATTTTTCCACAAACAAGTGTCCGGAATTTCACGGATTAGTTAACGTATTACAATACAGAGAGAAGACTTGTGCTTTTGGTCTCAGTGATGAGAATTTTGTATTTTGTGGTGAATTTGCAAATGATCTATTTTTAAATTAATGAATGGTAAATACGGCATTTCTACTATCAATTCAATCACCCCGTATTAATTGTGGTATAATTATCTGATAGTTATTATGAATGTGTGTGTGGCGGTGGGGGCGTGGGCATAGGCGTAGGGAAGGAGAGTGGTGTAATGACCCAATTAAAATGAAGAGGCAGCCAGATTTTTCTTTAATCAACTCACTATTCTCTAATCTGCCAATGAACACAATGGAAATTCATTATGCTCTTAGGAGATCCATCAAATCTATATTGATTCCCTATACTCTTATATTGTATCTAATTTTCTTAATACTTTTATGTGGTGATTGATGTTTCATGTTATCTTTCAGAAATGTTACACCCAGCAACTGTTACTTCTAACCAACTTTAATAAAATACATTTTGCAATGAGATTCTATCACACAGCTTTTATGTAGGGAAATTCTATGCTTTGTGAACAAAACAACATTCAGATAGTAATTCAGATTTTGAGGATGCACTTGATAATATACATTAAATAGAATAATGTGAAGTTTGTATTATCACTGCGAAGGATTAGATGATCTCAAGATATACTTTTTTTTGTGCTTTTAGTCTTCCATCCCCTGCCCATCATTCTCTACAGCTCCTATCCCCAGCTTGCATGCTCAGCTAGCTATATCAAGTGTTTTGAGATGTCCTCTCATTGTGAAAGGCTCTATATAAATATAAATTGTAATCAATACATTTCAGCAGATCCACTCATCTACTTCGGAACTTGCAAAGCCCTCCATTTTATCTGAGATTTAAAAGTTGTTATGGCAAATGCTTGTTTTATTGTATTGCATTGGTCCAAACATCAGTCACTTTTTCATAGTTGAATATGAAACTAGAACTCGCATTCATTTTAATTTCCACAGCAGCTTCTTTAGTTAGTATAAAGTGGTTGAACTACGAAAACTAAATGATCAGGACTGAATCCCCAAACCACAATTTTGTCAAACTAATGTTACAAAAAAAATGCCTACTTACCTTACACCCTACCAAAATTATTTCGTTATCACACACACACACCTTTTGTATAAATTTCCCATTTGTAACATCATTCTAGATATATAATTTACCTCAATATAAATCAATTTTCTATCTGATACCTGTTTTGCTGAATTGAGTTTGAACAGCTTCATTCTAATGGTAATGAGCATGTATTCTTAGCAATGCATGTTCATATTTCACAATTAATTGACATTAAATGGCAATCTTATTTAGAAACATTACAAAGATGACGGGTATGGGAAAAGGCTAATGAGATGCTGGACTTTATCACATGAAGTGAAGAATATAAAGAAAGAAAATACAACTGCAGTTAAACAAAGCATGCCAAAACGGACCTCATTTACTATTTGCGTGCAATGTTTTGGGAGCCATTAATTGGGAATTGCGTACTGCCATGGAGATCTGAGATGAATGGACTAATATTTTATGAGAGGCTGGTTAATCCTGTTATATTGTGTTGAGCTGAGGGAGTTGAGAAGTGATCTCAATCAGGTGTTTAAAAGATCCAAACAACAACTCGGCATGTTTTTTGGGAGTAATATCCTATCATTGATGAGCACTTAAAAAATTGTTTAATTATGCCCCAAAATTAGAGGTCTGCAACAAGGTTGTGAAAGAGGAAATCACGCACCCTTGTGCAATGATAAATCTATACCAATATATTTTGCAAGAGAGCAAAGCTATGACTTACAAGCTCATCACACATGTATGTATACCAACAAGGAGATCTCCCAACAGGAGTTCTCCCACTGAGTCCTCCCAACAGAAGTTCTCCCAACAGCAATCCTCCCAGCTGAAAATAGATAAAGACAAAATGTCTACCTGTGTGTCAATCTACATTCCATTTTGGATCCTTCAGTTGCAAGCAACAGCAAATAAGTGCATCAAGCAAACCTTTAAGAATGCAGTTGTGGGAATGTGGATTCCACATTCCCACAACTGCAATTTTACAGGAAAAACAATTTTACAATTTTACAGGAAAAACTGCCAACAATTTCATAGGAGATATTTCATGAATTACTGAATAATAATCCTTGCATTTGATATAGCTCTTTTCATGTCTACTAGACGTCATAAAGTGCTTCAAAGAGTATACCGTAAAATGAATTGACTGGATATATGTGGGCAAAATGTGGCAGTCAATTGCACACAGCAGTGCCTACAAACAGTCGTGGATTGAAATGACCAATTTATTATTGTTATTTTGAGGGATTATTATCAGGTATGTAATGATAATAATGCTTATGTTTGATGAATTATAACCTTTCATATCGGAAGGACGCCTCAACCTACTTCATAGAATTTACTGTAAAGTTTATTGATTGTGTATTTTGCAGGTGAACCAGACAACAATATTCCATTATTGATGGAGCTGTACAGAGTGGAGATAGTTTGGTATTTTGGATTTAATGGGGTCTGGAAATTTGGAGGAATGGTAAAAATGGGATTAAAAAGATGGCACTTCCATCGGTTTTATTACATGAAAGAAATGCATTTCTCCCAGTTTGGGCCTGTAAACCTAAAAGCCCATATGCTTTCTGGTTTTGAGCATAAGGGCTATTTTAGAATTATTACCTAATAAATATCTTGAGACTGGTTTGTAAATAATTAATTGGAAGGAAAATAACATGTTTATCAATTATTATAGGTAACTTGATAAGTGTAAATTTTGCCACTGAAGCAGTACAAATCTGGATCAAAACTCATACAAAAGGACTAGCGCCTTTGTATGTCCTCCTGATGTGAAAGGTGCTTTAGAAATGTAATTTTGTTGTTATTGACAATGTTTCAATGAAGTGTACCTCCATGCATCGTCATTGAATTTAGAAAGAGAGAAGATTGACTCTCTGCTTTCAACATTCACACCACAATGTTAAACTATGGGCTAGCATTGTTAGCCCAGATTGTTGCTCTACAGCCTGCAGAAATGTGTTTGGCTTTTAGAAGAGAATCAGCAAAGTTTATACGTTCTGCAATATGCATTGGATCACAGCGGGAAGATGGCCATTTATCAACTGTAGAAAGATCGATCAAGAATAAATACTGACCAAAGCAAGGAGAATCAACATAGAGATATATTGCCTTCAGTATGATGTTGAGGGTGTTGTGGAACCTGGTAAGTAATAATAATTTATATTTTGTTTGCAAATATAAAACATTTATACATTCGCTTTCTAAAGTTTATGATTACCACTGTTCTATGCAAGCCAACAATACTTGATAAAGGCTTAAATCAACATGTGTGGTGCTCCCTTGTATTTTGTATTCCAAGTAAGTAATTCAAGTTGCTTCCAGCTTTCAATCTTACTGTAAAAAAACAGAGATCTTTCAAGAGTTCAGAATGTAAGCTGTCTTTTATATCTTCACAGATTAATCTACCTTTTGAGTTGTCACAATTTCGGGAGACGATGAAGACACTACTGTTCTAGATGTCAATGTCCCTGACCAGGAGGAAGACTCACACTAAACTCCTTTCGGATGTTGACATATGACTCTGCTGCTGACTAATCTCCTGTGTGTGGATCCTGCACAGGAAATTCTCTGTCTTTTACATTTCAATTCTGAGGGTTGCTTTTAAAATAATGTGGGACCCATTGGCCTGAATGGATAGATACGATTCCTCTTCCACTCCCAGGAAGGGCACTTTGGTGCAGGAGATTCATCTAAAGCTACAAGAGGTGGTGCACAGCTTACATGTCACCATGTGATCTGGGAACCTCCAGGTAGACAGTTAGGTGCCACAATTGCATACCATTACATACTCAAGCAAAACCCAGTTGACTGGGTAACATTAGTTACAAATCATAAGAGGGAGAACTCCCTTGATTCTATGGAATACCAGTCTGTGAGGGTGTGCTTGTTCAGGCATCTTTGTATCAAGAAGATATAGAGTAAAATTAGTGCATAATTGCATTTAATTGGAGTCCTGTAGCTCAGTGGTTAGAGCCTGATAATAATCCTTCAAAAAATAAAATAAATAATAAATTGGTCATTTCAATCCACAACTGTTTGTCGAACACTGCTGTGCACAATTGGTTGCCACATTTTGTTCACAAATACAGTCAATTCACTTTGCAGTATATTCTGTGAAGCACTTTGAGACATCTAGAAGACGCGAAAAGCATCTTGGATTAAATGCAAGGATTATTGTTATTACAGTAAAACTCACATGTCTTACCTTTATAAATTGTATCATCACCTAAGTTGTATAATCACCTGAGTCCCATTCAGTTGTCTACCAAAAAACACTAACATTTTGTTGCACTGCTCATACTACTCACTTCCTAACCCATAACACCACTATCCTGCCCTCTGTTATTCCCCCAAATTTTTACCAATTATACAATTTGCCTCAACTCAGAGTTCACATAAGTTATACTAAATGTTATGGTCCCAATTGATACAAATTATGTGAGTTTTACTGTAATATGTAAAGTGTAATCAACATGTTCTGATATTGTGGGGCTTTCAGACTTTTTGTACTAAAGCAAGGAAATAAAATGATCTAATTTCAAAACTACAGAGAGCAATTCCTGTTCTATGTGCCTCTATAACATTTAAGAACATTGTATTAAATTAAGTCAAATGCATACAGTAAATTCTAATCATTACATTTAATGTAGTCTGTTTCACTTTTGGAGGGCATCCCAAAGCATTTCAGATTATACTGTAAGTAACTATGTACTGTGTTTATGTTCCACAAACAGCTATGAAACAAATGATTAATCTTTTGGGGGGGAGATTATTGGCTAATCTTTTTCAACAGCACAGTGGGATTGTTAAAAGTGATCTGAACAGGCAGATAGAACCTTAATTTTAACGTCTCACCTGAAATATGCAACTCCAACAATGCAGTATACCATCAGCCATGCATCTACAATAGTTGATTTATGTAAATATTTTTAAAATAGCTTCTTTGTCCAGCATGTTTTCCGTTTGCTTCCATATGCATGAGGATGATTCATCTGGTTCAAAATAAATTGATCAATTTTTAATAAATTGTTGCTGACATGTCATATGTCCCTGTGCCCCGAGTACTACGTTCAGATATATATTCACACAGGCTGATGTATTTGTGCCATGTAAGTTTGACATTGATCATTATGTAAATATGCTGCAGATGCCAGCGAATGCTGTTGCCACTTATTTACTGTATTTTGTTTAATGAAGCATCATCATGCATCAATGATATATAAATGCTTATTGTACATTGGAAGTTCTGAATATTGCACCAAATATGTTTTTCATAATCTTCTGTCTGTCAGTGGTGTACCCTGACACTACTTGAGTACCAGTGTAAATGTTCAATGTTATTGGTTTACCACATTGTTTAGCTTGACTGAACGTGTGGGTTAATGATTGGCTATTAGGTTGGTGGTAGCCCACTTGCAGTGTTACCGCTGAGTTAATTTCACAGTGGAAAATATGTTTTGATGTTAACAATGTTTCAATCAACCAAGTCTGTTATTTTCTAATTGCAACAAAGCCGACACAACAACAAGTTACATTTGCATCGTGCCTTTCACATCGGGGAGGACACAAAATTATTGGTTGGGGAAAGTACGCCCAAGTTGCTGCAGCTGCTTTCCTGCTTAATTTTTTTTCTATTTCTAATTGATTAAAATTGACTTGGTGATTAAAGTAAATGAATTACTCTAGAGCAAGGAATAGATCTGAATCTTCTCATTTTGTTTTTGGTTAGCCGAGAGTCTACCACATGTGGAAACTCATCTCCATGTTTAAGATTATCCCCCCAAAAAACTGAGTTCCATGTATTCTACCTAAATGTGGGAATTCCTGTGTCTGAACTGGAATGCACACTATCTCCCTGGAAGGATAAACTGTGCTTATCTGACAATGAAGAGTGTTAGGCACAGGTTAGAAAGGGGCAAGCCTTTAGGACACCAGAGTGTGTGAAGACATGATGACCCGTTAATGCATATTTTAAAATTTTAAGTTCTCCTCTCTCCCCTTCTCACACACACACACACAAAGATCACGATTGTGATTGTCTGTATGCAGTGATAAATAAATTTGAACGATTTAGCCAGTCACCCTGAAATGATTTCTAAAAAAGAGAAATTGTGTAAATTGAAGATTGTGACAAACTTTGGGTTTGGGTTATCCGCTGTTGAAATCTGTTACTGCATTAAATACACAGGCTGAGCTAACAATGTTTTGAGGATTCATTTTCATTCCCTGAAAGGAGGAATGAGAAACTTCTTTCAATGGGACACTGGGTGGTGCAGTGCGTTTGTACATCATCATGACGAGCTCGATTCAAATCCAGTTTAGACTAAGCAATTTCAGGACCTCTCTATTTGCCCTTCTGTAGCAGTGGCTTTGATTACAATCCTGCCTTGATAAACAGGAGTTATAGTCTTTTGTCTGGGTTCTCTGATTTATTGTACAGCTCCTGTCATTTTGAATCAAGGACTACAACAACAACAACAAAATTACATTTATAGAGTGCCTTTCACATCGGGAGGACGTCCCAAGGTGCTGGACCAGTGTTTGATTCGCTGACACGATGCCAGGACAGGCTGTGTCGTATAAAAATGATTTTGCATACTAATTCCCTTAATTCCAGAATATGCTGCTTCTTAGACTCTACAACAAATGTTTACCATGTAAACCTACTCAACTATTTATTTGAAGTAGATTACCAGTCGTGAGAGAAAGCTATCTGGAGAAGGGAGAGATGTCCTGCGTTGCTTTAACGTTGACTTTGAAATGTTGATTTAGGAACAACCTTTGTGGTGATACCTGTACACTGTTCTATTTTGCCCTCCTCAGAGAGAAGAGAGGATACAATGTAGGGCTACAGTTGAAATATGTTTGAACCCAAAATACATTGACACAGAGATCTTGTTTTTGAAACATATTATTTTTTTTAAATCACGATGAGTTTAGTCTCGAGCAGCCAGGTTCTTCCAATTTTGAATGTTACCTTACATTGGCTACTCTATAATCCAGACACCCAAGTTATGATATAAATACTGTTATCTTATAGTCAGCGACCTTCTGTTTCTGCTACTCACTGCCATATGTTCAAGTCTCTTTCATCTGTGGATGGTCAGGTCATATTCAAGTGAAATCTATTTCATTAATATTTTATATGATGTCAATTAGTCATGTTCATTGCGGCACAACATTATTATGGCACAGAATGAGAGATGTGACTAGTTTGCACAAATTCTAAAAATGTAGGGAGTGGGTGAGCAGTATGTTTAATCTTATAGACTTATCTTATCAAGTGATACGTCCACAAGATTACTTCAAAGGATCAGTTGACGATGTCTTAGTTCAGTCAGCAGCAGGTAAACTGCACAGGTTTATGGTTTACTCAATGTAGCTGAAGTTATAGGGACCAATGTGTTGTACTCACTCATTCATTCCTCCCCAAATCATGAGTGTGAACAACGCTGAATTTTTTTTTGTTTAAGAACTGCAAGCAACACCTTTTTAATTAAGATCCAATTATGGATATATTTATCAAGTAGTTTATTAAAAATGCAGCTAAAGGGATGTTTTGGTATGACTTATATAGTAACATTGGGGACAGGTGATCAGTGAAAACCTGGCATTTACCATTCAAAGCAGTTGTATGTTGCTGTATTGTCTTAGTCAACTAATCAAGGCAGGAATTGATGCCAAGCAGATAGCAGCCTGTGTGAAGTTAGTTCAGTGCAATATCAATTCCTATAAAAGCAGTCAGTTATTGAGTCTGTAGTGCTGTACTATAATAATTGATATTTGTGTATATGCAGTATGGAACGTCTTGGCACCACAGTCCATACCTCCTGCATTTAGCCAACCAGCTGATGTGAAGGACACAGTGAATACCAAACTGTAGGGCTTACTTTAAAAATAACACAGAATGCAGTAAAAAGCTAGCCTTGTCTAACCACACATTTTTGATTTAACAGGAAATCAGCGATGCTGAGATTTTGGAACTTGTTCACAGCGCTCTAGGGCGCATGACGGTGGTCCGACAAGTCTTTCCCACCTCCAAGGATTCAAATCGTAGATGCATGAGAAACAACCATCGCATATCCTCATTGTTGTGTGATCCACAGGAAGGCTACCTGCAAACATTACAGGTCTGTATATAGTAACAACAAATAAATTGTAACAGTTTCACAAGTATGCATTTCCACTATACTCTATTTTTAATGGGTTCTTCTGTCTAATATATTGTAAAGTTTAATTCATCAATGTTCCTGTGTGATCCATCGCTTAGTATATGTGCTTTGTTATCACATTGTTGGTGGTCCTCTGAGTAATGTATTGTTTAATACATAGAGCTCCCACTGTGAAATGCACTGTTCATTAAGTAGAGCTAATCCTGTACAATGTAATGTTTAATACATAGAGCTAGTGCTGAGAAACATACTGTTCACTCTATGTAGAGTTGATTTATGTGAAGTACAGTACAGTGCAGAGCTCTTATGTTATGGCTTATTGTTTAATGTATTATTCAGTATATGAGTACCTTCATCGTGTAATATCCATTACCTACTCTAATGGAAAGCCAGACTATAACTGCTTGGAATTCTTTATATAACATTAGAATTACTGCCCTGCAGGTGTCTGGCATAGGAGTTAACTGAGTTAATATAGTTAGGATACGTGATAATTGTTTTTTCCAAAAATGTGTGTGTCAAGTTAGTGTCCTCAAACTATCGGGCTCAGTAGAGCCCACAGAAAAATTGATTAGATGCTATATCATTTGCATTTTTGCTCAAAGTGGAATTTACTTTTTGAAAGTGCTTTATTTAAGCCTTTGTTTTGGTTGTGTGAGGAAGATGAACCAGAACGGCTGTGTATCATGTTATGATATATTCGGCTATACTAAGTTTGTTATTTAGAAAAAAAACCAGAATGGAAGCCCCTTCATAAAGTGAAGTTTAAATTAATCACAATTATTTAAATTTGTTCACATTTTAGCATGATGCTTTTTAAAATATATATATTTTTTAAAGATAAAAAAGAAACAGACTTCTTCTCCTAAAGCGGTTTAAGGTTCCTGTCCTAGTATTGAAATTCTCTCTTCAAAGGGAACTATAGCATAGTCAATCCAATTCAAATTAATATTCTATAAATCAGTTTGAGGTATCTCGACGATGCATTAAGGTGCTCACTCAAAACCCAGGATTATTTCACTGAGAATAAACCTCACTATACAATGAAGTTTCCTCTATAAAAGACATTCTATAGTAAGACTCTCTACAGATACAACTCTTATCTAATATACAACTCTTATAGCAGTTACCTAAATGCAGATAGTGCTTGTCATTAGAGAAGGAATTGATCACTTTTTATTGAAAGAGTAGAAAGATCTGCCTTTGGATAAAATATAATACTGTATATACCTTGCAATAAAGTCAGTTGGGCTGATGTGAATCACTTTTGTTAATCTATAACCAGTGTTTGAAACTGGACTCTTTACGAATGTTAGAAAAATGGATAATGATAATGGAAGGTACAAACCTTATCTGAGAGGATTTTTATTTTATTTGTAGGTTTGGAGTCATTCTAGTGATATTTTAAAGATTACTTAATCCTCTGGCATTGGTTTTCTGAAGGATGCATATTCAGTCAATGTTCAAAATGCCGGTGAACTGTTTGGAATTCAGTTTGCTCATCAAATTACTTGTAGTGGCCTTCGTGAGCTTTTTTCCTTTGCCTAAGTAGCACTACAATAGTAATAATATATAGGATAGTGCCTTATCAACAACAGCAACAAAATTACACTTGCATAGTGCCTTTCATGTAATTTCACATTCCAAGGCGCTGTAGGCTAATCAGGTAGGAAGGACAATCTCAAAGCGCTTCACAGAATTTACTGTGGAATGAACTATGCATTTGTAAGGTCATCCCACCCAATGAGTATAATTACTGCAATAAATGAAAAATGGGATCGATTTTGTGGGTGTTTTGCCCCCAAAATACTGTATACAGGATCATTATTATTGTTTAGAATCAAATTTGAGAATTTATTTTTGCTTCTAAATCGTGATTAGTTAATCATGTTCATTTTATTTGTTCTCTAGACATCCAATCTGTACCTGTATGACAGTGTCCTATTACTAGCAAG
Organism: Hydrolagus colliei; assembly: GCA_035084275.1. NCBI lineage: Eukaryota > Metazoa > Chordata > Chondrichthyes > Chimaeriformes > Chimaeridae > Hydrolagus > Hydrolagus colliei. The sequence continues at coordinate 10,866,534 of CM068748.1, forward strand.
TGCTTTTCATAGAAAGCTGGAAGACCGGAAATGGCACAGCATGGCAAGCTTGAACTGCATGAGAAAGTCTACCAAACCATGGAATGGAGGCAGGTCCATGCTGGATACTATTCAAAAGGTAGGTATCTGTAAACGTGAATCCATTAACGTGGAAACCAAAAGAGTAATGCTTGTTACTCTGCCCTGGAACATTTCACTCCACTTAAATTCTTCACTCTATTTAATTTCTTTTCAATTCCACTTCCTCTCAGTCTCTTACTCTGTGGCGCAACAGCAATTAGTTTCAGTCGTTCAATCCACTGTATTACATAAAGGGCCTCTGACATCTTTAATGCCTTTAAGTGTAATATTTTTGAACAGTGTCAAGCCTAGTTCCAATGAGTGATTTGTGTTAGGGCTCACCCACTTTTGCTGTTAGAATAGAGAAGGATTACGAATAAAAGAAATGGATTTCTTTTGTGCTTTAAAATATGATTTGGTGCATTGGTTTTGTAAGATAGATTTTGATCCAAGTGTATTATTATTTAACCCATTCGAGGTCTGAATAATAGAAAGTGACTTAATCGATTGGATTATAAACAGTAGAACTAAATTAGAAGTGGATTGTTTCATTGCAATGCTATATAATGAGAGTAATTTGCAAGTGGTTTGTAATTAGAATTTACAAAAGTCCAAGTGAAAGTAAAGTGATTCATTTATTGGATTTCTAATCGAGTATGAGTAATGTGTTTATCTAAAGTCAATTGTATTTGTTGAGCAATAGATAGTTGGCACCACTTTCATCCCTAAATCAGAAGATGGTGAGTTCAAGCACCACACTGGGTTTTTGAACTCGCACTTGAGGCTGACATGCCAGCACTATTGCTGAGGCAGTGCTACATCATAAGATGCTGCCAGCCTTAGAAGGAGGTGTTAAATCTGAGATGCTACCCTGCATGAAGGGTGACAAATTATACCTTTGAATCCTGTAGCTCAGTGGTTAGAGCACTCCCCTCGCAAGCAAGAGACCTGGGTTTGATTCCTGCCCATGGCGAAACCTTGGGCAAGTTTCCTTACTCCACACATCAGATAGTAATTCCTCAAAAAAAAATTGTTCATTCTATCTACGATAATTTGTGGGACACTGCTGTGGACAATTGCCTGCAGCATTTTATTCACAACATATGCATTCAAATCACTTTACAGTATATTTTGTGAAGTGCTTTGAGACATCCAGATAACATAAAAAGCACTATATCAAATGCAAAAATTATTATTAAATCAATTTAAATTATTATCAATAATAATAATCCTTGGATTTGGTATAGCCCTTTTCACATCTTATCAACACCTCAAAGTGCTTCACAGAATATCCTTTAAAGTGAATTAACTGTATATTTGTGGAAGAAATCATAGTATTAGAATATTATTATACTAAGGACAGTCAGTGTTCATATAACAAAAAGCCCAGCGTTCTCGGGGACATGATCCAGAGACATGCTGCAACAGGATTTGATATTTTAATGAAATGGGTTTTTGATCTAGTACCTTGAATGAACTCCTGCTTTTGTGTAACAGATGCAGGCAACAGTCTCTGTAACGAGGATGATCAAGACAAATGGGTGAATGCTTACTGATTGAACTATGTTCTTTCCTGTTCCTCTTAGGGTCGGATTCATGGACTTACAGGAGCTATGGAATTCAGAGATGATGGATCAAACAATAATGTTCATTTTGAGATCCTTGGCACCAGTTATAGTGAAACCTTTGGGAAAGATGTTCGAAGGGTAAATGCTTAATATCTCTCTTACTGTATTATTGCTGCTTGTGTTGTTGCATGGAATGAATGAAGTGGGGTAACAGTTCAACCACAAAAAGCAAATTCTACAGCATTCAGGGGTTTAACAATAAATAATTTGATAGGTGAACAACTGTCTCAGTACTGAGTACTGGCTCAGAGCAGAGGAATTGTCTCACTGCCAAAGCATTACTGAGAGAAGATTTTTATGTGTTGGGTAGAAAGCTTACAAAAAGGTAGAAGGCAATGCAATTTAGAAATAATATTTTACTACAAGTTCAGTTTTGTGCACAGGTCAAAATAAATTAGCTGATCCTTAGCATAAACGGATGGCTCATGTATATTCTATGTTAACAATGCAACGAATGTCTGAAAATTAAGGGGACTTTTGATAACCCTTGATAGTGGGGGAATAAGATATTGCAACCCACCTGAAAGGATCACCCATTCCTTTGTTTCTAATTGTGTATCGGCTTTTGCGGCTATTCAATAGAATAATATTGCGTTGGACACCTATTAATGGAATACCCTTTGTGTGTCAAGAAAAGTGTCTCAATTATCCAGCTGTTCCCTAATGAATAAAGTCTATTAAATATCAGTGATCTTGCAGAAAATCAGGAACTGCTGAAGCAGACTAAACAATTTCACAAAAGTTAAGGATGACCCAGCAGTCACATTCACATTGACGCAAAATTAAATGCTGACATTTATTTAGAGATGCCATGTTCTGATGAACAGCCATCAAGCATATTAAAAGCATCATACTGTTGTGAAGCAGCCGATTGTTTTCAAATTCCTTCTGATGAGTAATATTAAAGATTTTTAAAGAAACATTTAAAACTACAATCTGAATGTAAGGTAATTAAAACGAATATTAATTATAGTATTTGGTTACAAAATATTGCCCTCCCACCCCAATAAAATCCGTAATGTACATTTCCTATAATAAAATCAGTGTTTTCCACTATACTTCACTGGAACTAAATGGCTTCCTGGGCCTATAGCTGAGCAATTCATTTGTCTTGTGAGGACCAAGATCTGCTGTATGCCCCAGTACTCAATGAATGTTGACAGTCCAATTAAATACTTTAAAAGGGTCCAGTGTGTTGCAGTTGATGTTTTGAGCAAATACTGTAAATGGTTTGCATCATATTCAATTTGAAAAAACAAATTATCTAGGATCCAGAGGCATTGAACTCTACACCTTTTTGCATTGTCTCCTTTGGTGTCCTTGATCTATAGGCTACAACCCTAATAATTACTTATTTATACTACCTGTGCTGTGCCCTTCTTCATATATTTCTTAGCAGAAGTATTCTTGCTGTGAGTGTCAAGTAGTCAGTATAACTAAAAGTGACATAGACATTTCTCCTTCCCACATTCCAGGAAACCATCTCGCCGGGTAGTTAGCAGAATGTATTTACTACCAGCAGTTAATCATGTCCATAAAATATTTGATTTGCTTCTTATTACTATACAGTGCCAATAATCAAGTGAATTGCACAATGCAAGGAATCATCCAAATAATAAAGGACTAAAGCAGAGGGTCATTTTCCTTTCACCTCTGGATACCTTCACCTCCTATATAAATGGACAATATACTGGCAACCCAAATGAATTGGGGAGAAAGACAATTGGAAGTAAAAATGGAATTGGCACATTAATACAGTTCTGTCGGGGGTGCTCTATATCTAGTTTCAAGCTAATGGGATATTGCAGAGAACATGTTTTGTATCTAATATGTTTTTTATCTGACCTGAAAGTCCTTGATGCTGACCCTGATTTTAGATAAGCAGAACACTCGTGGTCAGATTTTATATGTTGCCCTGTAGGCACACAGAACTTCATTGAGAGCTTACCATGCCTTTCCTTCCATCTGTCTTTCTGAAATTAAGATTTAGAATTATATTTAGTCTGGCTCTTTATTGTGGTCCCCTTCATTGCTTCCTTGACTTTAAACATGACAGAAACTTTGATTTTGATCATATCGAAAAGAAATAACTGTAAAAAGCAGGCGACCACATCACTCCCACCCTTGCCCGTCTCCACTGACTCCCTATCCCCCCAGATCGAACTCAAGATCCTTGTTCTCACTTTCAAGGCCTTTCATGGCCTTGTCCCTGCCTATCTCTCCGACCTGTCTCCCTATCAGCCTGTCCTTCCCCTCCGTTCAGCAGGCTCTGGCCTGCTCCATGTCCCCCACCCAAACCACCTACCATCGGTGGCCAGGCTTGCAGACTCTCTGCCCCCACATTCTGGAACTCCATCCCACAATCCCTTCGCTTTGCATCCTCCCTTTCCTCCTTCAAGGCCAAACTCAAGACCTTCCCCTTCGACCATGACTTCTGCTGCCCTCCTAACTCTTCCCCCTTTCCTACTCTCCTTCCCCCTGTCCCTACCTTGACCCTTCCCCCCAGCTCAGGTCCCGACCTAACTGTTCAGTGCCTTGGGACGTCCTTTCATCATGATAGGCGCTCTATAAAACTAATTTTGTTGTTGTATTAAATTGCGCCCATTTAATCCCTAGCTAATAAATGCTCAATATGTCTGATCCATGATGCATCCAGGCTACCTTTAAAATGATTTAAAGTTTTGTTAATGTGCTTATTTAGCAATATCCCCTATAAGTGGAATAGCCCTCCATCAATATTTGTTTCCCCTCACACAAAAATATCCAAACTTTATATTACAATTCACAAAGCTTCTCCCCAATTCCTAGCTGAAATGCATTTGCACTATCAGACTTTGCTTCTAAAAGATTAGCATTAAAGGATTGATGATGTATTCATGGCTCTCTTTTACCTTATACAGAATTGAAAAAGTGACTATCTTAAAAAGTAAAAGAAAGTTGCTTGGCTTAAATGTAATTTAGGAGGAATGTATTTTAGTGGATTTCTGAGACTCGTTAATAACAGTGAGACATTGCATTCATAATAAAAACAATTTACAACAACAACAACAACAACTTGCACTTATATAGCACCCTCCACGTTGGGTAGAGTCTGAGTGTTTAACAGTGGGGGAACCTGACTCTGTGCCAGGAGGGGTAGGGGGGATGGTGGCTAAATTTCCTCAAATTTAGAATACAGTACTTTGTTATCTAAATTTTAATCTAGCTCATTTGATAGTGCTCTTGCTCTGAGACATCATTTTGAGCTCATTTTTAAGCTCAGACTTGAGGTTGATTATGCTGCAAGAGACCTGCATTATGCGAGATGCTGTCTGTCCTTCAGGTGAGATCTTAATACAGGATTTTGTCTGTCTGTTCGGAAGGACAGTGAAGATCCTATAGTACAATAGTATATGGCAACAATCTGTCAGCTAAAAAACTTGTCAGTGTTCAGTGCAAAAAACTTGTGCAAATTGGTTGCTGTGTTTGTCTATAAATACAGTTACATTCTGTGAAATGTTTGAGATATGGCAACATGATAAGGTGCTGTATCAAAAGCAAGGATTCCATCCCCCAATCCCTCCGCCTTGTTTCTTCCCTTTCCTCTTTCAAGGCCGGTTTGAAGACTTTCCTCTTCGACCGTGCCTTTTGTTCCCTCCCGAATTTTTCGACCTCTCCTACGTGTTTCACCCCTTCCCGAACACTCCCCTCCCAGCTCGGGTCACACACCTCCTGTGCAGCGCCTTGGGACGCCCTCCCAACGTGAAAGGCGCTTTATAAGTTTAAGTTGTTGTTGTTGTATTTACTTATTTTATGTCCCTCTGGTGCTAAGGACCTGTGAACTATGATCTGTGGAATAAACTGTTTTATAATGAGAAAATGAAAAGTAATGGGGCCAATGTTCCTGGTATTTTAAAAGTGGAAGAAGGCATGTTTTTTTGACAATTTGAATGAAATCGCAGCAGCTCATGGCATTCGTAAGTGCCCAGTGTGAGAAATGTGATTTCATTAGTGTCCCTGAAACAGCATCAAGCATTGGTGATGCATCTCTAATGAAAAGCGTCTCCTGCTTTGAAACAGCTAACGAGGCACTTACCCACGAAGGCAGTATAGGTGTGGAATCGTGAGTGACAATATCGCAACGCCAACAACAAAAAGGATGATTTATAGATCTTATCTGTGAGCCCTTCTGAACACTATCAAGGAGTGATGTTAGCACATGTTTTGGCGTGCCTCCCTACTTTCTCCTACATACCGTGCAAAAACATGGGAAGCATGGCAATATGTGACAAACTGCATCAATGCTATTTAGCTATTCTGAGCTTCTGGCAGGAGATTCAGAAGCAAGTGCTCTGATTTCGAACTATATTAATCATTGGTCAAAAAGGATTAATCAAGTGAAGAGAACTGTGAAAATTGGTGTCTTCAACATAATCATCCAAAATTCTTAGAATCTCATGCAAAGTCATAAAAGTCTGGTTAAATCTAAGATACAATTCATCAGTATTTGGAGGCACAATGACCGTGAGCTGCATTTGCTAAGGATTCTCAGCATCTACTGCATTGCCTGCGAAACTTGCATTGAGCCCTTTCCATTTTCCATTGCAGCCTGAAACTTTCATTGCAGTCAGTTGTGACCAGTAGCTCACACACTTATGTTGGGTGAGCAATGTACAAAAAGGGAGGTGACACACACACTTCTGTAAAAACTTTGTAATATTTACAAATTAACTCCAAAGCTACTTAAAGCTCCAAGCGCTCTGAGATGCTGACTGGCCTGGAGGGTGCTATATAAATCGAAGTTGTTGTTGTTGTTGTAAATAACACCATGGCTATAATAAATAACTCTCTGTTTTGGCTCTTTGGCCAGCAGATTTTATTTAGAAATAGAAATGGTCTCCTCAGGTGCAACTAAATGCAATGATTCTGAGGATAGGCGTCAACAATGGGTAAACTACTTTGTGACTCCGATCAATATTACTCCATTCAGCAGGTTGAGACATTTCTCATCTCAGTTTTTTCTTACGTAGCAGGACTCTTAACACTTCTTTAAGGTTTGTGTACCATTATATACAGTACTAAAACTATACATCCTGTGAGCTACCCACTTTCCAGTATTGATTGACAGTAGTCGTACATCCGATTGCTTTCCTGCTTTGAGAAGAATGTGTGGTTACAATCAATCTTCTTGGAGAGATAAATAAGAAATATTTGGAAGAAAAAGTAATGGAAACTGACTCATTGTTTCACAGTTAATAAAAGACAGAAGATATAGGTCTTTTCTGAATTTAAGTTTCTTGTGATATGGCCAAGTACTTAATTTAGAGACACAACAAAAACCTTCTAATTTAAAAATAATTATTAATTCAAATAATTTGTAATTACCTCTGGCAATGCTGCCATGGAATGATGCTAAGAAAAATGGCAGGCTTCTTGTGCCAATGGAATTTACACAGGAACAATTGGCAGAGAAATTGGCTATTTCAAACAAAAGTGCATTTGTGATATCCCAGTAGACAAGGATTAATAATGAAATTCCTAAGTTGGCATGGGAACAGTACATCTCTAATATTATAAGTACTGTACAGTATTCCAGAACAGGCTGCAGAGGCAATATGCTCAAAAAAGGGGCTACTTTTAATTGTTTTTAAGTAGAATTTGTAAAAGTATGCTGTAAAATTAAAAAATAGACCTTGTGTAAATAAATATGCTAGCAATTAAACATGCTAGCAGTTAAGCCGATTTTACATGATGCAATAGAGGCTAGGTTGGGATTTTTAATAACGAATAAAAAGCAGAATTATGGCAGAATTCCAACTGCAAAAGTAAACATTCAAACTCAAATAGAGATTCAAATTGGAGAAGTGACAATTATTTATGTATGTTTATGCAGCAATCAACTCCACAGCTAACACTGACATTTCTACTTTCCATTTCAAAAAAATCTCAGTGGTTATCCTGCAGATTTTCTTTTTGAAATGAGTTGCCCAGCCATTGTCACTTTTTAAAAGAACACCTGCCAGAGGAACACATTAAATTAATTGACTAAATTAATAAAATCTGAAAACTTCTCAGAACATTCATTGTTTTTTTTAATCCTCTTGACGTGAAAGGCGCTCTATAAATGTAAGTTTTGATTGATTTGATTGATTGATAATGATGTGATTTATGCTGTACCTTGCACGTAAAAATAATCTAATAAATTTAAATTCAACAACAACCAACCTGACTGGAAGATCTCTATACCCCAGTGTAAACAGGTGGGGAATAAATCTGCTTTTTTTTTACTGAGAATAGAGCAAGACCATTAAAGGGTAGCATTGTGTTGTGCCCTAGAGCATTTGCACACAAAGCAGCATATAATGATAGTAGCTGAGATTTGGTGGTGTTACCTTGCCATTAATCCTATATGTCCTAATACAATTGCTATCACACTGAGCACCACATCCTCCTGTTCACCCCCCATATTGTGTCTGCTGCAGATAATGATTTTTGTAAATTCAGCAGGTTCTGTTTACTTAATGTTGGCAGTGATGTGTGGCTACTGAGAACCAAAGCAGACAGTCCTTTCTAATGCAGTTCTGTTGGATAAATGTGCTACAGTTGGATCAGAATTTCTTCAAATCAGGGAATAAAAATAGTGAGTTTGAAAATCTTTCTACCAATCGACATTTAATTAGCAACAATTACAGGACAAAAACAGTTGGTTTTAAAATTACTAAAGCAATTTGATTTCTAATCAATATTGTTGTTTTCCATTTGGATTTGGCAATGGGTTGAATGTACAGTAGTTCGTTTCTGAGCATTAATATTTAGGGAAATTTAAGAAAATGTGTACTGTACTAAAGAATAATGCATATAATGAGTAAAAAGTGGTTTAATTCACTGGAGGATGAAACCAGTTGGAATTACAAACCTACACTGGATGATATTAGTTTGTAGGGAGATATTTAATCTATCTATGTGGCATTTTAGAGGATCCAGAATTTGTTAAATTGTGAAGTAGGTTTGACCTTTGAAGTTATTTATCTTTAGTTCTTAAAAGTGCCAGCTTCTAGTGGTTCTAAAATACTATATAGGTCAATCTCCACCCAGGTGAAATTTCTCCACATGGTGAGGTAATCTTCAATAACAACCAGGAGCACTAAGAAAATTGTGTATGCTTGTGTGAAATATGCTGTTAAATTCACTTAACACAATTTGTTCCTGTTGTCTCCCAAACAGTGTTTTTTTTAAAAAGACTTTATTTTTATACTGTATTTTGTTAGTTTACACTCCAGTGGGATAATTTTAAAAGTTATGCAAATTGCATTCTTTGTAATTTGTTCTGACTGTTGGTTTTAAAGATCCCTTTTAATCCTTTTTATCTCAGGCATGAGATAATTAAGCATCAATTCTCATTTTGTTGAGACTAGGTCATATGAGTAACTGAACACAAACCCACAAAAAGTAAGGTTCATTTGGCTTAGATGCTAGCCCTGCAAGCCACTAGGTTAGGTGTTTGAGCCTCAAACCAACTCACCATCTGGGCTGTTACTCTAATGTGGTACAGTACATTAAAGTATTTACCACTTCATGTGCCATCAGTTATATCTGTGACAGATTTGCCAAGGATTATTGATATTCGTGGAGATATCTGTATGTCAGAGTCTCAAATCACTTGTGAGTAAAGTAAGAAAGAAAAACCAATAAGGTAGATTATTATTTCTTTCAAATTATTAAAAAGCTTTGTTGTGGACTTACACCACAAATGCTTTGTACAGGTACATATATTATATATAATGGCAATGTCAATTTATTACACTCTCCTCTGTTTGTCAACTATTATATATTGCAAGACGTTGTGAGCAATTAGACGGTTTTCCTAAAATGGTACAGGAAACACTGCACAAGAATGCATTATTCATGTCAATATTTAATTATTTACTATTGTTGGACATATTAATTCAAAGCTACCTTGTTATTTGATGCTGAATATTGTGCCAGAACTCAGCAATAAGGGGTGAAGTTATATAAACACAAATGATGTTCATGCAGACTTCTCATTTCCCAATCACTCACATGGGAATCTACATAATCAAATGTTTTACATACACTCTTACATGGCATAATTCTAATCCAAAATAATATTGTCTATATTATCCAGGTTTTAATGTTCAACACCTTGTTCTTTGAACTGTGGGTAGGTCATTGAACACTCCTGTTTCCATTGACCAACCAGTTCTGTATGGTGATCCTGAAAAAATCCACTATTCACTAAAGCTAATCCACTAAAGATAATCTAACATGTTATGAATTACTAGATTATAGAACCATTACACCTAAACTTTCAATTTAGTTTTAAAATTAAACTTTATAATTACTTCATTGGTGCATGTTGCTTCTCTCCATCAATTCTCTTCCTAATAATATGTTCAAGATATTTAGTGTGACAAAATAAGGTTACAGTGCTAAATATTTAGTATGGATGTTTAGAAAAAACTTTTAATAAAAAAACTTTTAATTAAAGTGAGAGCTCATGGGATCCAAGATAAACTTGTGACTTGGATATTAATTGACCAGAAAAGAGGAATCAGAGGGTAGCTGACAATGCTGATACATTTAATTGAGCAGCTGAGAGTAGTGAAGTTTGCAATCGGGAGCCCTATAAGTAAGTGCAGCTTTAAATAATAATTAGTAGTGACCATGAGGCAGGCATTATAAGTGGACTGTCCAAGTTTGTACAAGGCACCAATTATATTGCAATGCTGGATGTCTTTAATAAAAGCAAACTAGCATTAAATCTGGTAAAATACAAAATTCTATTCATAATTACATTTTCAGAAACTTTATTATTTTTATATATGTAAAACATCTTCCTGGAGATTTAATCCCCTCTATTTTCTCTCCCTTCTTGGAAAAAGTGATTGTTACAACAACAATAAAATTACATTTGTAGAGCGCCTTTCATGTTGGGAGGACATCCCAAGGTGCTGGACAGTCAGGGGTCAGGACCCAAGCATGGGGGGAGGAGGGGGCGCGTGCGGGAGAGGAGGGGCAGTCTTGGGATGCGGGAAGGCAAAGAGGTAGGATGGCGGCTGAAGGCACTGTCGAAGAGGAGGGTCTTGAAACCGGTCTTGGAGGCGAGGGAGGGTGCAAGGCAAAGGGATTTGGAGATGAAGTTCCAATGCATGGGGCATAGAGGCTGAAAGCCTGGCCACCGATGGTAGGCTGGGTCAGGCGGGAGATACGGAGCAGGTTGGAGCCTGCTGAAAGGAGGGAGTGGACAGGTTCATTGGGGATCAGCAGGTTAGAGAGGTAGGACAGGTCAAAGCCGTGGAAGGCCTTGAAAGTGAGGATTAGGATCTTGAATTCGATCCTCTGAGGGATGTGGAGCCAGTGGAGTGGAAGAGGATGGGAGTGATGGGGTCCCGAAGCCTAGTGCGGGAGACGACATGAGTTACAGAGTTTTTAATGCTCTGCAGCTTGTGTAGGGAAGAATTGGGGAGACTGACAGGGAGGGAGTTGTCGTAGTCGAGCCACAGACAGCCTTTGGACAAAATAGGCTAATTTTATTAAAGCTCAGTGCTAATTTTATAAAATGTAATTATGCCATTAAGTTGATGTTGGAGACTAAAACATAATACTGTATCTCAAAATGGAAGCAGCAATTCCAGGTTGCAACTAGTGCCTAGTTATAAATATTATGTTTTCATACCCATTATATGAAATGAGTATTGCAGGGAAGAAAATATTTGTTGACCCCACACTGAAAGTGTTACCACATTCTACAGTAACTGGAAAGTTGAGAATAGTATAAAAATCCAACCTAGAGAATGATAAAAGTACTCTGGTTGTTGTCACTGTACAAAAAGCGGCAGATGCAAACAGAAAGTGATCAAAAAGAGATTTTGGATAAGGAACTATCCAGAGAGGCTGAAGGAACTGAGTCTCTATTCATTAGACAACACTAAGGTGGCTTTTTTAAAACACAGAATCAATCGAATCATTGAAGTGGATATAGAGGAGTTCTTTGTATGCAACCATTAAAGGAGAACATTTCAATTTAATTACAACCAAGGGAACCAAAGGAAAAAAGAATAAATGCTACTTAAGGAATAGAGTAACTACCCTACAGACAAAATAGTTAACTTATGGGAAAGACCCATGGATATAAAAAAAATGTATGGAAATCCTTGCAGTACTTTTTAAAAAAAATAGATAGCTTTTTTTAGGTTTGAAATTTGCTGGTGGTGATTAACAAGACATATTGTACTCCGTGCAGAAAATCAGCACTCTAAAACTGCTTCAGAAGTTTATGCTTAACTGAAATAAACCTGCGACAACGCACTATGTTATAAAGACATTTATACAAAGTATATCAAAAGGAAAAATACTTTTTAAATTGAGCAACAATTTATTGCCAGTGTGTGGATGTCAAAATGGTCAATTTCTGAAACATCAGTTCAGTTCTGACATGAGGAAGCCACAGTCTTTCTCTAAGTATGTGCAGTGAATGTAAAGTGTTGATGCAGAATCATGTACTCATTTTAGCAATGTTTGGGATTTCATTCACTCCAAACAATGCCTTCTAATGGTACTCTCCCATAATTCCTTGAGGTGTAATCTTTCTATGAATGCAGTGAATTTGTATGTATTTCACCCACAAATATATAATCAATTCACTTTACAGTATATTCTGTGAAGTACATCTAGAAGACGTGAAAAGCGCTATATCAAATGCAAGGATTATTATTATTATATTATGTTATGTTTGTAACCCCCATTCCTATCTCTCTGCTCTAACCCTGGGGTGCGATTTGCTTCTGCAATTTAATGCAATCCTTCAGTTGTCAATTTTTTCCCTTGTATTATTTTACGATGGTTTTCCATTTCAATGTGTAAACTTAAAACATGCAGAGCTAGTTGGTAATTAGGAACAGGAATTGAATGTGTCCCACTGAAGGTTGAGTTCCTCATTCCTAATTCCACATGTAATCTAAACAGTGCGCTTTATGGCCTTAGGCACTTTACACTCTGGTTGATCTTACAAGAGATGCAGTAGGATGAGCTCAATTTCTTCTTTCTCTCCATGGATAAGGCTACAGTCTAAAAAACCCCAAGGCCACCCAGCTTCCATTTTAACTGGGGACAATGTCCTCATCAAAATATGTTTTGGCCACTTTTGTTCCATTTGTTTACAAATGTATAATTCAATGACATAAATCTCTTGAGAACATAAAATTGTACTACGTGCATTTCACGTCAATACTAAATAACACACAGGGACTGCTGTGTGTTCTATGAGTTGGTGAATTGTGATATGGTAACACTGCAACTGGTAAGCTCAGTGTTCATACTAACTGGAGTGTGTGTACAAACAGCACTGTTGTTTTGCAGTAAGCTACACTGAGAAAAGAGATTAAATTAAACTGAATACATTATTCAACAGAGCCTTTTGCTGTTTGAAGTAGGGCTCTGTTCATCAATGCAATGGAAGATGGTTTAAAATATCCTCTCCAAGGGGTACGCATTTGCACATATCAAATAATACATCACAAGAAGATAAGCAAAGCTAAAGTACTAGATTCAGAAATAAAAATATTCAATGATAAAAATGATAATCCTTGCATTTGATATAGCGCCTTATCATTCCTTCTAGACATCTCAAAGCACTTCAAGTAAAGTGAATTGACTGTATATTTTGTGGGTGAAACGCAGCAGCCTTTTTAAAAAAGTAATAAGTACCCCCATAAAAGCAATCTGCCAATCAGCTAACAACCAGGCTCCTACTTACTGGTAGATATACAGAGGCACGTTGAGTAAGGAAATTTCATCCCACATTTTGTTCTGTGGGAATTGAACCCAGGTCTCTCTCTTGTGAGGTGAACGCTCTGACCACTGAGCTACAGGACTCTGATTGTGTAATGTGCACCACAATTGAATGTTCTGTTTATATGTGTGCTGTAACTGTGTGTAATAATGCCAAGTTAGCTGTATCTGCCTGTAGTGGCAGCTCCTGAAACCATAAACCAGGTTACCAGCAGTTGAATAGGACGAAATGGTGTCCAGTGCATTGATTGTACTAAATCCAGATTTTTAAAAGTAAGAGCAGAGGCTGCACAGAGAGCAGTGTATGATTCTCACTCCCTCTGCTGAGCAGTCAGGCACAAACCAAACCCAGCAAAAATAATGGATGTTGGCAAAATGATGGAAAATTCAATGAACTAATTTCACACTGATTTTAAAGGTAACCAGTTCATGAATATCTTTTGAAAGTAAACCTTCCACAGCATGAAGAGGCAATACACTGAAAGGAATGAGAGTATCATTTATTGCACAGGCACAGATGTGTTATACATATGCACACAAAGCATACACAAACATATACCATACACACTGCAGAACTTCAATCCTCAATACCCAATAAATTTATCTCTGAAAATGCAAAGCTGAATTCTTTATCTTCTGAAATTGTGCTGGTAAAACTGTTTCATTGTACATTACAGAGCCTGAAACTTCAAACTGAATAGTTGTCATTTTTTGACAATATCCTTTTACCTTGGGGTGGGTGCTGGATTGAAATCCGACTCTCATAGAATGAATGAAAGCCTTTTTGCTCTTTACTGAGTGACTGAATGGTATACAGAGAATCAGCCATGTCATTTCACTTATGGTACCTGTGGGAATCAGGCTTGTGATAATATTCATCTGCACAAAGAGAAAATCATAGAAATTAGTTATGGTTTGAAGCATTCTAGGGCAAGAAACAGCTGTTGAAAATTTGAATCCATATTATGGACAATAATTTGTTGTCATTGTAACTTGTAGCACTGTTACAATACTCCTGAATATAACTGTTTATCATGTCTGTGTGATGCACATCTAGATATCTACAAAAGTTCAACATTCAAGAAACCCTGTTGTTCGAACCCTGTTGTGACCATTGCATTTAAACTCCATTATTGAATGCTAAGATTTGATCTCACAAAATGTGATAGCGTCAGTGTGTAGAATAGGAGAGAATAACCCCAAAGTACTTTTGAGATATTGAAAAGCCTATTTGGACTAAAAGCCTTAGATTGTAGTTCCAGTATATGAATTCCTGGTTTAGTTAATAAAAACAAGTGGTGAGCTGATGTGATACTAGTGTCCTGCGTTGCTTGCTGGTTCCTCAGTTTTACCAATGCATGAACATTGATGATGAATGTGCATCAGGTCATTGGCTGCGATGAAATAGCATCTTAACTACACCAGCCAGTTACCTTGACTGACATATCAATCTGTCAGAATTGCTGGAGGTAATCATTGAAAGGATTACCTGAATGCAAGAAGTTTACAGCCATGATTGCTTGTTGTAGACCTGCTGATGCTTGATAATGCTGGTAGATAGCACTGCACTTGGATTGATATAAGGATTTTCTTGTGTCAGGTGAAAATTCTATTATTCTGTATTTATTTGCAAGTGGTCATTCAATTGCAGTTGATCATTACAAAGGACATTTAATTATTTTCCAGCTTGCCTCCACCATTATTGGTACTGCCTGTTCCCAACCCTCTATCAGGCTGACTGATGGCTTTCTATTCCTTCGCCAAATTATCTCACCTTTGCTCTGGCCCTCCCCAGCATTTTGGCAGAGATTAAGAGGATCCTAAAGTCATTTTGCAACCCATTTTACCAATGCAGAATACACCAACAATGGTGTACAAAGAAAACTGGTCAGTTGCACAGCTGGGTTGGGTTGTAGCTGCTGTGATAAAATGTTTGTGGCATGACATTCAATAGAATGTTTCTGCTTTGGGAATACAATAATGAATGGAGGATTAATTTATCATGGAGTTTAACACATTTAGCAGTGTAGAAAATACCCCCATCCTATGAGATCATTTCAGATCACCATTAATTGAACACTTGGTCTTGGAAAACCATGTGAAATAGGGGCACTGAGGTGAGACTGTACCTCTGTCAAGACTGTAGCAATGTGTATAGGCAGAGTTATTTTTTGGAATACACTGCAGGTTAAAAAATTTAAATGTCGGTATTTAATGGTAATAATAATAATTGCATTAATGTTGCACCTTTCACAAATAATAATCATCTCAATATACATTCCAAAAAAAGGAAATGAAAGACAAACCCAACAGCTAATCTGTGCCAACAACATCCAAATAAATGGGGGTAAATAGTCAATTATTTCCATTCCCGATCAATTTTATAGTAGGAAATATTTTTATTTATTTATTTGTTCTAAAGGTCTACTTCAATCCTCACGCTGATTTTGTAGCAGACAAAGGCTGAAATTAGTTTGCTTGGAAGCAGACAGATTGTCTGCAGCACAGACTCTACAAGTTATTCTTTATACTATAACTTATCACCTGAAGGTATGAGAAAAATTCTGATTTTACTTTCTAGGAGATTCTTGGCATGACCTTGACACCACTCGTGATCCTCCTAATAATAAGATTCTGAACTCAAGGAGGAGAATCACTTATTGTTTTATAATTATAACAAAGTTTAATTTCCTGAATTCTTTCACTAAAACAAATCCAAACTTGCAATTGGGGGTTCCTTCCTGTAACTGATAATATGCCACTCCAGTCCACAGAGTGATCTACTAACATAGCAGAGCTTCTGTACATTGTTAGGAATTCTAAAGGGATTCTTTATTAAGAAATCCTGCAAATTGTACTCCAGTATTTCATTCACATTGCATGTGTGAATCTATTTTGTCACTAGAAAGGTTGAGCAATTAATTTTTTTGTGTTCAAGCTCATGTTTCGTCTCCCTATGAGTGAAGCCAGGCCCCTTATTCAACTTGGTTTTAGCATGACCTTGATAGCTTCTTGCTTAGGGGTCTCCATCAAACAACATCAACAGCTTTTATCTGCCACTGCCCCCATTGCACAATTTTATTCTTACATTCATACTCAAGAAGTGTTCTGTTGAATTTTTAAATCTTTCCAATTTTTAATAGAGACCAATAGGTAGCTATTAGAAAATCATATCACCATTGTTTACAAGAGGTACCTTTTCCTTCACTTCTGTATAGAATTGTTCCATTTGGAGAGAGAAAACGAGAACAATTAGAACAATTACATTCTTATATTGCCTGCATGTGTGTTTTTGTATCTTGATTAATTCTGCTGTTGCCATTCAAACATGAACAAGATGTTCCCAGAGAAACAGTAATGTATGCATTTGAAGTGAATTTGTTACTGGGCTATTTAATTTTGTTGTGTACAATAGAATTGAATAGCAAAGCAGTATTAAAGAAATGCTGTCTTTTCATTCCTGAGATCCAGCTCCATGTCCAATCAGATATAAGGGCACTTAATGTTTCAACTAGCTAGCTCAGTGTTTTGCAAAACTGTCCTTTGACTTTGTGATCTTGAGTTTGAATCCTAGCAACACAGATGGATTTGAGAATTCCATGTTAGAACACAACCTTTCACCTCTGAGCACTGAAGGGATAAAGATCGCCTCTCTATGATAAACATTGTTTTAAAAAAACTATACATCAGAAAACACTATTCTTTGACTTCTGGGAACCGGATCCCACTCTTTGCTAAGTGGACTCAGTGGCAGATTCCTCTCATATAATCATAGAATCGTACAGCACAAAAGGAGGCTATCTAGTCTGTGCCGGCTCTTTGAAAAGAGCAACTCAATCCCACTGCCCAGCTCTCCCCTTAACCTAACAGACCTGTTCTTACTAAATAAAGATCTTCTATGGATCTTATGCATACACACATGCATGTACAGTGTATATATATATATATATATAGAGAGAGAGAGAGAGAGAGATGTGTAGACAGTTTGATAAAGCACATCAGAACCAATGGTGGCCTCTCTTTACCAGTGTTGCCAATTCTTCAACTTTGTTTAACCTAAGCTTAAGACACTCACAATAACACAATATCGTTCATTTTGGATGGAGTGATTGCTTTCCCTAATAGACAAGAGGACACACACCAAGATTTGTCCTGTTATGAATCTTCTAGAAGTAATAATATCTTAAGGGATTGAAGTGGGAGCTTTGTTTTTTAAAAATACTTGTATACTTGTATAACAAAATAAATGGCAGCTGATTGCATCTGATTGCTCTAGAGAATTGGTCTCTCAAAAGTAAGCCTTTGTGTTTATATTAGAACAGTGGAATATACTTGTCAGTTACGGCAAACCATTCACACCATTGAGGGTAAAGCTAAAGTGGAATCTATCTAACAGAAAGCAATGAATATTATATGTGATTGTAATGCAATGTGTTCGATAGCATTGGAATCACATAATTACAGAGGTGTAATGTGTTCAAAGCTGTCTACATTCCTTCCGCCACTTGGTTCCGTCCAAATGCAAATAAATGCATAAAACAGTAATAGAATTCAGCCCATGTAAAAAAGAGAAAAGGAAACTCCAAATGCCTAGAGGAAATGGCTTCCTATTTATTTAAGTTTTTAAATAATGTTGGAAGGATGTATTGTGACCATGTTTTGGTTTCTTTTGTAGCATAAATATTGAAGCACAAAATTCCAATCATAATTAACTTAACCATGATAGTTAATAATATAATAACTGGACTCTTACAGCTTAGCGGTTAGAACACTCGCTTCATAAGTGAGAGGGTCTGGGTTCAATTCCCAAACAGGGAGAAATGTTGGACAAGTTTCCTTACTCCACATGCCTCTGTTCACCTAGCAGTAAGTAGGAATCTATTTGTTAGTTAATTGGCAGATCGCTTTTTCGGGGGTAAAAATACCTCACAAAAAATTTAATAGCAATTTGGTAACTTAATCCACCTGTGAGACACTGCTGTGTGCAATTGGCTGCTGCATTTTACCCCCAAAATATACTCTATAGTCAATTCATTTTTAAAGCGCTTTGAGACGTTCAGAATATGTGAAAAGCGCTATATCAAACGCAAGGATTATTTTATTATTACTGTTTTGAACAAACCACTGAAGTTAACAGTGTTAAGGAGACTGTCATTAACCTGTCATTGGGTGAGAGTGTCATTAACCCAAGGGCACTTCAGGAACTATATATTAATTTAGCTCCCTCATCGTCGGATCAGTATCTTTTTTAAGCAATTATCCTTGATGGCATTATCATGCATTCTTTAAGTATAAATATTCAGAGAGCAGACTCATGAGAACAGAGAAAAGCAACAGCACGTCAGTGTCGATCACAAGTCTCTGCAATAATAGCTTGATTCTTAAAAGGGGGCCCAATGGTGAGACTGTTTCAGGTTCTTCTGGGTAGCAATAACAAATTTATAACCTGCAGTATGGAATTGAAGTGGTAAGAACAATTTTCTTGGTGAACTGCAGCCAATGGACACTTTAAAAAAATCTAATTTGGGTCATCATCCAGTCAACACATGAAATATTCATTCAAACACCATGGTTGACTAGTGAAAGTAATAGTATTCAAAGCCAAGGCAAGCCTGTGCATTCCATACGTAATCCCTGTCTGGGGATTTTCAAAGTGGCAGTTAGTCATATCTAGAAAGAGGTACGAGGCACTTTATGTGACAGTGAGATGAATTTTAGAATACCCAAAAGGGCCTACACAGTTCCCAATGACTCAATGTCTACATATATGCAAAACTCTCAATGTATTCCTGCAAGAAGGAAAAAAGATCTTCTATTTTGCAAGCTATTAGATCTTAATAGCCTATCATTGCATTGCATTATTTTAGTATTTCCTCAACATTCAAAAATTCTTTTCAGAATCCTACAGAAATCTAGGACAGAAGAAAGAAGTCAAACAACAGTGGAAAATATTGGATATGTAACAGACAACAATGGGATAAAGATAATAAATAATAGTTTGATAGATGAATTGGAGTTACAGATAGAGTTAATACATAACTATGTCAGTTTATACAGTTAATTGATGGTGTTTAGAGCATTCACCTCTCAAGTGAGATACCTGGGTCTACTCTCAGCAAGGCAAAACATTGGCAAGTTTCTTTACTCCACACACACACTTCCGTTTACCAAGCAATAAGTAGGCTGTTAGTCGATTGGCGGATCACTTTCCGGGGAAAATATTCCCCCCCCCCCAATAATAATTTGATCACTCAATCCACACCCGTCTACAGAACATTGCTGTGTGCACTTGGCTACCACGTTTCGCCCATAAATATACAGTCAATTCATTTAATAGTACAGTATATTCTATGAAGCTTTTTGAGACGTCTAGAAGATGTGAAACGCACTTTATCAGATGCAAGGATTATTATTATTATTATTAACATTTTAAAAATGTACTCATTCCATTATGTTCCATATGTGAAACTATCTAACTATAAATCAACGAGCCGTGCATAATATCATTTATTTGGTTACACCTTTATCTTTTTTTCTTTTCCTCGCCATGCAGTTGGCACTGTGGGATCCAGTGAAAGGACTGAATGGGAGTCTACAGGAAAGACGCCTGGAGAGTGACATGCAAGGAGTCACTCTGAAAGTAGTCACTGTCCTGGTAAGAGAGATCAGTATGTTTAAAGAAAGAGAGAACATTTCATGATTGGATTTTTATCAAACCTTTTACAATGCATTGTCGGCAACTCTATGGAAAATGCTATCTCTGCACTAACTGGCTTTTTATGTTGTCTGCTAATATACTTTCTGCTGAAATTCATTAATAATACAGTATTGAAGTTACTCAAACACCAGAATAGCTGTAGTACTGTGATATTAAGCATAAATTAATAAATATTAAAAACTGAATTTATAGTAAAACATTTGAAGTAATTATTTTAAATTCTTTCACCTCTAGTATATCTTGCCAATTCGCTCTTTGTTTAACTTATTTTTTTTCAAAATCTATTCTACCTTTATAATAAATAATTGATCGTTTTTATTAACATTTAATAACTTGCTTACCAATTTCCTTTTCCTCTTTGGAATCAGCTACAAGTTTGTTTCAAGAATGATTTTTGTTGCCTAATATTTTATACATTGTGGAATCCTATTGAGCATTCAGTGATTTTATTGTGCTTGGTTAAGCATTATTCTTGGATTACATTTAACACTGATTTTGCATAAAAATGTCCAGTTTGGATTATTTTTGAGCTCATAGTCTAGGGGGAGACTCCAAAACAATGTTGAGAGAGCTCTTGAGAGTCACCTGAAAATCGCTAGCTGAGTTAACATTGCACTTAAAGGATTCAAACTGGGAAATTAAGTAACGCAATCTGTAAAAACAGTGTCTTTCCCTGCAGGATCCAAGGTTACAAACCCAAACAGGGATGTAGCTCCTGCCTCTCTTCCATGGAGTGGTATAGATTTAACCCTGTCACCTCTGTGATAAAATGATCTTTATTTAAGTGGGGAATACTTTGCACCTTCAGTCTTGGAAGCCATTTATTTCATAGCTGTTTGTGGGACATTGCTGTGCACAATTGTCCTGAAACATTTACCTACAAATGCATACAATCCGTTTTACAGTAATCTCTGTAAAGTGCTTTGAGACATCATTCGGGTATTGTTAAGGGGCTATAGCTGGTGCAGGGATTACTATTATTGGATGAATTACTCATCTTTGATAGTTTGAGGGAGATGTCGTAACGTAATGCATTATTTGAAGCTGATACACTCTGAGTTAATAACTTTTTACTTTTTCCCTCACTGTTTGGTGACCAGTTCCCTGATATCAACATCAATCATTCTTCATATTTCATAAATCGATGGACAGGATAGTAATCCTTTCAAATTATAGGATTGTAATAAGTGATAATAATGCAGTCCCGTCTCATCCAACCCACCCCCACCCCACCCACCCACCCACCCCCGCCCCCGTCCGCCATTGCAAGGAATACTGGTGAATTACTTCTTTAAAGAGGTATACATATTTAAGTATTAAAAGGAGACCTAGAATAGTGTAGGTTTCACTATTTGAACTTGTGTTCAGGTCACTGTGTTAGATTTTTAAAGTATGTTTCATATATCATGTTTGTGCCCGCAGGAGGAACCCTTCGTCATGGTGGCTGAAAATATCCTGGGTCAGCCCAAACGTTACAAGGGCTTTTCTATCGATGTTCTTGATGCCCTGTCAAAGAACCTTGGTTTCAAGTATGAGATTTATCAAGCCACCGATCATAAATATGGGAACCAGATTCCCAATGGCTCCTGGAATGGAATGATCGGTGAATTGATTAACAAGGTAAGCATGGTTTAGTCAATCCAAACTGGATTAAAACACCTCTGTAGATTTGATCTGCCCAACTCTATTTCCCCCCAGCACCCCTCTCCCCTACTTTCAAAATCCATCTTAAAAAAAACCCTGCAGCCACCTCTCCCAGTTTAGCCTCCTACCCTGTCTTTGTAAAACACTTGAAGGCATTCTCCTTACACAAACAGCATTATTCAAGAGCATACTGTTATTCGAACATCAGCCTTAATGTTCCTGATTAAGACTTTTCTCACAAAGATAAACCAATCCCCTACTATTTATATTAAATGAAATATAAAAGAAATATCCAGCACCTGTTTCGCTCCATTAGGTGCAGGGCCCAGTACCATGTATTTGGCATTGCTGGTTCACTCTCCTGCAGTTCCTCTCTCACATCTTCAAGGACTCCTGACATTATATTGTTTGCATAATTTGTCAATACAAATTCAATACAAATGACTATTATTGACAAAATTATTCTACCTTAAAAGGAAAATATGTTCCTTTCACAATATTTTTCAAATTTGTGTTTGGTTTGTTCAATAATTCATTCGAAGCAAATGAATATCCAGCAACAAATGTACCTCCCACTTACTGAAATGGATGTACAGTTATTTGGCTTCGTATTTTTCAGGGGTGCTTGTCAAGTATATGACTAACAATAGCAGAGGCCAGGATCTAATCCTGACTTTAGTTTTTTCTTTGTGTTTGTTTTCACCCACGTTGTACTCTGGTGCGAAACAACTCAAACACAGAACTCCCTGATTTTCTTATTCATTCAGCTGTCAGTAGCGAGTGCAGTATCAACATCTGCTGGCACAAAGCTCCTAATGACCTCACCATGGGAAGCTCTGTAGGTGGAAAGCTTCTACTTTTACAACAAAAACTTGCTTTGACTGTAAAGTGATAAATTTTGATTTAATACTCATGCAAAGAACTAGGGGATTGAGTTTACCACCTCATTAGCACCAAGTGCTAAGTGATCAGCACTGAGCACCACAGGGATGAAGCTTCTGCCAGGGTTTCATGTAGATTTTGGCTGGATTAATAGTAATTACTACAAGCCACCAATTTTCCACATTAATGCTACAGCTGCGTTACAACACTGCTACAGGCAACACTGTTGTAAGATAAACAAAGTAGAGCAAACTTCTCATCAAGGCCTTGTACCCAAAACATGATTATGCTGCTGAGAAAGGTAGAAAATAACATACTGGTTTCGATAGTCTAAAGTAAACATAATTCCATAAAGTCTAAAGTTTTTAGTATAAATGAATTGTCCAGTGTTATGTATTGTATAGTGGAGTTGGTGGAAATTAGAGTACAGTACAAGATTTGATAAAGGTCAATACTTGGCAGGTGGAAAGATTTGGAGTGACAGAGGCTTTATTTAGAAGTCATGCAAATGGCAAGAGTAACCGTGCCCAGCATTTAAATGCTTTATATGCATGTTTGAGATCAACTAATAAGCCACAGGACACAATACCTATTACATAGGGTGACTGGGGAGATGGTTGTCAATAGTGAATTACCTAGGAATTTGTTTGTAAAATGTATTAGGTTTTGGAATCACGGTTTTCTTTCTCCATCTGTTTTATTCTATTTGGCGTTTTGATTGAGCCAGGTGTCAGTTGGCAGCATGCTTGCCTCTGAGTAAGAAATTCAGGCTCCTCGTTGGGACTTCCATCTCGCATAGCATAGACTGACATACCAATAAGGTGCTGTGGAAGCTCTATGTTGTTGGAGGTGGTGGGCCAATGGTGGGATGGGCGGGTCAGGGGACGTGGAGCAGGCCGGAGCCTGCTGAGCGGAGGGGGCGGGCAGGTTGGAGCTTTGAATGTGAATAATATAAATTATTCAGTAAATCCTAAAAAGTGCTTTGTGGTGGCTTCCGGACATAAAAGGTGCTATATCAAATGTAATGATTAATCCTGTTTTCTATTAATGGTGTTCTAAAACCCTAGTTAATGTCTAGATATATTTGTTACATTTCATGCTGCTAATCACAGCTATAATCTTTCAATCAAAAATGGAATGATGAACCTAATGGAAGTTAAACATGAAATTATTGCCATGTCTATCAGATTATAAGGCAACTGTCTTTGAGTTTATAGTTGTTTTTGTAGATTAATATTTTTGAACTCCACGCGGCGTTATCAAATACGTATAGAAAATGATTACCTGAAAATTATAAGTGTAACGCCTATATAATGGGTAATGTGCTGAAAACTGCTTGTTTGTGCTTTCCAGCGAGCAGATCTTGCAATATCAGCTATAACTATCACTCCAGAACGAGAAAGTGTTGTGGATTTCAGCAAGCGGTACATGGACTACTCCGTTGGAATCCTCCTAAGAAAACCAGAAGAAAAGATTAACATCTTTTCTGTCTTTGCCCCCTTTGACCTGGCAGTCTGGGCTTGCATAGCGGCAGCAATCCCTGTGGTGGGAGTCCTGATCTTCGTGCTCAATCGGGTTCAGTTGATCCGAGCACAATCCCCATCGAAACCTCAGACTCCTCCTTCCAATTCCAACACTCTGCACAGTGCCATCTGGCTTGTCTACGGTGCCTTTGTTCAGCAAGGTGCGTCAAAACCACACTAGTATTTTGGCAACAGGGTTAGTGTGAATTGTTATTGAACATAACATAACTCACCTGGTGCAGATCAATGACGTACAATGGGAAATCTAGTAACCTGCGGAAAGTACAGTGAATGGCAGAAATGCACATGGTAGAGATACAGGGAAACAATTACAGCATAGTTGGCTGGAACCAATGTCTGAGCAACTGTTGTTAGAGGGTCAGGAAAAATTGGCTGAATTTTAGGTTATCAATGTGCTGCTAATTATACTTGTAGCACAATGCAAATAGCACACTGGAAATTACATTAATGGAGACTTAATGGCCTGGAAATCAACCTTTTTAAGATGGGATGGTGTTTTTGGTTAGTGAGGTTCCATGGGTAAAGTTATATTGACGGGTGGGTTACCCTATATAACAAGGAATTGTAGTGTGCGTGGAATTTCTGTGTGTTTATTTTTACGTATAAGCACATTTTCCACTTGACTGTGGTTCATTGAAAACTGAATGCCATATATCCATTGCCGTGTAAATAACCCCCTGCTTACATTACAAGGTTAATTTAGCAGCAGGTAGGGTGGAATAAGCCATCATCAAGGAGACTGCTAAATTTCTCCAGAGTTACCTCTAATAATGAAGTAATTTCACTGACCACTCACCTACTTGACAACAACTGGGGAGGTTTTCACAGACAAAAAACAACAAACGTGATGAAACACCTGGTCCGCACCAGCAGCACGTGTTCAGAAGCATTATTAATAGCACATTGTTTGAATCACTGGTACAGATGAGTGATAATTTAACTGGCTGAACAGGTGGAGCTTTAGCTAGTCAGCCGTAAAGCATTTTGTTGGTGCCTCAGGTGTCAGTCCTGCTTTATGCTACAGCAATGTAGAGGTGCCATTGCTATTAAAGAAAAGGTGGAAATCACCAGTTTTGGAGATGCTAACTGCCTCTGACTTCCAATGTTCCAGGGAACCAATTTATTAGTTTGCTGCTGATTTCAAGAAGTGCCATAGGTAGGGCATTGATAATGTAAATAAGTTACAAAAGTATAAATCCAGATCTTATCATAAATGTGTCCATTAGATGTACGTACATCACTTTGTCAATTTGACGGCTGTAGCTATGTGCAGAAGTAAGTACAGTAGTATAGTAGTAATCTCCATAGGTGTAAATATACAAACACTTGATCTGATAAATAGAAATGCTGCATTTACAACACAGTTACATTCATTCAGCTTTTATATAAAACACCTATGCAATATACTGTATACAAGAAATCTTGTAGGTGTGAGGAATATTATTATGCATCATTATGATAACTAAAAACTGAAATCTTTTCTGGTTAAACAAGTAATTTTGACACCAACTGTATTTATACTTTATTCAATGATAAAATATATTAACTATGCAGAGGGTGGGGGTGGGGAGGACAAGAGCAGGTGAAAGGATTGGTAGGCTCAAAAGAGGTTTCATGGGGCTTGGCTCTACATCCACAGTACACTGTATGGTGCACTAGCATTCCCCTCAAGACATAAATGTCCACAGCATGATGGCATATTAAAGTCTGCTGGTTTCAGCAATGCGTATCATATCTCCTGGAGAAATAAACTCCTGGTGTCATGCAACATTGCATTATTTTATATATATTCTCACCTCACAATGCATGTGATAGAACATTATTGCCCATCTATCCTGTAAATATGGAACTAAAAACTGTAATTCTCTTGCGACCTCTGATATTATGCTGAGCCCTGAAATAATAATCCTTCCATTTATATAGTGGCTTACAATTTGAAACATCTCAAAGTACTTAACAGATTTTTCTAAAATTGTAGTGACTGTAGGTGTAGGTAAACACATATAATTCCTGTTACGAATTGTGGAATTATTAAATCTTTTTAAAACTAATTTTAGGTTGCTCCACTCCCTCGGAGAATAGGTTACTGATGTGAAGCCAAGTTGTTCTTTTGTTCTTTGCAATTATTTTTTGCAGTGCAAAAAGCTAATGTAAATGCCCTCAGGAATATCTATCACTTTAGATACTAATTTTAAATTCAATAATTATCCCATTGGACATCTTATATCTAGAAATGAATGGAGATTTTCTGCAAGTTTCTTGGTTTTGTCCATGAAAACAATTTATTTTTATTTTCTGATATTTCTGCTGTTTGACAATATCATAAATCTGTGAATTTACAATGTACACATTAGTGAGATTTTTACAGTATAAATTAAACGACAAAGTACTTAACTCATTCATTAACTTTTGAAGCATGGGTATAGTGTGGCATTAAGTGGGATAAAATTGTGAGCTGTGGAATAAAATGAATATGTATTAAAAAGAGCACGCCATGTGCCACAGGTCGAGCTGAAAATTTTTCTTTATTGCTCGCTGCAGGGCAGCAAGGTTTAAGTGGTTTCAAAAGGAAACAACCGGCAGTGCTTATGTGATACCACGTGAGATTACTATATGACACCTTGTCAGCCAATCAGCATTCAGTCAGATAGTGAAAGTGAACAAGTTGACGTGGCTTCTGTCATGTTGTGACAAAATGTCCAGTAAACCATTTCGCACGAGTGATGGAAAACAAAAGGAGATATCTATTTTGCAATGTTTCTTCTCAAGCTACACGTTGAGCTGTCATTTCATCTATTGTAGCTCTAACACAAACTAGTTGGCTTCGGTTGTACGAGAGCGCCATGCAATGTTGTTGCCATTGCTGCGATGGAAGGCATGCTTTAATTCAGAGAGCCACACTGATTGAAAGGAAAAATGTTTTGGTTTGTTACCAAGTGCACAAAGCTTCAGAAAGGCTAGCCTCTCAACAGAACTGACATTACCCTACAAAAAAAGACCACAGTTTCACGTATATTTTTTGAAAAAAGGCAAATATTACCTGGAGAGATCATGACGTCTTCTGTACATTGGACCCGATTGAATAACTTGGCTACGGTTTAATGTTCACAGTGAAGTGAGCCCAAAGGTAGTGTTTTGGAAGGAATTATTGCAAACTGATGGATGGGCGTAGAAATCGAAAAGGCGTTTGGCTTCCAATATTATGGAGACCATCAGAAGATTCAATTTATAATGTTTTACCATGGATATCAGTGTGTGATCAAAGAAGGGCAAATGGATCCATTTACCCAGAGACATCCTGGTTAATATTTTATCGTACTTGCTTTTTTCCTGAAACATTGATACCTAAACTGGGCAAGTACAAATCAGAGTATTTTCTCACAACAAAGTGCCTTTGACAAGATATAAGCCATTCATTTACCCAGGCATCAGTGTTCTTTAACAGCTCTCTTTTCTATGGATTTATTTGGGAGAATATCTTGAATGATATTTTAAAAAATTATTCTTTGCTCAAAAATGAAAATCCCACAATCATCTAAAATCATCTAACCCCACAACATCAACAACAACTTGCATTTATATAGCTCCTCCAAAAAATGTAAATTAACCCTAGTGTGAAAGTAACTAGCTATCAGTTCCGAATTCCCCAAATAACAAAACCCCTCTTGCACTCCACCTAATTTGTCTTGACACAATCTACTTGATCTGCTAACTTCACTTGTCAGAATAATCCCACTTCTATATTTATTTACCATTTCTCTGAGTAATACTATTGGCTCGAGTGCAAATGAGGATTCAGATCTTAAATCTGGTTAATCGCTGGAACAGGGTAAAGCAATACAATTGGCACTGTTGAATAGCAAGCGATATCCACTAATGATTTAGGATCAAGAATGACAAGAACACAGTCATTGTTTTCGGGGCTGGTGGTGGGGGTGGTGGAATGGTGCAGAACTAAGAATACTTGCACGTGATGCAGTACTTTTTCACGGTATCAAGACACCACAAAGCGCCTAACAGAATATACCGTAAAGTGGAATTACTGTGTGCCACTTCCCCAGCTATCTCATTATTCCAGGATGAGAGCATCGTAACAGGATAAAATTTAATACTAATGTGCACTAATATATCTGGTAGTAAAATAATTTTGCAAAGATGGTATTGCTTTTTATGAGTTATAGAAAAAAGTCTTATTTTATTAACTTAATTGGTGCATGTGAATTAGGTCTAGTTAGCACTCTTTGTAATGTATTATGACTTTCAATATAATGATCTAGAATTTTTAAAGGACAAATAATACATATTTTGAGTTATATTGGGACATCTTTAATTTGCATAATTCTTTAATATGTTATTTAATTAGCATATTGAATTTATCCTCCAGCTTACATAAAAGTAGTTGTTAAGTCATTTATGAGGTTTGGCCATTTCTACAGCATTGCTTCACCTTCTGTAATGCAAAAAAAAACAGAGAAAAATAAATATGAAATCAAAACAAGTACACAGTATGTTCTGGATACCTCACACCCATCCTGAAAGTCCACAGACCAGTTGTTAATAATTCTGATAAATTCATCTATCCATTGAAGGGAATGGGCATATTCTTGTGAAGTCCAGTCTTTATTCCCCAAATATGTGAGGTACAATACTGAGATTGCTCCTTTCTGTGCTCTGCTATTTTCCTTTTTGATGCACGTTTATTCTGTTACTGTATGATAGAAAGAGAATGTGCACACTGATCATGGTGGATCACTTTCTGGGGGTAATAATCTGTTGAAAATAAATTGGGTCACTCAATCTAAACAACTGCCATGTTCGCCCACAAAATACACAGTCAATTCACTGTACAATATATTCTGTGAAGTGCTTTGAGACATGTCAATGATGTGATAATGTACTATATCAATTGGAAGGATTACTATTATTATAAGGTTCAACAGTACTGAGTCAGGACTGAAGATAACTGATGCCTGTTAGTGAAAAATATGTAAACACCTTCATTTACATGCTTCCTTTATTAGATGTCACTATTTCAATTTTTTTTAAAAACTTTCTATTTAATTTTATTGCCTATTCCAGGTGGGGAATCAGCCATGAACTCTGTTGCCATGCGAATAGTGATGGGTAGCTGGTGGCTCTTCACGCTCATTGTGTGTTCGTCGTACACAGCAAACCTAGCTGCATTTCTCACCGTCTCCAGAATGGATAATTCAGTGCGGTATGTGACCTTCTGTTATCATAAGGAAATTACTCTTGCTTTGCACATGATGTGTCAAATATACAATTGTAATTTCATTCTCCACATGTCTAAGCATTTCTTAATCTGCTTTGCAGTACATAATCATCTCATGGTAATGAGAATTGAGTGGCATGTTTAGGATGGATTAGATGTTGTATTTTCACGTTAGGGCCTTGGGATCAAATCCATCTTAGACTAAAGAGATGAGTATTTTCTCTCTCTACTTGTTAGAGTTATGATAATGTGCTTGAGGAAGTTCTGACTTTTATTTGAAGAACAACAACAACAAAACTACATTAAAGCACATGTTTAGTACACAACTGCCCACATTTCATTATAGATTATCATTAGATTGTTCATAGGATCCATGGGGTGACTGTGTCGGGATGGAAATGTGAGCTTGGGTGGATGTTGGACTCATGGCATGTTATTGTTATTATTTGTTATGGATTCCCTGGCCTATATTTCTAACATGCTACCTGTTTCATGTCAACATTATGGCAGAAAGTGGTTCAGTCAGATTTTTAATCCTGCGGTTTTAAATGGAAGTTGAAATATAATATTTTGGGGGCAGTTAGGGGCCTAACAATACCATCAAGGTCATATTATTATCAATTCCAAATCTAAATGTACACCCTCCCTTACCCAGCATAGGCCTTGACTGACAAAATTATTAGAAAATCTAATCTTTATGAATTGCTGTCACTGACCATCTGCAAAAAGGAAACATATTAATTGGTGCTTGTGCAATTTTAAGGTATGCAGAGATGGTGGAGAAAATTTATTAAGACTGGGGAAGTTCATCTGAATGGGCAAAAATTATTTAATTCTAGAAATGTGAATAGTCAGGAGGAGGAACTTGTAAGGGTATAATTTACTCATAAGACTCCAATGGCATCAGAAGACTACTCTTCAGTACCTGAATGTTCAGAAGTCTATTCAGTGAAACAACTACTGTAGTCTTCTGAGATTCACAGCATTATATTGCTTTTGAAAGAATAGCTATGGTTGCCATGAGAAACCTGCTTTAGTTTAATAAAAGTTTGAATAACCTCTAGACATCACCTGTCAGTCACTTAAGAATCTTTCCTCCCAGTTACCAGGCCTTGGCTGCATCAACATGAGGTGGTGAAATGGATATATGGTGTGTTAAATGGAAAGAGACAAAATTGTGTTCTAAGGAAAGAGACAATCACAGATTAAAGACTCTGGCTGCTTGTTTTACGTCACCTTGCTAACCTGAGCGTTAGAAACAATCATTGGTATTTGTTAAATACGTAGGTTAGTTGGAGTGGTCTGCACTGGACTACCTGCAAGGATTTCCATTGTATTAGACCATACAATCTTAATCATATCTATTTATAGATATGTTGTGAAATATGATATGTTGTCTGTTGTGAAAGTGGAGTTATTTTGCTATGGTATAGTGAATAGTTAAAGAAAAATAGTTTATGAGGATGCATCTAATCCAAATTGTGGCATTAAGAAGTAGATTCAATTCAGTAATCTATTGTGATTCAGGTTAAAAAAAACTTGGTACAGTAAAAGCTTGTTTATCCAGCACCCAACCAACTGGAACGCTCAACCCCAACCGGTATCTCCCAAAACAATTCACCATTCCAACAAACGGATCTCAAACCGGAGCCATCCGGGACACTCATGAGTTTGCTCACTTTGCACACTTATTAAACTTAATGAACGCTGGAATTTTTATTTTACTGAGTGTGCTGGAATGCTTTATTGGTAAGTATCCATACAATATTCTGTTATTATTTAGTCTATTATTAATATGGTATGTTTTAAAATAAAGTTAATTTTCTATCTAGGATTTTCGGCAACTTAACGCTCAAATATCCAGCATATTAATTAACCGGCACCAGTCAGGTCCCAAGGGCGCCAGATAAACGAGCTTTTACTGTATCATGGTTTGAAGAACTAGCTCCTAGGTGACATGCTTGACAATGGAATGTTGGAATTGTGCCACCCCTTTGTAGCAGTTTCGAGAGTCTGGTTCCTGAGCCACATGGGTCAGCAGTGATCCAGGACATTGCTGATGACAGCACAACCAGTCAGGCTTATCGGCAGTACCTGGAAGGGCAGATCAACCACCGGGGGCAAGGAGTTATCACATTCTGCTTCTGTTAAACCTTCAAGCCAAAGCTGATAGGATGGTCCCAGCTGGTCAAGCAGTGGGAAAACTTGCCAGATGGCAATCTATTCCAACAATCTATCTCTGGGATTTCCATGTATAGGTGGGATGCATAGAAATCTCAGCTTGGTTTGGATATTTTTAAGCATGGTGCTGGGTTTCCACATATGTCAAGACAACCGGCTGACCCAATTTTTTTTTAAAAAGGTTTAAACTTTATGGGAGTTATTCTACTCTGTTGGTTCAGTGTAAGACATCATTGAATATGAATTTATAATCCAATCATTCTTTGATATCAAGTAGTCAGTCACTCCCATTATGATTACTGCTGTGTGTGCATTTTTTTTTACTATTCTGCTGATAACTCAGTTCCTTTACATAAGTGAGAACATTTTCAAAAGTGAATCTCACATCAAACCATCCTTAAAACCAACCAGTTAAAAAGAGTTAAAAAGAGTTAAAATTCCTTATTTTATGATATGATTATTTTGGCAAGGAAATGAAGGCTATCAGAGGAATAGAATAGAATAGAATAGAAAAATGATAATGTTATACTACATGTACCTCAGATACAATTGCTGTCAAGTGTAGTGACTTTTTCATAAACAGACACAGCAGCCATCATCCTAATATCCAACGACTGATTGATTGAATTGGGTTAGAGCTGGCATTTTGTGGTCAGAAAATACTGAAATCAGCAGTGCAGTGCAGGCAGAGCAATTGCAAGCCTTTCATCTGGAAGTCTGGAAGCACTTTTCTAAATATGATTGATTGAAGCGCTCTGAGAAGCCATCCGCATGGATGTAAATCGAAGTTGTTGTTGATGAAATGAATGGATAGTGTTACATAGGCAAACAACCTGGTTAATGCCAGTACACCTCATCAACAATGAAGGGTAATAAAATTGAGAAAAAATATAAAGTGGTGTGTTCTTGAAACACTATTTATGAAACATTATATTGAATTATTGAAACTTGAAATATAGGCATAATTTGAACCTGAACTTTAAATGTTTGAGAACTTAGGTTGTTTCTACTTTTCCTCCAGCACCATACAATGATAGAAAAGCATACCAATGGAACTGGCACTTTTATGGGGGATTTTCTTGTTTTGTCTATTAGTCAGCATGATAACAGTGCAGCTGGAGACAGTTGTTACAGGACAGATATTCAACCTTATGGTTGCTGAAAGTACTCTATTGTTATTGCTATTCACAAGTTATGTTTGCTGGATCCTGTTGCATTTCCTTCAACCCTGGTTCAGCAAGTAACATTAGTTTTCTATTTAAATTTGAATTATTTATTCCTCAATTGCAATCAGTACAGATAAGCCTATTCTGGGGCAACACTAGATGTTAGACATGGTGGTTGGAGAAAACTTTAGATGTAACAGATCTGGTGTCAGTTGGTGCAGTACTGGAGCTCAAAGCCCTTACAGACCAGGAATCAATCAATGCAACACTGGAGGACTGTACAAACAACAACAACAACAATGAAATTACATTTTTAGAGTGCCTTTCACGTCAGGAGGACGTCCCAAAGCGCTGAAGAGTCTGGGGTCGGGACCTGAGCATGGGGGAGGGGCAGGGTGATGGGGGAGGGGCAGGGTGGTGGGGGAGGGAGGGAGAGATATGGGAGGGCGGCAAGAGGCACGATCGAAAAGGAAAGTCTTGAGACCGGCCTTGAAGGAGGCAAGGGTGTAAGCGAGGCGAAGTGTCTGTGGGATGGAATTCCAGAGTATGGGGGCTGAGAGGCTGAAAGACCGGCAATCAATGGTTGGGCGGGTCAGGCAGGAGATATGGAGCAGACAGAAGCCCACTGAACAGAGTGGGTGGGCAGGTTGATAGGGAGTCAGCAGGTCGGTGAGTTAGGAAGGGGCAAGGCCATGAATGGCCTTGAAAGTGAGGATGAGGACCTAACCATTTATCAGTTACTGACAAACTCAACCATTTATCAGTGACAGGTGGACCTGAGCTTTCATGCTTTCTACCTTTTTTTCCAGTGATTTGTTTAACCTATGATAGATCAGATTTGATTACTAGGCTAAGAAGATTTGGGAGTCGAATTTGTATAAGTGAAGTGAATGAAAAAAACGTTAGAAAGACAGAATTGCATATCACTTTGTTACATCAAAATAACTTAAAGCAGTTCCCAGATAATTACTGTCAAGTGTACATTTTCTTTTTATTGGAAAAATATTTCCACTCGAAAGGCTCACTTCATGTATTGAAGTGCAGGATACCACCCCACATGAAGGGTGGTATATAATTGCAAGTAGTTGTTGCTGATCAAATAATAGAAGTGATCAATGCTTCCTGCAAACCACTAATCATATACTGTAGTCTACCCATCTTCCAATTTATATCCAAACCCATCTCATGTGGAGATTAATATTTAAGGCTTGATTTTGCTGAAAGGAAATCACCGGTGGGATATTTGTTTTGCAATTCATTGCTTGTTGACATGTGGTCCTTATTTCACCAACGTTGCCTTTTATTTTTCTTTGTTTTGTAAAGGAATCCGCCATACAGTCCTATGAACCTACACGTGGTAGTAGAAATGTCTAGTTTTACCTTGCAGCCTAATAACACTTGCGCTTCACAAAGAATTGCCTCTTGGTTGTTTTGCTGTCAGCAACCAGATTCTCAATCATGTCCTAGGCTCCATTTTTGTCCAATTTGCCTGTAGACTCCTCACTGAATCAATTTTATGCCTGGAATTTATAACTGCCTGAGGGATTATCTTTCCTTTCAGACTGAAACTTCATGTACTTCCCTCCGCAGCAGGATGTAGAGAGAGAGAATTGATCTGCTCGCAATATGAACAGCTTGAGAAGTGCCAAGCTCAAACCAGTTCTCTGAACAAAGTTAGAAATCTTGAAAACCACCAAACTAGGACATAGGGAAAAACAAAATATTTTAGGACCTAATTGTTTAAAAGTTTTGTTTTCTCCATCTCCTCTTCTCATCACCTTCTGTCCTCTATTGTCATGGCCACAAGAGTGAGCCAATCTGGGATATAAACTTCTCCAACACTACAATCAGCACCACTATCTCATGGAAGGCTTGCTCAACAAAACTGGATGGATCTGGGTTCAACAATTTTTACTTTCTATTCCCTAACAAAGAATGTTACACTCCATTGAGTGGTTCAGCCATAAACGTAAGGCTGCTGTCTTAGATTAGTTGAGGCTGGGGTAGCTTGAGTCTTGTGGATGGTTGTGGAAGTGGCTGATGCAATCACTCAAAGTGTTTGAGACATTTATTGGTTCAAAAGGTCTCATTGTATGTATCACAGAAAATCTGTTGATTATGTGATATCTTTTCTATTGTATAATTTGTTCATATACATAAATTATCTTAAAATGTATACCAATACAGAATTAATTGCAATTGAACCTCCAGGCGTTAATTGCATATCTTCTGTGTATTTGAGAAGATTCCTCCCATGGTCAGATTGTAGTTAAGACAGAGCGAGACACGGCACCTGGTCCCTATGTATTCAATTTGCAACCATTGTAATTATATTGCAGGATGTCAATCTGTGCCCTGCGATAACTATCACTGTAATCACCTGGCTCTAGTGCAATTCAAATGTATGACTCAACCAAATTCATGTTAATCACAACCCAGAACATTTGAATCAATTCTGCCTCTCCATCTTTGTAGCAAAGGTGACTTTTCCGAAGCCACGAAAGAGGTTGGACAGTTTTTCAATCTGGGAAACCATACATACTTGAGCGAAGGAAAACCCGACAACACAAATTGCACTCAATTTCCATACAATTGTTTTTGCCTCTATTTATGTCAATTTGAATAAGTCCCAACAATTTTACCTTTACATGATAATGGATGTTGTGGGATTCATTTCAGTTTTTATTTTGACCATTGATCCTTGAGAAAAATTACAGCTTTCCACTGCAAAAGCATTATGAAGCACTGTAGTCCAAAGTAAGGCAAACAAAATGGTGATTCAGGCATAGGGGACATTTTCCAAATAGGTGCCGGGAATAAAGTTCAGGCAGAATTGGATCTCTGCTCAGGATTATTTGTACCTGTTATTTCCTATAAATTCACAAATCACTTCCCTCAAACAGGTACACCATGAGACCTTGAGGTTACAGAATAAGGATCCTGTAACATTAAATCCAGCTGTCGATAATCTGTGTACAGATTTGGGCATTAGTTGTAGATAGGCACCATAACTATAGAAAGACTAAAATTTTAAATCTCCTTTTTCAGTGAACACTCACTGCTACAGTGCAGTAACACAGAGAAAGCTCTGCTCTCATCACTACACCATAGCATTGTGGGATTACTGCAACAGAGTCCGCAGAGGGTACGTGCCATCCACTCGGTTTTCTGCATTGAAACAAGAGGTGAATGCTTAGAGGTCTGGTCAAGGAGCAATCTGGGAGAAGGGTGGCTGCAGGCTGATGTTGTTTGGCTTTCTCTAATTCCATTTACTTCTCTAGCTGTGGTCAATATAGTTGGAAAGTAAGTACTTTAAAGAGCAAAATGCAGGGAATTTAACCGCATAACATGTTTCCCTAGAGAGAGGCTGATCGTAATGAGAGAGAAAATTCAAACTGCACGCTTAACACTGCAAGCAGCCCCAGATTAAATAGGACTGATCTGACTCCTGTGGCCAATTAGAATGACAGCGTGATTTCTCCAATGACAAATTGGTATTGATGAAGTCATGTTGGACATGAAGGTGCCTCTGTACTGGCTGCTTTTCCTATTTTTCAGCATGAAGCAAATCGATTGAATTGCTGCATTTTACCACATAATGAAGTACAGAATTAGAGAAAAAATGTTCTAAAAAATATCGAACCTCTTCTTAAACATATATTCTAATTCATGGGTGGGAGGAAGATGCAAAAATCAATATGCTGGCCCTTGTGACCCAATAGTTGGATATATTAAACAGAACATTCCACAAGGGAACACTACACACTGATCACTATATTACACAGAGGAGCAAGAAATACTTAGTGCATCACACAGAGGAGTTATTGCTTGATAGGATGTGCACATGGATTCATAACTGGCAAATTAAGTTCAATACAGATAATTGAAACAAACAGCATGTAGGAATTAAGATAGGAGGCACACGTACGGAGTGGATGAGTAGAACTTGCCAAGTCCAGAAGCTGTAAAAGATCTTGGAGTAACTAATTGCTCATCATCATCAGTACGAAGTAGCAATATATTCTGTTATACTGAACAATTCTATCCCACATACTGAACAGTGGAGTTGCGCAAGGACTAACTAGCAGCCTAATTTTGTTGCCAATAAAGAAAAACACTGTTTTGACACTGTTTATGAAATGTACAATCTAACAATGAATGGTGGTTTCCTTTCAAGACAATTCTATAATTCGAGATGACAACATTGCACTTTACATTATGTTGATTCTTTTAATCAGTATCCATAGTTTAATTTAAGTAAATGATTAATTTAAGAGAAAGCGTAGTTCAAATTACATTAATGAAGCGATTCTGAAAATGTTTCTCTGGATATTATACTTGTTGAACATATTTGGCTTTTTCTGAATTCCTAAAGTAATATTCCATGCTTTTTGATTTGTTTTTGGCCCCAATTTGGCTGGCTGTACAAACAGTTAAACAATACATATGCTTTATTTAACTTAATTCTGTTTTTATTGTGGAGTCCTGTAGCTAACAACAACAACAATTTACATTTATATAGCGCCTTTCACGTCGGGAGGACGTCCCAAGGCGCTAAACAAGAGGCGTGTGACCCGAGCTGGGAGGGGAGTGTTTGGGAAGGGGTGAAACACGAAGGGGAGGTAAAAGAGTTCGGGGTGGAACAAAAGGCACGATCGAAGAGGAAAGTCTTCAAATCGGCCTTGAAAGAGGAAAGGGAAGAGGCGAAACGGAGGGATTGAGGGATGGCATTCCATAAGGTGGGAGCGGAGAAACTGAAGGCCCGGCCTCCGATGGTGGGGCGGTTTGGGCGGGGGGCTTGGAGCAGGCCAAGTCCTGTTGAACGGAGGGTCCGGGTGGGCGTGTAGGGGGAGAGTAGCTCAGTGGTTAGAGCATTCGTCTCGCAAGTGAGAGACGTGGGTTCGATTCCTGGGTAGAGCAAAACGCTGGGCAAGTTTCCTTACTCCACTCTTCTGTTTACCTATCAGTAAGTAGGAATTTGGTTGTTGGTTGATTGGCGGATTGCTTTTTCCGGGAGTAATAATTCCTTTAAAAAATGTTCATTAAACCCTTGTGGGACACTGCAATTGGCTGCCGCATTTTGCCCCACAAATACAGTCAATTCACTTTACAGTATACTCTGAAGTGCTTTGGGATACCTTGAAGATGGGATTCGGCGCTATATCAAATGCAAGGATTATTATTACTCTTGGTATACATACAATGTTAAGAGCGACCTAATCATTCTAAACACATCTGCTTTTTATACTTTAACTTCTGTTGATGACAGAAGTTAAAGTATAAAAACTTTGGTGACGGGACAAAAAGATGGTGGTTAAAGCCATGTTGCCTTTGGTATTCATCTGATAGTTTTCTTTTGAATAAAGAAGCAATTCATTGATGCATAAGGGGTGAGAATTATTGTGAAATAAGTGATGATACCCAGGTTTAATAATGACAGTATTAAACTGCATGGTTCTCGAATTGGTTCAAATGTTTATTGGAATCCTTATCACACTTAAGGTGGCAAGTGGGGTAAAAAAAAATTGTTTTCATGTCAAAGTGTACTTTGAACTATATACTTTCAGAAATAAACTGTTTTGATTGGTGAAATAAACTTATTTCCAAAGAAATATAGGGAATGTGACATATGAAATAAGGACTTTTGGTTTATTTTATTGTTGAATTCTTATTCTTTACCCTATATTTCTTTGAAAATAAGTTTATTTCACCAATCAAAACAGTTTATTTCTGAAAGTATATAGTTCAAAGTACACTTTGACATGAAAACAATTTTTTAAAATTTTTTACTCCACTTGCCACCTTAAGAGTGGAGTGACATCAGAGTATTTGGCAACAGAGTATTTAACACTTGATTTGCTGAAATCCAAGGTCAAATTTTTAAAGAAATCCATATTTGCCAATTCAGTCAAATGAATTATGAATAAGCAGGAGTTAGAAAGCATTGCTAATCATCCTTTGAGTGCTATATGTCCTCTTTCTATGCAAAGGAAACAGAGGTTTGGAGAAGAGCTACAAGAATGACATTAAGTGAAGAACAAATGCTAAGTGAGCTAAGCTTTCTCATTTGTAAAAGACTAACAAAATCCAAGTTTATAAATGCCTCTCTCCATTACAGTTACATTTTCACAAAGTGGAGTGGATAAGCAGAAGTTCTTTCTGCTGAAAAGATGACATGATTTTAACTTGATTTAAATGTAACAGAAGGATGAACTACTTCAGATTTGTTTAATAAAGGAAATAGCTTGTCGCCCACCATGGAGAAAGTGGATTGAGGTGAATTATTCAAAAGATGAATGAGGACAGATTATATTCTGGAATCAGCATGGAATTCTGCTCATCGGTTTGAGGCAAGGAAAACAAGAGATTAAGGTAGTCCGAGAAAGTCCACTAGTTAGGCGGAACCTAGATTCCTAAATGACCTTTTTCTTGTTTTCACCTTATTAGATTTGTGTTTATTTAAACTACAAAGGAGGGTAACATTTTTGAAGTCATGCATTCCTGCTACTATAATGCTCATTCTGCATTGCTACACAGAGGTAGAATTATCAGAAAAACATACTATTTTCCCAGGATCGTTTTGCCAGCAGCAAATGAATAATATATATACACTTCAGTAATTCTGGTGAATAACTTTGTATTTATTAAATGAGTGTTTGAAATTCTCTCAGTTTTATTCACAGTAATTCTCTCAGGAACTTGACAACATCATTATTAATTAAACTTACAAGGTAGCCGTTATAGTTTCTTCAGAATCAGCTGTTAAATAAGTATAATTTGATTCCTTTTGCTAGTATTGAACTCCTTCATATCTGTGATTGTGACTAGAGCTTTCTGCAAGGACTTTGTACAGTTCATTTATGCTGCTACTTCTTCCATTGTTGCAATACTATTAATGTTAAGCATAACATTTAACTTCTGACTCTTAACTTTATCTTTGATTTGAATTTCTGAATGTGCTATACCGGCAGCATTGTGAGTGCTTCAAAATCATTCACGCAGAGCCGAACCCTTTATAATAGCACAAGCTATAGCAATAATCTGTCAGACAGAAGTTGGAAGGAAATCAAGTTCGCAGCAAGGTGCTGACTCACACAACTTATCCCTTTCATAATTACTTTGCAACTACACATGTAGGGAATATGTACCAATGCCGAAATGAAAAAAAAATTACCAATTCAAATAGAGCGGATGAAACCCGGGCACAGCACTTTCTGACAGTTGAATATTCATACATGTCAGCTGGAATAGAGATAATGTGCTAGAGAATGATGCTGTGAGCCGAGGGCTTTCATTTCTTCTGATGTTGCCCATCCATCAGTTGTTTGTACTCCTCTTCATTCTCTATCTCTGACAAATTTGAAAAAAAGTGAATAAATATTTCCTTTTTTATATAAGAAAATGAGAGTCAGCTTGTGGCAATCTCCGAGTTAGAAACAATGGACTGTAATTAAGAGGAAGCAATTAACAACACCGATTAATAAAAGTCATTTTGTGTGCGGAAAAGATTAATGTTCTAGTCATTCTGCTATGATCTGTACATTATTAAACTTAAAAGCTTCAGGGACGAGCCTATTGAGGCAATTTGTAAAGCAAGTATGAAGCTGCAAGGTCAGGGGAATGAAAGAAAGGGTTAATAATAAAAATAATCAGCAAAAACATGGACCTGTGTGCAGCATTACAAGGAGGATCAACAGAAAATAGTAACATCTGTGGGATACTGAAGCAAAGAGTATGTTGGTTAACTTCTTCATTTCATTATATTGTATATTCTCATTCATCACCCACTTTCTATATAAGTACAGATTAGAACATTAGATCAGTTATACAGATATGACATTCCCTTGCCGCATCCATTGAAGTATATCTTAATCCCTCTTCTGGTCAACCTCCATGGTGCAGTATAGACAATGACAAT
Source organism: Hydrolagus colliei (assembly GCA_035084275.1). Lineage (NCBI taxonomy): Eukaryota > Metazoa > Chordata > Chondrichthyes > Chimaeriformes > Chimaeridae > Hydrolagus > Hydrolagus colliei. Next base: position 10,907,298 of record CM068748.1, read on the forward strand.
GTTATCTATAATTGTCTGGCATGACACCTAATGACAGCAAAAAACAGACAGAATCCAACTGTTTAAGATAATGATTTTCAACCACTCAAACTTTGTCTCATCATTTGTCACATTATCCCAACTCTTTGATATACTTGTGCCTTGTATCAGTTGCCAGCAGATATGTATTTTGTCCATCACAGATACTGTTGGCACTCTTCCTTGAGACCGACATAACAAATCTCTGTTCGTAACCACCATATACTTAAAACAGCACACAATAATTAATTCTAACAATGATGCACACACACATTCAAATATCTAAAACTAAGCTAATTGTCAAGTATGTGATAAACCGTTTTTCAATGGAAGGTGACTACAATTGTTTGCAATCAAGTTATGCTGCCAGTCATCATTAAATAATATTTATTAACCATCTTGAAATTCCTTGCAGGTCCTTCCAAGACCTGGCAAAACAATCTGAGTTATTGTATGGTACAGTAAAAGACTCATCCGTCTACGAGTACTTTCAAGCCAAGGGAACAAACCCGTTGGAACAGGATGGCACTTATGCTGAACTCTGGAGAACTATCAGCAAAAACAACGGAATGGAAAACTGTGTATCCAGTGCCCCTGAAGGAATTAAGAAGGTATTCACTTACTTTAAAGGAAAATCAACCAAGGTCTTTTTAAAAAGAAAAATAACAGTGGCTTCAAGAAATCAATCTGGGACCTTATTTTTAATTTGTAAGCACAGGGGTAATGGCAATTGATCCTATGAGAAAAAAACAGATTAATATCACAACTTGAAACTTCAAATGACATGCACCTTGGTTTTTGTGACTAATTGAAACAAGAATGCTAAAATGCCAAGTAATCCTGTTGATGATTTATCACACAAACCTGCCTGTGATACAACATCAAAGTTTGTGTGATTGAGGTTAAAGTGCTAAAACAAGTCAACAACAGATGAGTTTGCAATTGTATACCTCCATCCAAATAGATCTGTGTCTTTGATTTTTGTGTGGCTTCCTAGAGCACAAGTGGTGATTGGTACCATCTAGTATATGTTAGAGTTAGGAGAGCCTGTAGTACTGTACTTCTAAACATGGTTTATGACAGATCAGTCAGTCTGCCTCATCAGTAGGCCATAGAGGGGTAGACCAGTCACTGAGGCCAGGGTAACTCCATATGAACAGCCCAATGAGTAGGGTTGACCTCGCTGGGTAAGTACTGGGAATGTAGAGAAGATAGTGCTAATAAATTCCTCAATAGATTTTAATACAATTTATTAACACTTAACCATCTTACATTTCATAGTTTACCTCAGAATTATGTATAGCCCAAAGTTCTAAAGTTCTGCTTATTCCATTTAATAAAGGAAGAGCACTTTTGAATGGCATAAAAGTAATTGCTAAATGGTCAGTTCTTCCCCAGGAGATTCTTTTCTCTCGCTAATCCATCATTGTTAAAAGAATGTTAAAAGAATGTAAATGTCACATTAAATACAAGAATAAAACATTTGGGATTTCAATAGCCATGAGTTAAAAGCCAAAATGAGATTGGAAGAACTTCGGAGTCTCGTTTTTCAGCAGTTCCAATAATATGATAATAATAATAAGCATTGCATTTGATATAGTGCTCTTCACATCTTCTAGATGTCTCAAAGCGGTTCACAGAATATACTGTAAATTGAATTTACTTTATTTGTGGGCGAAATGCATCAGCCAATCTCACACTCATAAACAATTAATTTAATATAAATTAATGTTAAATTATAGCTAACTTTTTCTCAGTTGGTACTGTAATTAGCCTCACAAGGTTTTTCCAGTTACTTGTGGTGTTCCTACTGCCAAGTTTGCTAGAAATGGTATTGTTATGCTTTTACAAACAACTCTGCATATGACATGGTACATGACACCAACCCCAAAGCAGTGGGAATTCACAGAACATTAGAAAGTTGATTTATATCTTCCACAAGCCTTTTATTCCAGTTAAATTCTTTATTGCAGTATCCAATATATCTAGTATATCCTTCCTCAGATTAGGATGCCAAAGCTTCAGTTTGAATCCTGAAATTGGGGTATTAATTCTTTGAATTATGTTTTTAAATAAATGCCAGCAATTCAAAATGATCTAATTAAACACTGGAGATTCAGTGTGAACTTTGTTCATGTTAAAAATAATTGCATTAGTCCCTTTGAACAACATTAATTTAGAAGACTTTGCTTGATAAATTTGCAGCCTATTTACAGCCACCAGTAGAAAACAAGAAAGGTAATTTGACAGAATTAGAGAACCTAAATTTTGAAACAATCATTAAGAATTTAAAGATATTAATTTCCCTGCAATTAAAGATTTCTAAATCCCCATCTGGAAGATTGTCAGGTACAAATTGGTACAATGTATTAAAAGCTAATGATACACTTTTTTTCTCCACGCTGCCAGAAACTGATGCATTAATAATTGTCTTCATATTCTTTCTTGTCTATGTAGGCAAAGAATGGGAATTATGCGTTCCTGTGGGATATGTCTGTAGTGGAATATGCTGCTCTGACTGATGATGATTGTTCAATGACGGTTGTTGGGAATAGTGTAAGCAGTAAAGGATATGGCATTGCCCTGCAACATGGAAGTCCCTATAGGGATCTCTTCTCGCAGAGGTATGCATTTTCCTCTAATTTCCTGATTGCTTTTAAAATGATGTTCTAAAAATAATTGATGTCTTATTGATCAGTTCATATACATGTATATTTTGTGCTAAATACACTGGAGTAAAGTTATGTAGAATATAATAATTTGGAGAGAATGACAGTAAAAGCTCAAGGCTCTTTGATGGTAACATATATTCACACCCATGCATTCTCTGCCATCTCAGATACTGGCTACAAACGTGAGGGAGGTGCACTCAAACCAATAAAGGTTCAGAGATGTTTCCAAGTCAGGCCAATCTATCTGGATATAGCAAGGAGACATGAGTCTTTTAGTACTGATGTGTTTGACAAAGCTGGGTGATTCTCCAACTCATCTTCGAAAGCATATCTACCATTATTTTTAATGCTTAGCAGTGATTTGGGAGAGAGATAATATGATGGAGGAAAAATAGGGTTTGTTCTTGCCCTGCATCTGTGTGAAATGTGCAAAAGTGTCTATTAGTGCTAGATTGTACCACATTGACATTAGCAGCTGGTGTCTGCAAATATTGCAGAGATTTAACAAATATTTATATTTGAAATATCCTATAAACAAGTGTCATGCTACAGCAGTTGTACAAATAAAATCAGCAAGCATGAAATGTAAACGTTTGATAGAAAATTAATATTGAATCGTGGACAGAATTATTTTTGAAGTAGTCCACCTAAAAAGCCTCTCCCTGGCAGTGCATTAACGATAATCTTTACAATTGATATAGCACCTTTCACATTTGGAAAGCATCTCAAAGCAATTCAGAGGATTTACTGTAAAGTGATTTTGTAGGCGATATTCATGTTTGTATATCTGTTTATATACATCAGTTTGTGCATACCTTCCATTGATGTTTGGATGATTATATCAGTATGCATAGTTTAGATGTATGCATACACTGTAAAATCTATAAAATCACCCTTTGATCCTGTAAATTAAGTATATTAAGAATGTTAAGTTTTAAAATAAGAATGAGATCTGAGCCTTGGGTGTGAACAATAGTGAAGTTAAATAACATTGGTTTCTGCATCATTTGATAATATATAGATAATGGGAATTCATATTCCGCAAGGTTTGAAAAAAAATGTGGAGAATATTTCAGAATGTATTATCAATCAGTTGGAACTTTGAAGAAACATCCAGAGCTGGAGATGGCATTTTCATAAAGCTTAAGCTTATTTAAGCAACACATTTACTTTTGAGACAATGGAAGCTGCCTTTGCCAGATAAATCATCCAATTCTACAGAAGTATGATCATTTTATTCTAGCTTCATTGTCCAATTATGGAATTTATTGCTTTTAAAACATACACTTTGTAAAATACATCGCCAGAAAGAAACAACCGGCAAAAGAAAACAAACAGCCAAATAAGTTAAGATTGAGGCTTTTATGTGATCTTTACCCATGTAGTCTGTGAGATTCTATATCACTGTCATATGCAGATAAATTGAATTAACTGCAAGATAAGAAAAAGCACCATTAATTTTCAGAGGACATTAATATCAAATAACACAGTAAACAGAGCATTGGTATGCTTCCAAACAGTAGCTGCAATCACACAGCAGTGATAATCACACCTGTACTTGCAACATCATAGTGTGCAATAGTAGTTCTGAACAATGGAATATATTCACTCTGGACACCCAATGGCAACTACAAGCACTCTGAGATTAGGTAGAATGGCCAAAGGCAGAGTAAATGCCTCTACATTCTGTTCCAAAAAGTTCTCAACACCCAACCTTTGAAGACAATGGTACAAAGGCAAATTATTTGGTAATGGAGCAGAGTGTGCTTATTAAAAGTTGTATAAGCACAATTCTGTTTACCAATTCAGAGTAGTAAATAAAAGCAGTATGACAATATTTACAGCCCCATACCCCACCCCCACTCACTGAAATCAATTTGCTTAGCATAGAGGCTGTGGCATACATGTAGCCTCTGAATATAATGACTAAAGCTGAACCAGTGGCACCCTAAACTACTAGGCAATTGGGGAACAATGAGAAAATCAGGTTTCTAAAGGCCAGGTTATAGTCTTCTCTGTGCACCATATCGCATTTTATGATGTGGGATTGGTTTCAGTGGAACATGTCAAATGCCTAGTCTAATTTGATTAGCGCCATTCCTGCTGTAAATTGTATTTATAATAATGACTTTTCCATCTGTTGAATTTCAGGATCTTGGAGCTACAGGGAAGTGGAGACCTGGATGTGTTCAAGCAGAAATGGTGGCCAAAGATGGGCAGATGTAACTTGCATAGCCACACTAATGCCCAGCCTGATGGACGGGCTTTGAAATTACAGAGTTTTGCAGGCGTTTTCTGCATCCTGGCAGCAGGACTTCTCCTCGCCTGCCTTGTGGCAGCCTTAGAAATCTGGTGGAACAGCAATAGATGCCGTCAAGAAACACCAAAGGAGGTGCAGTACAACTTTTTTCCAATGTTTCTAGTGAGGATTGGGTGTCTCTTGTGTTTTGGAGGGGGGCATGTATGTGTAAGGAAGCAAGGTGGAAATGGTTATAAAACTACTGTTATACCCGAGTTTATAACAAAGAGTACAAGAATACATCTCTGTTTCTAGTGAGGATAACATTTTTTCAGTTTTTTTTACTATCTAATTAATAGTTGAACTGAACTGTTAACCATTGGGTTAAATCTTTTAATTATTTAGGTTTATGTGTGTTCTCTAGATAAGGTACTGGAAAGTCAGGGATATGGACCCATGTGGGGATTGTGGGAAGGTGGGGCAGGGGGTTGAGATCAGGAAGTTGGGATCAGACAGGGTAGAAGCTGGCGAGATGTGCCTTGAAGGAGGCGAGGGAGCGAGGAGAACTGACTGTGAGATAGAGTTCCAAAGGATCGAGGCAAAGAGGCTGAACTGCCTGGACGGGGCTGTGGATGAGCTGGAGTGTGCTGAGTGGCACACTCAGGAGGTGTAAGTGGAGGGAGCGGATAGGTTAATATGGTGTTAGCAGGTCACAGCAAAGAAAGGAGTACGGCAAGAATAAAGATTTCAAACTATTTTCTGGGGTATGGGGAGACAGTGGAGCCAGATGAGTGCGGGGGTGGGGGGTGATAGGATCGCAGAGCCTGGTGCGGGAGAGGACATGAACTGCAGAATTCTGGATGATCTGTATCTTGTGGAGGGAAGAGTTGGCCGACAGGCAGGGAGTTTGATTTAAGCAGTGAGATGCAGGGAAATGATAGAAGTGTATAAGATCATATATTTGAAACTTGTAGGAGGTTACAAAGCAGTAATAAGTAGACTTGTATCAATAAGAAACCAAAGGAAAAAAGGCGTCAGAGGTCAGAATTGAAGTAATGATCAACATTGAATGCCAAGCTTTTTCTTGTATTCTTTCTAGAATTAAACAAGAGCTGTTGAAAAACTTTATGTTTTGCAAATTTTAGAGTTAATAATAAGTAGAGGGGAAAATAAATGTTTGGCAAAAATAGGAAATCAAACTATCTAGAAGCTGCTTTAGTGAATGGAGAGGATGTGAGATTTCACTTCAGGTCAGTGAAGATAAAAGAGTTGAGCCATCAAAGGTAAAGTCATAGTTGCAACTTGTGACAGACAAAAAAAGCCTCTGAAGATTTCAAATAGAGTCTTTTTTTTACACAAAATGAGTACTACACTAAGAGCAATATAGTTCAAAATGTGCAATATTGTTGCACTTTATTAAAAACATCTAATGGGGAGAATGTATTTTATTTATCTCCCAACTCTACCATTTAGAAAATGAAACAAAACCCACTAATACCCACTGCGAGAACAAACTTTCCTGAGCAAAATAAAGCTTTCTACTGTAGATTGTTCAAAATTAGCTGGGATGTTCTTGGAATTATGCCTGCCGAATGTAATGTATTTATCATTTGTTAAAGTACAAATAAAGAGCTTGCTACCTTACACACAAATTATCATCAAATAATTATCCTTATGAGTATGGCACTTTATTATAATAGTTCTGTGGTGCAGTGGACTTCCATGATACAAACGCAAAATGCATTAAATGTTATGAGCAAACATCCAATATTATTATCATAGTGAGAAACTTACAATGAAAATGAGAGAATAAAAATACCGTTATAAGCAACTGTATGAATACTGAGATATTTATGTTGGCTGGGTTACGGCAGAGATAATGCACATCATTTCTGCATTGTGCAGAAGATACTAAAACAATTTTAGTACGAGTAGACCACCATTCCTTCTAACCTGTCAATTTCCAACAATATTTTTACATTGCGTTGGTCTCCAGTGATAAATTATTCCATCTTCTAATGATTGAAGGTTGCTGTAGAGAATGATATCCAATTTCTAACCTGTATTGAGGAATAGACACATCACTAAGATATACTTGAAATATGTATGTCTGTAGTTAGTGGGATAGAATTGTCCGCTGCTTCTTTGAATTTGTTTTCAACATGCAGCAATGTGCCGAATGCTCCATTACTGTGAGATTCCAACAGAGTGGGCTAGTTGGACATTATCCAATATTGGAATACAAAATGCACAGTTACGCACTTTACAGGAAATCCTTTGAAGCCCTTTGAGATGTCCTTGACTCAAAAGGCATATCAAATGCAAGGATTATTTGCTTGTCTAGAATCATTTTGAGGATGGCTTCAATTAGGTTAAACAATCTCATTGCACCTATTTAAATTGCTGCATTCAGCTGAGCAGAACTTGTTTTTTCAATGCACATAATTGCAGTTGGTGTAGTTGTTCCCCTTAATTACTATTGTAGCTCTCAAGATTCTCAGTTACCTTTTCAGATTTTTCTTGGGGTGGTGGATGGAGTGGGCGGGCGGGGGAGGGGGTTGTGGGGGCGGGGGGTTAGGGGGTGGGTTGTAATTAATAAGTGAAAAGCATAGAATTGATGCTTCATTACTTATCCTAGTTGGCAACTTGTATCGAATATGCTGGGGGAGCAAAGAAGTCTCATGAGTTTGCTGCAATAACCGTGCAGCCAAAAATAATCATTTCCTCCCTTGACCATGGATTTACACTCTTGTTAGCTTGCTCTCTCCTTCAGTAAAGAGTAAGCCACTTAGAAGAGCCCAATCTTCCTTCCAAGTATGAGTATTATATCACTTAAGCAATGATTTATGGGTTGATACGGTCTTGTCAAGCTGATGACAGGCTGGACAACTACAGGAAGAGATCAAAGGTTCAATTTGTTATTCTTCTACCCTATCCCTATATTGTTGAGAGTAGGAAGACAGTCCATTACAGCTCTTTCAATCTCATCTTTAACTTATAATTATAAGTATAATTATAATTCTGAATTTATATTTTTCCAACTCGTTTGACAAATACTGCTTAGGGTTTAATATGCAATATGCATATTACATATGCAATATGCAGTGCTCCTCCATTGTGTATTGTGTGTGGTTGGCACAGTATTGGGATGTCAGCACATACTTAGCCTATAATCCGTCTTCAGTTAAAGATTAAGACAGACTTTTCAGACATCCAGATTTCATTATTCAAATCAATGTTCTAACACTGAAAATATGCACATTGTCATTCATGTGTTCTTAGGAGAAATATTTTGGAATATTTTTATACAGTTAATATTGTGCATTTTCTTGTCTGAAGACATCATAAACCCACTCCCCACCAGACTATTTTATGGACTGAAAATGTTCAAGTATATCATAGTTTGTATTGCAGACTCACCCTCCCTTTCTCTGTGCCTGGTGTAGAAAGTCTGAAAACTAACATATCATCTTTACCATTGTACTGGGTCAGACTGCACCAGCGGTCACATTATGATTAATAGTTTGGAATATTGTTGCATCAGTCAAGTATCAATGCAGCTGCTGGGATTTCTTGCTGTTTTCATACCTTCAGTTTGCATTATAAGACATTTAACTTCACATTTTGGGAATCAAAATCCAGCTATCTGATTTGGACATGTTGACCTCTGCCAAAAAGGAGGAAATGAATTATTGTAATTGATCTGTGTTTGTGTACCTGTAAGTGCCATAACTTGAGAAATCTTTGGCAGATTTCAACGAACCTTCGAACCCATGTTCAAGGGGTTGATTCCTCGAACGAGATTGATGTCAGGCCTGAAACAATGATGCCGCCACGTTGCATGATGCCATTTTATTATGGTGGTACCTTAAAGGTATTTATTACTGCTCTACCTTAAAAACAAGCTATTACTAGCTATAAAGCTATTACTATCATATATGGTCTGGAATGCTGCCTGGGTGGAGATCGGGGCAGTTTGACATATCAGAGAACCAAAATTTGCCTATGATGATTGAAGAGATGGACATCAAATCCTATTGCTAAATCTTGACTCCCACAGTGTGAGATTAAATTGTTGTTAGAGTAAACAGGGCTTCAGTTGATGTGAGGGAAAAGGAATCTAATCTAAAGGCATTAGCACAGAAAATGTCAATGTTACTGTTTGGTTTATGTACCAGGTGTCGTGTTTGATTGGTGTAGGAAATGGAAAGTCTTAATCTTCCCCCTAACTTTTTAAGCAAGGTTTTTGCAGTCACAGCTAATGGACCCCATACCTTTATTTCAGTTCCATTAAAAAGTAACTTAGAATCAGATATTTATTTTAAAAATTGAGGTAATGAAAGTTTTCTTCATGGCACACTCAAATCAGATTATCACTTGAGACTGGAGGACAATAATACCACTTATACTTTCTATGCATTCCACATTGATTAACAACTACGAGAAGAACAAAGAAAGCTTTTTTTAAACAAAATGCACACATTCACATATTTATGGGATTTCTCTCATTTATTCTTTTCCTATTCAGGATAAAGAGGTCAACTTAGAGCAGGTTCATCGTCGGATGAACAGTCTAATGGATGAAGATATAGCCCATAAGCAGCTATCGGCTGCATCAATTGAGATATCAGCACTGGAGATTGGCAGCATGCAAACCAGCCAGAGCCTGGAGCCTGTACGAGACTACCAGAACACTCAAATCTCGGTCAGCACATTTTTACCTGAACAGACTCACAACACGAGCAGGAACATGCCCTCTTCAGGCAGCACCAACCTCTCTCTGCCTCTCAGCAGTTCTACTACGCTGCCCTCTATACAGTGCAAACATAGGTCACCAAACGGAGGACTCTTCCGCCAAAGCCCCATCAAACAACCAATCCCCATGTCCTTTCAACCTGGATCTCTTCCGGAAGGCATCGAACCCTCCCATGGGACCTCCATATAACACCCAGCGCCGCATGGCAACATTTTTAATAAAAAAAATTTACAAACAAAAGTCTAGGATTTTCATGTAAATACTTGTAAATAATTCAAGAATGAAGTGGGGTAAAGTGTATTTTGAATATTCTCAATTTTTGAAGTCAGTAAATCATGTATGAATGGCTTTGTAAATTTTGTTCTATACAAATAAAAAGCAAATTACTTGTGATCGTACTCAAGTGCCTCCAAGAAACTATTACTTGAACTGGGAAGGGTAGCTTTTATTTAATTATACATTTTTTTTTAAAAAAAGCTTTTCTCATTTGAACTGTTTTGGTTCATTTCTGCTTGAGCCAGATATTCATTTGCGCAAGGGCACTTAAATCCATCCAGGCATTTTATTTCAAAGCACCAGGCAATGTGATGCAACAGAAATATCTGTGGTCAATTAATTGATGGAGAAGTTTCAGATAGTTTGTCAATTCTAATGTGCACTTTTATAAATGTGGGACAAATTGTACAAGCATTGCCTCCCCTCGTGATCTGCTCATAGGCGAACCAAGGACAGCCTGGGAATTTTTACATTAAAAAGATGAGGTGAATAATTTACCCATTTACCAAAAACACATCCTATTTATCTATGCTAAAATTGGACTTATCTATTGTGGAATTCTCCAGATAGTTTTCTACATATTCTGTGATGATAGCCTATGAGCTTCTTTGTCATTAGAGAGAAAGCTTGGAAAGCCTAGAACATGGACTTGACCACCATTATGATTATGATAACCCAATAAAAGGCAAGGTTGCAATGTAGATCTTCGTTCTAATATAAGCCTAAACACAACTCACCAGTTGAGCAGGATAAAAGTTTCAACTCAATCCCGTTTTCTCTCTTAAAGTTCAATTTCCAGACCTCACCTTGCCTAAACTAAAAAACAGTAAATTTGGTTCACATTTGAGATTAAGTAATTCTAGCTTGTCATAAACGTAGTGACTGAAGATACATGCCTAGAATGGGGTATTGCTGTTAGCAGAGTACAGAACTTTGAACTCCACATTATAGTCGAGAAGCTGATGGAAACCCTAAAGGATCTGGAGAAACTAACTCCCTCCCCTCACTCACAAATACACTATGAAAAGTCAGTGGCCTGCAGAAACACCAGAAGGAGGTTTCTTATTATATTACCCAGTAATACTTCACGTGTAGATATAGAAATGGTGGGAAAGGTTCTTAGTGTAGAATAAATAGAATACCTTTAATCACTAATTTGAATCATCAATACATCAGCCAATGTGCGTATCCTTGTAAATGAGGTTATGGTCGTTTTAGACTAAGACTCAATCTATCCGGTAATAATTTCCACACAAACATAGCAGAAGAGCTGCAGGTAACTTTACTGTGTGTACCGGCTTCAATCATCCCATTACTTACAATAACCCTTGCATTTGATATAGCACTTTATCATGTCTTTGAGGCATCTCAGAGATGTCAGGCATTTCGGCAATTGAAAATAATAATTCCTCCTCATAATACTTTTCCTTGTCAACAAAATATCTTTTGCTTGAGGAAAAATCTTATCCAAAAAAGTAATTTCGCAACTGCCCCTATGTTTGCCATATTCTTTTGGTCTATCCTATCTTAAATGTCTTTCCTATATTGAAAACAGTCCAATGTTTCAGGCTGTAAAATGACACGCCAACATAAGCAATTTTGATGAAGTTGTATTCTGTGACAAAAGCTAATGGAACTCATTGCAAGTTGCCAATCGTCCATAGATAGCACAGATTTTAAAACGTATGAGTACGCAAAAGCTTATTGATGGCATTTTGCTTTGGCATTTCATGCTGATTACTAGAAATATATCTAGAACAAAACGGCGTCTCTTTTTTTGGCAGTTTGCAGACATCAGACTCCATTGAAGTAATAGATTGCAAAAATAATAGTAATGTGAAATATTTTGAATACATGTGCATTTATCACCTGAGGACAAAGTGAGCAGAATTTAGTTTGAATATATTTATTTTGTACCCTAGCCCAAGGTATGTAAACTAAGAGAGAGTTCAAATCAGCTCCCTGTTGTCAAAGTGAATCAATCTTCCAACTTGTCCAACTTGGCTGCCGTGTTTTGCCCACAAATGGCATTTGTCAATGACTTTACAGTATATCCTGTGAAGCGTTTTGAGACGTCTAGAAGACGTGAAAAGCACTATATCAAATGCAAGGATAAGAATTATTATTATTTGTCTAGTTTGTCAAGTAACAATTACCCGCACCTGCCATCTATGTAATTCTGATAATTCGCAGCATTAAATATTACAAATATATAGTTTAGGTGCAACTGGATATATAACTGGATAATAGCCAAACAATTTATACACCAAATTTCAGTTGACTTTACAGACTACAAGAAAAATACCATTTGTACTACAAGAGGATACATCTTCCCACTCATTGAATGACAACTATTTTTAAGAACAGATCACTGCTTGTAATTTAAAGCAAATTATTTTCAGTAACCACTACTGAAATTTTCCTCCCTCAATATGTACCCTCACTATGTAATATGCAGTTTTCCCATTTTTACATCAATCTATATTATCTCATTTCTCACACACTGAATTAATTATTTTGCATGTGTACTGAGTGATTGTTTGTTTGAGTAATAGCCTACTCCTGTGATGTTTACATAAACATTAATATTTTGAACAGCAGAGGTCTCAGCACTAGCTCTGGGTAGTGTATGGATCACAATTACTCAATTAGAATCTTTCATACTTTGTTACTTCTAATGTAGCCAGTTATTAATTCAATTTGCAATTTAATCTTGGATCTTATGACCCTCAACTTCAACTAGAAGTCAGACTGTGAACCCGAGCAAATACTTTCTGAAAATGAAGATGCTCAACATTCACTGCCTTTCTCTTTCACCAGAAACTATGCTACGTCAGTTTTATAAGACAAATAGATTGGTGGACTATATGGCAAAATCAATTGAGTTAATGTTTCCAGAAGTCATACACAACTTATAAAAATTGCTCTTATCGGATTTATATATACAGTACTATGTATATTTTAGAGACAGTGCAGAGGAGAGCAATAAGGATGGTCCCCAATGTTAGCAGAATGAGCAATCAGCAATGATTAGACCATCTAAGGGACATCATCCTTCCAGAGAAAATATTCGAGGTGGCTTTATGGACGTATATAACATTTTAAATTGGATTAGTAAAGTAAACCCTGAATAATACTTTCCTATGCGTGGTGACAGAAGAACAAAGGGCATGTGGGTTGAGATCTCTAGACTCATTTAAACATTTATAAAACAAGGAAAATGGGGTTGGTTTTCTGGTGTTGAGATGAAACCTCCCCTAATGCCAAATACTTGTGATGCCTTGAAGAAGCTCTTGCTGCCAATTAGTACATTGCTTTTACTATGTTGAATTCTAGTCTTTGAAATAGACTAACATTTCTCCCACTGAAAGAGGTAGGTCTGTAATCCCACGATAATGCACCTGATCTTTGATAAAGATTAGAATCACATTTTTTGTCCACCAGCCCTCCAGTACAGTTCTATATTGAAAGAAGTTGAAAACATATTCTTATTGGTGCACCCGGCACTTCCACCCTAATTTTGTTCAAGTATTCATGGCTGCATTTAATTTAGCCTAATGCTACATGAACTTCTAAGTGCTCCAGTGTTTGAATGACTATTTAATTGCCAACTGCTATTTTATTTATAAACCCGGATGCATCTTTCTGTTTCAATGAAGTGCTATTAAATTATCTTTTTTTCTACAAGTTTTTTTTCCATTTTCCATACTTGATAGAAAGCCCTTCCTAACCTCTCATCCTTAAGACTTCCTCTTTTGAAAATAACACGAGAGTGTCTGCTGTTAAATGGTGCAATCTACTTCGTCCTACTCCTTATACAGAGCAATTTTACGATGCTGCGGCTAATGCACTCACATATCTTTAGGACAACACTTTACTCCAGTACAGTGCTGAAGGAATCCTGGATGGTGGGAGGTGTTGTCCTTCAAGTGAGATGATAAACCGTGGTCCCGTTTGCCTGTTCAAGCGGATAGTAAAGTGGGTTCCTCTGGTGTTCTGGCCAACTAGATATAAATAAGATTGGTCATTCACTTCATGCAATTTGTGGGACATTGTTTTGTGCAAATAGGTGCTGTGTTCACCTACAAAAACGAAGTCATTATGCTTTATAGCAACTCTTTGTAATGCTTGGAGAAATTTTTAAATAAGGTACTATATTCAATCCAATTATTCTGAAGCGACTTAAAACCCATTTTACCAGGAAGACAACACCCTTTAAATTCAGTAATTCATGGTTTCTGTTGATATGAAACCATTTAATTTGTTGCATTTGTGATTCTGTAAGGCAGTATTTGGTATGAATGACTACAAGTGATCTTAAAATTTCATACCACATACCACATGATACATACCACAAACAACCTGAATGAAGAGGTTCCCTGTTTCCTTCTAACCACATTGGGGGAATGTTTAATTGGTTATTTGTCAATAATCATATTACTAAAACCACAACAAAAAAATGTGGCAGTAGATGCAATTATCAATGTGATTACCTCAAAATACAGTCATTACATACATAGACAGTGCAATAAATCTACAGTAAATCTTGTGAGGCATGCTGAGACATTTCAACTACGTGATAGGCGCTATATACAATGCTAGGATTATCATCTTCTTTCGTCTTACAGACGCACCAAGGTATCCTGTAAGAAACTTCGATTGTTTTTAATTCTATAGTATTTTTTTTGCCATGTTTTCACAATGTTCACCATCACATTCCCTCATACTATACACCTGCTCTCCTCCCCTTTTCCTTAGTCTGGTTGAAAGCGCAATCTCAACAATGACAAGAAATAATGTTCATGAAGCATGGATTAAGAACAAAAGTTTTCTCTTTTACCTGCTGTGGAACACAATACAATACAAACAGACAGATCCCATAGCACCAACACCTCAGGCTACATTATTTAATATAAATGCAGCATTGGATTGTACCTGCCTTAGGTAATACTGTGCACAATAGTGATCAGTCTATGAAAACAGCCATTTTCCTAGCAGAGAAATTGACAGAAAGGTTATTATAGTGCTGCACAAATGTTTTCTACAATCTTAATTCTCATCTTTAAAATCAACATATTTACAAATACACTCAAAGCATTTCTTAACATCAGGGCTATGTGGTGCTGCAACTGTATTTTGTGCCATTTCAATTTTTGTTTTTATTTAATAATTTTCATCTTTGGCGTTTCATGAGTTTAAAATAATGCATTACACATAATTCTTCCTATTTTATTAGTCTACAGAAAGTAGATGTTGAAAGGCATTAAAACCAGCACAGCAGCTCAAACAAATGTGATGCAGACTAATGATTTGTTTCTGTGATTCATATCCAAAATGTCCCAGTAATACTGCACAAAAGTCAGTCTGACATGTCGTGTGTTATAACATTTATAATGTGTGAAGCCCAAGGTCATAAAACTCATTTCCTCTGAAGTCTTATGTTGCAGCTTTTCATTCCACAAGAAGCCTGACATTCATGCGACACTGGCAAAGAGAAACAATTGACTGCTGTCAATTAATATTTTTTTACACACACAGCAAAATTGTTGTTCACCAGAATTTCACAAACAGTGTATATGATGAACAACGCCACATATGAATCACAGAAAGAATAAGAGGAATGATTCGAACTTGTAATCTTGTCGTGAGTTTATATATAGAGGAATAATGTATAGTTGTGAACGATTTCATTGCACTAATCTGATCGAGGGATTCAAATGACAGAGCATTAGTCAAACAATTTACATGTCACTGAACCCTTGGAATGAGATTCAATCCTGACAAATCACTCAGAGTAGACAACACTTTTATTTTAATGTATACCATGAGCATCACAGAATTAGTTTTGGACCTTTCATCTTTAATCACCAATAACTGTCATGGAGGAAGCTACAGCCACTGCCCTCAGTGTTGCCTTATGTGATGATATCCACAATGAAGGATTAATAATTGTGAGATATATACTTAATTAATTGATTATTTAATTATGTCAAACAATCAATACAAATTATGATCATAATCCAATCTCAGAGCTTCACTTACACTACTTAAGATTAATTCTCTCAGCTGATAGCATCTCTGAAATCTTTGATTGAAGTATGTTCAGTCATTCACTTAGGTTTCTGTAACCTCTATGAAAGCTAATATTTCCATAATTTACCATACGTAGGAAAAGAGATAGCTTTTCATGTCAGTATCTTTAATATATCTGCTCTTCTGTCAGAGAATAAATAATGTACAAAACTGTGCACTGAAATATTGGCAAACAGGACATCGTTAGATATATATTTATCACCTTGATCGAAGAGTAAGATACAAGTTCAAACAGAAATATGCATTTATTGAACCCTCCATGCAGGTGTTATTATTACTGCAACATAGGAGCAATCCACCAGCTGGAAATCTAAGGAGGTAACCAAGATAAAATGGAATTGAATCCTTTTGATATTAGTTTTAATATTTTGGTGGCATATTCTTTGTTTAGTTGCCAATTTGTGATGGTAATGTTCTAATTCCGATGGTGCGTCAATAATGTGGATTAGGAAATAACTATCCCCATTAACATTATAGTGGCAGTAAATCTTTGTTAGTGGCAAGAAGCTGATATTTTTGTTTGAAATTACATTAGAAGTAATTACTTATTTCTCTTTGATATTCACTTCTCTTTCCTCTTGCCAGTCACCTCCTAAAGTGAGTTTTTGGTAACCTGTACCAAGTTCCTAATTGTCAACAGTGACCAGGATAAATATGTTTCCACCAACACAATTTGTAATTAAATTGATCATCATTTGGACAGACTAATAGAGTGGCCAGTTTATCTCTGTAGCATAACATAATTGCATAACATAATTGAGAGCTTGTTATGGAGCTGAATAAAGTCATCTTAATTGTATTGGCCTATCTGATCTTGCCAGGTCGGCAAAGTGGCCTCTATTCATTTTAAAAGATTTACTAAAGATAAACATATGGAATTGAAATAGATTGCTCTATCATATTCAATTAGGAATAAAGCCCAGATTTTTGTCCCAATTCTGAAAAGTTCCCTTAAGAAAAACTCTTAAAGAAAAAGTTGTAATCTGTGGCCAAAGTAAAAGCTGGGTATCAGGCCACTTTCAGGCCATTTACTTCTGAAAATAACTGCTGGAAGGAATATAAGAGTGGATCAGTGAAGTCTCTCTGTCTCTCGTTGTACTCTATTCGGTAACAGAGCTGAAGTCTGGAACTCAGTACTATTGGGAATACCTAAAATCCAACTTGTTCCAGTTGCACCATTTGTTCCCACACATTTCACTATTTCAGTGCAATGCATCCAAGTCCCAGGTGGTCTGTTAGGTAGAGAACCATGCAGGATAAAAAATCATACTCACAAGTAATATGAAGCAAGCTGCTTTCAAGTTCAGTGAGATTAAAAAAGCAGTACCAACATTTTATTTGATAATAGCTATTCTGCAATTTAATACAATTTTCTAGTCCTTTCACCAAATTCCTAGATACCCATGCTCATTAAATATTAATTTGCTTCCCTTTTAAACATTTCAATTGATCCAAAATCAACAAACTCCAAGTTGGAAGCATCACTACGATATTCTGCAAGAAAACGTATATATATAATTTAGCATCTTTGGTAATTATTGGTGATGGGTTATTCAGTGGATACTTCATTTGAGTGAGTCGCCATCACTCGTATAGATCAGAATCCCCAAAACATCTACAAAAGGCACATCTGAAGTACAGTACAACTTATTTGAGTTGTCCCGATGAGCTTGGAAAATTCTCAACAAGAAATATAGATTTTAGACTCTTGATTTCGATTCACTGAATATAAACCTAGTCTGCATTTATAGGAAACCTCCACGTTTGTAAAAGCATTCAATGGAAGAATTTTCACTGAATTTCCAATGGAAGAAAATAATGGGTGGTTATTACACTTATAGCAAAGCAATTAGAGTAATCTGTTAAGAGGAAGCTTACCATATGATCTTGTGTCATTATTGGCTTCTCTGAGGTCCTAGTCACCAAAACAAATGTAGTATCATGAAACGAAACATAGAAAATAATACTGACATTTGTTGGGTTATTGTTGACACCAATGTAGTACATTCTTGCTAGTGATGGCGTTAGCAGGGAACTAATCTTTATTCACAGTTTGAAGTTTTTTTTTAGAAGAAATTCCTGCTATTTTGCACCTGATAATTGAGAGACACACACACATACTGTGTCTTGCCAAGGTTTGAGGCACACAGCAAGGTGTAGCACACATTCAGCTTATTCTAATGTACTTTGCCAGATCTACAGAGGGACACAGCTCACAGTAATCAGTTCCCTGAAGATATATCGATGCATGCACATCACGAGAAGAACACTGGTTTCCAAAAAGCCTCCAATAATTTCCCCAAATTCTGACTAGTAGAAAAACAACTTTGTAGTTATTATGAAGCCCCAACAAACTCAATATTAAGATATGACTGATTGAGTCAACTATGGGACAAGTAGGAAAAAACAAACACATTTGTACCTATAGCAGAATGCCTATTAAACATTTTTGGGGGGTTAACCAAGTGTCTGACACATGTGAAAACCTATCATCATATTTAAGAGTATTCAAACTGAGAATTTCAAGCATTCCACCTATATGTGGATATTCCACAGATGTTGGAATAGAATATGCACTCCCTGGAGGGTTGCATCTTATTGAAGGTAGGGGTTGGTCTCAACATTATGCTTTTGTTTATGCCAGCAACATAGCTCATTTTGAAGAACCTTTCTTTGATCTGCAAAATATATAAACTAAAAATCAGATTCTTCAATACTAGTTATCTAGGCAATTTAGGTTTGCAGATGCATTCAATCTGCACTTCACATAACAATGTTTAGCTGCTGTTACAGGTCACTGATTCTCAAGGGTCTCCAACTTACTGCCTAAACATTGAAACAAGGAGGTGCAAGAATGAAATAAGGCTGAAATCCCCAGAGGTATGTATAAAGATAGGGTACCAAGAGGACAATTTATCGATCCTGTTTCGTAAGATAATTCTTCTTTCGGTGATGATCAATGCAAGTAAATCATCCCAAATTCAATAAAAGGGATTAGACAAAATATCCAATCATAAAAAGAACTCAATTAAAATTCTTAAACAAACCAAAGCACAAATATGGATTGGTACTGATGCTAAACAATAAGCAGTCAATTGTGGAGAAGAACAATCAATGACATTTGTATAGTGCCTTTCATGTTGGGAGGACGTCCTAAGGTGCTGCACAGTCAGGGATTTGGACATACACAAGAGCATTTGGAATTATGGACAAATAGAAACATAAAATAACTTTTTGTGCAAGGATAAAAACGTCTTGCTTTGGTGGAGTTCTGTAGCTCAGTAGTTAGAGCACTTGCTTTGCAAACAAGAGACCTGGGTTCAATTCCTGGCAGGGGGAAACCTTGGGCAAATTTCCTTACTTCACACCCCTGATATTAATCCTTCAAGAAAATAAACAATAATAATTTGGTTACTCAATCCACGACCATTTGTTCAACACTGCTGTGCACAATTGGCTGCCACATTTTACCCACAAATATACTGTTAATTCACTTTACAGTATATTCTGTGAAGTGCTTTGAGACGTCTAGAAGACATGGAAAGTGCTATATTAAATACAAGAATTATTATTATCATTACAGCAGTATAGGATGAAAGAGGCAAGGAATGGAGTAAACAATTTGTTTTGCTGGTTCGTGCCTATATAAACCACATTTGAATTGAATTTAGTTGCTTTTGTATCAGTGAGCAGAATTGCTAAAAACTGCTTTTATTTCACTGAATGTTGCAGGGAAGTAGCATACACTGTGCATATGATAATATAGAACAATGAAAAGTGGCCTATTTTTAATGTGCGGTCAGGGTTGGGAAAGAGACATATTTTTGATTGCTACAAGCCATGTTCACTTATCATCTCATGCACAACATTGTGATTTGGGAGCAGCTGATTCTTCAAGTGAAATGACCATAATGTTTTCACTCAGACGGTTTCAAGTATTCCTTTAAAGGGCATCTTCCCCCAAGGAACATTGTTAGCCATAGCATTTTGAGTTATTAACACATGATGTATGATGTCCTTCACATTGTGAAAATTTTATTTTATTTGCTACGTCTGCTAGAACAAAAACATAATTATTTGTTCACCAAAGCATTAAAAATTGGTGTTTAACAATCTAAACAATTGTATAATGGATAAACCTGCAACTTATGATCTGAGAGCTCACTTGTATACGTTTGCTGGTTTTAGCCAGGTTGCATGGAGAGGTTAAATTGGCTCTGGCCTTCTTGAGGATATGGAGAGAAAGAGAAAAATAAATAGCCAGGGTTCCAGCTTCTTATCCATCTGCAGCATCCTCCAATGTGTGTGATGCATACATGTTTGTGTGTGTGGTGGGTGGGAGTGGGGGTGGGGGGGGGGGGGGTGCGGTGGTGATGGGAGGAGAGCATAGCCAGGCAAGAGGTCAGACTCAGCTGTGATGCCCGCTACACTCTAGTGACTGACTATCACACACTATCAAGACTCACTAATGAACACTAGCCACACAGGCTGGTAGCAGAGTAAATCCAGCGCCCACTGAACTACAACCCAGCAGGAGGTGGGACCAGGAGCAGAGGTATAATTGCTTTCAGTACAAATGTAAAAATAAAAGAATAATGACAAATGTTACATAGACTAACACAATGGTGATCTGCACTTCTGTACTTCACACTGATTCATAGCAGACTTTGAATTTGAATTCCATCTACTGAAGGAAGGAATTTAACTCAATTGAAGTTCGTCTTGAATTTTCTCCAGGTCTAATTGGAGATATGTGTGAGATGTAGAGACTAGTCATGATGTTCTGATAACCTGCAGTCCTCTGGCAAAGCATGCCTTTAATCCAAATCATCATAGCTACACCTACACTTTCACCTCTTAAAATAGTTGTAACTGAGAGCTTGATCATAAGGGCATGATGCAGAACAGAAAGCATGTTAGATTTGAGAAGTTTACAATAAGAGTGGCATGTAAAGTAAACTGTTGTAAATCAACCTTATGAGTTGAATGTGAAAAATAGACCCAAGAAAACTGAGGGCCTTATAATGAGAGTGGAAAGTATAATAGAGGTATTCTTATAACTCAGTACAGTATTATGATGAGAATAGGGTGTAATACAGATAAAGATAGAACTGAATGCATGTCATTGAGAGTGGGAAGTGTAACCAAGAAAGTGTTATAACAGAGCATTATAATGAGTGAGATAGAGAATACACAAAATTATATTAAAAAGATAATGAAAATGAGGTATTAACCGAGAAGTCTTACAGTTGAGAGAATAGGTAATTGACAGGATTACAATATTGTTAACAGAGCCTCATGAAGACAGGGTTACTAACAATTGAAAATAAAATCAGGTGTAGAACGAAGTTAGGTTATGATTGGAAGTTTTTAGAATGTAAGCAGAGTTTGCTTCATTCAGAACTATGTCAGTGTTGACCTGAGCTGTATCCTGCAATCTACAAACATTCTCCACCAAAAGTTAAAATTTGTGATCTGATTTGATCACAAATGGATTAAATTTCTACCATACCATTTCATTTCTGTATTATTTTCTTCCACGATTCGGATACAGATTAAATATTGATTGATTTTTTAGCAACTCCTATACAGCCTTATAGCATATATCATGCCCTGTACAACATTCAAAGTCTGAGTGAGGGGCATAGTGGGTGCAGTGGTCGAGAAAACCAAAACCACACTTTCACGCTGAATCCGCAAAGCTGTCAATGACAGGAAAATGTTAAAATTTGCAATCAAAAGGCGAGAGAAATTGCAAACGCATTTCAACACATGGAGCTGTGTTTCAAAGTTAAATGCATCAAAACAGATTGTATTTTAAGTGAGTGAAGTTTAGCTTGAATGAATGAGACTTGATATGTGTAAATCCAGTCAGCTGGAAAGGGCCTATGTGAAATGGGTTTGGGTATCGCAGCCAATTCCAAGGGCACAAGTCCATGTGCAAAACTGCCTGTATATATCAAGATTAATTGGTACGGTCACTTGGCCACCAGATTAGCTGCTATAGTAACTAAAAATGATCACACTAAAATTGAGTGTAAGCCACCATTGCCATCCATTACCCACCTTAGTTCAGGAAAAGAGAAATCATAGACCAAGATAAATAACACAATAAAAAAAACTATTATTATTTGAATTGAACACTTTATTGAACAAAATTTTGCAAACCTATTTTCTGTTGAAACATAGTGTAACTAAAGCAAAATATTTTGATAGATTTAACACAGGCACACCCTCAATCCTCAGTGGTACCACTCAATCACCATATTTTGCTCAGAATAATTGGCATGATTGTCAATCTGCTGTGCATGCCCTGTAACACCAGAACCTACAGTTACTTGTGCAATTTCTGACAAATTGCTCATTTCATAGAAATTATGCGTGAGCAGTCATTTCCTAGTTTTGACATCCAAAACACACCTATGTGTTTTTTCATTTGTTGTTAATTTGAGTTTGTCCTTTTATAAAGTAAATATTGCCCTGGATTTAGACTCTAGAAAGGGCAAATATACAGCTAGAAATTAGTTTTGGTGCCTTTGCCCTTCCAATTTCCTTTTCTCTTGAATCCTCTAATCTCCAAACCACAAACACTGATTTGAATCTAAACATTGACATAGGAATGTTGGCTTTGAAGAATTGTAACCCTTAGAGTGCTGTAGAGGAGGAGCAATATGTTTGTGGGGTGCTGAAGAATTTGTTCGTTCGTGGCTTTCATGGGTACAAGACAAATCGAAAGTAAGCTATTTCCTCAGCAACCAAATGGGGGTCAAAATTTGAGTCAAAGATGATTAATGGGGAGGGATGTCATCAAAAAATTTGGTCTGCCTGGGGCACCATTACCTAAAGGCTGAATTAACTATGTTACCTTTAACTTCCCTGCTTGGGAAAGTCTCATTTATAATTATTGCTTACTGATTCCTGTAACTCAGTGGTTAGAGCATTCACCTTACAACCTTTGTTCGATTCCAGGCAGGGCAAACTTTGTGCAAATTTCTCAACTCCATACTCCTAATAATAATCGCTCAACAAAAAATAATAAATTGGTCATTTCTATCCACAACTGTTTGTGGGACACTACTGTGTGCAATTGGCTGCCATGTTTTGCTGACATATATCCAGTCATTTCACTTTACAATATATTCTGTGAAGCGCTTTGAGACATTTAGAAGGTGTGAAGAGCGCTATATCAAATGCATGAATTCTTCTTCTTATTCTTTTGGAGTCTCAGACTTTAAGAAACCCATTACTAGAAGTTCCTTGAAACAGGCTTTTCCTGACTCGACACTTATTTGAACAAACCACAACCAAATGACCTGTTCATTCTGCTCCCCTTTAGCATTCGATGAGGAATGTCTGTTCTGATTTCAGACTGATGGTTACCAAGGAAATGAAATAACCACTGCAGCACTTCTGATTTGCAGGCATTTCAAAGCAAGTGAAGATCTCTGGCTTCATGCGAAGCTTACTGGAGAAGTGTTTTATTTATGTAAACTTCCCATACACTTTTGCACGTCTTATCTCAACTCCCTCTTCCCTCTATTCATAGCAACAGGCAATAACTAACTTTGATTTTGCAACAGTTCTCAAAAAAAAATTGATTTTTTCAAATTTAGAAGAAAAAAGAAATGTAAATGTTTTATGAAAGGTTTCTGTCTCTGACTTAGATGTGGGCTTTTGAGAGAATTCTTAAGAAGGCAATTCCACATATTTACTTAGCTACTGTTAGCATTGTACAGCATTAGGTTGATAAAGACTAAAGATTGATCAATAGCTGAGAGATTTTAAAGTAGTGGAGTTGACAAGAGTTGGAGCTGAAACTCACTCTGAGAGGCTATAATCATGGTTCCAAATCAAGGAGGTAACTGAATGTCTATTCAATGTTAAAAATAAATCCCATTTTTAAACCATCTTAAAACAAGCACATTGAAAATAGTACATTTGCTGTTTTATTAAAATCCCATTCACTCTCAAGACAAAAAAAAGCATTGGTTTACCTCAGCACTCTGTGCCTAGCTGAGCTTCAGGTCTAAAACTTGGGGCAGCTGCCACAGGCTTGACTGAGAATATGCTTTGATAAGTAGTTAAGCAGTCTAATCTAAGTGAATTAAGTTGCTTGTTTCTTACACAGAATCGATTTAATTGGAATGGTGGTAAAGGCAACAAAATATTAATTGGTAGCTGGATATAGATCAGTTAGTGAAGACACACATGAGTAGGTGGAAGAATGCTAGAAAGTGTAGTTCTGTATTATTAAGATATTGTAAACTGATTATCAATTAATTGGATTAGAAAAGGGTGAAAAATGGTTAGAGAGAGAGAGACCATAAATTAACTGTGAGGTTATTTCTTTATGCATCCTATGAATTGGGGCATAGAGCTTTATTCGGCATTTGGCATTGTTCTTGTAATGAGCAATGGATGGACAATCCATGGGTGAGCTGCATGTGAGCATTTTCTTTGAGTGATCACAATGTAGTTTGATTTGACATTATTATGAAATTGCATTTTAATACTACAATCTCTCACAAGAAATGTGTGCCCAGTGTAAAATCAAATAGGAAAGACGGATTGGGAACTGTATTGAACAGCAAGGCAAGAGAGAATAGCTTATTTTCAAACAAACAAAACATTAATTTGAATGTAACATGCATTATAAAAAGAGATAGATTAATATCTGAAAAAAGGTCTACGTAGGAAATCAAGAGCAAAAGAAAAAACTTGTTTTGAACAAATGTATACAAAACAGAAGAATGTTTACTGGGTCAAATCTAAAGCGTAACGAATGAAAAATTGGTAAAAGTAGAAAAAATATTTACTGTACATAGCTCGCAATTTCAGTAGAAATAAACAAAATATTCCAGTTATATTTGTCAGAAGTGAAGATTAAAGAGTATGTTGATCTTATAAAAGATGAAAAGCGCAGCCTAGTCTTTCAAGACATTATTAGTTATTAAATAAATTTGTCACTTCACATTCCATGAGAAAATACTCTAGGTCATTACCAGACACCGAATAGAAAGTCAAGGTAGGCTATAATGAATGTAAGACAGATTTTTTTAAACAGCTACATTAGGACTCGAAGATAAAAGTGTGCATGATTTTAGTGATTATAGTCAAGAATTGCACAGGGTACGATGCGGGAGATGACACGGAATCTGGAAGGCATTGACAGTTTTTTGTACTCTTTAAACAGTGCAGGTAATTTGTAAAACTAAAAGATGTGTCACACATTGCTGACAACAAGTAGAGAAAATAAACAGTCAGCATGGCTTTAGGATAAAGATCTTGTATTACACATTTACCGCATTTCAAAGAAATGAGCGGAATGCATTAGTGGAAAACTGGATACATATAGATATAGGTGTTTAAATGATATTTGACAAGGTGACTTAAAGGTGAAAGCTCCTAAATTTAAATAAAAGCCAATAGTGGTAATTATGTGGCTGAACAAATGGGAAAACAGATGTTGAATAGACAGACACTGCCATGCAATAATTAGTGGAATCCTTTGGAACTAACACGGGGAATTCTTATTATCAAATGCAAAAATGCTCTTTAGCTTCAAGGTGAATGTTGCTTCTTCAAACTACCTCAGATCTGGAACTGAAAAGCATTAACTGTGAACCCAAAAGATCATCAATGCTGATGTAGGAATGCCAGATCAGTGTTGTAGTGGAGGAGTGCAGTCCTTCATGTCAGAAGTTTTACTGGACATTTTTTCTACTGCTCTGCTGCCCAGGTGTAAACTTCTGAAACTGTTCAGTTATGGCATTGCCACCATTACCATGAAAATAAATTATATTTCAGGAAAAGCTCCGCAGCACCATCTCTGATCCCAAACCCCTAGTTTTAAATTTACAGAGACTATTGTCTGCCTAGCCAGGTATGTTAAAGATGCCATTACATTAGTTAGAGCAAATGCAACAATCGTTTTTTCTCATGGACAATTACCCTCCGTAACAATCTATTTAGCAACAAATATGCTTGGATCAGTTGGCAATTTTTGACAGATTGGAATTCAACCTATTAATGTTCAACAACCCTCCATGCCACAAGTATCCCATCACTTTCCATTACTCACATGACAGACATTTTATGTTCCCTTCCAAGCAGCAAAAACATCCCCACCAAGTGACACCCCTTCTAAGCACCAAAAACAGCCAGGCCAGCATGTGTTCATTTAAAGACAACAATGATTATTCCAGCCAAATGGAGGAAACGCAAAGTTTGAAAAGGGCTTAATTAACATAAATTTGCCTATTTTAAGAAAACTTGATTTTATTAATTACCAATTGAAACACAAATACTGTAGTAGGCACCAGATGGAGTTGTACATTAGTGGACTAACACTTATCATGTGGATTTACGGCTACAATTCCCATCATGTCTCATTCATTATACTTTGTCAAGAATGTAAGCTATAAACATCGCATACAGAAGGTAAAATTAGCCAGTGAGTCACGCCTGCCTGTTGTACCGAATGTCCGGATTGCCACAGTGAAAAGTGGAAATGGTAAAACACTTCAAAACTCTCCAAAAGTTGCTCAGAACAGGTCATGGAAATAAGTACAAACAGCAGACATGTGGGTAACAAACTGATGTGTTGTAGCATATGATCCAAATTGCATTGCAACAGAGTTTTATTACACACCAGGGAAAGAACATACTTTGTATATGTAGCATTGCAGTTTAACACAGGAAATATGGAAGAATCTATGAGATGAAGCAGGAAAAAGATAAGGGATAAATTATAAATAAATAATTTAAATGTTTTCACAGCATATGGAACTCGCCTCATTATCCGTCTGTTCAAATCCCCTCCAGTTGTCAAGGTGCATTATTTCTGCTCCCGATTTCATTTAAATTATTGTGTGCTAAGTCAATATTTCTATTTTAACTACCCACATGCTAAAATACACTAAAGATTTTCTATCCACTCCAATTGAGTTCAGTCATAGAAAATACAGTGTGTGAGGTGACCCCATTTTAGTCCATCATATTGATCACTGGAATTAACCCATCACTGGAGTTAGGGACTTATCTTTCAGATCCCTGCACCTGTTGAGGTGGATGTTAATCCCTTGACACTATTTATAATGAGAAGGAAGTTTCTCTGGCCAATTATTTTATAGCTTAATTGGCTCTGCACCTCTTGGCTGTTTGTGCAAATGTCTCCTATATTTGTCTGCAATATTGAATGCATTTGATAGTAATTACTCCTGAAGTGTTTTGAGATACTCCGATGCGATAAAGTGCTACAAAAATACAATTTTTGTTGTTGTAATTCCAAAATATTTGCTCTTTTACTGTTTCCTTTTATACTTCATCAACTGCACCTATTTATCCAATTATGCAGCACCTGTATTTTGGGAAAATGTAGATTGGCAACACAGCAACAGCAAATGGAAGTGGGTTACAAACACTAAGTTCCAACTCTCAACTATGTTGTGACTTGGGTGGCACCCAGAGGTGGCTAGGTATGACATATACTATGTCATAGTATATGACATAGTATATGTCATATACTATGACATAGTATATGTCATATAAATTGACACAAAATTGACACAAATGTCAACCATAATTACGTTTGTGTGACTCCATGTATCTAGTTTCAGAGCAGTAGATGACATTCCAATAACTACCTCTATCAAAACTGGAGCCAATCCTTCTACAATATTTAATTTCATCCTATTAAAAATGTCTAACTACATACATTTTATTTGAGCTTTCATTGCATGAAATTCAATTATAATAAAATATCAGTAAAAAATTTTGAAATGAAGGTGAAGCAACAAAGTACTGGAATTGTCTTTTGGAAAACAAATAACAACAAACAACAACAACAAAATTACATTTATAGAACACATTTCACGTCAGGAGACATTCCAAGGCACTGAAACAAAGGGACAATACAGGATATTTACGTCACAGAGAAGCAGACAAAGCAGTTGAGCATGTAATGTGTAAATTGGAATTAGTACTAGTTCAAGAAAGCAGCACAAAACCACCATAACAGATGTGAATAGATGACATTCTTTTTGTGTCTCTGACCTACTGTTATATGCACTCCTGCTCACTTGACATATTCTCAGTTAGTTCATCTGTGCCTCTGTGTTTGGCAAAACAAATAACATTCTTTCAACTCTCCTAGCACCATGTCAGAAGTAATGCATTTGTATGACACAATGGTGCAATACAATGGATGTATTGAGTACCAGTATGTAGTGAGATGCAGGCTGACCCCTTTATCACTTTAGTTCTGCCTTCTTTTACAGATTCTCCTTGCCCACTTGATCTGATTTTATTCAACTTGGCTGTAACATTGGCCAGGATAACAAAAAGACTCTGTCCCTTTATGCAACACAATATTCCTACACGCCCACCCGGACCCTCCGTTCAACAAGACTTGGCCTGCTCCAAGCCCCCCGCCCGAACCGCCCCACCATCGGAGGCCGGGCCTTCAGTTTCTCCGCTCCCACCTTATGGAATGCCATCCCTCAATCCCTCCGTTTCGCCTCTTCCCTTTCCTCTTTCAAGGCCGATTTGAAGACTTTCCTCTTCGATCGTGCCTTTTGTTCCACCCCGAACTCTTTTACCTCCCCTTCGTGTTTCACCCCTTCCCAAACACTCCCCTCCCAGCTCGGGTCACACGCCTCTTGTTTAGCGCCTTGGGACGTCCTCCCGACGTGAAAGGCGCTACATAAATGTAAATTGTTGTTGTTGTTGTTGTAAATGCTCTTCATCTACAACCATCATCAATGAAATTGAAATCTTGTAGTTCAGTTTTTAGAGCATTCGCCTTACCAGCAAGGGACCTGGGTTTAATTCCCAGCAGGACAAAATCATGGTCAAATTTCCTTACTCCACCTACCTAATAATAGTCCCTCAAAAAAAATTGGTTATTTCAATCCTTGACTGTTCATGGTACACTGCTGTGCACAATTGGCTGCCACGTCTTGCCCACAAATATACAGTCATTTCACTTTGCAGTATATTCTGTGAAGAGCTTTGAGACGTCTAGAAGATGTGAAAAGCACAAAATCAAAGGCAAAGATTATTATTATTACTAATAAAGTGAAGGGCAACATTCTGGACTCAGAAGTGTCAGCATTTCCAACAGTTTTCAAATCAGAGTCATAAACTACAAATGGATTTCACCGAGTCATCAGAAGTCTCAACATTTTAAAGGAAAGAGCAAATAATCTTCTCGATCTTTTCACACCAGTGACTATTTATTTGCCCAACATCCCCTTCCAACTACATCAGTATGCTAGCCAATTTGAAGGGCTTCTGGATTTCTGTTTCACTTGCAATTTGAGACCGATTTATAGTATTACACACAAACTTCCACTGTATTGGTTAAACAAAAATAAATTGCATTTCAAGTACTGCCTTGAAACTCAGAAGTGAATCAGGCTGCCATTTGGTTGATTGATATACTTCCTCAATCATTCAATGCTTGAAACCAGTCTGCTGAAACATCACATTTTCTAATTGTATTTGTTTAATACAACTAGCCATTTTTAATGGAAGGAGTTTCTATTTATATTCATGGTACAAAATAGAAAGTGCCATTCTCTTATTGAGTGCAATGTTTCATATGCAAACTCAGCATAATAACTCACTGTTTGTTCAAGCCTGCATCACGGATCAGAAAGTGACATAAAATTTTTTTAGATACACTAACAGGACCTGATAACTAATGGACTATACTGTAATCGCTGGACATAATTTTGATACTGATGACTGATGGTCAGTACTGTAATACCCAGGCTAATCCTGACAACTGATAGGCAGTACTGTAATACCCAAGCTTTACTCTAACCACTGAAATGCCAATTGCAGCAAGCGATGTACTGTACATCAGACATCGGTCAACTTCCCTTCTTGCTCCGTTGATTTTGCAAACAATCAAAGTTAAAATGTAATTTCTAACAAATTATGGTATATCCTTTATGATTAATTTTAATTCAATTGAAAATCAACCATAAATGTTTGAAATAGAACAAGCCTTGTAAAGTTGTACTTGTAAAGTTGAATAATCCACTCAGGTCTTGGGTGTTATTCAACACTAAAGATAACCAGTCTGTTTCTCCACTTTATTTACTAATCTGTTCTCTGAGTTTGCTAATTTAGGACGGATTAGTAAAGGAATGACAGTTTTGTGCTGTGGAGACATTTGTTGAATTGGAGTTTATATTGCACAGATCAGTTTAAATGCATTTAATAATTAATGCAATCCCCAATAAACTTATCATTCTGAATTATACCTTTAGTTTATTGTCAAATTTATATCCTCTATTTTAAATAATAATTCTTACATTTGATATAGTGCCTGCAAACATCTCTAAGCGTTTCAAAGTAATTGCCATCAAGTGTATTTGAATACAAATCAGAAATTGCATTAAATATTGTTGCAGTACTTTAGAAAACACAATAGCTATATTTTTAAATACAATGTTTTTTTACATTCACAAGTGTTTAGCTCTGTATTAGCTTTCCCAAATGAAGTGTTACAAATCAATTGAAAATGTGCCAAACAAAACATAAGAGCGAAGGCCTACTTCATTCATCCTGCTTACATGATATAACAGTAAATGGCTGCACAATTATGGTGAATGATTTATTGTAATGGTTGGATGTGTTACAGATTTGGGTGAACACCATTAAATGATTAAAATATAAAATAATCTAAAAACAGAAGTTGGCTGGAGGTTCTCAAAGACAGTATGTAATAACAATAATCCTTCATTTAGAGTAGCACCTTTCACATCAGGAGGATAGCCCAAAGTACTTCACAGGATTTAATGTATAGTGGAGTGACTGTATTTTTAGGCAAATGTAGCAGCCTAGTTGGCACAGCAATGTCCCACAAATAGCCATGAAAGGAATGAACGACCTATTTTTTGGGGTGGTTTGTTGGCCAGGACACAGATAGATAGACAGCACTTTGGTTTAACAACTCACCCAAGAGACGGCACCTTTGACAATGCAACATATCCCCAGCACTGCAGATTAAGTACATTTTAAGACTATGTGAGTTAAGTCCCAGTGTGAGGCTTGAATCAGCATTTGTTCAGAGATCACCACTGAGCCAGGCGAATAGTGGCACTTACCAAATAGATCAGCTAAATTCTCCATATTCAGATCCCTCCAATATTATGTATGTTAGCCAGATAAAAGGATGGCCAGGCAACTTGAGTGAGATTTTTCACTACTCAATAAATTTGGTAATCTTGGTGTCATGTACTCAATACTGGAAAGGTCCCAGAATAAGTCTATGTGCAGTCCATGGCAACATATGGTAATGGGAACATCTCACAATAAGTATGTAGCACCACAGTTGATAAATGTACCAAACTGCGTGAAATGACTTCCCTCATCAGCTACATTGAAGGGTGGAAAATTTCACGAACCTCAGACGGCATATAGGTAAGAAAATGCCACTGATATTATTAAATCAGAATTGTTGCATTCGGTTCAGTGCCTTTCATGTTGAGGACATCTAAAAAAGATTCACAGGATTTAAGTTGAAATGGAATGATTGTATTTATAGTCAAAGCAGCACAGTAATATCCCACAAATAACCATGAAACAATCAATTCTTTTTGGAATTATCGATCATGACACCAAGAGAAAATCGCTTATTCTATCATTAATTCTAAGCAATGTGTTCATTCACAATTATCACTTAGATGCTCTCCTGTATCTCATTAAGAGGAATTTATTATGGTTACTGCAAAATATAATTTAATACAAAACTAAACAAGGTGAAGTATGCTCTAAGCTTAAAACCTCATAACCTGTGTTAGACTGAAACACTCTCTTTCACAGCAGTGGCTAATCAAGTTAAATATATTTGTAATCTGTAAAATACTCTAATAATATCCAATAGTAAGTTTTCAACATGACTGTAATTACTTCAGATTAGTTTCCAATTCAATTCCTCAGTGAACTGAGAAGGAAAAAAATTGTCTAAACTATGTGTACAATTAAAATCACCTTTCATATACTATACCTAAATAATGCAGTCACATCATTAGCACCTGACATCAAAAGAAACTTGCAATGTAGTTTACACTACTACAACTTTGTGTGATGAAAACAATTGTGAAGCACTAGAGAATAATGATTACAAGAGTTACAAGACTAGAGAGAAAGTAAGAGCTTCACCATACTGAGATTCAATATAACAAATAAGATACCTGGCACTGTTTACAAAGCTACAATCTGATCGAGAAATTCAGATGCTTTGTACAGAATAATGGATAGCCAGGAATGATGCCAAGCTTGTAATGTAATTAAAGATGATGTCATCAGCTATCAGCAAAATGGAATTTTAGCTAGGATTTATTTGTTGGTACCTTTCGGATTTTTCTATTTCATAACATAGTGAGTTAACTCAGATACAGCACCAATAATCATAATAATAATCCTTGCATTTTGATATAGCGCTTTACACATTTTATCGATGTCTCAAGGCGTTTCACAGAATATACTGTAAGTATACAAGTTTGTTGTAAATGCATTGGTTGCTGTTGCTTTTTTTTCTGAGCCAAG
The DNA here is from genome assembly GCA_035084275.1 of Hydrolagus colliei. Lineage (NCBI taxonomy): Eukaryota > Metazoa > Chordata > Chondrichthyes > Chimaeriformes > Chimaeridae > Hydrolagus > Hydrolagus colliei. The sequence goes on from CM068748.1 coordinate 10,939,915, forward strand.
TCCATCAGTGACAGTGTATATTGTGGCAAAAATTCTGTTACTTGCAGCCAATCACCTTTGGTGACTTCAGCCATTAATGGGGTTTCCTATTGTAAGTGCATATCACTAAAAGTGCTGCATGTAATAATCAACCTAAAATTTTACTTTAGGATATCTAATAGGGATAGATATTTAAGGTTTGCTAACCATGTTTGATCTACAAAGAGTATATACTGTATAATAATAATAATCCTTGCATTTGATATAGAGCTTTACACATCTTCTAGACATCTCAAAGCACCTCATAGAATATACTGTGAAGTGAATTGAACTAGTGGGTGAAACGCGGCAGCTAATTGCACACAAACATGTCCGACAAACAGTTGTGGGTTGAAGTGATAAAAAAATTATTGAAGGATTATTATCGGGCGTGTGAAGTAAGGAAACTCTCCCACTAAAATGTATTGTAATGTGTAGCCACCTCTTTAAAACAAGTTGTTGTAAGCAGTTGAATTGACTTTGGCTTTAAGACATCTGGAAGTTGTGAAAGGCGCTATATCAAATGCAAGGATATTATTATTTGTAGTATTATCGAAGAAATAAAGGTGTTCAATAGAAAATTAATGAACCCGAATTGAGAATAGTAATTCAAAGAAGTTATTGTCAGCCAGGCTCAGTTGGTAAAACTCGTGACATTGAGTCAGAAGATTGTGGATACAACACTCACACACATTTCCCACCCCTGTGATATTTTGTCTAGGCTCTAAATGCCATGCAGAGCGTACTGGGAGTCTAAATGCCATGCTTGCATTGTTAGAGATGCCATCCTACCGATTGAGATGTTAAACCAAAGTCCTATCTGCCCATTCATGTGGATAATAATGATTCCGTGACACTATTTGAAACAAGAGAAAGACGTTTCTACTGGTGCTCTGGTCAATAATGCCTCAGATAAAATTAATCAACGATTTTAAGACAATTTGTGGGACATTCCTGAGTGCAAATTGATTACTACTTTGTCTACAAAATACAGTCACTATGCTTTACTTTATATTCTGTGAACGTGAAAAGCATGATATCAAATATATTATTATTTTTGCACAGAATCATCAGAAAAAACATTAAAAAATGTCATACTGCATTCATCAGTTTCTTTAAAAAATGAGCTGAATAAACATCTGCCTAAAATTATAGGAATTCAACAAATCTGAATTGCAAACTGAAGTTTGTAAGATTTCATTCATTCTCAGGAGTGTATATCTTTGGGGCTAATTAAAATTTCACAGAATGGAGGTTTCAGTTATAGCTGATCATATCAAGCACTTTGAGATGTCTAGAAGATGTGAAAATCGCTATATCAAATGCAAGGATTATTATTATTTATCTCCAGTGGATGATTTACAGGGCAAATTGTGCATTTTTTGTGGAGGGATTGGGCTTCATAGGCTAACTCTCCTTTTGGGAGAGTTAGCTACCATTCATTCAATCCACGAAGGTTTGAGAGACATGGCTGTGCGTAAATGGTAGAAGCATTTTGACCACAATATTTACATAGTCAATCCACTGTATAATATAATCTCGTAAACTCTTTGAGATATAGTATCTTAACAACATGATAAGGCACTATATCAAATGCAGGGATTATTATTATGAACTATATTCCAAACTGAGGTGATCATATTTCCATTAACAATCCAGGATATTTGATGACTGGCTGCGAATAATTGTACAAGGCAGTAATTTAATTGAGATAGCTTTGATGATGTCATAAATAAGACCAGAAATGTCTGAGTCTCAGGATAATTGTGAAATTGAATTATTCCCCTAAACTCTAGTTATAAATAAATACTAAATCTCTTATATAATGAGCTAGGCAGGGGGGCTTGACATAGGGCATGAAGGTACATTCCACTTCATGTGTATTACAGTATAACAAGATTTTATCCCCTCAGTCCAGTTAAAGCAGATTACATGGGCAAATTGTTCAATATGCATGAAATAGAGGATAATGGAACATAGGATTGAAAGGTATTGGAATGAAACAGTGGGATTCGTCAGGATAAGGTTACCATAACATGTTGCTTTATCTTCATTGTCTGAATCCCACAAATAGTGTCCTTGTATTTTAAATTCACTGAGAAGTATCTGTGTTTGTTCAGAGCAGTTATATATAGGGCATGAAGTCCTGTAGTTTAGTGGTTAGAGCACTCGCCTTGCAAGCGAGAAACCTGAGTTCGATTCGGGACTTGAGCAAGTTTCCTTACTCCACGTGCCTAATAATAATCACTCAAAAAAAAAATTGGTAAATTCAATCCATGACTGTTTGTGGGACACTGATGTGCGCAATTGGCTACTGCAATTTGCCCACAAATATACAATCAATTAACTTTACAGTACATTCTGTGAAGCCATTTGAGAAGATGTGAAAATGCTAATATCAAATGCAAGGAATATTATTATTATTTTTATGATAAGCTTGTAGATTGGTTGGATCTCCTTTGTCATTGATATGTTCAAGATACCAGGTGACTTCAGGTGATCCAAAGTCTACAGAAACACTGAAATTGGGACCCAAAAGCATTTTCAGTAATTATTAGGTTATCATAAAAATGTCACACCTTACTCATACAGAATTCTCACAAGGGGCTCTTTGTATAGTTCCTCCCTCATTATTATGCAGAGCTGTCACTAGGGACTCTTCATTTCACTTCTCTGTATAAATAATTTCCCAGATCCCCATTGGTAGTATAGCGTTGTGAATGTTAATGTCATCATTGTTCATCTATGAATTGGTGTCTAAATAAATTCTGGCAACTCAAAACTTTTGTAAAGCATTGTTATACTGTTTTTTTATAAAAGTGAATGTTTCAAATTAATTATTTGTATTGTTTTCTATCTTTCAAACCTGTTTCTCCTTTGCTCTTTTCTTTATTTTGGTGGGTGACTGCTGCTTCAATGTTGGTAATACCCAATGAAAAAGTTAAAGATAAAATGAAGGACAGAGTAACATCAATGGATTTATTTTGGTTAGCTGGGTGTCTGTCACATGTGGAGACCTGCCCCCATGCTTAGAGGTATCCAAATCATTTACTGATTTAAGGCAGGAAAAGATAAATTTATGACCGGCATCAGGATTATATACATAGATATCTGCAAAGTGTTCCGGGAAGGATGGCTTGAGAAATAGCAGGATGTTGTAATGGTATTGAATTGGTATTTGGGAAAATCAAATCAAATTAGCTGATGATTTTCTTCATCCAAACTTCTTTGTGACCTTATAAACTCTGCATGTTCTCATCTGCAGTTGTTTGAACTATTGCCGCTAGCAATCGGGAATCTGCCCATTATGTAACCAAGATAATTTTAGATATCCAGGGTACTGTATGGAGTGTCACGTCTAATTAAAGCAAGTCTGCTAACCCTTACATGACTATAGCAATAATAAATTGGTGACGTGCACTGTGGATGCTAAACAGAGGAAGTATGTCATGGACATCAATTTAATATTATAAATTTAACATCCAAGCTTTTAAATCCCAGTGGAAATTAAATACGTTTTCACTGATAAAATAGCAATATGACAAAGTAACATTAGTCAGTAGCCGTAGTTTTTTTTGGAGCTCCAGATTGCAATTACAGTACAGTACAATTCCAATATCACCCAGTTTGCTAGATAAGAAACTATTGGGGAAAAAAACAAAGTCTGATAATCTGTGTATTTCTAAAATGCTTTCAAACCAGTCTCCTAACTGTATGTTCACAGTAAAAAACAAATAACTGTCCTGACCACCATTACCATCAGTCTGTGCTTTTTTTTTTCTAGACATCATCCTTTTAAAGCTACTCATTTGTTCCTTTTCTTCCCTCCAGGAATGAATCCTTTGTGCATGCACATTCTTCTGATGACAAAAGATAACCTTCCTTGTATTGTCTCATACATTGTAATCATTGCTCGATGCGTAGTCTCTTCTGCATCAATGAGATTGGATGACTGCATTCCAAACATATTCTTTACTCTGCAAACATAATCCTGGTCCTCCCTGAGGCTCAGCACTCGGGCTCCCCTTTCCACTCTCACTCTGACCTTTCTGTCTTTGGCATCCTTTACTCCTGTAGGCAAATTCATTGAAAACTATAGCAGTATCTCATCTTCCTCTGGGCACTCTTCCACCGTTGGTTTAAACATTGACCTCAACCACTTCAAACCTTGGCTGTCTTACCCCATTTTCTCACTCCTACCTTCTAATAGCAATCCTTAACTTTGATACAGTGCTTTCCCGCATCAAATGTCTCAAACCTCTTCAGTTTCCTAGAAGTATAAAAACTGAGTATTTGCATGTAGCAAACAATTTGGGTCATAGGGAATTTAATCTAGGGAAATTATTGTCTAGGGTACTCACTTCTCTTTTCAAATTGTGACATAGGATCTTTACCAAATACTGTATCTGAATCAGTTGATGGGACCTTGCTTTAAAGTCTCACATGAAGGTTGGCATCCCCAGCAATGTGTTGCTCCACAAGAACTGCAATGGAATGTCATCTTAGATAAGTTGTTTTTAATAACAGAATTCTACCAAATGGCTTTCATACCAAGCTTATGGGGATTACTATAGCATCACTGTTGTGCAGCTGCTGTCCAGTGTAGGCCGAGAACTGCACCTGAATGAAAGGCACCTTGGCTCCTGCTCATTCTAGACAGCAAGGAATGAAGGCTGAAACACTGACTGTCTCGTGTTTGGGACATCTTCTCGATGTGAAAGGCGCTATACATTTCTGCTACATCATTTATTCAAGTATGGGCTAAAAAAATATTTGAAAAGCACAAAGTGCATGAGTCTTAAAGTAGACTGGCATTTTCTTATTACAGGTCAGCCCTTTGCTCCTCCCACCCATAGAAAACCTGCCATTTGTTGGCAGACCAGTAAACACAGCATTGTGCTTTTGCTGTCCCACTCACCTTGTGTGTTTCTTATAAAGAAAATAGATAAAAAACATACAACACAGAAATACACCACTCAGCCCAACCAGTCCGTACCAGTGTTTATACTCCATACAAGTCTCCATCCATTTGTTTACTCCGTCCCATACCCTTCTATTCCCCTTTTCCTCACGTACAAGTCGAGCGTCCACTTGATGATGCATTGATGATGTCTAATTCATCTATCACTTCAGACAGCAAGTTCCACAATCCCACTACTCTCTGCATGAAGTAGTTCTTCCTAAATTCTCTTTTTGATCCTCCAATCATTATATTTTATTTATATCCCTTTGTGACTCCCCAATTTATTCCTTTGTTTTACTAAAGCTTTCATAGCTGCCTTTCTCCCATGATTACCTTTGTACATGTATCTTTGGCCAGAATTTCACAATCTGTTAATAGCCCATTAGCTGCTCTTTTGCACATTTAATTAGTAGGTTTTATATCTTTCACTTCCAGCTAATGTCTTCTCTTTCTTGGCCTGCTTCTAGACCTGCTCCTCAATACTATAAGAGGTTGCTTCAGTCTTTCCTGTTCTGCTGAAGGAAATATTATCAGATATTTTTCCTTTCAAGCTGTACATCACCAGAGTTTTCTAAGGTTTCCTAAAATTCATCACAGCTAACACCGCTGATATTATAATCGGATAAAATATAAACAAGCTGCAGAGAAAGCATTGGTATCGGAATTCTAAAATACTGTATTATAACTGGGAAATGAATAAATGAACGTAGATTACAGTAGCGAATGGTTAGGAGAAGCAAACGCAGGTGAAAATTAAAATGTAAAACTGTATGTACTAGAACCTAAGCTATTAAATAAATAAAAGTGATGGATGCAGAGTGGGGTTTAGGTGAACACGAGGCTGCCTAGGGACCACTGCTCCAGACTGCTTTGAGAGAACAAAGAGAATGCATAAAGAAAGGCTGGGGGCCAGGAGGCAGTAAGATCAGAATGCGAGAGGACAGCAAGGAAGGAAATCAGAAAAGAAACTGTTTGCAATACAGACTTGCTGTGATGAAACTGTGAGATTAAAGCAGTGATGTTCTCTGGTTCAACTGAGGAGCTTATTATTTTGAAATAAATTTGCTGAACTATTTGGCAGGCGGTCGCACAATACTGCTGATGCCAAGATGGACACAGGCATTAAGGGTAAATTTCAAAACTACTATATCAGGTTGATTTTGCAGTACTGTATTGGGCTAAACAAAATGGTACACAATGAAACAAAAGGGTATGAGCAACCATCTTACATTCCTTTCTGCAAAGCACTGTGATTGGATTTTCAAAAACCTTTTCTCAATGTTACCATGTTGATTGGATCTGCATTCTGCACTGCCACAATAAAATACTGCTGCGCTGTTGTTTAGGCACATCCCCATACCCTGCAGTGCAGCGTTAAAGCTACACAGTGACAACAGTGTCCTTTTCATCTTGCTCATGCTAATCTGACTGTTGGACTGATCATTACTATTGGTCTAATGAACAACCAGAGGATAGTAAACTGGCACTGGTACTATTGGAACCTCACTAGTCTTTTGTTATTGAATTCTTGCTTTTCTGTTGTTTCTTAACTTGCTTCCCTCATTTAAAACTGGTTGCGTCACTACTAAGTAAACTCACTCAGGATTCACATCAGACTCTGCTCCTCAATGGTATCTCTCCCCACTAATCCTGCATGTAACTCACAGTCCCACACCGTACACCAGTCCTTGAACAAGAGAACATAGAATCATAGAATCATAGAATCATAGAATTTTACGGCACAAAAGGAGGCCATTCGGCCCATCTAGTCTGTGCCGGCTCTTTGAAAAGAGCGATTCAATCCCATTGCCCTGCCCGCTCCCCATAGCCTAATAGACCCGTTCTTCCTAAATAAAGATCTAATTCCCTTTTAAAAGTTGTTATCGAATCAGCCTCCACCACCTTTTCAGGCAATGCATTCCAGATTCGAACAACAATTGAGATACATGTCATCTTGACTTAGTTGATAGCACTCTTGTTCCATCAGAAGATTTTGAAATTTAAGCCCTTTTTGGGACTTTAAACATACACTTTAGATTGTTTCTCTGACGCAGTACCAGTGGAGCTCTCAATTGTTGTCTGTGCAGTTCCTCAAGTGAGTCAATGAATCACCTGCCAATTCAGGTGCAAGTTAAAGATTTCATTATGCCATTTTTGCCAACAATCCTTCACATTAATTGGACATTTCCTGTAAAACTTACTGTGGGACTTCTCTGCCCAAATTGGTAACTATGTCACTACAGTCACTACATTCAACAGCAATTATTTGTGATGCACGTTGCAACATTGTAGGACGCTTGTATCAAATGGAAAATAATGCCTTTGGAAGTGCTTTCTAATAGGCTATGGGCACCTGCTCTATAATTATGTCTCGTCGGGCCTCGATTCACCATCCATCTGTTTTGTTCACTGATTATTTTTCAGTTGACTGTCCAGAAATTTCTAAAATGTTAAGTCAGATGACAAAAGCCTGCGTTCTCTGTGCACACCTTATGATGTGTAAAGTCACTAACTATTACAATGATTTTTCATAATTAGCAAAGAAAATATCTGAAGAAGATGGGCCATGCCCCTACTCTCTCCGAGCAATGGCCCTTGATCAGTTTTGAACTTGGCAAAAGGTGCAATGCGAGCAGGGATGTTAATGACTCAGTGCTTTCCAGACTAAGGTTGACATCAGACTGCTGTACCGCATTCTGATTAGAAGTGAGTGCGAAGACTGAAAATTAATGAGCCTCATTCATGATGCACACGAATTCGGGGAGATTTTACAATCAAACACAACTGCTTCCACCACATCAGATTAATGCAAAACTTTTCCCAAATGGTACTCGATCTATATCCACAGTTCATTCACGTTATTTGGTGCCCCAGCTTTAAGGATTTCACAGGCCTTTCGGAAATGTGCGGCAAATTTAGTTTTTCCTGTAAAGTAAAATAATAAGTGAGATATTGAATTTGAAACAGGAAGTTTTGTGTTTACTGGTATCATGCTTCGCATTCCAACATGCAACATTCGGACTTCTATCAAATGGGAAGGGGTGACTAACTTTGACCACCACTCCAGTCTGCATCATTTACACATATTGTAAAATGATCTTAATATCTCTCATAATGGATTCTATTCCATAGCATGCTGCATTCTATTTCCTTTGGTGCCACATATTATGATAAGGCTGCAATACTGATATGAGTCTTGAGTGAGCATCATTCACACTGGTAGCCCATGTGACTGGTACAAATTTATTGTAGTCTAGAATAAGAATAATAATCCTTGCATTTGATATAGTGTTTTTCATGTCTTCTAGATGTCTCAAAGCACTTCACAGAATACACTCTAAAGTGAATTGACTGTACATTTGTGGACGATACGTGGCAGCCAATTGCACACAGCAGTGTCCCACAAACAGTTGTGAATTGTTCATTATTATAGTTTTGTTTGAGGGATTACTATCAGGCGTGTGGCGTAAAGAAACTTGCCTGGATTCGAACACAGGTCTCATGCTTGTAAGGCGAGTGCTCTAACCACTGAGCTACAGGACTCCACTATATAGTCTGAGGCATACAGTATGTACAAGACTACCTTCTAAGAACTGCAATGTCTAAGCTTCAGCTGAAAGGTTACTACAGTGGTTACCACATTATCATCTTGAATTGTCCATCAAAGTGATGAAGATCAGTGGTTCATGTTTCGTGTCACTCACAGGTATTTCTTTGCATTGACGATACCATTAGGATTCTGGGTCACAACCAGAGAGCTGATATTTGATCATCCATTCAATAACAATGTGTTTGCTGTATGTGTTTTATTGCTGGCAAGTCCTTATTTCTCATTCTGTTGCGAGAGAGCGTTCCTCATTGTGAGTATGTTGGAGAGGCAAGTTGTAGGCAGCTCCAGGCTGACCTTCGAGAACCCAGCATGAATCCAGTGTTACTATTAATACATAATAGGTCAGACAAGCAATTATTGGAGCTATACAAATGATTTAGCATTTTTTTAAATTGAGAAACCTAGGTAAAAAGCCAAGGCCCATAATGCAGGATAGTTCAAGGTTAAATTGAAAAAGGAGATGATTGAATAATTCACATTGTAATTGTGTCAAACAACATCCCTTTTTCACTACACATTCCTGTTTGGAGTCAGGCTCTGGCACTACTAAGGGCTCTGAGATGCTACCCTTGCATTGATAAGTGCAAATTGTTGTTGTTTTTTCAGCTTTTATCAAATGTGCACTGCAGAATTTCTGGTTACATTTTATTCAAAACAAATTCAATTCCACTTTGTGTTATTCACTCCTTGAGCTCATTCGTAGGGATGTCCTCCTGACGTGAAAGGTGCTATATAAATGTCATTTTTGATTGATTGATTTTTGATTCATTGATTGATTCATTGACAATTTATAGATATTAGGCAGCAAATAATAATAATAATAATAACAGCAACTTGCATTTGTACAGTGCCATTCATGTGGGGTTGGATAACAGACCGGAAATTTCACCCCAGAACTACTTTAAGAGGAAATCATAACATACAATATTAGTAACAATGAATAATTGATGTGGATGTAATTTTAGAACAGAGTGGATTAGGGATATTAGAATTTGGTGCAGTCAGATTTTCCCACCAGAGTACTTGATTCTCACAGCGCTCAACATGCGTTGAAGTGAATTGGCATTTAATTGAGCAGAAAGGTGTGTAATTAAGTTAGTGATTGATGAATTATTAGAGGATTGTGGTATTTAGAGAATGAATGCTTCTTCAGTTGGTTAGTGATGGTTTGTGTCTACATTTTTTTGCTGCCCTTAAAAAAAATCGGGATTACAAGCCAGCAAATGAATCATTGTATTCAGGTCCAACGAGCAGCTTTCCTGCATACTCATGCTGTCATTGGTTGTCAAGAGCGATACATTGCAGGGTTGCACTCTGCAGCCTCTTGATTACCCCAAATAAACAGCATAATTTTCACAAAATATTTTAAATCTTTAACTGGAGTTGACATAATAACTGAAAAAAAGCTGTCAGTGGGAGAGAAACAGTCCTCAGTGATGTTTCCAAAAGTGATACACACATCAACTTAGTGGCATTTAAAAATAATAACCTAAATATGATTTTTACATTAATTATGTAATGTAAATTGCAATTGAAACAAAAATACATGATGGAAATCCCAGAGACACTATTCAATATTTGATTCATGAACCTGCGAACCTTGTGTATGAGTTATCAGGTCAGCCATTCATAAGATATAAATCATGTCCCAAGGGTCTTCATCTTTTCTTAAACGTAGATCTTTATGACACACAACAGCCAATTTATTTTTCACTCCAGGAATATGACGCTTCCCTGAGGACAAAGAATATTAAACTAGCACCACTTAGCAATCAAATCAAATCACTTAAGTGGAAAAGATTTGAAGAAGACAACAAGAATGGTACAGGGTCTTAAATCAATAAGCTGTGAAGAAATGAGAGACATCAAAAGTTTACCTTCTTACTGAAGTAAACTTTTGATGTCTTGGTTGATTCTGGTTTTATACTCATAACATTGGGTGAAGTAGTTCCCATTCAGAACCAGGAGAAACGTACTGGAAGACATAATTATAAAATAAATCATTATGCAACTCATAGAGTGATTATTTATTTCACTTGTATAGTTATTAACATATAAATAAACTAGTACATTGAAGACTGACTCGGGTCATAGGTTTATAAGAATGTTATTCTTTTAAAACAAATGATAATGACAGCAATAAATGAAATATTCACAGAGGTCAAGTTACAAACAAAGATATTTTGTCATATGGGCATGCACATTCTTGAGGATAAAGCTATTCATGTCTATCCTCCTGTAGGGTGGGTTGGTGAAGAGGGAGGTAATTGGGGTCTCCTTGGAGCTGAACTGAACTCATTCCCAGAGACTGTGGGAATTCATTCATTTCTAGATTAGTACAGTAGGTTTGGACTACAGGAGAAAGCACTATATCAAATGCAAGGCTAATTGTTTTTTATTTAATTCCTACTTGCTCTCCTTAATCCTATTTTAGTCCAACCATTCTTCTAGTTCTGATAAAGGGCCACCTGAAGCAGTAACCATCTTTCTTTCACACATTCCAATTGACCTGCCATGAATTTCCAGCATCTATTATTACCTAGTATAGTAGTAGGTCTATTACCTACTATTTCCTAAGAATTCTACTATGTGCTTTCTTTTAATCTCAGTTTTCCAGCTCTCTGTACTCAATTTTCCAGTTTTCTGTGCTAAATAAACTAGTACACTAAATTCTGACTCAGGTCACAAGTTTGCAAAAACATTATTGTTTTAACATAAATGTATGCATTTAAACTTAAACTCCGATTTTCCTTCAGTCATTGATGCATACACTTTACAGACAGGAATAAAATCTGCTTCTTCACTCAAAGCCTCAATAGACTTAGTATTTTGACATATTCAGTGCTATTTCCCAGAGATCCTCTAAGCAATTAAATTTGTAATATTTGTCAGTGCAGTCAGCATACATCTAGGAAATATCTGCTATTATTGATTACCCAGATTGAGAGCCATTGAATAGAACACATAACATTGCCATTTAGAAATGCAGAGGCTGTGTTTGCAGTATGTGAATTATATAATTTCATCAAGTGAATTAAAATTGTACCAACAAACTCAAAACAATACCACGATTTATGTTTGAAAACAATTGTGCTGTATTTTACTCAGGTACAACCTCATGCTCCTTGTGAGACACATTGTTGCTGTATAATGAATCAGAATGATTATTTCCCTGGTTACCATACTTAAGAACATTGCTTGTTGCTTCCTGGTACAGGCTTTATCAAGTGGCCTGAAGCAGCATCCTATCTTTATCAGGTCACTTTGTCTCAGTATCACACATCATTCCCCAACTTCAACTCTCCTGAGTTTCATTTCCAAAAATGGTTCAGAGTTCTTCCTCACTTTTCAGATTGTGCCTTGTGTGTTTTTTATTCTCTCTTTAACCAATATCACTGGCTTGGTCTCTTTTGTTCCATTGCTTCTCCAATCTGTTCGTATCCTTACCATTTCAGCCTTTATAATAGTTATTGCTTTCTTCTCCTATTTTGCCTACTCGTTTCCTGCCTGACTTACGGAATCCACTTAAAATAGCTCAAAGGTGAATGGGTGGCATAGTCGGTTAACACCCTCCCGTTATTTCACCTCTGGAGCATAAATTGAAATTTCACCTGAATTAAGACACAAATCCCTACCAGGATAAAACTGTCAACATTGGCGAGGATGCTTTGTGAGGGAAACTGAACAAAACGGCAGGGATTAAAATACGGATAGAGTAAGAATGTTTTTTCTGTGGCTGAGGTCGATATGAAGACACATTGTTAAGAAGGGGCGGAGGAAATTTTTGTTTGTATCTAATCCATCCTTGCAGCAAGCAAGAAACAAATTATTTGAGTGCGGTAACCAGGGCAACAATCACTCTGACACCACGTATCTAGTCTAGGGTTTGTTTGATACTGACACTCGTACAAAAGTAGGAAGTGTTCCATTCCTCCGCACTGACATCCCACTCCTTGATAAGAAATTCATTAAAAATATCAATTGAAAGTTGGCAGAAGTGCCAAATTAATGGAATGCAGTGCCTGAAATTACTTTTGTGTGGAGATATACAGAATATTATCACGGGATTAATATGAATAGGAATCGAAAGACTAAATACTGAAAGCAGTGTAGTTGCTCAGCCAAATGCAGATCACTACTGCCTGTCTGTTATTGCTGAACTTTAAGATTTAATTACTATTCAGGATCCTAAGCTGTCTGAAGCAATTTTTGTGAAGATGTTGTGAATTTTCCTTCCTGTCAAACACTCTCCAAACATATCTGTGAACTGCACACAACCTCCAACCCCAGAGATTAGTTAATGCCGTAGAGATACCCGAGATGAGAGGAGAAAATTAAGTAGAAGTGAATCGATCAAGGGCAATCTTTGGGGCAGAACTTTGACAAGTGGGCAAGATGAAACTAGTGATGATTGTATTTTTCATATGAATGAAAAAACATTGTTAAATAACAACAACAAAATTACATTTATAGATCGCCTTTCATGTCAGGCAGTTAAAGATAATATTTCCATTTATTCTTTGGATTCCTTTTTTTTATTTTGGATTCTGGAATGCTTCCCAGGTGCAGCCTGTTGAGGGATAATTAACCCTACTTAGTCTTAGCTTTTATTTTCTCTACAGTCAAATTATCCTGAGCATAAATTTTCTATTTGAGGAGAACATAAAATTGACCAGAGGAAATGCGTATCACTCACTTTTGCTGGGCAGTACTAATATTGGCATCCATTTTTTGGTCAATAAAGTTTCTGACCTTTGTGGTACACACTTATAATGGATTCCCTTCCACACCTGCTACCAACTCCATCCCCCACTACCCCCCTTCCCCCACCAATCATAAACACACACTGGAAAGGATAGTAACTTAACAAACCCAAATAACTCACAGTGTCAGTAGCACAGAACTGTAATTGGACTCAGATAGTAAGTAAACCAAAGGTGGATCAATAGGAGTTTTTTTTCTCTTAATACACACATACACACACACACTGAGTTGTTCGGATTTGTAAAGCTTTCCTGGGTGTGGTGGCTGAAGCCAGATCCATATTAGCTTTCAAGAGGGAATTAAATACAATTACATATTTACATTGTATGGGCAAGAGTTGGGGGAAGGGGGTGAAAGAAAAAGATAAGACTTCTAAAAAGGAACCGTTTACAGGGATATGGGGAAAAGGTAAGTACATGAGACTGAATGGATTGCTCTTTCAAATCGAGACACTATAGTTTTATAGATTGCAGTTGCCAATGCTGATAGAGGGAATGTGAAAATTTCTACTTCTCATGGAAAAAGATCTGGAATACACCTGGGTAGCCATGTAAAACGGGGCTGATACGAACACTGGTGTAATTGGATCACAGGTCTAGTTCAGATTTTGAGCTGATTAAAATTAATTGAAAACCTTAGTAAGATTAATGACTTACATTTCCATTTATAAGAGAAAATAAGTGGGGGGGAAAAAATCAGTCTCTACCTCTTTCTCATGGAGAAAGATTGCCCTGTACGTCACTATGAATATTGTCCAAACGTTCCTTACACCTTGGAGAGAAATGGCTGTTTTAATTCAATTACCAGTTTTTTTTTACATACACCAGTAATTAAACCTTTTCACTTGACTCCTTTCAGACCAGGAAGAATTAGTATTCTTTACACTTCTCTATAGGTGGGAATCAATGTGGAGTTCAAGTCAGATTTTCTGGGCATTGTTTCTCATTTTAGAATTCATCTGCAAATTCCAAAAGTACAATATAAAGGTCTGATTTACTAGTTTTTTGGGTAGGCATTTCTTTTCTAGAATAGTAAATAGCGCTAAATACCAGTGACTGCGAACTAGGAAGCAATAACAACACCCTTTGCAGATTATGCTATGGTGTAGTTGCACCCTCTATGGCTGGAAGACTCAATATGCCTCTGATTTCTCTATATGTGTTCATCACAAAGGAATTCTTGAAGACTTTGGGTTTCAGTCTTCAAAGTACCTGTACCTCTATTCTTGTAAATACCATGCTGATTCATTAATATTTTTGCCTTGTACATGTGCCCAACAACATCCGTATCCTGAATTTCCTAATGCTGTCATTAACACTTGCCCATGGGTTGCTCTACTCACCTTCCATAGCTGGTACCGCCAGATACAAACACAACAAATGCAGGACATCTCAACAGCACTGAGGAAGGGTCGTGAACCCGAGACGTTGACTCACTTTTCCTTTATCCATAGATGCCGCCTACGTGTTCCTAGCAATTTCTGTTTTTGTCAACAGCACTGTTATGCTATTTCCAACTACGTAGTTTGCATCCCTCACACAGATGATCCATATGGTGTCCTCTTTTTACCTCTTGTAGAAAGTCTTGATGGAATGTAGAAAACAATTGACACAGATTGCAGCTTCTCCATCACAAACTTCAAAAAATTATCCACTAAGCTTCAGTCACATAACAGAAGAGGCTTATACTATATTAATATCCAGGTGTTCTGTATTAATTGCATATAGTTACTGAACAACATACCACAGTCCACGGAATGGGTTCCAAACTGAACACACTCTTGACTTGCCTGAATTTAAAGATTGACTTGAAAGACCTTCTCTTCTACTGGGTTTCCATTTTTACTAACTTGCAAATCTTCCTCTAGTTCACTTCCGTCATGTCTGTAAAAGTCAATGTTATTCATTACTGCTCTGGTAAAATTACTAAAATTACTAAGGCCCACAAGTTCTGGCCTTTTGCTCTTTTTCATGTTGATGAATACACCACAGATTACAAATATTTAAATATTAGGAGCTGTGCTGGTTTTAAAAGCGGCATACAACAAACAAGCCCAAACTTGCACCTGTATGACATATTTTGTGTCGGATTGTCTCTCAAGGCAATAAGGAGAGATGTAATCAAAGGAACTATCAAACAGCCTTTAACTTGTAACTTTAAAATAGGTTAAAATGAATTACTATCATAACCTAAAGAGTCGCCCTCGGTAGCTTTGCTGTGATTTACTGTAATTATTTGTTGAGCCTCTTTTATCCATGAAATGAGTCAGTCAGGGTATACTTCTGCCTGAGGCTTGGATTGTGTTTGTAATACAAATCCAGGCAAATACGATGAACAGATTTTAAATTTGCCAGAACATTGATCTCACGTTTACAGGAACTTGCAAACTTTGCAGTGAAACATATGCATTTAAAGATATAAAAGGGAAATGAGAAAATATGATTAAAGAGTTGTTACACCCAAGTTATTTTAGATTATAGCACACGAAGAAGAGAATAGCAAGATGAACACAGGTGTAAAGCATTGGCCAATCCACTGAGCAAATGGCGTGGCAGTTTATAATGTGCGTCACCCTCATTGAAGTCCTCTGTTCATTTATGACTTTGCTAAAAATGATACAGTAGTTTCACTGTTTTTGTATTTTCGCAAAGGTGACATTTCTGTCTCCTTCAGCACCCATTCAACACGCTCTGCCTTCATTTTCAACACAATCACTGTGACCATCAGAAATAATAATAAGAAGAAAGGAAAGCAAACAGGCACAATTTCAGAAAAAAGAGAAAGGAGGAGAAAAATATTTGACCAGTGTTTAAGGGAAAGAGAGAATTAAAGGGGATCACAGAGAAAATAAATGGGACCATCAACTTATACTTATATATTTCCAGCCTTCACATGAAAGTTTAGGTCTGCTCAAGTGTATATGGTGGATTTGTGTATAATTAGAGATGGTGGGGCAGCAATTTACCTTCTAATTATCTCGCTGAGTATGTGGCATCTGTTCATATTTCTGTCAGTACACCCAAATGTAACTTCTCCCATTGCTTGGTTGCATGTTGGATGATTCAACTGCTGGGTCAAAACATAAGATCTTCCTGGGTTACTTTTCTCCTTCAGGCGAGCAGGATGTACAAAATAACATGTAAACCTTACAGTGAACTCTTTAATATGGTATCAAACTACACATAGCAATACAAAATACTACTCTTGTTTGAAAAAAAATCCACAGAAAGAAAATACCTTTTAGCCTCTGAATTTTAGCCACTTAGTTAAAAAGCAACATATTTTTTCCATTACAGGACAATAAAGTCTAATATAGCATTTCCCAGTGGAGGCTGATATTTTTCTGTATATCAGATTCAGATAAAATGCCATTTAAAAGCTACTTCTTCTGCTTTCCCCTTTTCTTCTACAACCTTTATTTCATCCATTTTCCCAGCGAATGATTGGTGATCTGAATTAATGGTCACCTTAACGGACTCAGCTATCTTGGAAATTTCATATTGATTTTTACTCTTTAAAGCCAGATGAAAGTCTCTTCTGTCTGATGGCTATTATGAGTCGTAAGTGAAATTAATTTAGGGCAGCCTCACTCCGGGTGCCAGAGGGCAAAAGCAAATTTGTAGAAAATGTTGCCCTGGGATATAGATTCTGAACACTATATCGTTGCAGTTGAAATGCTATTGTAGAGTTGTGGGTTAGGATGTGCTACTGAGATAGTGTAAGCACAGCTTGCACCTGAGCTGGTTCTGCTTTATGCTTCCAGTTGCAGCAAAGAAGCAGTATTTGCATTTTTTTCAGCACAATCATCCATCAATATGACAAAAAACAAAATAAAAAGAGAAACTCTACTTTGTCTCCTATTCTCAACTGACAATCTTTCTCCTTTTCCTCACTAGGCCTTTTTTAAAAATCTCTTTGGTGTATGCTTTTTGCTTTATTTCTGTGGGCTAAAGTTAGGATGTTCTAATAATGTATCAATACACTTGAATGGACCAGACTAAATGGGAATCATCAAACCAGCCTTTATTAAAGTTCAAAACAAAGTAGAACCACTCTTTAAAATAACAGCTATTACAGTGACCTAAAATATGATTTCAGTTACTAATCTGGAAGTAGGAATTATTTATCTGTAAATTCTCAAGAGTTTGGATCAGATTTCCTGCAGTCCAGTTTATGCAAAATGATTAGTACAGGCAAAAAATCCTTTCCAAACAGTCACCAAGGTCATTAGGATTCAAGCTTATTCTTCACATGATTGCCCATTCATTTTTCAAGCACATTGACACAAACACGGTTAAACCAAATGAAACAATTTAAAAACTGCGCCAAAAATACACGATGCAGTGATGCTCACTGTACCAAACTCCGTACTCCCATCATTCAGTTCTAGCCAAGCTCCACTGACTCCCTATCACCGAACGGGTCGATTTTAAGACTCACACCCTCGTTTTCAAATACCTTCATGCCCTGGCACCTCGATGTTTACCCCCCAACCACTGCCTCTGCCCAGTGAATGTCCCCAGTGCCTTCCGTTCAAGTATTGGTGGCTGCGCTTTCAGCCACTACGTCCCAAACTCTGGAGCACTCAGCACTCTTCTTCTTATCCTTGCGCATTGCCCCTTCCTTCCCTATCTTCAGGTCGCATCTGAAGATATTCCACTCACGTCAGCGCTCTTGGACTCTACTCTGCGTGAGGGGTGCTATATAAATGCAAGTTGTTGTTATTGGTGTATGCTTCATAACCTTGTGGTACCAGTGTGGCTGTGGATAAATTATTCCAGAAATGTGTTATGTATTCAATGGAAGATATGCAATTAAAGATATTAAATGGAAAAATAAATGGTATTAGAAGACTTTGTAGTCAAAATAATGAAAATTGCCTACAAAAATACACATATGTTCTCCAAGAAAATACAGTCACAATACACAATACAGTATTATTTGTACGTGAGAAATTGATATTTTCAGATCAAAAACTTTATATGCATTTTGCCCTGAACTTTTGGTGAAATTTAAAATGGAGATTGAAGATAATCTCAGAATAGATACTGTGTAGTACATTAGCCAATGTGCCTCCAGACAACACAAAGGTTTCCTCATCCAGAAGGTCCTCAATTGACTTCAATGAAAGGAGGGAAAGGTAGCAAAACAGTATCTTACAAAAGCAGATTGCTAGAGGCTCTGTGCACTTTACATAGTGAATTTGTTGATGTGATTATTCTGCTTTGTTCAATACATTTAGTGGATTTGTCTCTATGCCCTTATAAATAATTGTAGTACAATTTGAAAGTATAAATAACATGGCATTCTAAATGTAAACTTAAATTATACTTTAAAAACTGTATTACATTTATTTATCAGCCCATTGGGATGTTTTCAGCGCAGAGGAATGCATTTGCTGAATTTACTGAACAGATCAGAACTATGCTTACGTTAATAAATTTAGTGCATGGAGCACGACAACCCCTTATGTGCTGTGACAGCCAAGCTACATGATATTGCACAATATTTGAATGCACTTATATTTCCATGTAGTTCCACAGAGCTGCCAAGTATATCTCAACGGAATAAAGACTAAAGATCCCCTTTTGAATATTGTGTCTGAGGTGCATGAAATAAAGCGGATCATTTCTATGGACTGTAGCTGAAGGATCATTTTACTTCCTACATAAGGTTGTGTCTCATTGCTTTACATGGATTACTTATCTGTGGAATATGAATTCATGTTGGACCACACTTAAGTTTATCAAGAACAAATTATTTAAGTAAGTAAGTGTGCTACTGGTTGAGATGGGACAGCCCTAATTGTTAGTTTAATTGACTTTTAAAAAAAACTTTTTTTCTACTGGTCATAATTGTCAATTTAATCTGTGTTGTTACTGACTCACCGATCAATGCAAATACTATAGTCTCTTTTTATTTACCTCAACAAAGGTGACACAATGAACATTCATTGTGAGGGGAAGGGAGAAAGATAAGTAGTTTTCTTGCATTTGTTTAGGACCAAAAGGCGTGGTGCCTTCTCCACACGCTACATTTTCTAGTTACCGTGCAGCTAAAAGAAGTTAAAGAAAGAATCATACAGTCACTGACATTCTTTTCATTACATCCCAATTTCTCTCTCTTTCTGTTCTGCACTCACTATGTCAGTGACTCATACTGCCATCCACCCAGGCAGTCAATCTTCATGTGAAACCTAAAGCAAGTGCCAGCATGTTATTGGACCGTGTATGGCAATGCAGCCGAGTCTGATCCTAAGATGACTTATTTTATATAATGTGTGGCCATCACGTTTCTATGTGTAAAAATGGCTTCAGAATTCCTTTTATAAATGCTACATAGCTCTAGGGTTAAATTTGACTTGATATGTTATAAGCAGGGATTCAGAGTGCAGCATTACATCTTTAATTAATTTATTCACCTACCGGTTTGAAATTCTAGAAAAATGCATTAAAAAACACAAAAACAAATTTGTGATGGAAAAGAAGTGGGATTGCGGGGAATTTGGTACGAAGCACAACCATAAGCAAAAACTAAACTGTCTGTGGCATTGACAATTCTGAATATCACATTAATATCCTTACTGATGTAATATGGAATCTCGGGAAATATGCAGACGTTATTTCAAAGTTTGATACTGAGCACGAGATGAATTAATGATCCATTAATGATTATTCCGTGGCATAATTACAAATTAAGAGAGTACCTCTGCCATCTGTTGGCTAATAGTAGAATGTTCCAGAAAGAAACATATTTGCATAACTTGGTGAGGAATTATATTATGCTTGTCTAGATCATTGGTGGCCAACCTTTTGCTAAGGTGTGCCACAGTGTGAGACATAACGTGCCATTAAAAAAATATTTAAAAATAAAAATATTACTGGAAGAAAGATACATTTATTAAGAAGTTCGCCATAAAATATCAAAACAGGTTATTTAATAAGGCTTCTGAATTTATTTTTTGTTCATGATATCTTTCAAGAACCTTCCCCTTTGATAGCCAATGGCTATTGCAATAAAGGAGTAACTCCCCTTCTTCATATGCAAGAATTTGCATGGTTGATTGCACGATTCAACCATGCAATCGTGGTGTATAATTGAAAAATACAATCATGCACCACAGGATAATGTACTCAGGGACGTACAAGTCTTTGGCACAAAGGCCTCCTGATCAATGGACATCTCATCAATCCTTTTCATAACTGTGTTTCAGGCACGAAAGAGCAATTTCATCTGCCATTGTTTTAATTTGGGGATCATAATAATAATTAATCCTTGCATTTGATATAGCACTTTTCACAGCTTCTAGACACCTCAAAGCGCTTCACAGAATATATGGTAATGTGAATTGACTGTGAAGTGAATCATCACAATTTGCTACAAACATTAACCGACTCACTTTAACTACTGCTTCCCTGTCTAAATAACTTTTTTTCTTCTGACTAGTAGTAGGGAGATCATAGGATGCCTTGACCATAGATGTCAGTTCCATCTTCTTTTTATTATAAAAAGGCTTGCGCTGAGAGGATGATCTTTCTTTTGGAAATAAAATCTGTAAGCAAAGTCGATCCAACAGGATATTTTGTGTTGAATTCAGCACGTGTTTGCTTAAAATGACATTCTAAATTACATTTTATTCGGCGCAGCAACTATAGCACCACAAACTACCACACTGGTTTTGAAGTTCTCCCTGGTGTGAACAAGAGCTGTTCTTCCCTAATTAGATTAAACTCTCTCAACGCAACGGCCATTTCATATTTCCTTACTAAGTGACACGTTTGGGGATAAAAATCAAACACTTGAAAGATCAAACAGTTAAACTTCAAGATGCTCGACTCAAAGACTACAGCTCACAGGATGGCATTGCCCTTGTTGGCGTTTGGGTGCAGGTGGGTGGGTGGGTGGTCGGAGAGGCAGGCAATGACATCACTTCAACTCAGGATCCAGTAATTCTTACTGTTATTGGAGTTACAGATAGACCCCACTTAATGTTGCCCCCACTTAACGTTATTTCATTATTACGTTGCTGATACATTAGGAACATATAGTCATTTAAAGTTGCAGTGTTCGCTATGACGTCGTTCGCGAGGGTGGAAAGGGGGTACAATGGAGCTAGGACCTGGGAATGAGCCAGGCCAGCAAAAAGTACAGTAGTCTTAAACTGTATTGGGTGTCATTACCAAGAGTGTGGCATGCCACCTTGTGATGGTTGGTCACCACTGGTCTACATCAACCAATTGTATAATTAGAGAGTGCAGACTGGTGTTAACAGGGAACGAGAAAAGCCCTTTAGTGCATCAAACTCTATCTTTCCACAGGCAATCAAGCAAAAAGCTCCAAAATATTCATCCATTCCCACATTTTAAATAGTTACGCCGGCTGCCTTTCCTTCGCCCTCCAGGAGCAAGGTTGTTTCTGGGATGCTGCTGTGTCTGCTGCATTTGCCAATAAAACTTACAATCACTGCAGTAGACACCATGAAGAATCTTGAAACGTTTCAACGACATGATAAGGTGTTATATCAATAGCACAGCACCGTGTAATATCAAAATGGTATGAATTGACGGCTTTTTAGAATTTACGTTTGCCCATCTTGTATGGAAAAAAAACGTTCACACTTTTAAAATGTGAAATCTGTTACCCTCTCCATCCATTCTCACAATGTCAAACAGCCTCATTATTATCTGCACAATCAATCTCCGGACTTAGATTAGAGACTTTAATATTGAAGCCAAAGATCCGGTGTCACTGCAACTCCTGTTGGGAGTTCTCCAGTCGGTACTTATAATAATAATATTAATAATATAATAATTATCCTTGCGTTTGAAGTAGTGCTTTTCACGTCTTCTGGACGTCTCAAAGGGGAATACACTGCAGTGACTGTAGATTTGTGGGCGAAACATGGCAGCCAATTGCGCACAACAGTGTCCCACAAACAGTTGTGGGTTGAAATGTCCAATTTATTATTGGGGGGTTTTTAGCGATCAGGCACGCGGAGCAAGGAATCTTGCCCAAGGTTTCGCCCTGACCTGCCGGGAATTGAACCCAGGTCTCTCACTTGTAAAGTGAGTCCTCTAACCACTGAGCTACAGAACTCCATTATAAATAATAGCAACGAAAAAATAATAAAATAATAATAGTAATTATAATACAATAATAATCCTCGCATTTGATACTGCACCTTATCACGTGCTTTGCTTATGGCTGCACTGTGTAGAAATAATTGTTGTATTCTAGACTAAGTGAACCCTTTGTTACATAGTACAAATTCCATCAGTAATTTTATGTATCTATCGATCCTTTTGTCAATTTTCTCCCCCATTTCTTCCCACTTCCCTTCTGGAATACAAAGACCCACACAGTCTTCATGAGAGTGGAACTGAAAGGTTTACTTCAATAATAATAATTATTGCATTTGATACAGTGTCTTATCACACTGTTGAGCCATCTCAAAGCCCCTCACAGAATATACCAGCAGCCAATTGCTCACAGTAATGTCACACAAACAGTCATGGCTTGAGTGACCAGATAATATTTATCATTCTTTTTCGAAGCGTTATTATCCCAGAAAGCGATCTGCTAATTGCCTACCAACCGGGTCCCTACTTACTGCTCGATAAACGGAGGTATGTGGGGTAAGCAAACTTGCATTGCCCTGGAATCGAACCAGAGTCCACTCACTTTGTGAGGCAAGTGCGCTAACCACTATGCCAGGGGACGCCATGTTTTTACCACATACAATACATTAATCTGGAGTAATGCAACATGTGCATTTATTAAAATATTAATTATCTAATTGAAACAGGGGAAGCTTGAATAATTAATTTGTGTTCAGATTATCAAAGAGTAGTTGGTAAATCATCTAGCTGAGGTTTTTTCATTCGATGTTGAGTGTAACAGACTGTGGGTATGGCTGTAATAGAACTGATTAATCAGCAGTAAAAGCAACACAAAATCAAACTGTTTAGATAATGGAACTTTTCATACAAATCAATGGTTGGATAATTGATTGTTCTCTATTTGTTCAGTTTGTGTTGCTACTTCAATTTGCTTCCAGCAGCATACTTATGGCTTTCATGCTTTTCATTCAGATAATATATGGGGAGGCGGAAGGTATAATCCTAAACTATTACAATAATGCCAGTGTGGGCTGCAAAATAGTGCTCTTATTACAACAAAATAACAATAATCAGAGATACATGTACATACATACCTTTTGCCACGTATTTTCACACAAGTTTTAATTGGAATATTTGTTTATGAATGCCATCTGATCAAAGATATTGATTTCATACTTGGGAAAGTGATCCGATTCTCACAAATTGCAGTATTTTAGATAATCAAAAGTGCATGTTTTTTTCCCAGCTTCAAAATAATCCCATGTATAGCATTAGTTGGTGTGGTAAGCAGGTGACATCATGGCTTCATTGATGTGAGTTTTTGCAGCATTAACTTAGGGCCCGGCGATATATCGATATATCGCTAAAATCCGATATAATTTTCATATCGATATGCCGATATAGGCATTTTAAAAATATCGATATATCGAAAAATCTATATATCGAGGTAAAAAGTCAGAATGCGTGCACACTGAACTACAAGACCCAGAATGCTCATCTCTATACACAATGCACAGACCGAGGTGCAAAGCCGCCATATTGTATTCATAGTCCTCGAATACAATAAACAGGTATGCAAGGGGTTGGTGGTGAGATAGACGGCTCGAGGTGGGGTGGGGGGGGAGAGAGATGGCTGGAGGAGGTGGGGGGGTAGAGAGACGGCTGGTGGCGAGGGTGAGGGGGGGAGAGAGATGGCTGGTGGGGGGTGGGGGGGAGAGAGACGGCTGGTGGGTGGGGGGGGGGAGAGAGACGGCTGGGGGTGTGTGGGTGGGAGGGAGAGAGATGGCTGGGGGAGGTGTAGGGAGGGAGAGAGACGGCTGGTGGGGGGTGGGAGAGAGAGATGGCTGGGGGGTGGGTGGGAGCGAGAGAGACGGCTGTGGGGGTGTGTGGGGGCAGAGAGAGACGGCTGGGGGGGTTGAGGAGGGGGAGAGAGATGGCGGGGGTGGGGGGAGAGAGATGGCTGGTAGGGGGTGGGCGGGGGAGAGAGACGGCTGGGGGGAGGTGGGGGGTAGAGACAGACGGCGGGGTGGGGAGAGGGAGAGACGGGATGGAGGTGATAATATACAGATAGGTAGAGATGGGGGGGATGTGAGAGAGACACAGAGACACAGACAGAAAAACACTGAGATGGAGAGAGTGAGAGACACAGAGAGAGAAAGATATTTACCTCCTGAGGAGATAGGCCCGGAATGCGCGTGCACCCGGAATGTGCGCGCATGTGCAGTACGAAAACCCCGAAAATATCGATATATCTCGATATGAGCTGATCGATATATCTAAATCGGAAAATTTCCATATCAACGGATCCTACATTAACTTGGGGTTTGCAATGGTGAAGAAAAAGAAGAATATAGTACTTGCATTTGATATAGCGATTTTCACATCTTCTAGACGTGTCAAAGTGCTGCACAGAATATACTGTAAAGCATATTGGGCCTAATTGCCTTTACTGTACTACAAATTATTTTATTCATGTTGCTTGTGAAACTAGCAGTTAATCCTTACCTTTGCCAACCAAGCATCAAATTATAGGTATTATGATTATCCTAATATAGTACAGAGAGAAGCTTAAACAGAAATGTGAAAATTGGCCCCAGGCTATCTCTGATAGTTCATACAAAATTGTACTTTGAAAAACTACTAGATTCAGTTTTCCAAATAGGACCATGCTTCTGATGTTACCAAAATTTAGCACAAAAAACTCTGCCAAAGTTTGCAACATTGAGCCCTTTGATGCCTTCATAATGAAAGTCACATTAAAGGGACAGAGGAATTTTTTTAAATTAGAAAGTGATGTACAAAAGATGAAGTACAGTATAAAGGATCCCATTGTGTGTAAAATATGATATATTAAAAGACATGCAATAATAATAATAATATTCCTTGCATTTGATATAGAGCTTTTTCACATCTTATCGACGTCTCAAAGCACTTTGCAGAATATACTGTAAAGTGAATTGACTGTATATTTCTGAGCGAAACGTAGCAGCCAATTGCACACAGCAGTGTCCCACAAACAGTCGTGGATTGAAATTACCAATTTTTATTACTGTTTTTTTGGGGATGGATTATTATTAGGCGCGTGGAGTAAGGAAACTTGGCCAAGGTTTCGCCCTGATCTGCCTGGATTCGAACACAGGTCTCATGCTTGTAAGGCGAGTGCTCTAACCACTGAGCTACGGGAGCTTAATTACCTGATCTAAAAAGCTTTCTGATACCTACTTAGAAACATTCTCTGACTATGTGATTGATGGCCAAGTAGCAAAGAGCTGATGCTTTTATGGTGGGCTGGGCTCCTACCACTTTGATTCGCAATACTGTGGTTTGTCGATTGATTTGTTCCATTGAACAGGAAATCAAAGGTTTGTTGTTTACTCTGAAGGATGATTTCCTACTCATCCTGTCAGTATAGCTGTGCTGATTCCCACTTAACTGCAAGCTTGATGAATGGAAATTTCTGTTAACGTTGAGCACCAGCAAAGTGTATTGCGGCAAACATATCTTACTGCTTGTCTAAATGTCAGCTATTATTTGTGTAATCTTAGGGGTGCTTTCAGAAAGTATTTTACATCCAATAAGAAAAAAAAACATGTTTCACATTGCGTGATTATTCTAAAACTTCCAGGAAAAAAATAGATATGACTAATCTTTAGGTTCCAGGCTGTAGTAATTTGCAGGTTCAGCTACAGGTCACCCATGCGGTAATGCTTTTATATAATAAAACGCTAAACCTTACTAAAAGCAGAATGTAGTCTGCATGTTTCAGTTATAGACTACTTTGCAAAGCCTAAAATATTAGAACATTTAGGTTAAGAGATACCTGCTGATAGAATGGTAGGATGAGTCTATGTCTATAATCTTTTACCTAGAATTCTTCAAACGGAATACATATAGATTTCAAGAAACAACCTAGATAAATGTTTGGTTGGAAATGGGAATGGAGATTACAGGGGGTGAATTACAATAAATCCTGCATTTGATAGAATGCCTTTCATATCAGAAAATCATCTCAAAGCGTTTCACATGATTTACTGAAAAGTGTAGTGATTATATATTTTTTTAAATGTAGGCAAACTTGGCAGCCAATTTACCCACAGCAATGTCAACCATTGGGTGAATGACCAATTTTATTTGTGGGAATGTTGGCCAGGATACTGGGAGAAATTTTAAATAAAGATGGAGTAGAAATTCAATAGAAATTTTGCGTTTTTTTCTCTTTTTGAATAATGTTATGGGATCGTTTAATACCTTAACGGAGAGATGATGGTTTTAATATTGCACCCAAAGTATGCCACTTCCAACTATGCAGAGCAATTGTCAGTTATTGATATCAATTGCTACAAACCTAGATATTGTTAAACTGGTTAAAAGTACCCTGTATCTTGGATCTCAAAACATCATATTTTAATATCATGAAACATTGTGAAAATAAGAGTGAAAAGGAAAAGCTTTAAGAATTAATCAACAAATAGCTATTTCACTTAAAATGTTTTGCCGACAAAATATTTAGTAACTTTACAGTATATACTGTGAAGCACTTTCAGGTGTCTCAGATATGATAAGAATCTGTATGATATGTAAGGATTACTATTATTACTACTAACATCGCAACGGAGGAACAGTTTGGAAAGACAGTTTGCTATGGTTACTATTCAAGCACTAGTGCAGGATTGAGCCTTGAATCGTGTGAAAAAAACAACTTCTCAAATATTAAAAAAAGACTTGATGCTGTGATGTGAAGATGGAAGGGTGGGTATTCTGGAAGAATGAGATCAAATAAGCGGAACGACCTTTTTCAACTAAACCAATCTGTGATCTTGTGAGGTCAAATCCCATTCTCAGTTGAATTGAAGGAAAGGAGGAAAGGGGAGCAGTGGGAGGAAAATGGAATGTGTTTTTATAGACACTTGTAGTAGCGGTAGGGAGGAAATGTACCAGTATTGCATTTCATTTCAGAGTATGAAGCCACAGGAGAGGATTGCTGATTAAATAAATGCAGTATTTTAAGTAAAAATGACTTGGGATGAAGTACCAGAGCAGTGTCTGCAGAATGTTGAAGGGAAGCTGATGGTAGAAAAAGGTTTGTGAGGACCCCTGCTGGCCCACTATAAACTAACAAGGAAGAGAACTAACTGGTCACCTTCACCTCCACTGATGAATGATTCTCTATTGCTGTATATAAGTCTAAGATGGCTGTTTACTCAGTTTTAAGTGCCTTAAGCACTGGCTGTTGGATAGAAGCGAGGAGCTAAATTAGGAATGGTATATTTGCAGCCAAGGGTCTTGCTTCTTCAATGTCCTATTCTTAAAAAATATAGCTCATAGCCATTTTTGATCATTCCAAGATACCCCATTGCTTCAAAATACTTTCTGTTGCAGAATCAGATCAAATTTAGTTTTAATTGCTTGTAACATGAAAGTGGAATAAAAATGATAACATAAAACAATAATAATAATAATAATAATCCTTTCATTTGATATAACATTTTCACATCTTCTAGACCAGTGGCTCTCAACCAAGGGTACATGTACCCCAGGGGGTACAGATGGCGGTACATTGATTTATTTTGCTCTCTTATTTAGCGTTTTATAGCCTTCCAAATTGTATATTTAATTGTTATTCCCCTCATTTTGTATGTGCTAGTTATTTTAAGAAAATCTTGGTCATAAAATGCAAGTGGAATGAGGGAGGCGGTGTGTGTGTGTATGTAGTTGGGTGGAGGTACACAATAATGTTGAAAATTAACAAGTGGTACATTATTGAAAAAGGTTGAGAACCACTGTTCTAGACATCTCAAAGCGCTTCACAGAATATACTGTAAAGTGAATTGACTGTATATTTGTGAGCGAAACCCGGCAGCCAATTATGCACAGCAGTGTCCTACAGTCATGGATTGAGAGTGACCAAATTATTGTTTTGAGGGATTATTATCCCCTTGAAAAGTGATCAACCAATCATGTAACAACTGGGTTCCTACTTACTGCTAGGTAAACAGAGGCGAGTGAAGTATGACCCTGGACTATGAATGCCACCATTGTCTTCTTATGTCAGTGGAGAACATTAGAACCAGCATTGCACCTGTTTGCATATGAAGGGTACCTTAACAGGATTACATCCCCAATTATGATGGGATTGATAGGGAAAACATCATATTTCAGACAAATTTCAGATAAATTGAACAAAACTCAACTGAAATGTTTCCCCTTTGAACAGGAAACATAGAATTATTAGTTTTGAACTAGCAGAGATATTATCGGTTATATTTGACTGGTCTCTGGTGCCTAAGGATATCCACATTCATCACATTTCAAGTTATGTACTGAAAAGAGTAGAGCCATGTATTTGTCCAGTAGTTAAAGACAGCATGAAGAAAGGAAAAAAATCACAAAATAAGAACCCCCGCTGAGATGAATGCAGGGATTCAAAAAACAGCTCTCTACAAGTTCCATAAGGACTGCACAACACAAAACATGGATCAAGATAAAATGCAGGCTCTTCACTGCAGGGTGAAAAGAACTTGAAACGTGCATTTGTTTCACTATTTATAACAACTATATCTCTGTTCGATTCATATTCAGCAGACCTCTGCAAAATGTAATTTGTAAAATCTATTTGCTCTGTGTTCTTATGATCCAAGCATTTGATGTAGCATCTGATCACATCTTCGAGACATCTCAAAGCGCTTCACATAATATACTGTAAGGAGAATTAAATACGTTTTGTGGGTGAAACGTGGCAGCCAATTGTTCACTAGCAGTCATGGATTGAGTGACCAGATTATTATTATTATTATTTATTTGTCTCAATACCAAAACATTTTTGGGTGGGCGGGTAAAAATCAGTTGGTGTTTGCTTTTCTCATTGACTTGCTAGAAAGTACATGTGGACAGATATCAGGTAATGACTGAATCAAAGATAGAAGTCGCTGAGAACACTCAGCAAGTCAGGCATCATCTATGGCGTGAGTTAACGTGAGTTAATGTTTTGGGGTCACAACCCTTCATCAGAACTGGGGCATGTTAGGAGAGAGAGGCTTTTAAGGACTAACAGAGAGTGTGTGGGCCGGGGGGAGAGGTTGGTGGGTAGGGTAGGTGGGGCAAGGAAGAAAAAGAAGAAAATGTGGTAGAGGGCAGGAGATGATGGGTTAAAGATGCGTTAATGGCGCAAACAAAGGATGGGGGGTTACAACAAAACCAGAGAGACGTGTTAATAATGCAAAACAAAGGGTGGGGGAATTGCAACAGAACAGGCAGACCAGAGAGAGAAAAGATGTGTCTGTGACCCAGATGCTGTGGTAATGGTCACAGAAGAGGCGGAGAAGGAAGGTGAGCTGTTATGGTCTGAAATTGTTTAAATCAATATTGAGGCCAGAGGGCTGTGAGATGCCTAGCAAATAGATGAGGTGCTGTTCCTCGAGCTTGCTCGAGGTTCATTGGAACAGTGTAGGAGACTAAGGATGGAGAGGTCAGACTGTGAGTGGGAAGAAGAGTTGAAATGGAAATGACTGAATTGGTTCACCCGTCATCCCGGTTGACTGTACTACTGTGCTCAATCTTGAAATAGTCTCTTAGTTGATGTACTGGTTGGCAGTTTGCATCCTCAGAACTGTGTACCATTGTGAACCAGCATTACTAATTGCCATTCTTCTTAATAATAATAATAACGCAATTGGAACTTTCAACCGGCATCTAGCTGGTTCAAGACCAGCACCAGCTGAGCATGCAATAAATTGGCGAGTGGGTATTACTGTATTTTATTTACCAAAGCTGGAAAGGGATTTACCCTCTGGAATAGTTTCTATGTGGCAGTTTTCCAATTTCATGATTTGATATAATTACATGAGATGTACATGCAGGAAAACTCGCGTGGCACATCCTGCTGTATAATAAACCACTCAAAACCAACGGAGCAGTGCTATCACCTTCCCTATTCCTGAATCACTGCCATCTCCAGTGCTTTCCTCCTGATGTGAAAGGCGCTCTATAAATGTAATTTTGTTGTTGTTGTTCTCACCAAATCCTACAATATTTGGTTCAAAGAATGATATTCTCATTTGAGGGTGTAAACTGAGAATGTTAATTGAATCATTAAATCGAATAGAAATGCAAGCTCACAGATAAAAGTCTCAATCCTGTTTACAAATGAGAGTCAAGTGAACTGTTTCCAGCATTCTCATTAAAGGTGTTTAAATCCGATGCTGCCTTGTAATAAATAAACATAGCAAGGTGTTTTATTAGTTATATTTCAGAGATGAATAATTCTAATTAACATGCACATTTTCTAGCAACCCATTAAAAACATGGAAAATTCACCATGCTGGTTAATCAGATGAATCTATTAAGAACTCATCATTGGTAGTGGAATGCCTGAAGATTTAAAACTTAGCTATCCATTTAATTGTACAGATATACTAACTTATAACTAATGATACTATGTTTGCATTCTATATTAAGATATAATATTCCAGTGAACACATACACACATGGTCAGACACTTACTTCATCACCCAGATTCATTTATGTGCATCGCTATTGATAATACTGTGTGCTTAATTATTACTGGCTCCTATGCACATTACCACACGAACATGCATATATTAGCTAAAGAACTTAGCTATTTTTGGAACCTATTCTGTTATGTATTCCCTGGAAGTCTGAACATAATTATTAGTACTGTTTAGCAGATATTTAGATGTCTAAATAATAAGCATGATACAACTTTAGACTTAATTAGCTTTAAGATTATAATTACTTTCACCTCATAATTTGTAACATTCCACAGAACAAAAACTTGACAACAAGACCTTTTCATCAAGAAGAGCTGAAAATTGGTAGCACACAATAGAAAAATAGCAAGGCAGGATTGTGCTGTATGATGCTTTATGAAACAATCTTATTTATATAGATAAATGGATACTGGGAGTGATTACAAGGCAGTAATCTAAATTGACGGACTCAGTTTATCTGGAGTAATGGATACATAGGAATGATCATTATACAGCAATTTAATTGAATGGTTTCGTTGACATCACAACCATGAAAGTCAAGATCAAGCAATAGATTTGATCCCTTCCTTTCAGATTAGATTAATCTGGATATCACTTTGTGATTTATTACTATTATCACCATGGACATTCGCATTAGCTTATTGTATTTTCCAGCCTCACTTTTTTGCACAAATGATGTACCTATAAAACAATAAAGATTACTATGTTGAGAAGCCCCACTCTTCTATATCATGTCAGCAGCACAATTGCCACGTCACATATTTCTATTGGATGGACCTAGTATTCCTCCACCCACTATCACAAATGCACCAGCTCACTAAGGAATGAGATACAGTAATCCACTGGGGCAACTTGTTTTGCTAGATCTATGCAAGGATAGGAGAAACCCAATTCATTTCATGATGGTGCAATTTGTCCCTATTTCTGCTGCGTAAACTGAATAATTGTTAATAATAATTATCGTTGCATTTGATGTAATGCCTTTTATGTCAAGAGGACATCTCGAAGCGCTTCAAAGGATTTACTGTAAAGTGTAGCAATGGTGTATTCTGTAGGTTTTAATTGCAAATCACGAGACTGTCATTTAATCTGTGCAACTGTTTTATTAAAATTCAACAGCAGTCCCTTCTGGTTATGTTGAGTGTCTTCTAATGACTGGTTACAGTGCAAGATAGTTGCTCTGGCACAGGCTAGGGAACAGATCGTCAACACACACTCATTTGGTAACTCGTTCATACCAAAGGCCCAAAACAGTTTAAGAGGAGGAGGAATAATGAAGTATTACATTCCTCAATCTAAAAAGTGCAAGTCAGCAGCTCGGGTTGTGAATAGATGCTACGGTTTGGAAAGCAAATACAAACGTTTGCAGACACAGCCAGCTCTCCATATTTCATACACAATCTGATATGTGTACATCTGTGACAGTAAATCCTCCTTTCATGACCCTTCACAAGCTAAAAGTAAGTGTTCACCTTCTCATCTCTTTGATTTTTAAAAAAATCAGTAGATATCCTCCCGAGTCATAACCATCCCCAAAGCACTAATCACATTGTTTCAGCAGTCACATTCCCTTCTCTTTGCTTATACAGCTCTTTAGCTACCCATTGAACTATGTATAAATGTGCATCAAGCAAACTCACCATTCATTTATCTCACTCTAACTATCGTGTTTTAACTCAGCCTCATACCTTCCCATTGTGTCTTAGACACAAACCTACATGCCACTTGATCAAGGATTTGAGTAAACCACTGGATCTTTCTATCTTAGCAATTTTGAAATGTTTGCACCTGTGTTAAAGGGATGGAGTATTTTAAAATGATGATCTGTAAAAATTGTGATCTTCGAAGGGATAAAACATAACTTCAAATGTACTTTCCAATACACCACACGTTTATCACATTTCAATTAAACGCCTTTTTTGTAGAATATGGTAATATATCTGCATTTTAAAATCACTCCTATTCTTTTCAGGTATTCATTTAAACCATCACTTTAGCTGTTTCTTTTGTTTTATCTCTATCCAATTCGAATAGCAATAATTCACAGGTTTTGCTTCCTTTGGTTGCTGTGTGAATATATTCAAATTTTAACCCAATTCTTAGTCTGACAATCACTGTGACAACCTTGTGAGAAAGTACTTGCTCAGAATACAATGCCATCATTCTTTTAATTTTTGTTATATAAAAAGGAAAACGTTCAGTATCAAAGCATGGAATGAGAACAGATTGACAATCTGTTCAAGTCAAACCTAATGACAGCTAGAATTCCTCTCCCACTTGAATTTTCTCTTGCTGTCTCTCATGCTAAGGGGATCATTCTCACAAATTTAATGGCAATTCTCTTGTCACACAAGATCACTCTCTTCGGACATTTTGCTATGTGCATGCTCATGTTCTCCCATGCTCTCATATTATAGCATACTCCACTGTCGCTTCAGTTTTAATTGGTCTCTATCCTTGTCCCAGGATGGAGCAAATGCAAACCAATATTCTCAGGTATATTCTCATTCTAACGTTTTCTGATGTCATAAGGAGGTAGAATCTAACCTGAGTTTGACACATTAAATGACCCAAAAGTTCCAAGTTGTGAATATAGTGTGCATGTGGCACACAGACAGAGGTTTCTATGAAAGATTTACTGTTAGTTGCTTCAGACATCTCTATAAAGTAAAAATTAACACAGTGCATTCAAGTGTTCATCTGTTTAATACAGTATAGCAATGTGATGCACTGTATTAATACCTCAAAACAGATAATACTACTTACATCCTTAAGCTATAAAATAAACTATCAAGGAATACTTGAGAATGATTAAAATTGTGTGCATCTGGGGAAAGGAAGGGAAATCTGTCTGCATAGCTGATCATATTCTGATTAAATTTCTTCCCTAACACATTTACTAGTTATTACCTTACTGCTGTAGCTTGTCAATGCTGCAAATTCTGAAACACTTCAGAAACAAATAAAAAATGTAAACATATCTGCAAACAGTCAGAGCAATCACAGTTTCATTGTTAAAAAGAGTAAACGATGAGGAATTTTGTTTCCCAATTCACGAAATGGTAATCTGCTGATATTGCTGGTCAGAAAATGTACCCGAGTGATCACTTTCTGCCTATCTGATCTCAACCCTCCATTTTGTAGGGCAGGCAGTGGGCGGGAGGCCTGCAAAAGTTGTTACTGTGTAAGGAGGAAGAGCTAGAAGAAGCCATTTAAATATGGTGACAACAAACACACTGCAGCAACTCAGAAAATGCTATAATGATGTCAACAAAAGCAGCAGGGCTAAATCCGCTCTCACTGCGAGAAGAGCCACTGGTGAAGAACCATTTGGTGAACTAACACAAGCTGTTCATCCCCTCTACCCTAATGTTTAAGCCTATGGAGACTGAAGGAGTATTTGACATTGATTTGTTACGGAGAATTGCTGCTCTTTTAATTAAGGTCTATGCACTGCTGCTGCTGATAATGCAAGTTCCACTCATCACTCACCAGCACAAACCACTAATGTCACTCTTGACAGGTGTAGTGATTCATTATAGCAAACAAACTGTTGGTTAAATTCACCAACAAATTCATTGTCTTCTGGGATTCTTTTCCCAATGTCACTGCTTCAAATTGAACCCAGCAATTTACGCTAAGTACTTATTTCTAGCTTAGTGAGGCAATAGCACTGCTTATTTTTTTCTTCTCAAAGCACAAAATAATGTGTACATCTCCAGCAATAATCATCTATATCCCACTGTAATCTATTGAATGCAGCACATGAAATATAAATACTTATTTAGCACTGGATTAATAAATGGTTCAATCTATTAATTCAAGGTTCCCCCACCCCATTACAATAGTCAAATTCTTTTAAATGACCAGCCTTATATGTCCGTATTTATGTTAAGTGGATGTCAGTAATCACATGAAAATAGAAAACTATTTTCTATGCAAAATAAATAATTTTTACTCAATGGTATCAGATCAACTTTTTGTTCCTATTAAAACAATATTGTTCTTCTCACATTACATATTCACATTGATATGGTCACTTCTTACACGATTGATTGCAATAAACTTACCGAATTCTATCAAGTTAAAAATAATAACTTGAAAAATATCCAGACAAACCTCATCACATTTAAAACTCACTGGTATTCATAAATAATGCAATGAAATTCTTACCAGTATTGGGAAGTGTCGAGAGAGTAGTATGTTGTGCATAACCAAAGAATAATGTTCATGTACTTGAATAATTCCATCATTAATCATCTGTAATCTCCACATCTCTACTAAAAAAGTTTAGCTTATTACTGAAGTTGGTATTGTGTAGGAAGGAGAAATTATATTTCCATCAATCCATAAAGATTTGTTATTGCTATTCTTTTAACATGAAAATCAAACTGTTAAATTTAATTACCCAATCTACTTCTATTGATTTAACAATAACTAATGTAAAAACAGACTGTTGATGGCACCATTAGAACAACTGGCTTTGGGGAAGCACTGTAAGATGGACAGCTATAATATACAGGTATAAGTAGGCAAAGAATAAAGCCTGGTATTATAATGATCAATATTTTCAAAATACGAGAGCTCTCCCCTACTCAATGAGTCAATGGCACTGCTATGTGCAATCCTACACCAGGGAAATCTCAGGTTCGTCAAAAATTAACTGATCAACCAGGTACAGTGGTAGGGGCACATTCAATTTTAACCAGGCTGTGATCAGTAAACTTCAGATCCTGTTCCTCATTACTTTCCAGTAGAATCTGTTAAGCATTTCTAGATGACAGGTAAGGATAGAATCAGCTTCCCCAAAATTAGACAGGCCTGCCAGGATTCACTGTTGAAGCCTATATATAACAAACGGACAATTAGGTGATGCACAAATGTGTTCTGCACTAGAGGCCTGTCACTATGCACAGCCCAGGAATAATCACCACCCATTAAGGTGATGTGTAATAATTGAGGTAAACCAGCTTGATTTAGACCACAGGAGACTGTCTGACAGGGCTCAGACACATGAAATCCCTTGTCAGTCAACAAATAGAACCTTTGCAATTTGCAAATAAATTATTTCATTTGCATTGTATTATTTGAAACACAGAGTAATAATAACACATTTTCTTGCCATATGCATTGGTTACTCCAACAGCCTGTGGTTCTGGTCTGTTGCAGTGTTCTTGGATTTCAGTTGAGAGAAATCAATAGCACATATTTGCATCCCAATTTTCCAGGTCCCTAACAATAACTGCAGTACCTTATTTTAGTGAAATATTAAGAACACAACAATGGTCCAACTTACCATCACACTTGGTGTAGTGATTTGTTTATAGAGAAACCCCAGTGTAAAAGGTATGATCAACACTAAACTTTTCATGTTTTAAAAACTAGAATGAGAATCAGATATTTGAGGGCAAGACTGCTTCATGTTGGTATCCTAGGTAATGTGGTTATATTGCTCAAATTACATACTGTATTCAACTAAAGGTTCATATCTAGTATAAATAAGGATGGATGCCCATCTAAAACAAAGATTTAAAGGCATTAACATTTTAGTATCAAATAACCTAATTACAAATTATGTTGGTGCAAACTAAGAATGTATAAGCAGTTATGTTTGGATTTTGTTTTTTTATTTGCACTCCGTTTAAATATTCATTCAGCTGGGAACTTAACTTTTAAAAAATATTTGTATAGTGCAGTGAAGGTTCCTCATATTATTTATCTATAAATGGTTGCATCATCATATTAAATAAAAATATGAGGAAAAAGGCTAAATATTTTCAAACTAAAAGTTAGGTCTAGAGGTAAGAAAGGAGCAAAGGGGCAAAGGGGCAAACAATATTATTTTAAGAATAAATGAAGACTGTAATTTTAAAAAATCATGAGTTATAAATTTTAAAGTAGCCTAGAGTGTATTTAAATTGTTTGCAACTTCCTTTCTTGTATTCATTCTTCAAGCGTACACGTTGTTTGAATAAAAACCAAAGATATTCAATTGAGTGAAGTAATTTCATTGGATTCTACTCATTTGATAATTTCAGGATGTGGCATTAAACTTATCATTTTTTCCCTCCTATTTTACATTATACACTTCTGTGTTGATGCTGTGTAAAAAATATTCCATTGAAGAAGTTAGCAAAAATGATGAATAGCTAACATGAACTACATACCCTGTCTAGAAGATGTGAAAAGCGCTATATCAAATGCAAGGATGATTATTATTATTATTTGAAATGTCAGGTAATAAAAGTCATGAATGGAGATCCTGTAGCTCAGTGGTTAGAGCACTCGCTTTACAAGGGTGAGACCTGTGTTCGAATCCAGGCAGATCAGGGCGAAACCTTGGGCAAGTTTCCTTACGCCACATACCTAATAATAATCCCTCGAAAAAAACCACAATAACAAAATAAAATTGGTCATTTCAATCCATGACTGTTTGTGGAACACTAATGTGCGCAATTGGCTGCTGCATTTCACCCACAAATATACACAGTATATTCTGTGAAGCTCTATGCAACATCGATAAGATGTGAAAAGCGCTATATCAAAATGGAAGGATCAAAATGCAAGGATTATTATGAATGGGTAAAAATCACTTTTAACCATATAGTTTTCTTATAGAGTGCTTCAGAATATTACTCAGGTGATTTGTTTATATTAATAGAAATAAATTAATAGATTAATTATTAGGTTAATTAATATTAATAGAAATTAATTAAACAATTTACAAAACTACGAATTGGGCTATATCAACCTTTGAACAAATCGATTACAAACTCAAATGTAAATAAAATATTAGCAAAAGCAATTATTTTTCAATAAGTTTTTTTAATTGATAATTTTTAAAAACAACTGAGTGCCCAGGGGTAGCATAGTTGAGTTCTTTGAGATATTCTCCCAACGTGGAAAGTACTATATGCCTATCAATTCTATTGTAAGAGTACCTTACATTAAGTAAGCAGTCTGTACACACTCAAAATGGTTGGTGTCCCATTGGTATACAGTACTTTAGATTCATAAAAACTCGCATTAGTATTCAAATATGGATGTTTGCTAAAATACCACTCAAATATATATGCCATAATTCTTCCAAGGGACAAGAAACATTGAAGTTGATACATCTCTTACAAATTTAGTGCTTAACCTTGGAACAAGATCCCTCGCTTTATTCTCCCCCTATTTACAGAGATTGAAGCCAAGCA
This sequence comes from Hydrolagus colliei, assembly GCA_035084275.1. Lineage (NCBI taxonomy): Eukaryota > Metazoa > Chordata > Chondrichthyes > Chimaeriformes > Chimaeridae > Hydrolagus > Hydrolagus colliei. Next base: position 10,978,095 of record CM068748.1, read on the forward strand.
TCACACTTGGCTAACTCACACACAACTTTTTCCTCCAGTTCATAAATCTTATTTTGTTGAATGAAGGAAACACTTCCCAAAAAGGCTGTGAAGCTGAAAAGGGAAAGATTATTTACAACTTCAGAGCATTCAACATGCACTTACAAATCAATAGAAAGCCTTTTCTCAGTAAAAACTGAGTAAGGAAAGGTATTAAAGTCTGGATTTCTAACAAGAACACATTTTATATCAGCTAGGAGAGGATTATCCAAATACCTGCATATGATTTCTTTAGATACTTTCAGTCTGAACATATTAAATGGCAAATCTTAATTTCAGGATTGTCTCAGGAACCTAGAGAAGACTTAAGATTTTTAAAAATAAATGTAGAATTGTGTTGAATTGGTTTTAGGATTTGGATTGTATGCGGGGGGTGGGGTATGACATGCAGTGTGCAGCCATTCAAATATAATTGTTCATATCCTGAGTATTCAATCTACTTCTGTTTATGTTGAAAGACTGAAATGATTGTAGAGTTCGCATTGATATCACAGTTAACACACCAAATTGCATACAACAGAATATACTGCAATTTGGCTGAATGCATTGAGATGTTGCTCCCATCCTAATGTAATAACAATCCTTGCATTTGAGATAGAGCCTTATCATGTCTGAGAGTTTCAAAATGCTTCACAGAATATGCTGTAAATTTAATTGACTATATTTTGTGGGCAAAATGTGGCAGCTAATTGTGCACCTAAATGTTCCACAAATAGTCATGGATTGAAGTGACCAATTACATTTGGGGGGGGAAAATAATTATTGCAGGGGTTAGATAGTGAAGGGGTTAGATACTAGGTACGCATGGAATTAAATAAATTGTTACTTTTTCTTTTCACTTTCCTTCACAGATCATCCTAGACCATCTGTAGTAAGAGCAGGCAGCACCTATATGACATACTGCGTGCGTCTGGCAACACATCTACAACCAACAGCAACCTCCGGCCTCTTGCTCAATACACTTCTCACATTAAACTGCATGAACAATACTTTGCGAGTTCCCTTGGATGCTCCCCAAAACAAAAACAGTGTCGGCTGTTGAGGTTGACAATTGTGATTCATCCAATCGAGTTTATTTTCCATACAAGAGGATTTAAATATTCGGAATGTTAATTCACAGTATTCTGCACACACTGGTCGCTAAAATGATCAAATTGTAGAATATCGCACCCTAGGTTTTCAGTGATGCTCTGTGCATCGAATAAACACTGGATGAAGTTTAACAGAAGCAGATGAAAACAGAATTGATAAATTGAAGTACAAGTGCAACAATCACTACCCACAAACGTTACATGCCTCAAGAGACTATAGGTCAGCTAACAACTGGATGTTGAATGCCTGGAATAAAGCAAACAAACAAATTCAAATGTAGTAAATTTCCCATACATTTAAACTGCAATTAAATGATCTCTCTGAATATTGGAAATATAACAAGGTGTTTTTTTCGCCTCTCATATCAGCAATTGATTTGCAACAGTAACTGAAGCAATATCCATCAAAATTTCACAAATCCCAGGAAATTGAGGATTTGAACACAAGGCTGATCAGAAGCTTGAAAATAAACAAGCATCATGAGAAGGGATCGCTGCTGGATTCCCACTGTTCAACCAAATGTAAAACTCCAATTATCTAACCTGAACACCAAGCAGAACCTACACTTCAGTCTCACCTAGTAATCACAAGAAGCCTTTCCTAACACATACACTCAATCTTCTCCTCACGTACACGCACGGCAAAGAAAAGCTCCAAGTTCCACACTTCAATTAAACTCAGATGGTGTAACTGGGTAAGGCATCTTAAATTGGTTGTTAAATCAGAAATCATAAAGGCTGTGAGAGGTAAAATCAATTGGGAAACGCGGCAGCCGATTGCACACAGCAGAATCCCAGAAACAGTCATGGATTGAAGTGACCAAAGGATTATTTTTTTCTTGAGGGAATATTATCAGGTGCGTGAAGTAAGGAAACTTGCCCAAGGCTTCGCCCTGCCGGGAATCAAACTCAAGTATCTCGCTTGCCACTGAGCTTTAGGACTTCACTGCTTGCGCTAAACTGGTAGAGCAAATTTGAAGGGCTCAATAGCCTTCTCCTATGCTTGATCATCTGGAATGTGTTACTTTTCTATTCCTTTTGGGTTGTTAACTCTGTCAGTAAAATGTTTCAATGATGAGCTATTCAAGAAAGTCACGGCCTTTGGAAAGACTTGGCTGAAAATTTAGTACAATATCTTCTGGGCTGGTGGATTAGCGCCCAATCATATGAGCTATTTAGAAGACATTCAAAATTAACTTGGGGGTAAGGTGAAGTATTTCCTTAACTTGTTTAATAGAAGTTAAAATGATTTTGCTATATATCAATTCATTATGCAGTGAGGAATGAAACTGAAATGAATCACTTGTGATATACCAGTGAAATGGACAGATATTACTGAAATTCCATGTCTGTGCATTCCTTCATGTCTAAATCATGACTGGAATATCTCAGCAATTCAAATAAATATTACAATGTATATCTGTGTATCACATTGTCTCATGTGTAATATATCTGTGTAATAAACTAGCTGTAATATCTCAACTAAATCATGTGTTTATCAACCGAGTCGGTAACATTGCAACATTGCACTCAGAGATGCTGAAAAGCAACTTTACTTCAGTGGTTGGCAAACAGCATCAGGGACAGTTGGATTAGAATCTGAAATGCTGCAGAATATAGATTGATTCTTGAGAAGTTTTAGAAGGATGAAAAAGTGTATTGATGATGGAGCCCAGAAATCCAAAGAAATCAGAATTGCTAGAAACAAAAAAAAAAGACTGAGAGCTCCAGAAAAGCAGACCACAGCCTGAACTTCTACACATCAATCATGGTTTGATGTTCTGAAATGGATCGACATGAATATTGAAAGTGAAATTAAGGAAACAATCTACATAGCTCATAGAGAGAAGGGAGAAACCAGTCATTGAGTGGAATATACTTGTAGCTCAGTGGTTACAGCATTCGCCTCACAAGCAAGAGACCTGGGTTCAATTCCCAGCAGGGCAAAAGCTTGGGCAAGTTTTTTACTCCACAAGCCTGATAATGATCCCTCAAGAAAAAAACAATAACAAATTGGTCATTTCAACCCATGATTGATTGGGGGATGCTGGGTGCAATTGACTGCTGTGTTTTGCCCACAAATGTACAGTTAATTCACTTTACAGTATATTCTGTGAAGTGCTTTGAGACATCTAGAAGACATGAAAAGCATTATATCAAATGCAAGGATTATTATCATAATATCCATCATTCAACCTACATAATGTGAGCAAAGAGCCTTGAACATTAGCATTCCAAAAATTCTAGATGGATTCAAGGGGTTGAAAACCAATAAATTTCCCCATGAAAGATTAAACATAGCCCAACAACAATTACACATTACGTTTGTATAGGCACCTTTCACGTTGAGAGTACTTTCCATGTCACTGATTTGGACCATTTAACTTGATGCTCTACAGATTCCATCACACTCAGCATTCTACAGATTTTTACCTTGCTCAATATTGTACAGATTTTAGCTGGATTCTTCAAATTGCTGGTTTGGCTAGATTTTATATTTTATTGTTTGTTGTCTAACTTCAGTTTTTGCACTGTTCTTGCCCAGCACAGCATCATTACCAGGAGGGATCTAGAAAGAATTAGTTCTTTGAACTTACGAGACCTAAAAATGATTATGGGGATGTGTATTTCAGACGAACAATCCACATTTGAGAACATTTCTTCCCTCCATTAAACTTTATTTTTCTCATAGGCATAGGCAGTACATGAGCTACAGGTTGAAAGATAATGGAGATTTTATAAATCTGGGAACAGACTTTTTTGTACATTTTCTTTACATATGTTTTATATTAATTAATCCCTCCAAAAAAAAACAATAACAAAATTGGTTAATTCAATCCACGATTGTTTGTGGGACACTGCTGTGTGCAATTGGCTGCTGTATTTTACCCACAACTATACAGTCAATTCACTTTAAAGTATATTTTGTGAAGCGCTTTGAGACGTCTGGAAGATGTGAAAAGCGCTATATCAAATGCAAGGATTATTATTATATATTTTCAAAAATGTTGCATTATCTGAGGCCTGAAGCTTTTTAGATTACACATTTATTTTATTTCTCTTTTGTTTGTAAATATTTGTGGGGAGGAGGGGAGAATCATTTGTACTTTGCCAGATTGTGTAAATCTCACTCATTTTCTAATATGCACTGTGCCTGCCTTTCATTATAGTTTCAGATTTATTTCATTGTGTCTTTAATTGCATTCTCTAAAGATAAATCCAGTAAGCATTCTATAATTATTTTGGGGACAGTAATCCTAAATAAGCTTTTAATCATAACTTCTCAAATTTTAATATTCTTCGTTTAACTGGCGAGTGGCAGCAGGTTTAACATAATTGTGACATGCTGGAGTTTGTGCCCATGTCTACTTTACATTCCAATATGTGAGAGCATTCCAAATACAAAGCACAATAGTAATGGTCTTGCATTTAATATTGCACCTAAAACATTAAGCCCTTTAACACGTAATTGCTGTGAATTGTTGTGATTGTGCATAATGCATTTTGGGTTTGTGTTGCAAGGTTTAGCATCTCTGGAGTATTGACCCTCAATCCGTCCGCCTTGCCCCCTCTCTCCACCGTTTCAAATTCCTATTGAAAACCATCCTTTTTGACCAGGCTTACGGTCACCTCTTCCCCTCTTCTCGGAGTCAGGCTCCATCACTGTTAAGTGCTCTCAGATGCTACCCTGCCTGGAGGTAGCTATATAAGTGCAAGTTGTTGTTGTCGTATCATCAAATAAAATTCATCATTTAAAACAGAAGAATTAAGATGCGCCCGTGCCCGTTTTTGATTTAATAAGTATAACGGTACCTCAAGCAATATCTTATTTTGTAATGTTTGTCCTAAAATAAAACCATTTACCAGTATTGTCTGTTTGGAAAACAAAAGTAATTGCTTTAATAATTTTAAATCTTTACCTAAACTGGACTTCTGTTAGGACAAGTATTTTTATACTTCTGAGGCACTGAAACATGACCTTTCTATGCTCCAGTTCACCTCACAGCATCCTTGACGTGAGCAATAAGCAGCAGGATTCTGAGAGTTTCAAATCTCTATTTTCCAACGGTGAGAAATTCTACATTTTCTATACTGGGCATGTCTTAATAATAATGCTGCCATCTGATAAAGTGCTGTTCTTCTGGACGTCTCAAAGCGCTTCACAGAAAATACTGTAAAGTAAATTGACTGTATATTTGTGGTTGAAACTCACCAACCAATTGCGCACAGTAGGGTCCCACAAACAGTCATGGATTGAAATGACCAATTTATGATTTTTTTTTTGGAGGGATTATTATTAGATGTGTGGAGTAAGGAAACTTGTCTCCTTCTGTTTCACCCTGATTAGAATTGAACGCAGGTCTCTCGCTTGTACGATGAGTGCTCTAACCACTGAGCTACAGGACTCATTGAGTGGCATTCCCACTGTCAATATTCATAATGGGTTTGGGCAATGTCATGCTCAGAATAAATATTTTGTGTTTGAGCAACAGAAGGAGACAAGCAATCCAACAGATTAGGTTGGATTCAAATCTAGGTCCCAGATGTGGAAGACAATGGGCTAACCTCTGCTACTAAACATAAGACAAGAGAATTAATGAAAATCAAACAATTCAAAATATAACAATTGCAATGAACTACTGTACTGCATGTGTTTTAAGAAGTTCATTGTTTATTCCAAAAGCAACTGCTTATGACACAATGAAGGAAACAAGTTGGAGAAAAGCTAGTGCAACTAATAAAATTTGGAAAGAGGCAATCAATGCTTCAGTGATCATGTTATTGGAACCATTTATTAACAATTCAACTTGCAAAGCTGCAATTACAACAGTGTAACATAGCAGCGAGAACATACCCCATGTTCCTTAAGTCAATCTGGAAGGAAAACAGCAATGTGGTAAAGATATTTTTCATCAAACACCTACTGATTCCCTTGAGGCCTTCAGCCTGTGCCTAAACCTAGCCAATGGTATAGAAGATGAATGCTGCTGTTCTTGTGAATACCCTTAACTGGCATGACCAATGTTAAATTCCTGGCAGCCTGACATTATAAATCTTCGTATAACTTGGCGTACAGGTCAAAGAGAGTTTGTTTGTTCAGTTTAAAATACTGGAAGCAATACAGCAATAAGCAATAGCTTATTCAAATCTTGGAGCAACATATTGTGCTTTGTAGTTGTCTTCTATACCTTACAAAAAAAGAAATTCCTACAGCCACCTTAAAGCAAATCTTGCAAAACTCTAGGATCCGTGTATTTCATGTTCCTACAAAATCAGCAACATAATAAAAAAGATGGTTGTATTAAAATGTCATAATGACAACTTTGTGTTTTTTATCTAACCTTTAAAATACCAACTTTGATGCAAAAGGGGTAAATACCTGCAACTATATTGCTACCTTATTCTAATACAAAATCTGTGCAGTAAACCGAATAATTAATTTGTACTTATAAACAACACAAAGTAGCACAGCAAATTTGCACAAATTATACAATAATGGCTAAAGTTTTATATTTGAGTGTCTTCTAATGGGTATGGGCTTTAATTTATACAATATTTGTGCCACGCCCCACTGGGACACAGCTTCAACATCATTTATGATCAAGTTTAGACACATTATGGATTTGAAGGACTAACTGACCTCACACAATCTTATGAGCTACCATTTTTTCACATAGACTTGTGCAAAAAAACATATTATGGTCAACCAGAGAGCAATGTCACAAGTACAATAGCTGGATGCGGACTCATTACCAAATGGCGAATCTTAAGAGAAGTTACAAGAAGACAGCTCTAAGCTGAAGGTACATCTATTTGTGTATTACAATTTAATTGATTTCTTTTTACCTAATGGTCATCAATACATGTTTGAAGAATTTATTGCCTCTGATGCCTATGGAGAGATATGTAGATACAGTATTGCAGTTTAAAAAAAAATGCATTTTTACAGTTCAATGCTGAGTATTTGTCCTTCATTTATTAACACCATGCCACATTATCATTTTAAGGCTGCAAAGTGTTTACATGCAAATAAAGTAAACTAAATAAATTAGTTTATATTGCTTTAAAAAATGTTTCAAAATAAATAAATGCCAAGTTATTCTGCATTTTCTTTTTAATATTCAATTTACAGAAAGTCTGGGCAAATATGAATGGAATAGCCCCAGATAATGCACTACCATGAAGAGTGGTGGTAAAAATGAAACATCAGCCCAACAGTAGCAATAAGGAGAAGGAAGATGACAGAATGCATGTGGTGATATACAGAACACTTCAGATGTGTTCTCTATACTATTACATGTATTCTGTCACTTTCTGGCAGTTGAAGCAAGGTTCAACAAAAAGCACCTACAAAGGCCAGAGCCTCTTCATCCTCATGCACATGAAAGAGTTGTATTAAGAAGACACGTTTGCGGAGCTGTGGGGAGAGAGCGAGGGAGTGGTCTCTTTTCAAAGAGCCGGCACAGACACGATGGGCTGAATGATCTCCTTCTGTGCTGTATAATTCTACGATTCTATGAGGTGAGGAGTCATATACCACTGAGGACATCTTGCAGAAACTGGGATGGTAATGGGGAAAAAATAGTTTTGCCATTTATCACACTAGTTTTCCCATATTTTGTACACAGTATAACCTTACTGAATATCCAGACAGAAGGTCCTGTGAATCACTGTTAGTGCACTTGCTTACAAAACATACTAGTCTCACCAAGGTTAATGTACATCACTAGATTACAACCAGGAAAATAAGTATCTATTAATATTTCCCTTACCTAACCTTGCTTTGCTCAGGTTAAATGCAGTGTCTCAATTCTTGTTATGGGTGAGATCAGCATAGACCACAAATCAAACCCGTATCTTTCTGATCTTAATGCTGCACCACTGTGTGTTTCCACTCACTGGGCCAACGGGTGAAGTGAGATTATTGGTTATCTTCTCCCTGACCATTCATTATACAGCAATCAGAATGTAGTATTCTCTCAAGTCAATGACAAATGCCTATGGTTAGCTCAGAGCTTTGTAAAAATTTCACAGCGGAAGTGGCCCTGGTATTGATATACCATCTTAGATTCACTAGGCCACCAGATTTAAAATTCAAATAAAATGAAAGAATGTGTAACAGCATTTTGCAACAAGCGAAAACTGACCTTTTGCATGAATTGGATATGGATTTCTTGAGCAACATTCTTGAAATTAAAAAATGCAGAAACAAAATGACACAGTCAGTAGTTCTGATGAAACAAAAATTCAGCTTACTGTAATTTAATGGTTTAAATCTGTATTTTAAGCAATTGAACCATTGTAATTCAGTATACTATTGAAAGCTGAAATATATACATTTAAAATGTGTACTGATCACTAGGGATAAGGTTAATAAATGTTCTCTATAACCTGACCTGACGGGTGCCGGTTAATTGAATATGCTGGATATTTGAGCGGCAAGTTACCAAAAATCCTACGCAAAAAATTAAGTTATTTAAAAACATACCATATTAATAATAGACTAAATAATAACAGAATATTGTATGGATACTTACCAATAAAGTATTTCAGCACACTCGGTAAAATGATCGGTAAAATAACATTTCCAGCATTCGTTAAGTTTAATAAGTGCGCATGCTCACGCATTGCACGCATGCGCAAAGTGAGCATACTCGCGAGTGTCCTGGATGGCTCTGGTATGAGATCCACTTGCTCAAATGGTGAATTGTATTGGGAGATACTGGTTGGGAGTTGAGCGTTCCGGTTGGTTGGGTGCCGGATAGATGAGCTTTAACTGTACACGTTTTAAGGTATATCCTGTGAAGTGCTTTGAGATGTCTCAACAATGTGACAAAGTGCATGGATGATTCAAATGCATGGATGATTCTGAAAGTGTTTCATGGTCCTCAGGTGATTAATGGAATTGTCTGCGTTTCAGTCAAACCAAACAAACTAACAAAATTGCAATCGTTCTCTGTTTGGGAAGTTTACACCCAATTCCTACTGGATGAAATTACAACTAATTTGCCAATCACACTCAGAAACACCATAAGTATGACTGGAGATAGAATTGGAAATATCACATTTACAATTGCTGGAATACAGTAAATTCGAGAGCTTTATTCGACATCTGCATGTGCCATTTTATATTTTAAACAGTCAGTTATGTGTCTGACACATATGGAAATTTTATTGAGCAAGTAACAAAAGCATGACTATATCAATTTGCAGGTCAGCGAGTTGTCCATGTACTGTTAAATTTGATATTTCAAGCTTATCCACAATTTCTGACATGCAAAAGAATGTTTTTCCCCCCATTTACCAACAAAGAATGTTAACTTGTTAAATCCATGCATCATTGATAATGCAATCTGAAAGCATTTGCTGAGGAAGCATTCTGCAGGACATCAATAAAGCACCACTATTACTATTGATGGGGAAAAATGAACTGGCGGTCAATTAAAATTATCTTCATGTCAATTTTTGTTGCAGTGTGATTGAAGAAATACCTTGAAATTTGTTTTATTTCTTAACAGTAACCTATTTCACAGATACTTTGGCAAACACATAATGAACACCAGATAGACTCTGTTGTAATTACGGTTCACTTGATAATGATATGTGAAAATGGAACGTTATTTGCTGAAACATGAATTGAGTGAGTGCAACCGTTACTGTAAAGTGAATTGAAGGCTTTGTCCTGCCTGAAATTGAACCCAGGTCTCCGGCTTGCAAGGCAAGTGCTCTATCCACTAAACCAGAGGACTCCACAATCAGATATCTGCCTAAAATTATCATCAGGCCATCCCAGAGCACGCTGTCCAGTTTGCGTGAACAACAACCTGCGCTTATGCGGTACTCTCCACAAAGGGTAGCGTCTCAGAGGGTTTAACAGTGGCGGAGCCTGACTTCGAGTCAGGGTGGAGGTGGCTGGTGGAAAAGGAAGGTTTTCAGGTGGGACTAAGAAAAAGGGGAGGGGGCGAGGCAGATGGATTGAGGGAGAATGTTGTAGAGTTTAGGGTATTAAAGAGTATTAAAAACTCAAATAAATGTCTTAGCACTTGTAACAATTCTGTCTTCAATGAAAACATAGTGCTATTTCCTCAGACACTAATTCACATTATGTTTGTTGAAAGAAAGAAAGTAATGGAATGACTAACAAAAGTCTCATCATTTACTGACAAAACATTTGAAAGTCACATTGTCATTAAAAGCAACCCATATTGTATGAGCAAGAAGATAATTTTCATAGGTCTCATCACACTGAATCATCTCAATATGCTCCAGAAGTAAAGTAACCATCACATATAGTGGCTGAATTTGTATGCAAATGATGCAGCCATTTACCGTACAGCACAGTACCTCAAACAGCCATCAGAATGACCAATTAATTTGGATGATTGTTGGCCAGGTCCTTGGGAGAAATTCTCTTCACTTTTCTAATAGTGTCAAGGAATTTTTTGCAAAAACAGATGAGACCTTGGTTTCCTGTGTCATTGAAAATGCTCACATCATGGTTTTTCAGCATTTCTAAACTCAGACAACCATCTATAGCAAATACATTTCTAGAGAGTCATAGTATTTTTACCTAAAGGACCTATCATAAAAATGATACATGGGTTAAATCCTAGCTTGTCATGCAGTGCAACCTTGTGGGGAACGTCTTGATTTTGGACTGTACTAAGCTCAGAAACCAAAGAGATTTTCTCCTCACTGTCAATTATAATAATCCTTGCATTTGATATAATGCTTTTCATGTCTTCTGGATGTCTGAAAATTCCTCACAGAGTATTCTGAAAAGTGAATTGACTGTATATTTTTAGGGGTGAAATGCATTAGCCAATTGTCACAAAACAGTCATGGATTGAAGTGACTAATCTATGATTTTTTTTCTTGAGGGATTATTATTAGACATGTGGAGTAATTAAACTTGCCAAAAGTTTTGCCTTGCTGGGAGTCAAACCCAGATCTCTCACTTTTGAGACAAGCGTTCTAACCACTGAGCTTTAGGACTCCAATTACGCCTCTAGTCCAATAAGCCATAGGAGTCCAAGGTAGGGTGAAACCATGGGCAAGGTTCCTTACTCCAAACATATGATAATAATCCCTCAAGAGAAAAAAAACAATACAAATTTTGTCATTCAATCCGTGATTGTTTTGGGGTCCTTCGTGGCACAATTGGCTGTCGAGTTTCATCCACAAATATACAGTCAATTCACTTTACAGTATATTCTATGAAGCACTTTGAGACGACTAGAAGATGTAAACAGCGCTATATCAAATGCAAGGATTAAAATTATAGTATTCAATCAGCAGATAAAACCTCACATTATAATTCTGCACTGCTATTTTCCACAAACACTGTATCAATGTACCATTATCATAGACACTTAACTTTTAAAGCTGAAATTAATACGTAGACCATCATTGAACTTTCAATGTGTAATTTAAAAAGTGCTTCTGTTGCCTGCATGCTTCGATGAATTAACTAACATAATTGCTATTTAACAGTATTTAATTTTAATCTAATATTTTGTTGATTAAAGAAAAAATGCATTAAGCTACATTAAAAACTGATTAATGCTGTATTACATATAACGACCTTTCTAACAAAGCTACATTAATTTGTTTATAATTTGTTCATTTTAACTCCACTTTTAGCAGTAGTTCCTTAGAATCTACTATATATATATTTGATGATTGCATTTTAAATTAATCTATTCAAACCAATCTGATCACTAATTGAAAACCATAACTTACAGCCCTATTGATAAATCTTTACAGGATTTAAACAGATATTGTTTTGTTACCAGTAGTATTACTCCCCCAAAATCTGTCAAGTCAATGGCAGCAAAAAAACAGTAGACTTATAGGACCAGGTACTATTTGTACATTTCTCCAAATGACATGTTTATTGAAATCCTAGATACACAACCAGAGTATCGACCTTTGCCTCTTCTTACTGTCAGTTTGACGTCTGAGGAACATTGCCTGTTATCTGCTGTCAAATGAAGTTCTTCCCACAGATGGTTATTTTGGAGCTGTGACCTGTAAGTTTCAGTAATACACTGAACATGCCTCTACCTATGAAAATGTCTTCACCTATCAAGCCAGCAGGGAGGATTGCATTTATAGATTTGTCATTGAGTTTGCAAGTGTTTTCAATGGTAAATTGCACGTGTAAATAGGCAGTCTTTTTGAAGGACGCACTCAGCATTAGGAGGTGTGTGAGAAATGCACAGATGAATTCAAGCTGTTATTTAATATCAGTAACTTGTTGTACATCACCACAAATTACTGATCGAAAACACCTTGAGCAGAATGATGGGGAAAGTCCCATACAACAACTTGCATTTATATGTAACTGCATGGAAATGAAAGTTTTTTTTAGAATCCTGTACACAAGGACTGTAGCAAATAATGATTGAAGGCTCATCCTACTTGCTAAGAATAATTGCAGCAAACATTTCATGATTTTGTACCAAAAACACTTTGGGGCCACTTTACATTTTATTTTTGATTATAATAGTTTAAATAAATTATAAATTGGCTGTTATCTAACTACTTGGGGAATACAGCAGCTTGGAGCATTTTCAAAACCAATTAAAAAAACGTAGGTAAAATTTGTTCCGTATGGAGCATAAACAAGGTGAAATATACAGAATAGCTACATTTTTAAACTTGAGAATAAGGAACCCAAAAGCGCACAAGATAATATTGTTTTATTGATAAGATGGATGATGAATAAAAATTACCAGCATGTTGCATGATGTGAAAAGTTTGGCAATTGAAACAACTCCGTGATTGTCAGGATTTTTAAAGCAAGGCAATGGATACTGCAGTGTTATGACTTATTTTTAACCCATGAAAAGACAATTTTTGCATTTTGTTTGATGAATGTGATGTTACTCAAATAATACAAGCGTACAAAAACTCTACAGTAACAACAACTTGCTTTTATATTGAATGCTTAATGTAGGACAACGTTTTTCCGAGCGCTTTACAAAGATGAAATCTACCAAAGGGAAGTGGAAATGGTGACCTTAAGCAAGGATGATGAGGTAGGTTTTACAACAACAAACTTACATTTGTATAGCGCCTTTCACATCAGGAGGACATCGTTTTAGGAGGGATTTAAAAGACCGATAGAGAAGGGGTGAGGGAGAAAGGCAGAGAGGATTTCCAGAGGTAGGGGGCATTGTAGCTGAAAGCTCAAAAATGACAGAGATCAAGCAGCAGGCCCAGATTGGGTAATTGGGGAAGTGAGAAGAATGGGGTAAAAGAAGATGGCCAGAGACACTGAGGTAGGGGCGGTTTATAGGTGAGGTCGAGTACCATGACCTTGACATTCTCCATGGTTGCACCTGAATTCTAGTTTAAATCTCATCACTCACAAGTTCAACCGCAGTGATGCTGCTCGAACTGCATGTGGATTTTGAGTTACTCTGCAAATACAGTAATCGGGGTGTTACATTTATACTTTACTTTAGTTGCATGGCTCTCCTTGTTTTGACTTTGGAAAGCTTTGCAATGTGTCTACTGTAGATGTCATTTTTAGAGAGCATTTCTAAAAAGCTTTGGAGAAAAATGTTGTGTGACCTCCACTGAGCTGTGTGACAATTGTGTTGGTGCGACTGAAAGAGAAAGTACACAACCCCCTCTGTCAATATCAGAATAGAATGCAGAAAACATTGGACCCAAGCTGTGACCTGGAAATCATGTGCTGTACCTGAGATATTTTTAAACTCATACAAATTGTTTTTGTCTTCAAGGCATCAGCAATTGCATATTCAATTTCAGAAGTAGCAATTATTCTTTCCCCAAACCCCAAATTACGAATATTTCACACCATACAATGTACCCAGCAGAGACAGCAGGCACTTCCTGGAACACAACAAGAAGGTACAGAACTCATACATGCCCTCTGAATCCCTCCTTATCAGATGGTGTTTCACCTTGGCTCCCTTTAGCGGAGGATCCAGCTGAGATTATGAACTTGTATGGTGAGGAGCTAGTGTGAAGCTGCTTCCCATCTGTGTGTTGCTTTGAGTTGGCTGGTATACCAACACACTTAAAATACAGAACCAACAAAAAAGAACATGGTGAACGTCACTGTGAGTTGTATCACAAATTAAGTTTTGGTCTGTGTGAATGCAATACAAATGTGGAACTCTCTCTCTCTCTCTGGCTGGTTTGGATACTCTTAAATATGGTATATTTCTGCATCCAGCTCACCAAAAAAACACTTTACTAGCATCCCAAATTTTGAGATCCCAAATACAAATCCCAAAGGATTTATTTTAAATGTTTCATTCCTTGTAATAACATCACTCATTGAAAAAAACCGCTGAGGACCCAGTGCATAAAGGTTTTGAAATAAATTAGTCATGATGTAATGTGAACACTAAAGTATCTTGGTAAAATTAGCACGTTTTTGTTTTCATTATAACAGGTAAATTATACATTTTTCATTAAACGGTAACAGAAATGTCTTTGATGTCTCTATTATTGGACCTCTCTGTGGGAGAACCGTCATTTCTATCAGAAAGAGACAACTTGGATGCAAAGGTAGCTCTCTGTGCTAATGGGAGGACAGGCATACCTAGACACAGCTAGAGTTACATTACATTCACTAACAGCAAGGGAATTACGGGAGCCATCACTTACCGAGATCTCCAGATTGGAAACAGAAGGCATTTCATATTCAGGAAACACAAGTCAATAATTTTGTTTATTAAGATGAGGGATTACAGTTTAAGAAAGCACGACATTATCTTGTAACCAGAAACAGCATGGAATATGATCAATTACAGTACGCATCAGCTAAGAATAGAATTCTACGTATTCATTCATGATTTACTGTGTATTTAAACACTAGCCACATAGGATAAAGGACTTATCAGGGCAATGTCAAGTCGGTTATAGGATGGAGCAGCAACATATTAGGCTCCCCATTCATTGTATTGTTTGCTCATCAATTGAGTCCAAGTGTTAGAAGGGCTGAAGGTGACACATCATCCGTATGTGTATAATGTGAGGTTCGAATTGAATGAGATTCAGAAGCCTCAACTGGGTGTCGCCCTCATGATCAAAAGAGTTTCACAGCTTCACAGCCACAATGCCAGTGGAATGCATTAAGGCAAATAAATATAGCTGGAGTGAACCCATGTTATTCGTTTTGATCGAATAGTACTGCAGTGCGTGTTACATGAACAGGGTTGTGCATCATAAAAACATAAATTTCACCCTCTCTTAATTCACATAGTAGAAATGTAAAAGGTAATTTTCATGATTCCATCTACATATAGTGCTGCACTGAAACTTAAGGCCCAGTTCAGTTATTTTCCCAATTAATGCCGTGCACTCTTAGGTTCCGAGAACTAAGCCTCACCATTAGCAAAGAAGACTCTAAAACTCCAGTTTGTATACCACAGTACTGAAACAAATCTTTGTAAACATTTTCTAATGTAAAAATTACAGAGTGTGAGTATCAGATATTGATACACAATTGAACTGATTTCACTCTTGATATGGGCCTAAAAAAGTGCAAAAGACTCTTGCAATTTCTATATTGCAGATTAATCATCTGCCCCCTACCCATCTCCCCTTACAACTGGCATAGTGGCAATCAACCTGTAAATTAAATAAATTGCTGTTGCAGGAAATGAAAACGTTCCACTAGTGGCAGCCCTCTCATTTATTACATAAACTTCTGTTGATTTCTCCTGGCTTTTTAAAATGTAGTTTCTCCCATCTTAGTTCAACCTTATCGTTCTCTACTCTCCAAATTCCACGATCTGAATCTCTTATGCAGCAAATACGCACTTAGATAACATATCTGGTGAGTTCCACTTCATTATCTTTATCTCTTGGACAGCTTGCTACATTGTAGTTTTGTGGGGGTAGATAGAAAAGAGGTATTCTGAACTCAGCAAGGTCCCAATTTTTGCCAAGTCATCAGGAAAGGCACAGAACAAATGGCAAGTGTGTTCTTCAAATAGGAAATATAGGTGGGGGGGTGGGGCAGTTCAGTTGCTTTGAAATGGACGATCAAATGGTTAAAAAAGAAATCACATTTCAGTTACGGTAGATCTGGATATGGCACTGACAATTCACCAGTTGCAGGAATGCACAACAATGGCAGAATATAGATTATTTTTCTCCTGAAGGAATTATTTTTAGCCTTGTAGACCGAGCATAGGGTGTTCAAATATTAACTAGGAAACAAAGAAGAACAATGTGCTGAACAGCAGCTCTGAGGTGTGATTGACTGGTCAAATCAACCTGAAATATTCATAACTAACATTTAATGTACCTCATTCTGAATAAAAATAAAATAAAATAAGTATTTTTTTTGACAGAATGTGAAATCCTGCAAGATGTTTTAAATACCAACATCTGCTAAGTGTATTAATTAGCCATTTAGCGAATGCAATTTGTCATTAAATTCATACTGCAGCTCAATTAAATTAGGCAGTCTAACAATTTGTAAATGTATTCTCATTAATTCACAGGAACCACATCAATTCAGACTGTCATTTTGCTTGAGAAATGGGTGGCAGAATATTTCAGTAGCCAAGTCAGGCTTTTTGAATTTCTAAAATCACATTTGTGAGTGCAAGCTTCCAATTCTTATTGAAAGCTGCAAAAACAATCACAAGATAAACTGCAGAAATTCTTTACAATTAACTGAATTCTTGGCAAAAGTCTGCGTATGAAGATGATATTCTGTAGACGGGCTGAAATTACAGAAATATCACAAAGCACATGACAACATTTTAATTATTGTATTAGTAAGTGTCAGCCTGCTGACAGTCCAGTGCTAGTTAGCATTGTATTGTATTAAAGGTCTCACTCTTGGCCGAAATATTCAACAGAGGTTCAAGTTGATATTAAAGCTGTCGTGGCAATATTTGAAAAACAGGAGGAAATTTATTTTGGAGTCCTGGCCAGCCAAATTAAATTGATCATTAGTTTCATGACTGTTTGCAGAACATAGTGTGCCAAAAATGACTTCCACCTTCATCTACAAAATGTACAGTCGCTACAGTTTATAAATTCTGTGAAGTGCTTTCAGAGGTATCGCTGATGTGATAAGCCATTATATCATTTGCAAGAATCATCATCATTTAACCTTTTGATGTTCTCCAACTTTTAAAAAAATGACTTTAAAAGCTCTTTTCTCGGTGGCTTTGTTTTCCACTGATCCACACTCTCTGCAAATCACTGAAGCAGGGACACCTCCAGCCACTACCACCACTCTTGTTAAAAACATCCACTACTAACGTTAAAAACATCCACTACTAACGAGTCTGGTGATCCTCTCCCACCCTATGTGGAGAAACACCTAGCCTCTGTAATACAAGTATAAGGAACAAAGTTCACTTGATACTCTCAATCAAGTTACTACAGACTCAAATATTTCCACAAAGTAATATCATCCAATCCAAATTTAGCAAGTACTGATAGAAATAAGCCAGTATGTAAAATCCTTTTCCATCCCACTTCTCATTAATGGTAAACAAAACTGGCTTCCGTGGTAGATAATTTCCAATCTTTTTCAATGTTGACTTTATTAGGGTATGAATTTGATTTACGAAACATTTCATGCCTTTTCAGGTGCACAACTCCTCAAACTGCAATTATGGATGTTGTCAATATTGTTGAAACACTATCATTCAGTTTCTAAATTATTAGAAGTATCAATCAATCAAAACTTACATTAATATAGTGCCTTTCACATCGAGAGGACGTCCCAAGGCGCTGTACAGTTCAGTAGGGACAAGAACAGGGGGGATGGCTTGGGGCAGGATGAAGAAGAGTTGGAAAATTGACTGTACAATATATTTGTAGCTGAAACGTGGCAGCCAAATTGTGCGCAGCAGTGTCCCACAAACAATCATGGAAGTAGGATTAAGGGAAAAAGAACATATCTCAAAATAGCACCCAACAAGAAAACAAAACACAATCAAACAAATTCTGGCTTTGCAAAATGTTCCTTGTAATAGTGCAACTATGTGCTATATCAAGTTTTTGTAAAAATGTTCTTGGTTGTCCAAGAAAAGTAACCATCAGTACAAAAACTACAGTAGTTTAAAGGCTTTAACAGCTTAATAGGGGCAACACATGCTGCCAGCCTCACAACATATTTTAAGATTAGTCAAATGATCCATCTTCTTGGTCTGGGATCAATTGTGCTTCAATAATTATAATACAGCCAGATTTCTCACCTATAACATACTTACTTTGACTGAGTCCTTCAATTTGTGCATCATCCAATACTGATTCAGCAAAAACAAGATAATTTTAGACCCACAAATTCTTCTATTTCAAAGTCTGCAAGAGTTAAGACAGCAAGTTTTATTGATTGAGGACTAAGAGGTTTGTGTTATTAAGTGCTGGAAATTTCACAGCATGTCCATCAACACCTGAATGGAAAATGTGCTTCAAGTGTGACCTTTCATTAAATCTCAGTATGGTTCAGCTGAGGAAAGTGTGCATTCTGGAGGGAAAAAAAGGCTGCACAAGACTAGAGGAATGTGCAATCAGCTGCAACTCTTCACATCGAGGGACAAATCCCACTTGCTGAACAGCTCTTACCACTCATGACCACCATAGTATTTAAGAGAAACAATATAACCTATAACATGTAACAGATACTAGTCAACTGATATTTACCAATACTTTACTGGGTTCAACATTTATATTTTAGATAGATATATTCTCACTAATTAATGAGTTGCAAAATTTAATTTTTTTAAAATTTAATTTTGCTACTAAACAGAACATCATCTAGATTTCTATAAGAGCTATGACTATAATATAATGACTGCTTAAGATGTGAAATCACTGGATTTACTGTTGCTGAAATGCCATAGATATGGAATATTTTGTCCAGTGTTACTCTGTTATATTGAGTTTCTTCCCTTCATAGTGTGTCATGGGTTTCCAATTGATTGCATTTTTTTTCCTTTTTTATAATTGAACACATTATAAAGAGCTAGTAATAGAGTAATATTCATATGTTTACCGTATTCAAGATCTCCATTTTTTAGCCTACTTTTCATCCAAGAGGAAAGGACAAACATATAATTTACTTAGCATCCAGGATTCTCTGCTCAATAGTTTTTCTTGAAAGACACTAGGAAAATGTGAAGAAGAAATTAAATCACAGCTTTATTGCAAATGTATAAAATGAGATACAGGTAGAGTCCCCAGTGTTCCTTTGTTCAATGATAATAAATATGTATTGAGTAAATACAAATTGCATAGAAAGCTCTCCTGGTAATTTAGTGCTAAAGAGAAGTTGCATTCCAGACAGCCTTTGGTAATTGATACCATAAGGACACTTACTATTTCGTGCTAACTTTAATAATGTTTCAGATTATGTGGGAGCCAGATTTCTCATGAGCAAACTGAACTGAGAAGTTTTTTAAAAAAAACAAAGGGCTATGATTGGAAAGCTTTTACTCTGTGATATACAACCTGAAAATTCTAAATGAATGAAAATCACCTTTAAAAATTGATCCAGGTGACAACCCACTGTCAGCCTGGCTCAGTTGGTAGCACTGCAGCCTCTGAGTCAGCAGATTGTGGATTGAAACCCCATTGCGGGCAATTGCAGTAAATGCAGAAGCACTGAGCAGCAATTATACTCCAGTATAATAATAATCCTTGCATTTGACATAGCACTTTTCAATGAACCCAGGTCTCTCACTTGTAAGGTGAGTGATCTAACCATTGAGCTACAGGACTCTGCAAAGACAAATTTTAGATACGCAGTGCACATGGTAGAAGATTTCAAACACTAATTTCTATTTCTATAATTCGTGTAATTCTCAGGAACAATTTCAATATACAGTATACACATATTAGCCTTATAAGAGGTAATCATTTACATATGCTTATTTTTGTATGGTTTATATATAACTGAGAATCAGCTCCATGAATAAAAGCTGTCTGTTCGCTTTCTGATACTGTATGATTTGTCCATGTTTTAGTGTCAATTCCTATGTACAGTACTTGCAGTGACTGACGTCCTGTCACAATTCATTACAGCTATACCTGAGCATTATTCTGGAATTAGACACTGAAGTCTACCTAGTTTTTCTGCATACAACATTGGTTTGTTGATCTTGTAACTCGGATGTCCAAAGGAAGCATTGGACATTGGAGACGCAGGAAGAATTTTTCTAAGAAATAATATTCTAGTTTTGCATTGATCTTGGATACATCACAGGTAGAACAATACAGAGTCAGTCAGGTTTCACTAAGTCAATTGGTCCGGGTGTCAAAATCAAAATTGTTTCTAAACATTACATAATTTACTATGGCATTGTTTGCAAACCGATTGTGCTGGCCACGCAATAGGATACGGTAAGAAGTGCTATGCTTTGCACAGAACAAAAAATGGGGGTATCACAGGCTTGTAATAAACTGCCAATGTGAGTATATTCTCTTCTACTACCATGCCGTATACTGCTGCTCAGACCAATTACCACTTAGCATTGAAGCTGTTACATAAAGCTTCTGTTAATGATCCAGCTTGTTTTTTATTCTTATGGTTAGGACTATGATAGAAACACAGGGTCACAGCAGAGTACTTTAATTAATTGGTGTCAGCCTGACTCAGTTGGTAGCTCTTTCGCTTCTGAGACAGAAGGTCGTCGGTTCAAACCCTCACATCAGCATTTTGAACTTGCAGGCTATGCTGACACTTCAACGCTGTACTGTCATGGCCTTGCATTGTTGAAGGTGCCACCCTTCTGGTGAGTCTTTTAACTGAGGTTGTGTCTGCCTGTTCAGGTGGATGTTTATGATCCCATGCTGTTAAGTGAGTTTCTCCTGGTGTTCTGGCCAACAATCCACAAAATAAAATGAATTGTTCACTTCAATAGCTCAATTTGAACTTTGTTGTGTTAAATTTGCTGATACCTTCATCTCCAAAATACAGGGTCACTACAAATGAAGAGAAATTCTGTGAAGCACTTTGCAATGTCCTTCTCTACTTTGCGATAAAAGGTGCTAAATTAAATGCAAGACTTAATATATATTATTCATTTAGCTTCATGTATAGCAGCATCAATTCCACTGAATCATTTAAAGAAGTCATTGGGTGTGGTGTGCCATTTTAAAATGGATTTAATTATTTTGGCTCTTTCTTTTAAAACTAAATGTTCTTTGTTGCTTGGCTTCTCTCAGTTGACTGTAAGATGGGTTCCCTGTGGTGTGGTCTTCAGTCAGTTTTGATTTATCAGCATTACCTTAAGCTAAGCACATCATCCACCAGGGAAATGTCACTGAGACAGATTCTCCAGCAGTTTAAAACCCAATGTCTCCTAAGAATGTTAGGATCTTTCCCCCAACTAGAGGTCAAGTTGTAATAGAGGTTTCAGTGAAGGAAACAATTTGTCAAAATGAATTATCTCCAACACTTTAAATCACAGATAGAAACAGTGAAGGAGAATGTGGTAAGGAAGTGCTGTATATGGAAAATAACCTGCGTTCAACAACTTCAAGAACTTTGATTAATATAGCGCCCTCCACGCCGGACAGCGTCTCATTCAACAACAACAACAACAAAATGACATGTATAGAGCCCCTTTCACGTTGGGAGGACATCCCAAGCCACTGAACAATTCAATGATTCAAGAAGGGAAATGTTCCATAAGTGTCAGACAGATGACTGACACCAAAAAAGGTGTTACGACTGTCCCAACATACAGGAGTGAGGGAACATTATACTGTAATTTGCTGTAAGCGCAAGAGGACAACAAGATTATTTTTCATAGAAGAAAATAGACATGAGAAAGGCTCTGTGTGCATGCCTTGGAAAATAAGTTGCATAAATGCACCACAATGTCAGTCAGCGGTGAGGTCAAAGGGTCAGACCTGAAATTTAGCTTCAAACTAAGATAAGACAGGCAAAGACACTAATGTGAAAACAAAGGCAAAACACAGAAGTATGATTCAGATGGAAAAGAAAGAGTAATAAATGACAAAGCTACAAGTATTTGTAATTGGCTATATTTTGGTCAGGAGACATGAATTCCTACACTTCAGTAATATTTCCCCTTCTACAGGCACATTTCTAGCAACTTTCAATTAAATTCACCCTGATTACCTCCAAATTAACTCAACTTTCTTCCATCAGGGATCAACTAGACAGAATTAAAATACTTTCTTACAGCAGTGGGGGTTACTATTTAAATTGCAGTAATTGATGCACTTTCCTAAATTGCTTAAAAGTCCATTGCTTTTAAATGCAATATACCAGGTGACTAATATCTTGGGAAGGTTCATAATTTAACAATATTGCATTTAAAATAAATTGCCTACTGCATACATGAATGCATATAATCACAGATTGTTTCCTCTGCCATCCTTGATGTGCAGAAGCATTCTTTACTGTTCTCAGATATAACAATTGAAAGATTTAATTCCATAGAGTTTGTGCAGCTCAATGGATTAGAAATGTATTAAGTTGAGAAGGAATGCAGAAGTCTGACTAAAGCACATTGCTATCAGTTACTTTTGAAAATCAAACTTTTAAAATACTGTAATTAGTGATAACATTCATATCCTTTTCCTGTTTTCTTTTGCAAAACAATTCTATTGAAATGGGTCCAAGTGTGATGCCACTTTTAATAGGTAATCACAGCTTCATCCAACAGGAGATTTAATAATACTGGTGTGGATGGCTTTAATATAGATGTTAACCGCTTTTTTTTCCACAAATTCTGCTCATTCTTAAACCAACACCCATCTATTTTTTAACCCACATATCTGCTTAACCCATCAATGCGTTTCAGAACCAAATATTAATCCGATTATTGTATATGTTCTGGTGAAGATGTGTAGTATCATCAGAGAATGCTGCAGTGGATACTTACCATCAACCAGGAAGAGACTTTCGCAACATTGTCTCAGGTAATGGAAGGGAGAATTTATTTCAATTAAATGAAACGGTAGCTTGCTCATTTAGAAAGAGTTGTGGGTAACTGAGCTGCTGGAGGTGGTTTAAAATTCATTATTGCTGTATCATTATGTTCATTAGTGTCTGTCTTAGTAAATATGCCTTTAATTGTAATAGGCTGTAAATAGACCTAATTAGTGCTCTCAACAGCAAGCTATACCATTTAAGATGGTTAAACTCTAGTAAAATCTTAATGCACACTCTGGGGTATCAAAATCTTGGCTCTTGTCAACCTGCACTTATTACACTCTGGGGAGAGTGTGGATTCAGGCCCAAATATGGGAATTTCCATGTGCAGGTGACATGCATGGAACTTACTCCAGTTTGGATACACTTAAGCCTACCTTTCTGTATGGTGTTTCAGCTGACCAAAACAATGAATATATATTTATTTAATGATCAAAATTGATTTAGAAACAATTTGCTTTTTTTTTACTAGTTTCCTTTAAGAAATATGCAAGTGTCTCCCAAATATTTCTGATCACCCCCACACGGGCACTGATGAGAAAGATCCACTTGTGTTTCATGATCTGTGTTTGTCATTCTTGGTTATCTGTTTTATTTATCAACACAATGCCTTCAGTCTGCATTTCATTTCTCATTTCATTTCATTGTTCCTAATCTAATTGCCAATCTCTCTCTTAATTTTAGTATATATATTACTACATTCTTTGCTTTCTGGCCTATTAGAATGATATGAGGTGCCATCTAAACTTTCTACAGAGTCTGTCATTCAAAAGTCAGTGTGTTTTCCCAATGACTGCATTACATCTTCCTCAACCCCCACTTATCTGGTATCAGGGCACTTTCCCAATACAGAATTTACTGCTCCAGCCTGTACTGATTGCCATGGATTCCTGGCTCCTATTGCAGCACATTATAATACAGCAACAGCATCCAGAGATCTCAGTAAGAACAACAGTAATTTAATTCAGGGCACAAAGTGAAGAATAAATTACATTTCATTTAAATTCTATGTATAGGGACTGGAGAATTGATTCATGGAGGAAGAAGGAGAATTCAAGTGCAGTAAAAGCCTGTTTATCCGGCACCCAATCAACCGTAACTTCCGTATAACCGGCATTGCAAAATAAAAGTCTGAATAAATAAATAACGGACGGATGGACGGACGGGCGGAAAGCAGTCAACTTGCTCAGTGTCATTCAGACGTGTAACTTTTGCACTAGTTTAAAGATATCTCTGAACTGGCTGGTCGCTGTGTGTAAAAGGACTATTATTATTATTTATATATTATTATCATATAAATGATTATTTAGTGTATTATTAATATGCTATGCTTTTTAAAAAATGTAAATTTTTTTTTAAATTGGGGGGTTTTCGGCCAAATATCCGGCAGGCGCTTTAACCGGCACTGGCCAGGTCCCGAGGTGCCGGATAAACGGTCTTTTACTGTATTTTGGAATGAAGCAGAGTTTACCATTGAACTAACTCATTCTTGTTTTGTTGTAGTCAAGGAGATTTTTGACCAAAACATTCTGAAATTGAACAAAATGAAAACCAATGGCGAACACGTGGAGACGGAATTGAAGACGAAAGTATCCAACACATTTCTGTCACTGCACAAAGAGCTGAATAAGCAGCAGTCCCTGATAAACGAGATGACCGCAAAGGAGAAGAGACAGCAAATGAAAGAAACCGAAGAATTGATAAAACAGACGTACAATTTTACCGTAAGTTTGGAAAGGCAGGTATCATATGCCACCAAAGCTTCTAAGGAAACCAACCACGCCGTGTTCTTACAGACGCCAAAAAAAATCAGCACGTGTCTGAATCGTTCGATGCGTGATGCAGCATATCCCAGTGAGAAACTGCCTGGGGTTATATTCGGGACCAATCACTTAGATGTCAGCCAGATAGGAGCTCAAATAAAAACCCTCTCAATTTCGTGCAATGAAAGCAGAAAAATTTCCCGATAGGAAACATGAAGCACTTGACATTTGGACCCTCAATGGAGCTGAAGGAGGTTCCGAGGCTCACGGAACTACTGCCCTACATGTTACTCAAATGATCAACTACACCTCCAAGGGTGATGCTGTCTCTTGTACATCGAAAGTGGACCCAGGTAAAATAAGGCCCTACGGCTTGCTGAAGATGACTTCTGCTGTGAATATCAAGGACATCCCTGCAAGCCAGTCTTCCAGCTATGCACAAAATGCCCACTCCATTCTGAGAGCTCACAGTGCCACTGGCCCTCGTTACACAAGCTCTGAGCTCCCAGCTAGAAGCCCTTTGATGAATGATAGTGTCAGCAAGGAGTTGACCAGATGTTCTGCACCCATATTTAAACGGCGCCCTGCTAAAATGGCAAACAGTGACAAGAGCCCACAGTTACACAATACGTACGTACACTGCCCAAAACAGGCTGAATTAGCAGAGACTCCTCCACTATCGTATTCCGCCAAGTCTGACCAGCCCTTTGACATAGAACAGAACTTGTGAATAGAAAGGCGGGAAAAGAAGAAGCTTTGTTTTAGCTTTGATGGTTCCTGCAAGGGTGATACTTCATCCCAAATTACTCCTTTGACTTGTAGCCATTGTGACGTACTATCAATGTAATGTTTTAAATTTTTTATGCTACCAATTCTCTTAAATTTTCAAAGCAATGATATACAATTTCCATAGTTTATTACAGGATAATATCAATGACTGAATACAACGATTTTTAAAAATAAAAATGCTAAGCACTTAGCAGTTTCAGAGTTTACAATTTTTAAAATTTGAAATGTGTTAGTTTTGCCAGTTCTAATAATAATAATAATCTTGTGGAGTCCTGTAACTCAGTGGTGTGGAGGCCTGTAGTTCAGTGGCACTCGCCTCCCAAGCGAAGGACCTGGGTTTAAATCCCGGCAAGGTGAAATATTGGGCAAGTTTCCTTACTCCACATGCCTCTGTTAACCTAGCAGTAAGCAGGAACCTATTTGTTAGTTGTTTGGCAGATCGCTTTGTTAACACTATGAGACAAAGGGGGAATGAATCCTCCAGGTGAGCTTATGCTGAGATCAGTGAGCCTGTGTGATTGGCCTACGTTTGGCCACTTCCAGATAAAACAACAATTCGTATTTATATAGCACCCCACATGCAGCATAGCATCCCATAGCAATTAACATTGGTGAAGCACGATCCCGAACTGGGAAGAAGGGAGGTGGCCATAGGTACGGTTGAAGAGGAGGTCTTCAGACGCGACCTGATGATGGGGAAGGGAGGGGCAAGGAGGAGGGATAGAGGAAGAGTGTTTCAGAGTTTTGGGGCGTAGTCGCTGAAAACGAGACTGACAATGGTGGAACATAGAACATGCCGAAGGCAGGAATCATTCATTCCTTTCACGTCAGGCGGATATCTTAAGGCGCTGGACAATCAGGGATTCAGACCTGAGCTGCGGATTAGGATCATGAGGGTGGAGGGCAGAGGGGAATGAACCTGGAATTGAACCCAGGTCTCCCTCTTGTAAGGCGAGTGCTCTATCCCTAAATATACAGTAAAAGCCCATTTATCCGACACCCGATCAACTGTAACTTCAGTACAACCGGCATCGCAAAAAAAAGGTCAACATTCAGTTAATCGGAATTTATCCGGGAAAGTGCATAAATTTTTTATTTTTGGCGTTTTCAGCCGAATATCCGGCACGCGCTTTAACCGGCATTGGCCAGGTCCGAGGATGCCGGATAAACGGCTTTTACTGTATAAAGTAAATGATCTGAACCTACAAGATTCCATCTGATTATGTGACCCAGTACATCACAACTCACACCCGTAAACATCAAACCCTCAGTAGGTAAAATTCAATGGAAAGAGACAGCAATGGATAAACTTTGGAGGAAAGCTGCCAGCCACCCAGGGACCTCTCTTGCAGGATGAGCAAGAAACAGGCAGCACCAGCTGTGACCTTCTCTACAGCTTTTAGCCCAGTCACAGCCGCAGGCAAAGATCTCATCTGCAGTTTCCTTCAAAGTGACAAATTGGATTCATTATGGTTTCCCAAGGCAGTGGGATCAGAAAGTATTAGAAAACCAAGCATCACTAACCTTCTCTGTGACACATGGCTCCTAAACATGACTTTAGGCCAGACTAAAGTGTGGCTTATTCTGCAGATATAAATAAATCGAGGAGTGCGACTAGATTTTTGGTGCAAGACTCTCCATCATTTATGTTCATACAGTAAAATTGGCCCCTCAATCAATTTTATAGTAATGTTGCATTAACAAACATTTAAGTTCACTCAACGAACACATATCTCCACACATCTATCATAAAATAATCAGTGTTTAGGATATCTTTTCCTCCTCCTGTTCCAATTGATACACATTTCTTTATAGATGTGTATTGCCATTCGACCTAAATATCAAAATGCAGAGGCCTTGTACTATAGTGGTTAGAGCACCTCACCTTGCAAGTGAGAGGACGTGGGTTTGATTCCCAAGCAGGGCAAAATGTTGGGCAAGTTTCCTTACTCCACACTCCTCTGCTTACCTAGCAGTAAATAGGAACCTGGGTGTTAGTTGATTGGCAGATCGCTTTTTCGAGGGCGATAATCCTTTCAAAAATAAATAAACAAACAAATAAATAATAATAACTTGGTCATTCAATCCACGAATGCTTGTGGGACACTGCTGTGCGTATTAGCTGCCACGTTTTGCCAACAAAATATATAATCAATTCACTTTAGCATATATTCTGTGAAGTGCTTCGAGATGTTTCAAAGATGCGATGAGGCGTCAAGTGGGAACACTCAGCAGGTCAGGCAACATCTATGGAGAGGTCATCGAAAGGTCATCGACCTGAGGCATTAACTCACTTTCCTCTCCCCACCGAGGCATTCTATTTCAGATTTCCAGCATCTGCAGTATTTTATCTTTTGTTTAACGTGTAGATCATACTCTGGTTAGTTAATAAGCTATATCTTATCCACAAGATGGGACCATTTATGAATATTTGGTTAAGATTTGGTTGAGGTGAAGAAGGCCCTTTGGCTCATTTGATTTTATCCTTCAAAATTACCCACAAAACGTTCTTCCTATTGTAGCAACAAGCTGTTTCTTAAATGAATCCAGCATCCTGGCCTCAAACACCTTTCCTGGTAACCCTTCCACTCATTAGTTACCCTCTGGGTAAAGAAACACTGTACTTATGTTGTCTGTTCTGATTTTTGCTCCTTCCAACCCACAACCGGTAGCTTTTTGATCTACTGCTATGTTGGATCTGAAAGTATTGTTCTCTATTCACTTTCTTAATTTTCTTTAGAATCTGACAGATCTTTATGACACTTCCTTCGAATAGTTCACCATTCATGCACTGAGGATCATCCACATTGTTTTCCATTTCAATAACACTGGGGAATTTTGAGTAGAATTTTGACGAAGATCGAGATATGCACTAGGAATTTTAATAAGTACAGAAAATGAGCTTCAAATTTAAAACAGAATAAAAACTTTGCTAAAATCTGCACAATCTGAAAGGCGAATGTTAATAGGATAAATCCAGGTGGAATTTCTACTCACATATTTTAAAGTATTAGAATTAAAAATAATCTCGAATGAATAGTAGAGATGACACAAGGATATAAAGCAGTATAATCCAATAAATTAAACTGATTAAGCCTCATACAAAAACACACAAAGAGAAGGTAAATTACAAACAGACATTTGAGGACTAAAACTTTATTTACCTTTGACCTTAAATATCCGAAGAACATTTGATGATGAAGTTAAAAAGTTGCTGAATTACACAGAAAAGTAAAATTTGAACTAAATTGGAGGGATTGCATGGATGAATGATGGAGAATATTAAGATGAAGATGGAACAAAGTGAACAGAACCCTGGGGGAACACAATAGGGACAGCTTACAATTAGAAGAGGTTTAGAACAGACATAACCTATTAATACTGGAGACTTTTCATTACAAAACAAATATTGCTTGATAATAAAAGTATTTTCCTTTACAACTAATGTTTTAAGCCCTATCAGCATTAATTATCATCACTGAAAACACAACTGTACATTCAGATATGATTAAAGACGTTGGAAGCAACATAATCTCTCCTCTGGATTTAGTGAATACAAAAACATACACACAAAAATGCAGACCTTGTGAGGTTGCACATTTGGCTGTGTGGATTATATTTTATGTTGTTATAAATATAGTAGTTGTCATAGTGAGGTTGAAACCTTTTGAATTATGTTTGCTGCCTTAGACCTGGTTTCTGAAGGAATTCTCCTTTATCATATATCTCTCAATGCCATAGGCAGGAAAAAAAAATATTAGCCTATTGAATATTGTGTAATTACCGGTATCTGTAATCCCTGTGACAAGTACTCCTGGTATCTGTAATAAGGGGAAGCCTCCTGAGGCCTTCTTCAAATAAAACTGAAAAATAATTCGGAAGAGGGAATGGAATATTCACAGGCATACACACTGGTAATACCTGTAATATACATGGTATATATATCATCTCAATATATACCATAATAGAATTCTGTGAATAAATAATGCTAAAGTGAGCAAGTCAATTTTAATTAGATTAAAATTGCACTTCAGGTGACACATCTTTTCTAAAAAGATGCAAATATTTACAGTGTGTTTCTGTTTCGAATTGTCAGAGTAGTCCAATTTTACATGAAGATCAGCAACCATGGAAGAAAAACAAATCTAATTTGTATAAATGCACAATTTATCATATTAAGGTACATTTTGAAGACATTTTTCGATTAATATGCAATATCAAGGAATGTATATACGTTGCAACGGTTTTGTTTTTCATTTAAATGGCCACTTGAACACAGGGTAAGGGCAGATACTGAGTCAAGTTCATATTACATGCATACCTTCTTGTTCATACTTCTCCAATTTACTGTATAATTGTACTTTTAATGGGTTTTTTCAGTGAGCGAAACACATTTCATTGCCCAGTTGAATTTTTGTCACACATCATCAATAACCTAGGAGGCAGTAAATGACCAGCTTTCAGATCTGCACCAATATTATTAATGGTGAGGGTGAGGAAGAGGGACTCTTATATGTGGTAATTTCTTTAATCCTCACTTCAATTGACTGAGAAAACCTGCTCCAACAAGATCCAGTTATTGTATGCTGCTTCCTTGTTAAGGAATCACATCAGTAAAACTTCAGGGCTAGATATCATGACATTTTTCTTTACTAAGAATGTAATTGATGACCGAATCAGATTCCTCATTGAATTATTACCCTTCAAACATTTTGATCATCTAATAAATCTGTATAGAACATATTTCCGCTCTTCAAGTAACAATTGATACAGTGGGGGACGTATTCACTGGATGATAGCAGATGTGAGTATTTGTTTATTGTGTTTATCAGGCAGTTACTTTCAGCAAACCTTTCCAAAATGTTCAATATTTCAGATGCCTATATCCTTTCAGTACTAGCAAGGAAGGGATTTGCTAAGAAGATATGCAGACCTACTGGTAAATCTTAGCATTACTTGCTGTGGCATTACATATCAAAAATTGCTTGCTGCAATGGGATTATATCACCTGAATGTGAGAGGTTCTTAATGATGTATAGTTCCAGGAACGTTCAAATGCATGCTTAGGAAAAACATTCATCATGAGATTGCCAAATGTAATAGCCAATACATTATGTCAAATAAAAAGTATTCCTTTGTATGCCCCATTGTATATGTCTCATTGAGGATGATTAAATTCAGGCTGAAAAGAAATTATTGATCATATTAACAGCTGGTAAGGAGATACTGTACATCATTTACCATTAGGTAAGGTAAGGTGAATAATCTTACCTTAGCTGCAGAGCTCTGAAGAATAAGCAATTATTTCTTAACAGTAGCTAAGCATATCTAGTTCCAAATCATCAAGTATGCAAAACCACCACTGTCAATCCCCCAAATTAAACTGGTCACTCACTTCATGGCAGTTTATGGGACATTGCTGTGAGCAAATACAGTTGCTGTACCATACAGTGATAATTATTTTACAGTAAAGCTGTGAAACGCTTTGAGACATCTCAATTACATGATAAGGCAATTTACCAAATTCTAGGATGATATTAATACCTCCATATACACAAAATATAAATGAATAATAACTGGAATTAAGTGTACAATAAATTTAAGTACATAAATTGCTGAGTACCAGTCAATGTTAGAGTTTATCTGGTAAGCTGTGAAAAGATTAATTGGATCTCAAAACAGCAAATTAAAAGTTTGAATCATTTGATCCATTATTTTAAGTGTAAGCACAATATTTGTACTGTTTATGAATATCAACATAGTGCAAACGGATGTCAGTTGAGACGTTTAAACTTTAGTGATAAATTAAGTTTGATGATTGAGAGAAACAGAATGTTCTTGTAGAGTGCAGTGGGTGGAAGCAGTTTATTTCAGTATGGCTATTTTGCATATTTTTGGATTGTATTGTTATTGAAATAGGGATTGTGTTTTGAAAAGTTTTATTCAAGATTAAAGGACTGAAATGTGTTCAAAAAATTGATTATATTTTCTTCTGAATCATTCGATAAGGATTTCAACCAGCATCTTTTCCAACATACAGCCATTGTGCTATGTTGATTCTACTTCTATAGCTGGTTTGGGATTGATGTTTACCCTCTCTACTGTCTTGATTTCGCATTCATAGTAAGTGTTGTTTCTTCAGAGAATGAACATTTAGCTTAAGGAGTTCTTTCACTATTTTCTTCTATAAATGCTTCTGACAAAATTTGAACCATTAAATTGTTTGATGGTAGGCAAGTTCACTATCCATTTCTTTTGTGATAGTGTTTCTTTGCTACAAACTATTTGAACTGACACTCAGCATCTCCAGTCCTTTCACATGCATTTGAATGGAAATTTACCATTCCGTGACCATGAAAAGGTAAATGAAGGTAATGATAATTTCCAAGATAATGGGTATTTCTTAATCACAATTGTTTTTGATCCTCTTTCTTCCTGTTCACTATAATTATTTGGTTAGTAGCATTGCCTTTTGATGCCACAGGAGCAAATCATATTTGTTGAAATATGTCATGTCATTCAAATGTGTCACAGCATTTCTGAAGACTTACTGTAAAGCAACTCCGTATTTGTAAGCGAAAGCAAATTTGCACTATGAAGTGAATGATCAATTTTATCTGGAGGATTATTGGCTAGGACACTCCACTCTCTTTGCAAGTAGTGCCATGGGATTTCTAACACCCACCAGAATAGGCAGATGTTTCATCCAGAGGACAGCATCTGTGACAATGCAACACTCCTCCAACACTACACCATGGAGTGTCAGCAAAACGTCCTGACGTGGATCTTGAACCCCCAACCTTCAGACTCAGAAACGAGATTACTGCTACATGGGCAAAGCTGATAAATGTAATTAGATAACTGTAACACAATAATAAAAATTGGTCATTTCAATCCACGTCTGTTTGTGGGACACTGCTGTGCACAATTGGCTGCCGCGTTTCGCCCACAAATATACAGTCAATTCACTTTACGATCTATTCTGTGAAGTGCTTTACAGTCTATTCTGTGAGACGTCGACAAGATATGAATAGCGCTGTATCAAATGCAAGGATTATTATAATTCTTTACCATCAGACTTCCCTTCTTATAATACCTGTGCCAGTTTTACAAACAATTATAAGAATGCATTGCTGGAGAATAAAAACACATTGTGACCTACTTCACCAATCCCAGTTTTATCTTTAATATTTATATACTGTTTTGGGATCACGGCTGAAGGATTAAATTGATTACATCGACACACAATTCCAGGCAGCTGATCTGCAGTGGATCACTTGAAAGCTGCTGCACAAATATTGTCAAACATCACATGATCAATTGTGGTGATACTATTGGAATATATAGTTCATCTCCAACATAGAGGCTGTCATACAATGATATGACATATTCTATCTGACAGCATCTACCATCACCTTCCAAAAATACTTGAAAGGCACAGGAGAGGCCAGGCCATTGTGAGTGTGACAAGAAGAGTGGAAATATCTGGGTTGTAGTACAATTTCAATTGTACCATCACAAGTATGACGTCTCAATGATCTGTCAACCAACCTGAATTATTAAACACTTCAGGATATGAAATACATCCTCTGGAAGTTCAAAGGGTCACAAAGTTTGGTTCATCCTGTGCAGTTCAATTGAAGCCCCCCAAAAAAGAAAAATGAGCGAAAGCCATTTGGTATTTCAGATTGTAAGAATATAAGCATGGAATTAAAAATCTAATCCAATTTCCTATGGCCTGTACTGAAACCATTTCATCTCTTCAAGTGAGGTACTTAGAGGAATTAAAGTTGCACTTGTAACAAGAATGCAGATATCGTCTGATCTTTTGATTCGTGGTAATGCTCAAAACCATGTCTCTGAACTTTTTGCATCATTCTACAATAGATTTCTCTGCTTGCAGATTGTGCATTTACCAAAGTACATGAGATGTGGTGGAATGAATACAAAGTGATGGTGTAAAAATGCTGATGTCAGGTTGAATTTCTTTTGGTTTTGCTGTTATGAATCAGTTCAAGACAGTGATCCCAACTAATGTGACATTTCACTACTGAAAATTATGGGTCAGATATTTCCTCTAGGTTCAAGGTACTTACCATTAGGTATAAACCAATATTAGCAAATATTTTAGTCATGGAAGATTTATATGCTTCAATTAATTGTTTTATATCACCAACTACAAACACTCAGAGATCCACACGATGAGGCTACTGGATATTTATGTGAATTTAGAATAGCTTTTCAAGGTCAGTATTTGTCAAGAGATTCAGGTTGTCTGATGCAGCAATAGAGAACAGTGGCAAATTCCCTACCTAAAAACCTTGAATGATTAAAAATGGTTTTAAAATATCCACACATCCCTACATTATGTGATATTTTCTCCTTTCTTGGCCTCAAATCTCCAAATACATTCTTCCCATGCATAAACTGTATTACAGCTATTGTTTCCCCAGTATTACCTCTATTATATAGTCCCGTAGGTCAGTGGTTAGAGCACTCTCCTTACAAACGTAAGACCTGTGTTCGAATCCAGGCAGGGCAAATTTCCAAGAGAAGCCTTCAATGTAACATTTCTATACACGCTTCACATGAGAAGACACACTAGAGAGCTTAATGCATTTTCAGTTTTATAGTAAATGCCTTTTGTTGTTTTGCCTCTTATGCATACATGATTAAAGTAAGATTGAAACATGATTTAAAGTGTTTTCACCCCGGAAATCTGACGAGAAATTATCCTAAATACAATTTATCAATAAATATTAACTTTGAATTAGTATTAATTCAGGTGTAAGACTTTCAAATGGAAAACTTGTGTATTCAATTCAAGATCCTGGTGCTCACATTCAAAGCCCTCCATGGCCTCGCCCCACCCAATCTCTGTGACCTCCTAATCCTCCTAACCAACCTGCTCACCCCCTTCGCTAAGCAGACTCCGGGCTACTCCATGTCCCCCGACCCACCCGCAGGTGAGCCTTCAGCCACAGGGCCCCCAATCGCTGGAACTCCATCCCGCACTCCCTCCACCTCGCCCCGCTTCCTAGCCTCCTTCTTGTCCCACATCAAGACCCTCCTCTTTGCTAGTCCCATCAGTCACCCCAAATCCCCTCCTTTCCCTCCACCCTCCCCATCCCCGACCCCAGCTCAGGTCTGAAACAATGTCCAGCGCCTTGGGACGTCCTCCTGACTTGAAAGGTACTATATCAGTGTAATTTTGTTGTTGTTATGTATTGCGGCACTTTACAACATACATTCACCAATTTGAAAAATATAATTAATAGATGAATTCTAAAATGCAATGGTGTTGTTAAGTAGAATTTAACCATTAACTGGATATATTTAGTATGCTGGTGAGCAATAAAGACTAAATAATAAAACATATATTCAAATAATTTATGCTTGAATTGAACATTTTACATGATGTGCTCTGGGATGCTACCCTGCTTGAGAACCGTTATATAAATGCTAGTTGTTGATAGAATGAATGGGATTTTTTTGTCAACTGGAATGCAATGCTATCAATTCAAAATGATTGGAAAGAGTTTGATATAAAGTACTGTACTCACATTCTGCACAATATCGAAAAAGATATTAAGAAGTGGGCGGGTGTAAGGACAATCTGCTGGAATTCTTCAAAAATTGCATCAAATAAGAAATGATTTGGTTTATTGGTATTCCAGATCATCTGAAGCAGCTTAGTCCACTGGAATGGTACACAATGGCTATGAATGAGGTGCAATTTAGTTCAATTGAAATTCTATATAATGGAAAGATACTTGATTCATACAGTTGTGGTGAAGTAGTTCATTTGGATTCTTTAATGGGATAGGAATAAGGAATTACAGTACTTAGTTCATTTGGATTCTATACAGAGGAAGGTGAAGTGCTTTGTCCATAGGATGCATTTGAATCAGAATTATATTTGGATATCCATTTGTGTGTCAACGTTATGTGAAATCTTACCAGTACATTAAATATAGAAACTATCAATTCGTAGAATGAAACATGTCAGAGAATCCAGCTTCTAACCATGAAAATATGCCTGAAATGATTTTTCTAACAACAAAAACCGGGGGGAATACCAATTAAGAATCAACAGTTCTAGTTAAAAGGATACATTATGCGGGAGGCAGCTGATCATATTTTGTTATACAATGTTTTCTTCATTTAATGGAGAGAAACATAATAATAAGTATTAATAACAATCCTTGCATTTCATATAGCGTCTTAGTTATCATGTCTTCGAGACATCTCAAAGCACTCCAAAGAGTATACTGTAGTGAATTGAATTGACTATATATGAATAGTGAATTGAATTGACGATATATTTTGTGAGCGAAACACTGTTTGTTTGTTTGTTTATTTATTATTCATATCATAGAATTAATTTGGAATCAATTATTTAGTATTAGTATAACAGAATTATCTATTTAAATAGTAGTTGAAGCAAAGGGAATTTATATGGGAATTATTTTAAGAAAAATCTAAAGGGTCACAGGAAAAAAAGACTGAAATGCAGGACTAAATCAATAGCTTTCACTGTTGCAATTAGTTGAATGGTCTGCTTCTGTAATGTACAATTGTCTTCCAGAGAATATTTCATCACAACCTTTTAGGACATTGGCCATAACCAGATAAGAATTCTATGAACAGCTGAGAGAGAGACCTTCCAATTTGCAACTGTCTTCAGAAAAAATGGTTATTTAAAGCCAGAAAAGTCAGAAAATCACAAGGTGGTGGAAAATCATGCTGTTGCAAAGTCTATCAACTGTTGAGTAAGAATCAGTTTTGCAAAAACATTGGGAGTTATTTAAAAAAACTTTGAATTTATTGGTGAAAATCATGGAGTGAAAATCAAACCATTTAATATAATTTCTATGAAATACATTCATGTTATGTAGGAGAAAGGCACCATATCTTTTTTAATTTTTGCTTTTGAAAAGCTGTCAGGGATAAGCATTCAAAACCTACCCACTCAATAAACAAAATAAAGCTCTTGGTTTGTCTCAAAACTATTGTAGTAAGTATTCAGCGCCTTGGGGCGTCCTCCTGACGTGATAGGCACTCTGTAAATGTCATTTTGTTGTTGTTGTTGTTGTATTTATTTATGGGACACAGAGAATAATCTTGATTGAGTGTACAATGTCACCTCATCTGAAACTAAAGCAGCCAAATACCAGAAATGAAAAATAACATTGGTCACCAACTGAGTGTAGTATACTACAGTTTCTCATCTGAAAATAAACTTCTATCTGTGGACTGGGTGGAATTTTAGAAATGCAACTATTAATAAAGGAGCACAACAATTTAAATTACTATTATTTGAAATGATCAAAAACTAAACGACATCAATGGTGTCGATAAAAGATGAGCTATTAAAAATGTAGGTAGAGATGAACGTTTTACATTAATTAATATATTAAATTAATACTTTTCCCAAAAATGTGTTTTGAACCCAGCTATTCCTGGATATCGTGCTTCTCGCTCCACCATCTGTGGATCGGGCCTTTATCCTTTCTGCCTCCACCCTCTGGAATGCCATCCTGGATTCCCTTCACCTCTCCTCCACTTTTTCTCCTTCAAAGATCTTCTCATGACCCTCTTTGACTGTGCCGTTCAGTCATTCTTCCACGTCCCTTGTCTGCCGTTCAAAGAGGTTCTTTCAGAAAATTAGCTCTTTTATGTGTTTGGCATTAAACAAGCAATAGTTTTCTGTGGGTACCGTGTAGAAAAGTCTAGATACCATTAAAAAAAAAAAGAGTGATGGATAATGTAGGAAGGAATTTTTACAATCTTGTGTAAAATATAGCTTAGATACTTCCTTAGGCAGAACTTCATATTATCAGTGCCTGGGTGCCATGGACACTTGAGTGGTTGAAACAGTTGCCCCATGGACAGAATTTGGTTTGTGAAAATCATCAAACAAACCAAAACAATATCCACTACTGATGTGCTGTTATTTGAATGTATACTGTATTTGTATAGCCTGCTGGAGACAAAGTGAAAAGGTTCTACATCCCCGTATCCAGATTACCCATTTATGACCTACATATTTTTAAAACTTGAATATTTCAGATTCTGCATTAATTCTTTTCTCCTAGTACTCACATGTGACTTTAAATAAAGAAAATGAGAACAGAGAAATGACCTGAGCTACCTTTTTATTAATTTTAAGAAATCATAAAGAGTAACACTATTAACAAACATTTTCAAATACATTTTTCATTAACCTCACTGGTCATGGTAAATTTGAATTACAACTTTGAATACATCAATATATACACCAGTAATTTGTGCTGTATTATGTTATTTGCAATATGACATACCCAACTGTTACAGCAATGAAACACAGTGCTACATGCGCCTTGATTTTATGGTATTAACTGCCCCTTGTCCTTTTTATAATTTAACTGATATCAATAATGTCAACCCCGGGCTCCAACAAAAAGAACAAAGTGAAATTTAACTCTAAACAACTGACTGAAATTTTAAGGTTCTACAAACATAAAAATCAGTACTAGTGATATACAATACCAGGTTTCGTGCAACATCACAATACCTCTGGGCTGTAATTCCCTTGTATTCCAGGAGAGGTACCAACATCCTTTCAATGTGGAGCAATAAGAGTCAGGGGCCAACCAAGCACTTTGGAAGGTTAGCCACACCTCTGTACAAATCCAGCATAGTTAAAAATCAGTTTTGAGATTGTGTTGGTCTTCACTTATCTAGGGCTGCATAGCACATTCTGACAGAATTACTATTAAATTGATGGAATGGTATATTTAAAAGCCTGTTATATTTTTGTGATGGTAGACCTGAGTCACAGGGTGAGTCATGTTTCTCATCAAGTCTCTGTGTGTAAAAAAACAGATTAGACAAAGAATCTGTTATTTTAATGACAGTGGATAGAAATCTGAGTTAGGGGTAATAGATTATTTAATTTCAAAATTGAAGGCCTGAAGCCTGCTGCTGGACAAACCAGTCAATCAAATGGTAATAAAATGAGGCAACAGGAATATAGGGGTGTCCTTCATGAATTTTGCTTGAAGGCTTCAAAAGTAATAATACCCTAGAAAATATTTTAACACCAGATCAATACATTGACTGCTGTCATAACCCATGCCGTTTTCAGAGGTTTTAACTACCATAGCAACAACTTATAAAAATAAAATGTTCTTCTTGAATTATATCCAATTGGAATACCAAATTTGTTTTTAAAAAAAGGTATCAGAGAGCAATTCGGCAAAAATAGGAATAGAATTGTGCTTTCAAGGATTCAGAAAAATATATTCTAATATGTCATGTCAGACCAATATTTGCAGGTGGTGCAGTCTTGACAATGAAGCAGTATTTTTAAATCCCTGAATGCTTGGTTGCTGACTCATGCCATGCCTTTCTACGTGGACTGTTCCTGAAACTAAGTTGAAAGGCTGACAAAATAAAAGGTCAAATCATACAGGGAAGTCATTTGCATTTCCTTTTACCCATTAGGATTGTACTGCACAGTGCTGTTTAGGTCGAGAAACGAGTTGACAATTTATGCTATTCAGCTCTGCAACCTGAGAAAAACAAGAAAATAACTTAATAATTATAATTATTTTGTTTTATACAAGTCTTTTGGACGAAAATGTACATCTCAAGAAAACTGCCAAAAAGGCCAGTTTAACTGGAATTAATTAAGGGTTTCAGTTGCAGTTGTAGATGATGAGTGCTAATATTTCCTCGACCCAAAAGATGGCCAAGTTTCTCTTTTGGCCTTATACTGTAGAAACCTTTCCAACTTTTGAACAGTATTACCATTGAAATTCATGTATCCCGGGTGCAGCAATTTAAATACTTTGTACAAATTAAAAATAAAATTAATACTCAGCAAAATCTCTGTGGGGCACTATGCAGTGTTCATTCCATTCAATCGTTTCAATCTGCTTAGTTTTGCATTTGAAATATTTTGATCAGTCGTACTATTTACAGACTTTCCTGCATTGCCATAAAAGATATCCGAATGAGAAGGAACTTTACATCAATGATATGTCCTTACAGGGTTGTTACAATTTCACCATGGAGTGGTACACACTGTATATTTGGGAAAGAAAAAGCTTAACATATACTATATTTCTAACAAAAACCTGCTGAGAAAATTCCTACTATACCACTAAAAATAACGGAATTCTTGAAACTAAAATGTGCTGACAGACAGTAATGTTTTATAACTTCCATTTCTTCTTGGAAACATTTGTCATGACGCTGGAACAACACCCCAAACATTTCATAGAATAACTCTTCTTCCCTGCTATGACAATTTCAAGGTGCGCATAATTACTTAATCCATATAAGGCTTCTTCAGGCTTTATTCATTCCCTGAACAATGCAGTACGTAAGTAAATGAAGTATATACATGAAATGATGGAATACATAAGAGTAGCAAGCACAATGTACGTCTGCTAGTTGATTTATAAATCCCTTTCCTCTTGTGGAATTTATAAACGTTTATCAAATGCTTGAATTTTCATAAATGCTTTAAAAGCATTTCCTAGGCATCAATATATACCCTCACCGAGTTTCAAGGTGTTTGCATTCTTTCCCACTTCATAGCATTCCAATTGTTAAGCCCCATGGCGTATTTTGAAATCAGGTGTGAGAATTTCTTTTATCATTTTAGAACTAAACTTGTGCAATGCTTTGTTCTTTACCAGCCCCATAAAATCCCAGACTTTGGCCCATTTGCCTAGATGTACGTCCCCTTTAGGAGAGATCTATTGGGGATGAATTCAGATACGTGTATTTTTATATTTAGCTGGGTTAAACCAGTAATGCATGAAGGAAGTTAATTGGTATGCTTGAAATAAGAGAAAGAAGATGGATTCTCCATGTTTATTGAGACAAGGTTGAGATAAATTCAAGATTTGTTTCCATTCACAAATGCTTAAGCTTACACTAGTTTACGTAGTAGTTGAGCACAAGCTGCCAGGGAGGTAGCAGACGCACTGCAAGCATACATGTGAGAGCGGGGAATTTGAACAGGCTTGTTGGTCAAAACTAAACCATTCCAACACAAAAACAAATTGAAATTTCAACAAAACACATTCTCTAAGTTATATAACTGACTGAGATTCTATGAAGGAAATTCACATGATAGCAATATGATTTAACATGAACTTCATCAGTGAAGTAAATCACAATGACAAAACACAGTGCACCTTGGAAATTAGTCAATGTGAGTGTGCAATTTGTGGTAGGGTTACTGCGGCTTATCATGCTTGTTACTTAGTTCAAACAAATACATGAGTGTTAGGAACAAAGGAAGCTATTAACAATACTTTTATACCACGGAAAGATGCTGTGCAAATCACAAGTGATAGATACAGCCCCAATGTTTTTTTTAAGCATGTAATGTTTTGATCCAGTGGGAAGGACTCTACTTGATGCATGTTAATGAAATAGGTTTTAGTAAGACTCCACAATGCTTAGGGACATGTTGTGGTACCCATGACATGAACTGCATGTTAGGTGGTTTAAGAGGATGCAGCGATAAGATTAGGAGTGTCCAGGATTAGCACTGTACCTTGGTGGAGCCATTTGTTTAGTTCTTTATTTAGACGGTATATTGTGGATCAAACCCATATTTTATGCATGGAGCAGCTTTTTTATTGTTGATATTCCAGAATGGCTCAATGCAGGTATGGTGAGGGAGTTGCCATGGTAACATGCAGTGCTTTCAAATGTTCAAAGTGAGCAAATAGCCACTTATTATGGCTGAATTATGATATAATTTGGAACATGTTCTCCATCAGAAATGTGCCCGTGTTTACTTTAAATCACACGTTTAGGGCTAGTCTGTTTATCTTCTCACATTCCCAGTGACAGTAAATATGAATGCCTACAGTATTATGAACAGTACTACTATTCTCTTGTATTCCCATTGTTTATCAGTGGCAATTTCTGTAGAAGGATGTTATGACAGAATAATACATATAGTATTCACGTGCTAGTGAATAAAATGACCAATGAAATATCTTCCACAAGGCAACTTGAGCTAAATTGAATTTTTCAAACTCATTATTTCCAAAGTCAGCATTAATACATGAGCATTTTTGTTTTAAAAACAGGTGTTTTATATATGGGCTTGGGGGAAAAAAACAGTGAACTAGTTTGGATTTCAAAGATATCTGTTAGTTAATTTTAGTCTGATAAATGCTACAATGAGAATGTTATACAGTAGTTAAGGATCAGGTCAAGTAAGCTTCAAACTTTCCCAATGAAACGATGCTCCAAAAGTGTCAGGCTGACACATTTTTTTCATGTAGTGGAAACTGGTGCAATCACTTCCTTTAATACTCCTGAAACAATATTTGCATTATCTTATTCTATGACTTTTAGCCCAATGATTTATCTCCTGAATAATGACCTTTTGTCAACATCACTAGAATTTGAATTTTATATTCCCACAATCACATAAAACAAACCAAGATACAGGTGCTCTGTGTAAACACATCACTGAATCCATTCATTTTTCAAACAACATTATCAGCATATTTTCAGTTGCATTAAATACATCTGCAGCATGTTAAAAAGTTGTGCCTCTTGAGTGGGATTTTTTTTCAAGCCTAATGTGCTTCCATTACCCCGGTATACAGGGAAAGAGGAGCAAATCCCTCTTTTGTAGCTGTGACAGCATTGTCGAATGTAATGGCAATGCTGCATGAACAGCTGTAAACTTGATTCTGCATTGACTCAAACAATGAAATCTAAGCATAGCCAATAGACATAAATTAAAAAGAAACTACTACCTATCCAGTTACAAAACTGTTGGGACAACCTCCTGACATAAAAGGTGCTCTATAAATGTAATTTTGTTGTTGTTTGGTGCTGTTCCAAAAATTTGAACTAAAATACCTTGCATTATTGTCAGAATGACTCAGTCTTCGAGAACAGAGCTAAAATGCAGATTATTCATGTATTGGGGTTTGCCATTTGCTACTTGATCATGTTCCCTGGGCTAGTGAAACAATTCACAATATGTAGTTATGCATTATGAAACGCTTATCTGCCTTTACTGTTGAGAAATATATTTGGAAATAAAAGCGTTACTGTTAAAAAACGGTTTGTTGTACGAACGGGCTAAAGACCCAGAGTTTTACTATTGACCCTTTGTTGCTACACAATAAGACATATAGTATTAGATGAGGATTTTTTTTTTCCAAAATTGCTCCTGTTCACCATATAATGTAAAAAGGATGTGTATCAACTTCCCAATGTTTTAAAGAGGCCGTTGACACTTTGATAAATGGCTTTGTTCCTGTTTCATATTGTACCTATGGTACTTGCATTGTCATGAAGGGAAATGTAATTAACCAAGTAATCCCACAATGTTTATACACATTTTAGTTCCCATTTTAGGTCACAACAAATATACCTCAAGTTTCCTAGATGAAAATGTTAAACCAAAAATCCTGTTCACTGACTAAAGCCATAGGAGGATGTATTCTATCTGCTTCCTACCCTATTTTCAGCCTTGCAGTCCATGCAAGGAAACTTCACAACAAAAAAAACAATACAATAGGATTTCTAGCATGTGACATTGACATTGTATACAAACAATATAGCTAAGGGCCATGGGGGATACCGTGAAACATAGGCTTTATCACTGCCTAAGGATTTCTGGTGCAGATGCCTGTGGGTTGCTTGACACTTTAGTCTGTCAGATCTGTCTGTATCAATTGGGTCAATTTAATCAATTCTTAGGTCAAACTGACTAAATACTAGGTTAACAATATCTGAAGTGATGCTCTCTTGCCCATACTTTGTCCTTTGATCATGTTTCACTAGACTGCAAAAGGTCAGTAACAGTTTTCTATTGGAAACAAAATGCTGTACTATAATAGGCTCT
This sequence comes from Hydrolagus colliei, assembly GCA_035084275.1. NCBI lineage: Eukaryota > Metazoa > Chordata > Chondrichthyes > Chimaeriformes > Chimaeridae > Hydrolagus > Hydrolagus colliei. The sequence goes on from CM068748.1 coordinate 11,021,586, forward strand.
GATATGGTTTGAATGTTTAGAGTTTAAATGAAGTGTAAAACCACTAACTGGTTGACTAAGGCAATTGAATTGTAGAGATATGAAGCTTCAGTAACATAATACCTCCCATCACCAAGGTTAGTTCCTGCTTAGGGAGATTATGGTCAGGTGAAAGATAGAATAATAGTATTTGCATGTTATTTGATGTCTAATACATAAACCTCTTAATTTTGCATTATTATTTCATGGGTTCATTGATTAGCCATTACTTTAGAACAAGGGCTCCTTATTTATATTAATCTCCCATCAATTCTCCCCCCAGCTATTTATTTGCAAGTGTGGTTATTCACCTGTATTCAATAACTTGATACAGCATTTAAGTGTTCTCCAACAGAATTGATTCCACAGTTGAGAGACTTTTTTTTTTTTTTTTTTGGGGGGGGGGGTTGGGGGGAACTACAATTGCTACATTTTTATGGCAGAGTGCTACAAGATATGAGATGGGAGTGATGTCTTTTGAGGTACTGAGCCCGCTTTCAAGAACAGGTATTTTGGGCAGCACAGGAGATATCAATGTAAACATGGTCTTTAGTGATGTGTGTCACGTGTCTTTTGTTTGGCTGCAGGTGAGATGAGGTCTCAAAGCCAGAGTACAAAGCCAAAAACACAGGGTTTGTGCATGCTATACTGAGAAAATGTTCCTTAAATATTGGAGAAAGGACAGCAGACAGAAATGTCACGAAGACCAAGCAGGTGAAGATATGAGACTGGTTTCTTAGTGCCGGTATGATATATTTGGTCATGCAATGAAAGAAGGGCAAACACCACAGTATTGACTCCTATTGTTCTGTAAGTAAGTGATACTACTAATAATAATCCTTACATTTGATACTGTGCCTTATCACGTCTTCTAGACGTCTCAAAGTGCTTCACAGAATATACTGTAAAGTGATTTGAGTATATTTGAGGGCGAAGTTGTAAAAGAAAAAAAAACTAAAATATAAGCTGATAACATCAATTTGAAATATGTTCTAAGTGTCCATACCAGAAATATATAACTAATTATATAGTTCATGTGAATTATGAGATGAAACTTGCACACAATGAAGAAAAGGCAAATTTCTAGTGGAATAACATTACCACAAGCTGTGCAATGTAATAAGAGAGATTCATTCCCATTACTTTTCAAGTTTGCAGAATTGACTGGGCTACCTTGAGCAGGGAACTCTCCTATTGAATAAACAGGAAATGGAATACAAGTCACTTTGTATTGCGCCTTGGGACGTCCTCCCGACGTGAAAGGCATTCTGTAAATATAAGTTTGTTGTTATTGTTGTTGTATTGACTATTTACAGGCCTATCATCCAAGGTGTAGAAAGTGTGCGCAAGAGTGAAAATCTCCTAATAAAACATAAAATATACACGAGTCAGTCACATCTATATAATTGAAATATTTGAGTGAGTAGGGAATAGTGACGTATAGGAGAGGGGCCTGGTAGGGGCAATTGGGACGTCCTCCCGACGTGAAAGGCTCCTCTATAAATGTAATTTTGTTTTGTTGTATAAACCCCGGCATGACTAGTTGGGCCAAATGGCCTGTTTTGGGGCGTCCTCCTGATGTGAAAGGCACTATACAAGTGTAATTTTGTTGTTGTTGTTTCATGCTGTAGAGTCTATGGGATTCTATGATAAAGTAAAGCTGAAGAGTGTACTACCAACAACTCCACTATAGATATAAAAGTGTAATTAAATTAGTGACTACTTGACAAGCATTTGAAAATATTTCTGGAAGTCAACAAATTCCTCCAGGGATAATAAAATGAAGATTTCCCCCAAATCATGGTTGAAACGGCTCCACTTTAGAAGCTTTGTATAGTAATTATTTTGGAATGACTTGTGCTTGTTCTCATTATATTTTGTCTGATCCTTTGAAGTCAAAAATGCAACATTTGTAATAACCCCAAAATATAGTTTCGAAAATAGAACTGCAAGTAATTGCCCATATAAAAGAGAAAAATAGTTCACCGCCAGGGTCTTTGATGGGCAGGGGAGGCAGTTAATTTTATAAGTCTCAAAATAAAACAGTGTTATCTGAGACTGCAAATGGTGCAATATGAGACAGGTCCAGACTTAATAGGGACTATAGAGGCTGAGAAGATAGTCAAGACATAGTCAAAATGTGGCATTGCCTGCAGGAATAGTTAAACTGAAAATGGTGGGCTAAATTTTGAAAACAAAATCTGGTCTTGTACATGTCATCACAAACATAAAATATCTTATTACTACTGTAATTGGTGTGATCTCAATTTTCATTATACTGTACTTTTCTTTCTTGCTAACTTTTAAAATATTCTGGGTTGGACTAAGTTTACAATTTTGGAGGTGGGGGGAATAAAATAAAATCTACAATACTTCTGTAGAGGGGTTAATACAATGGCACAGTGTGAATTTAAATAAAATGTTATAAGACCTCGTCAATTACATAACAAAAATGTACTTGCTGGGAATTGTCAAGTTGCTGATCAATTAAAACAATACTTAGGATCCAGCTAACAGATATTTACTGAGTGAATGCAGAGAATTTTTAATCCCACATCAGAGCAGACACTGCTTTTTCTAGCATAGGCACAACTGAATGACACATAAAATTATTTAAAGTGCAATTTCTTACTTATATTTTTCTCCATTATGCAAATTCAGTATTTCAGTTTATAGTTCATTTTGCATATCTATATATCTATATATAAGTATTATTTATACCTTATTTCATTATGAGCAAAATATTGCACTTGCATGGAGCATGACATTTTTAACACAGAATTATTTATATTTAGCAAATTATAAATCTGCAAGGACCTGGGTAACACTGAACAACAAAGAAATCAGAGCATTCAACTGCCATTATGACATTTACACATAACTTGTATGCATAATTCAAGTTGGCTATTCTAAAATGTAGAACACCACAACAGGACACTTATCATGACATTTACGTGTCACTTTGTGCAGTCCTGACGCATCTTAGTGCTTGCTGAATAATGAAATCTAAAGCCTCCATAACATCTTAACTCTTTTGCTTAACTTAAATTTTAGTTTACATTTGCATGTTATCAGGCAATCACTAAAATAAAATTGAGAATATCTATGGATAGTGTACCTTTTGTTAATTTGACAATTTAAAATAGTTTTACAAAAACTAAACTTCAAAAACTAAATGATATACAGTATTATAGTTTCGATTTGTCTGGTCCTGCTCAAATCATCATGTTTACAAATGTGACAGAGTGAAGCTAAAAGGTTTTATGATCCAAATTGGTGAGCAGTCATACTCAACTGAAATCTTATTCAGTGATGGATTTAAGCAGTTCTCAGTAATGCTTATCATTTAATCATACCTTTGTGATGATTACACAATGCAAAAGGAAATAAACAGAGCAATCTTATCTGGGAGTTCCTACAATAAAGATTTTGAGACACTTTTTTTAAGGGTGGATTCTCTAATTTCTTGTCCACTTAGTTTCTCTGTAGAAATCCCATCCCCGCTGGAGATAATGGCAACCTGCTTCCTGGCTTCTGCCAAACAAAAAGGTTATTTCAACTTGCCTGCAACCTTATGGAGCTACTTGGAGCTTGCTGACTCCCCTTCGCCCTCACTACACTGGTATAAGAATGTTTGGTTCAGGACTTCAAAGTGGTTGCACCAACATATCCCTATTTTGAATCTCAAAACTGCACATCCCATAACATGTGAACTACCCGTTGCTACTTTTTACACACGTTCACAATTTCTGATATAAGAATTGTAATTTTTCCATTACACATCAAAAATAAGGATAAAGGTTTGGTTTTCTATCAAATGACGAAATATTTCGCTCATTTTTTTCTGGGAAATACAGCTGTTGAGAACCTCTGGGACTTGCATATGATTTAGAAACTGAAAAGTTATATCTAACTGATTGATGGAGAGATCATACTTAATGTAATACATTACCAAAAATAATTCTGGACAGTCATTAAACCAAAGGATTAAATGGTATATTTGATGCTTGAGTTGCAACAACTGATACAGCTTCTTTCATTTATCTGTCAACAATTAGAATGGGAAGTCAAACATTCTTTCTACCATGATAACCTACAGTTTAGCATCTAGTTTAGTGATGCAATTACACAGAGATTGTGCAAACTTTTGTGTATGGTCTTGTAATCCCTGAAACCGGATTTTGAGACTGTACAATCTATTCACAGAGTATTAAAAGCCATACAGGAAGATTTTCACTCAAACTGTAGGTTTTCATGGTAAAAAGAATATCACCCCATCAGTTTGATTTGGGTTCAAACTTAGCATTTTATTGTAGCCATCGATGTTAAATATATAATAATAATAATTTAAAGATATTCTGAAGTAATTAACAGGAAAGGTAGCATGTCTGATAACTAATGTCAGTGACAGTGCAATCATCGATTTACTCAAAACCCAGGATTCATATTCCATCAAATAGACAAAGAACACAATTTCTTTCCATGTTTTGCCTACAGACAGCAGTATGGAGAAGAACTGGACTATTCATTCTGGTTGTACTCACTAAGATTCTGGCAAGCAACATTACTAGTGGAGAGAGAGAATTAAACCAACTTGAGAATTAAACCAACTTGAGAGAACCTTTTCCATTTTTAAACTGCCTCAGACTTCATCTCTTTCAAATAATAAGTACAGTAGAACAGGCATTATAATGCACAATTTTACTGTATAGCTTGCAGTATTATAGAAACCATACTTTTGAAAAAATTAACTTCAATTTATTTTTAAGATTTTCGTTCAAAGCAAACAATGTAATCACCAGATTACCTACTTTTAAAGCAAGGTAACCAGTTGTCTGTTCTGTTAAGGCTCTTTCTATTCATTGGAAAAATGTTCTTCCTGCTACAACAGATTCATGCAGTTTAATTGAAATATAAGACATTTGTATTCGCTATTTTAAAGATAGGGCAACAAACCGTTCCACAGTTGCTTTGGGAATTTGTTAGAAATCCCACTAGTCATGACACGAATAATCTTTTACTGCTGACTGATTCATATCCAGATCATTACAGATTCATAAACTGCACAGCTGCTAATATTTTCTTGTCCTGCTCTTCTCCACCCTGGCAATTTTTCCCCTGTATTTTGAGCAAAACTTTCTTCCAAACCAAAATGCCACAAATCACAATAATGAATCGTTTCAAGAAACTCTAAATGTTCAAAATGTCGAGACAGTAGCTAGTCGTTGCATCAGTCAGGTATGCAGGAGCTGGATTTAGAATCAGTTCCTTAGTGAGTTAAAAGTGGACCAGGTAAAAGCAAATAGTGCCAAGTCTAGGATGATAAAACTTTTATCCTGCAGGGTATCCTGCAATGGAAAATTTTAGTAACAGGGTTTGTCTAGCTCTAAAAACTATAGTTGGAGGGGTTGGACACATGCATCTTTGGTTTAGGAAGGCGAGAATATCTGATGGAAGTTGCCATTTTCTCTAACTGGGATTCACGCTGCTGTCCAGGACAGTCGTTTCGGGATGATTGGGGTTTCTGTGGCTTGTTTATTGGTAGAAACCGAAAGTGGGGCTCATTCTGGTGATGAGTTGCCTCAGCATTCTGATTCTCTCTGATTGGTGATGCAGACTCAATCGAGGCCCCGGCAGTCTTAGTCTTTAGAAGTGATGAATACAATGATGGTCGCAGTTTAGAGTTTCTCTTTTGTTCATTGTTTTGGTTTGGCAGGTTTAAGGGTATTTTTAGCTGAGATTGATGACTCTTTTCTTTCGGGCCATGTCCAATGGTTGAAGATGGTTGAACTGGACATTTTGTAGGTAAAGGAATTGTTTGAGTGACTGGAGCAGCATTCTTTCTTGATCTTACGGAGAAAGGGGACGGCAATCGTGAAGACAAGTTCTGGGTTGCAATATTTAAATCCTTAGAAGGCTGACATTGTCTAAAGGAAAATGTGGGCTGAGAGTCTTTATTTATGGTTTCTTCTGTGAATTCCAAAGGTCCAGCGATACAGATCTGCTGCAAAGAAGCCTGATTAGGACCATGTTCCTTAGATGAAAAGTTAGGTGGAATATTTAGAATCTGCTTGCCTGTAATGTGCACTTTGCTCTTTGGAAGATTTTCAACAGAATCTTCCATCGTCAACTGTGAGGCTAAAAGAAAGCTAAGCTTGTCTGAATCCATCTGTGGGGAATCAGTAACTTTTGCGTTTTGATTGGTTTGGCAGTTTTCGGACAAAGCTTGCTCCATACACCTACTGGGGTCCTCGATATGCACTGTTTTTGCTAGTTTTTCCACGTGGAAGTCGCTTGAGCTGAGTGTGTGGCTGGAAGGCTGTAGTACTGGAGGCTGCAGGAAGAAGAAAAGCCATGTTAGAGCACTTTTACACATAAAATGCTTTTCTAAGACCAAACCTGTCCAATCACCAGGACAGCCTACTTTATTTTGTTTCTATAGACCATGCATGAATAAAATCTAGAAGAAGGTATGGGTACTGGATGGAAGCAACATAATCATTTGATTGAGAAACAAAAGCATTTGGAAGCAAATCACACAGGAATATTTAAAACTGTGGCACTTGTTTCGAGGATGAAGCATACAAGATGGATGGTGGAAGGATTTCTTTTAAAACTGGTAATATGAATATTTTCTGTCTAGCTGAAAATTCTACCATAAGATAACATGTCGGGTTATTGTTACCTGTGAATTTCTCTCCTCTCCTCGAGGAGTTTTGCCTTCTTTTTCCATGTGGCTTTAATACAGCAATTATGTTAAAATTGCTCATTTCCTGTTACAACTTTTGTCACTTTACAGCTCAGAAGCAAACTTTGGCAATCTTCAACACTCAACTGCTATTCATTCCCCAAGCTCAGTTTTGCTCTTTTCTGATTGAATGTTTTCACTCCTATCCTTACCCAGCCTGTGCAGTGATCCTTGGGAATCTTTAACCCTACCTAAACTCATCCTGCTTTATTCTCTCTCATTTCTCTGCTCCTTATCCTAAACCTTTACTAACTTTTCCACTTATGGTGGGTGATTCACTCAACCCTTCTGTTACACAAGGTTTTTCCACTTCTCTGCTAGTCTCATGCAAGCATGTTGTGTATAAATTATCTTGCCATTGACCACCATAAATAGTTTAACCAGGTTTGGTAGTAATAAATTTATATCCTCGAATTAACATTTCGACATCAACTATCTGTTGGCAATGATATTTGTGCAGAGATAAACTTAAACTGTGATTTAGAATGCTGTGACATGGACTCCTAAAATACCATCCAGTGAGAGTTTGGGAATATTTTAATAGGCATAGATATCTACGGATACCTAAACGGAGAGTAAAGATGAATGAAACAATTAAAGGACAGTTCTGATGGTCTTTTAGTTCACCCTCATTTGGCATAAATTGGCTATACAGCCTCTCATTCAAACATATCCGAAAAGGCCAGTTACAATGTTTATATTTCATTTGGATAGTTTTCGCCAAAAAAGCTGTTTATATAGGATTTTCAATATCTATTCATTAACAATTCATTACTATACCAAGTTAAGAGTGCACTCAATCAAGCTCAACTAAAAGGTTTAACCACGTCAAACACTTCTAACATTCAGTAAAAGCTACACCACGGTAACAATCAAATATCTCAGTTAACATCATAAACTGCAAAGAGCAAGGCTGCTCGATTCACACTGTAGTTAAGTATAGATTCATTTCTGATTTCCCATCAAATGAAAGCTGAAAGTGCAGAACAAATCAGGTTTAAAACACATCAATTCAATTCAGAATACACCTCCTCAAACAACCACAGGAGATGGGTTTTTAGTATTAATGCATGGACTAAAGTATAAATAACCTTTGTTAAAAAAGAATGTAGTGCACTTTTAAAAAATTGGACTCTTTATTACTATAAAATTAAACCATGTTGCTGTCAATAAATGGAGATTTGTGCATTAATTTAGTTGTGCATAAAGATAGGTTTCATAGTGTGATTTAACATAACCCCAAACTTTTTACTGACCTTATAAACAGTTAACCTATACATTATATTTTTGAAATCAACAATCAGAATGATTTAAAATCCCATATTTATATTATATTGGATGATATAGATATTTAGGTTTAAGTATGCTTTAAAAAAAACTGCATCACTAACTTTAACATCTTTATTTCATATGTTTGTGATTTTAATTGGAGCATCTGTTTATAAAGCGTGAATAAAGGTGAGAGCTGCTTGGTGAATTTGCTGAGCTATCATTGAGGAGTTAAATTAATGTGGTAATTAACTTGCAGCACTTTGATAATCATGCTATTATAACTGTGCACATTAATCCCTTGAGTCACTCATACCAGGCAATCTCCCCTATGACAGCAAAAACAATTGTTTAAAGGTGAAATCTACAAAGAATAATCCTTCAAAAAAAAATCAGGATATTTTTTCTGAAGGAGGAAGATTTACTTAAACACAGTACCGTTCTTGGAGCCTAGCTCCTGTACTTGGGTGCTTTAGTGAGTTACATTGCAGAGACTTTTGTAAATCCTATGTGGCCATACCTCATATGATAGTTCATGTTGGTAAGCTAGTTGGCCATGAAAACATGACTGCAGAATCCAACTCGCTCATCACCGGACATAGATGGATACAATTGGCATCATTGGGAATGAATGGGAACCTTGGATGATTTTAAGTTTTCTCTAAAACTACAGGAGACATATACCATGGAAATGAATGATTTTGATGGAGATGAATTTTGTGCTTGTTATAAGTTGGGTACTTGTAACATGTAACTGTTATTGGGTACAGTAATAACCTAGAAATTTTGCGAATGATGTGCACAATCCTATTCATTTAAAACCATTAGAAACTTAGAAACAAGGACAAAATATGTAGGTTAATAATAATGTTTAATTAGCTGAAAGGTTGTTATGGCAGTTTTTTTAGGCAAGCTTTGTGCCCATGCACAATTTTAACACATCACACAGAGGTTGAATCACAGAGGGGATGAATGTAAACTAATATTGACATATTAAAATGAAACCAACAGACAGCTGCATTCCATCTATCCTGAACCCATCTCTGTAAATTAACAGCCTGTTGAGTTCAACTGTTGGACTGAAAAAAAGGGGCCATGCACTGAGAAATTAATGAAGGTATTGTTTTAAGAAAATTTAAATCTAACATCAAAAGCCTGTTTTAATGAACAGATATTTCTTTTTTTTCTAAAAAATCTCTTCAGTGTGTACTCTCTGAAAGAATATAATTTACATTCTATGCATATACTCGAGGGCAATAATAATTGACCAATTATTTTACCACTTGTGTATCCGTTTTAAGCACCAAGGTAATGTGCTCGAAACTAATTTTTGTAGTTTTTATATTAATCTGCATCGCTTCTAGAAAAAACAAAGATTGTTTTTTGCCTGTTGGTTTGTATTTGGGGCTAGTGGTAACTGACCTTTTTTTTGTTGGTTTAGCTCTTAGATGTTTTAAAACACTTCCTTATAATAATAATAATCATCGTTGCATTTTTAAATTGATACTTATCCATAAAAAATTTCCACATCTGGGTATCAGATGAATAGTGACATCATTTGCTGCTCCTCCAATGTCAATTCCTGGGTGTTAAGAATGCGACTTTGCACAAATTTACATTTGTGCAAAGCACCACTGATACCCAAGTTATTTCTTCCAAATGTTTTTTTTCTTTGGAGGATATAAATTGATAAATGATGACTCAACCACAAACTAATGATTTTCTTGACAGTAGTATTTTGTATTTGACGTTTGAGCAAAGTGTTTCTTGAAAACGCATTTATCTTTGTTAATTTTGTGAAATCAATTGTATAAAATAAAAATGCATTTTGATGTACTTATGACATTTTTGTGGCACCAGCAAATTCCTGAAAAAAGCCACATTTGCGAAGATCACAGACTCATGGAATGCTCCAGATCTGCCGGAATTGTCCTCATTATTCTGCTATATCGCAATTCCAAATCTTTACTGTGACTTAAAATTATCCTCTGTGCTCCTCCCAGTGATGTAGAATTGCTCAGTAAGCACAAGACTGCATGAACAAGTCAGGTAGGAACCTACAGTATACTGTAATATAGAAACTCACTGTCTGTATGTATTATACAAGATAATGAACACGTATCACTGAATGAGGCAAGTGACTCAATTGAATAGATGTTTCAGATATCAACTGTGAGGTGAAAATGTCAGTGAATTGTGTTCATTACCTGAACAAACAAGTAGCATAGGAACATTAGGCCCTTCAAACCGGTTTCACCAATTTATTTGATCTTGAAAGATCTTTTAATCCCATTGCCCTGTCCTTTCAAGATAATGTCTCTATTACCTTGCTCTCTTCTAAATACCACTATTGATTCTGCCTTTAACAGCTTTCTGGGGCAAAACATTCCACATTTTCATAACACTCTGTGAATAAATGTTAGCTGAACTAAATTCGAACAGTCTTAGTTCCAGTTTGAAAATTCTGTCCCTTGTAAGGAATCCCTCTACCACACCGAAGAGGCAGCCACCATCTAACCTATTAATTCCTTTCATTATTTTAATAGCTCAATCACATAGCAGGGGTTGCTATAGACCAAAATATATTGCTTCATGCAGTGGCGCTTACAGTGTGATTAAGTTCACGGGAAATCTTAAGACTTCACTACTTTGTTTTCATATATAGGTATATTTGCATGCTTGTGTATTGCACATAAAAAGCACATATAATTTGTGTAAAACTTCATCATACATTGATATAATTCTGCCGTGTAGGATTAACAATACATGCAGGATTTTGTCATTCATGCAACATGCAGGCAGCAGTGAAATATTATTTAACTGTACTGTACCACGCTTTATCATAGAAGTAATGGACAACATCCTCATATCCTTGCATCAGGTAATGGATAGGGAGAGACAAAGAAGACAAGGAAATGGACAGTGACTTCACAAACAAACCAATGAATTACATCAATTAATTCGGAGCACTGGATTAACATTTTAATTTGTATAAAAAAAGTCATTAACTTTAATATATATAATTTCCCTTTTCTAATGGAAGATAATCCATAAAGATTTTCTTAATAACCATAATGTATTCTTTAGTTGGCCTGTGGAAGCTTCATTCTTTAATGCATTGTTGAGCACACTGAGCTCTTCTAGCAAATTAATTATTTAAAGAGCTGTGGAAAATGTTAGGAGTAATATTTATAATCAAAATAGATTGGAAGCTGATTGATCTGTGAGATAGATTGGAAGCCGATCGACCTGTTTAATTTAGGAGTGAAAAAAATGAAGGGAGGCTTGCCAGTTCTGTGGTTAATACCCAGAGATGCTCTTTGTGATAATCTGTTCAGCACACAGGACCTCCTTCTTAGGAACTATATACCTTTTACTACAGTTCCCTTTGTCTAATGCAATAGCTACTCCATTCAGAAATCAGCAGTATGATGCAACAATGCACAATTCATTAAGTCTGATATGACTACAAATAAACACACGGTTCTGCACAAAAAGTTTAGTGATTGTGTATTTTGTAGGTGAACACGGCAGTCAATTTGTGCACTGCAGTGTTCCACAAACAGCTGTAATAGGAATGACTACTTTTTTCTCATGTTGCCTCTCTTTGGATTATACATCTCTTACGATTGATAAAGAATGGCAGACAGTCTACTCCTAGGCTTTCTTCAAATGCAGTCTTGATGCAACTACAAAGAAGTAGCAGATCAACCTCCATCCTTGTGGGGAGGGTCCTCAACTCCTCCTGGCTGGTTAGAAAATCATAAAGTGCCACCGCTTTGCATGTTGTAAAGCGTGCTCCGCAATTTAAATTCTATGGTAATAGTTATTCATTTCTAGTTGTTCTTTTATTTATTTCATCAACCTCCTCAACCAACGAAAAGTATCACAAGGGATCCATCTCTTTAAACTGCTTATGTATATGGATTGCACTTTTCGAAAAATGTACAAAGGTACTACAATTTACAAAGAAACTTTAATCCTCTTTAATGATCAGCACTACCTTTCTAATAATCTGGAATCTTCAGAGGGAGCAAGGGTCTTTCTGAAAGTAACCATAACAATAATACTCCTTGGATTTGATATAGCACCTTATCACATCTTCTAGACATCTCAAAGCACTTCACAAAATATACTATAAAGCAAATTGACTATGTTTTGTGGACGAAACATGGTATGCCAATTGTGCACATAATCTAATTTCATTATGATATCTCTTATTCCAGATGCTTTTGACTATAAAACAACATGAAGTAGCAAGGGGAAAATTCTTGGGCTTCACAAATGAAATATTTCTCCTCAACCATAAATATTTTATGGTTCATATTGCAAATGTGTTGATGATAGATTAATTATTTTGACTGCCCATTGCTTCTCAGCTGTCAAAGCCACTGCATTGTAATAAACGCCCCCTGCTAAAATGTTGACAAAAAGTAGTTTGAATGTATTACTCAGTGGAAATAAGAAGCTGTGGTTACCATAATTTTTTTTTAAATGCAGGTCATTGCAATGTTTTTTTCCTAAATACATTTGTTCAGAAGCTTAACCCACATAATGTCAGTCAATACCATAAAACATGGTGACTGCAAGTTCTTTTTAAAAAGAAAATATTTAACTAGGACTACCCTGTATTTGATGTAGTGCTTTTCTAGATGTCTCAAAGCGCTTCACAGAATACTGTATAGTGAATTGACTGTATATTTGCAGTCAAAATGCAGCAGCCAATTGCGCATAGCAGTGTCCCACAAACAATCATGGATTGAAGTTTTAATTTATTACTGTTATTATGATAATATCACAATTTAGCACATCACCATGTTTCAGATGTTTTCAGAATAAAGTTTAAAATGGACATTATGTTCACGTAATACTGTATGGAATGTTTACCACTTATTATTGAGGTTAACACTGCCTAACAATTAATTCAGAACAAGAAAAATGAAGTATCGCTTCAGAATCTTGTGTTAGTTTACACTGTGTACAGCCATAAAATACATGTAATATCTAATTGCAGATTCATTGGGTGCTAAATATCTACATATTTCAACTTCAGCATCAAAGTGGAGACCAAGAGTTGCTCTTCATCTAATTTGCGAAACATACATGTGCTACCTTTGATGTATTTTGCTAAACAGGATTCCTAATATTTTTGAGAGGGGAGTTGGCATAATGCAGCATTCTAGTGAGGGAAGTTGCCATTAATAAATTTGTCACTTACTCTCTTTTACCACAAGCAAAGCACATGGCCACCCTTCACAGAATGATATTACCAACACTAGCAGCTTGTGTGTGCATCTCTCATGAGAATCATGTCCATTAAAAGCACACTACATCACAACGATCTCGAAGTGTGTTTCCCATTGCCAAGCATGCTGACTATCACTCTTACAGTTACTCACTCAGGAATGCACAATCAAAGTGTGACATGTGTGCATGCGTCTGCCAGAATGGCTTCTGATTAGATCAATCAATCCATCAATCAATCTATCAATTCACCAACCAACCAACCAACCCACCCACAACCAACCAACCCACCCACCCACCCACCCACCCACAACCAACCAACCAACCAACCAATCACAGAGCAATATTTCCATTCAAACGCACACCTGCCAATCATCTCTGTCAGTGTGACTTTGAGCTGCACTTGTAGGTCACAATTACAGGTTGTCAATCCTACTGCAAACTCACACCTGTCAATCAGTCTATGACATTCTACAACAAATACACCATCACCCAAGGGCAACGGGCCAGTGATTCTGAATCCTTTTTAGCAGATACTAAAAATAAAAAAATTATAAAAGCCTATGGACGGTATTTGGCGTTCATTCATTGTAGTGAATTAATATGTCTTATTAATATGCTTGCAACATTTTAGATGTTTTTGTCAACTGATTTGCATCTTAAGCCTTTCATTGAAAAGAAATTGCAATGGAAGCAGTTCTTCTCAAGATATTGTTTATTGCAATTTTTCTGCAAGGCATTTAGATAATAAAAAAAAATCCTGATTTAAACTTGGATAATCAAACCTATCAAAACATCACTTTTTCAAGCTTCAGCATTGAATTTCAATGAAAGGTCTCAGAATACGAGGATTTTTTTTTCCAGCAACTTGGACAAGTGCAAAACTAAATCAGGAATCCTAGGGATGCTTAAACATGTTTGGCTTTGGATGCAACTAAAATTGTGGCACTTGTGCAATGCACAGCGGTATCAAAATACCATTTTCTACGATTTGAACAATTGATATGTAATGGCATATTCTCCTTCACGCTACTTCTACCTAGGTCAAGTCAGAACAACACAGATAGGTTATTTTACTTTGAAAATTTGAAATTCACAATTTTTACCCTAAAACTACGCAAACTAAGGGAACTGAACCTGGAATCTTCTACTTTATGGCAACAAGGTAAGCCATTATTAAGAAACATATAATTTGTAAAGTCTTTAATTGGTGATCATGAGGCAGAGTATGCTCGTGGTTTCTTTATTTGAAATAAATCTTGTTATGCTGTCAAAGTGAGTCATGTTAATGGAAGAATTCCCCCTCCCCCTGGCTTGGCCTCAGGCTCTGCAACTGAGAAGCTTTCTGAGACACTGCCTGCGTGGAGGGCACTATACAAATACAAGTTGTTGTTGGTGACATTTGAATGACATTTCTGCAACTCTTGAGCATTTCTGAGTCAGACATATGAGCAAAAATATAACTTCTTTCTTTCTCTATAAAGTAGATGGATTCATGAAGAAATACTTTCACCTTTTCATGTTGTCTTCATGCCATTAGAAGCATAAATTTAACACAAAATTCCTAGTACTGTATATGGCAACAGAAAATCACTTAGAATCGGCCTCCAGACAATATCCAAGTTAGCAGCTCAACACTGCATTAGTTGCTATGCAGACGTGTTACACTGGAGCCAGAACAGCACTCCAGAAATCAACATGCATTATGATGGGCCCATCAAAGTGATTCCAGCTGCTTAGTGGCACAACTCCAACTCCCCAGGGATGGTACTTGTAAGTAAATTAAGTGTGTGCAGCTGGGTGAAGCAGCAGACATGTGGTGCTTTGGTTACCAAAAACATAGAATGCCATAGTACAAGTGTAAATTATCTGTAAATGCAACTAGAAATGTATAAAATTATAGAATTTATACAACACAGGAGGCTATTTAGTTATATGTGCTTGTGCCAGCTCTCTGGAAGAGCTATCCACTTGGTTTCACTTCCATATTCTTTCCCCATACTTGCTAATAGGTAAATATTTAGATAACTTCCTCTTTAAAGCTCTTAATAGATTATGTTTCAACCATGCATTTTAGGATATTCCATTCCCTTAATAATTACTGCCAGAAACTGACCAGTTTCTCCCTATTTGAATATCTATCATAACAACAAAATTGCACTTATATAACATCGGGAGAACGTCCTGAGGCGCTGAACAGTCAGGTAGGGACCCAAGCGGGGGGTGGGGTGGGGGGTGGGCGAGGTAGGGGAAAGAGGAAGGAGAGTGGGAGAGGGGGAAGAGTTAGTGGGGCAGCCGAAGGCGTGGTTGAAGAGGAAGGTCCTGAGACCAGCCTTGAAGGAGGAAAGGGAGGAAGCAAGGCAGAGGGGCTGCAGGATGGAGTTCCACAGTGTGGGAGCAGAGCGGCTGAAATCCTGGCCGCCGATGGTTGGACGATTAGGGCGGTGCACGCGGAGTAGGCCTGAGTCCGTTGAACAAAGGGGACGGGCAGTCTGATAGGGAGACAGTAGGTCAGAGAGATGGGCGGGGGCAAGGCCTTGAATGGGTGGTCCAACCTTTTCGCTGTTGAGGGCAGGATACCGGATTTAAGAAACACTCCCGGGTTGCATAAGCAATATTTTAGTATTTCCTTTCCAGGAACCTAACCCCCAAGGATCATATAGAAATCCTAGGTTTTTAATTGTGTAATTTTATTTCATTAAATTTTAGTTACAATGCAAACTTTAAACAATAGAAAAATTAATAGAAACTTTTAAACAATAATGCAGCCAGCTATGAACATCTGTCTCTCTGTATCTGCGTGTGTCTGTTTGTGTGTCAATCAGTCTTTCTGTCTGTGTGTCTCTGCATCTGTCTCTCTGTCCATCTGTACCTTTCTATCTGTATGCATGTGTCTCTGTATCTGTCTGTCTCTGTAACTATCTATGTGTGTCTGTATCTCTCTCTCTCCCGTTCCCAGTTTGAAAGTGATTTAAGAGGTTCTCCTGCTAACCTACGTTTGTCACTGTTTTTCCCACAGCATCAGACTAGACCTGGGCTCTAGACACACAATGTGACTATATTTGTACATCAGATGAAATCATTCCCCAGGCCTGATGCAGCCTGTGGGTTGCTGTTTGGATCAGTCTGGATAAGGTATTACAATCAAACAACATCTAGACATGTCATCATCCATGGCTTACGTATGTTATGCTCCTCTGTGGACTGAACTTCTCAATCAATCCCAACATCAGTTTCCCAAGAAACCAGCTCTCTTCACTAGGTTTCAGTGTTTTCATAGAAACCTTTAAAACCTTGAATCTTTAAAAACTTTGAAAGCTTTTGGAGCGCTTTGGGACATACTCTTGAAACAAAAAAGCACTATCAAATACAAGGATTCTTAAAATGTTTTGATATAAAATGTGTGCCAGGAAAGTATTGTACTTAAAATAATATTTAATACATTGAAAAAAATTATAAAACTATATTTTGGATTGTTTTGAAAAGTAATGTTGTTGTTGTTATTACTACAGTGCGTTGTTATTACTGCAGTTGGTTGTCATCCATAAGAACATGCTGTGGGCATTTTCCAATTTCTGCATTCATGCTTAATATTATGGCGCTTTAAAGGACAAGGAAAATGGGAGTGAGTGCTGAATTCCAAGTGTGGAATTTAATTAAGCCTTCTTCTGTTTGGACCTGATTATAATTTTTAATTAGTATTAGCTAGATTGTTCCTCTAAGTTAACATCCGTTTTTTAAATCACACCAAATGTTATTCTCTGGCTAATAGGTTATTTAAGGCCTGGCCTCAGCTTCTGCTAGTCCACAGTCTATGAATAATCAAGCATAGAAATGTGAAGGTGGCTTAGAATTAGTATCCCTCCATATTGGGAGGCAAATTGACTACACTCAGTATGACCTATTCATTTTCCCTATTTTGCCCTCTGACAAACCATTTAAGTTTAGAAACTCTCCTGTTTTGAAATTCAGGGGTAAAACTCCATCCAATCAGGTTCTTGTACAATTCACTGGTACTCCATTGCAAAATGCCACCTTATGTTAAAAGCAATTTATGGATTATAAACGTAGCATTCTTGTGTCGAATTTGTTTTGTAAATGTAAAATACTAGTACATTTTCATGTTTATGAAATCAATTGCAGCAAATTCCAAGCACATATTCAAATAAATTTTCTTTTCTTTTTTAAGTTATTTGAGTAGTAAGCCTAAATTATTCAGGCCTCATAATTAGCAGAACACTACACAGATTTTAATATAAATTATTGACTAAATTGGGTTACTAAGATTAGCATATTGGTAACATTTGTCTTCCACTTTCAATTATACTGTCAGTTGTATATGAATCACAAATATCACAGCACTTTCATCACTCCATACAGCACCTACATTCGGTTCAAGTCAGCAGTTAATATTCGATTAGTATTGGAGCCATGTCTTCACTGCTGCACACATATTGGCCTCTAGCATCTGATCTGAAATTCAATTTTGCTCTGCAGAATTGTATGTCATATATTTTCTGTGAACAAAGCATTCTGGCTCTTCAGAAATCTCTCCAGATTCAGAATGTTGATCATTTGCCAAGAAATGATTCAGAATGCAGTTGTACATGGCAGAAAAAACTGCAAATTAAATCAATGCTACCTGCAAAAACAGACCCAATTCTAATCATATTTTTACTCAATGCTCTTGGTATAGATGTGCCCAATTACTTACACATCAGCTATACTGGGTGGAAGTAATCTAAACACTATCTTTGCCCATTCAATACTATCTTAGTCCATGCTTTGGTGAGTCCCACGAGGCAAAGTCAGGACCCGTCAACATAGATGCAAACATGTGGGGAAGGCAATACATCATACCACCAGTGTATCCTGTGAAGCACTTTGAAACATCTCAACAAAATGATAAAATGCAAAGATTATTATTATGTGTAACCTAATACCCACTGGAGGCTGTGGTTGAAGGATGAAAATTACACAAGGCACCTGTTTTTGATTAATATCCAACAACACCCATCATTTAAAACTGGAGGAATGATGATATACAATTTAAATTGTTCTAGGTGCTTATGTATTAGTGCTAAAATGTTCTCCATATTGTATAATAGAAAGTAGCATTACAGAATCAAACTCTAGAGAAACCTGCTAACAGCACACCTCTGTTGACAGTAAATTGCATGCTAGACTTTATTACAGAAATGTGATTGCTACTGACCTATCATAATAATAATGTTTCATGAAAAATTAAAACACTTCCATTTTGTAGGTCATAAATTGCCGTGGAGTATGTCTTTCAGAACAATGAAGCGGAGTACCTCTGATTACAATCTCTGACTAGATACAGAATGACTATTGCACTTTGAATGTGTATATGGTTCTATTACAGCAAATGAATGGTTTCAGGGTCACAATCCCTTTTGCAAATGGCCATTCAGTTTGAAGTTAGACTCACAAAATGAAAGGAACTCGATCTATCCAGAGTCTTTGACTTAATTCTTGAAATAGTGAATCAAATTTCACTTGTGAAAATTTTATTGCAGTAGAACTCAAACAAGTATATTAGGATTGGCTCTTCATATAAAATCCCATGGGGTTGTTTTACGAGTACAAGTCATTACGTGACAAATAACATAATAACATTCTATCTTTGGGCACTTAACTATTCACTTGAAAAACAAATAAAAATTGACATTTGAAAAGTTCAAACAGTTCTGATTTATTCAGAAATTGCTTACAAGAATATGACTAATTAAAAGCCCACACAGAGGTAATCGGTAAACACTGAATATGTGTTACTTCATGAAGCTGAAAGTCTCATAAATCATGACAGAAGTGTTAGGGTACACCCTTCACATCAGTGACGACATTTATGATTGGCTTGTAGAGAGTCACCTAAACTTGAATCATGTTCCACATTTTGATTTATTTTTCCTATCAATTTTCTCCTCTCCTATCTTGAAGGCAGTCATCATTCTGAATTATACTTTCACGTGTGACAATTGCTGGAACTCAACCAAAGTCTGTTTTTATGTGTTATTCAAGCAGGATATTGTATGGACTATTTGCTGGGAAAGAGCCCATTGAACAGCAATTCAAACCCCTTTCTCCTCCTCGTGCTCCATCAAATACCTGTTGACTTTGTGGCAGAGTATGAGAGTGGATATTGCAGAAAGAATATCAAAGGAGAGTTCAGCATTGTTTTCACAATGGATTGGTAGAGGAGAAGAAATCTCCATCATCAGGCCAAATAATTCATGACTTTGCAACACCCTGAATTCCAACATAGTTACAACTGTTACTTTCTTTACACGTTCAGGTAAAGGCCATGTAGTTCCAGTGCCAGCTACCAGTTTTTACTTTACAGGACTTGTTTGGTCTCCACAATCATTCAAAACACCCAGGTGAATGAGAAATAGCTACATGATCAAAAAATGTTACATGCGGGTATCAAGTTTGTGCAGGGGTTTTTGTCCCAGTTTAATCCCACTTGCCTGCTTGGTCTCCATACACTTTATTATTCTTTCGACCAAGCATCTATCAAGTTCCATTTCAAAGTAATTTGTGATTTATTATCAAATGGATGAAAATATTTATAGTCAGACAGTCCGTCATTAAGATAATGTAGGCCCAAACATGCTTTATCTGCTGGACACAGAGGCCGAGAGCAAGATGAATAATCTTTTTGATCAATGTACCTCTGTACTTTTGATGTTTTCTCCACTCATATTTTCTTATATTAGGAAGACCAAGTTTCACCATGTAATTTTGTTGTTGCTGTTGTTCCACCACCATAAAACAGATTAAACCGTGAATAACCATAAGATTCATGATTAATGAGCACTAGCTCTGCTTGTAGTCTTCATATGAGCAATATGCCCTCTTTTGCTTT